>CAWUFW010005927.1:0-620668 GCA_963921515.1 Calotriton arnoldi | reverse complement strand
GTCAGGTATCGAATGGAGGTAAAGGTAGAGGTAAGATGAGTAAAGAAGAGGCTAGGAAGAAATTACCTTGTCATGCGTGCGGAAAGATTGGACATTGGAAGAATGAGTGTATATCTGCTCAAAAGATACCAAAGGGGATGATGGACGGAGCGTTAGAGCAAATCAAACACTCACCCCCAGTCAAATGATCTGGGTTTAATCCATCATCATTCTTTAGCTCACTCCACCACCCCAGTTCAGACATGGCCATATGCAAATCAGTCTGACCCTGTGCCTCATGGGAACAGTCCAGCCCGAACTGCCAAGCCATGTCTTCCCTGGACCGGAAACAAGCATCCTGGGACCGGATTGCTCAAAAGAATAATGGGGTGAATCAAAATTTAAATCCACAGATGCAGAATGAGGTGGTTGTGAACCAGCAGCAGCAGCAGGTAGTTACCCCACAGTTACAGGTACCACAAGCTCCTATGCCAAATAATGTGAATCCTCAGGTGCAGAGGGACGGTGTGAACACTGGATTTCACGGAGGTGACTAGATCGGTAAGAATCAAAGTGTGCAAATGATTCCGCAATATTGGTTGCAGTGCAATGAGAATGATACAGACTCATCTCAATGATGGTGCCTGAGGGGGGAGGAAGAGTGCGTACTTGGCACATCTTTGGCGGTAGATCAGTCAGGTCCATTTGTCGAAGGAAAGGTGGAAGGTAATAATATTACATTCCTAGTGGACATTGGTGCTACCCGTTCTACTGTGAGAGCAGCAGAATTTCCAAACCTACCCCTCTCGGGAGAAACTATCCAAGTTGTAGGAGTTTCAAATAAGCATATTAAAACTCCAGTCACGAATCCAATAGAAGTTCATATTGGAAACTTCAGGGACATGCATCGGTTTGTGGTATGTGACTCAAGTCCAGTAAATCTCTTAGGTAGAGATTTGTTAAGCAAGATGAATTGTACCATCTATTGTACGCCAGATGGTATTGCATTTCAGACTCCTGATGAGGATGTTGAATTCAAAATGATGTTAGCGAAGCAAGGGACAGAAGTGGATGAGTTCTTTTCACTTCTCACAGAAGAGAATTTGCCTGAAGAATTGAGAAGTACAGTGAGGTCGGATGTATGGGATTTTACAGGAAAAGAAATTGGTCTAATGACAAACATAGACCCGATTCAGGTTACGGTGAAAGAGGGGTGCTATGTATCCAAACACTCCTCAGTACAAAATGAGTCCAGAAGTAATTGCAGGTGTCACTCCTGTGATTGATCAAATGATTGAACAGGGAATTTTGAGAGAGATAATGAGTAGTCCTTGTAATTCACCCATTTATAGGAATTAAAAAGCCAAGCGGAAAATATAGAGTAGTACAGGATTTAAGAAAGATTAATAAGATTGTGGTACCTTGCTGTCCCATAGTACCAAATCCAGCGGTCATCCTTTACCAAATTCCCTGCGAATCAGAATGGTACACAGTGATTGATCTGTGCCAAGCATTTTTCTCGATACCCTTGCATCCGGAGAGCCAATATCTTTTTGCGTTCCGGTTCGGAGACCGTGTCTTGGCATGGTGCCGAGTTCCTCAAGGGTATACCGAGAGTCCCTCAATCTTTAACCAGATTCTGAAAAGATGTCTGGAAACTTTGATCATGCCAGGAAATTCAGTTTTGGTTCAGTACATTGATGACCTACTTGTGGCATCAAAGACTCGAGAGGCATGTGTGACAGATACCATTGCCTTACTGAACCATTTGACGGAAGGAGGACACAAAGTGTCACCAGCAAAATTACAATTTTGTAAACAAGAAGTCCAGTATTTAGGACACAAAATCGAAAAGGGAGTCAGAAAGGTGACACCAGAAAGAATGAGTGTAATCAGACAAATGAGCCCACCTACCACTCAGAAAGAAGTACGAATGTTTTTGGGAATGGTTGGATATTGTAGGCAGTGGATCTGTGGTTTCTCATTGATTGCAAAACCTCTACAGAGGTTGACACGAAAAGATGTGAAAGATCCGATTGTGTTGGATGATGAAAGTATGGAAGCCTTTACGAAATTGAGAAATAGTCTTTGTCGAGCACCTGCATTGGGAATGCCAGATTATACCAAGGAGTTTGCATTGTATTGTTGCGAAAGAGCTGGATGTGCACTTTCAGTCCTAACTCAGAAACATGGAATGGCACGACGCTCAGTAGCATATTTTTCTGCTACTCTGGATTCAGTGGCTGCAGCGTTGCCAGGCTGTTTAAAAGCAGTAGCCGCCACTTGGTAAACCAAAGTCAAAGACCAGAGGTTGAAGTGCGTGAAGCTGGAGAATCTAGAATAACAGATTCTGAAGAACAGACTGATGAACAGCCGAGCACAAGTCAAGTAAAGTGGGCACCAGTTACTGGGTCTCGGGAGACTGCTATTGAACCAGAGGAAGGTAAAACTGCTGTTGAACCAGGAGAAAGTGACTTCACTGTTGAGCAAGGAGTCGATGAAGTTACTGTCGAAACAAAGGAAACAGAAGTTGCTGAAAAGCAGAAAGAAAGACAGACAGCGAGAAAGAGAAAAAGAGAGGAAATTGAGCTAGAGGAATACTATAAAATGATGAAAGATATAGATGAAAGTGCCATAAAAAGAGAGAAGATTACAGAGTTTTAGATAAAAAAAATGAAGCTGGCACTCGGTATGGTAGGTATTTTATGATGGCTCCAAAAAGCCATCAAAGGGGGGATTGATGGAGCAGGAATTCGAGAAAAGAAACCTGCTCGAATTAATACCCCCATAATACGTACTAACAGTAAGTAGTAATAGAAAATTAACGTGCACCTTACATGAACACGAGGGAAAACTGCTTTGCGCATGCATGCACTAACATGAGATAACGCATGAAAGAACTAAAAACTGTATTTACATTATGCTTTGAAAGAAACGAGAAATAATGCATGACTAGGCCGCATGTGTATTTCATAGTTTGCATGTTGCAGCTTGCTTTGAATTAATAAATAATATAGTTTTGCATAAGGCTATGCTAGGAAAAAACATTAACAAGTGATAGTACAAAGGAGGGGGGTAAACAGTGAAAACTACATTATCATATAATTAATGAATGTTCATTTTCTATTCGCTATAGTGGGCTGGATGAACTCCATTTTGCTTATGTTGTCAGAAGGAAGGGAGGGGTGAACGGAAGAGTGAATCTGTTCTGACAAAGGCACGCTGAAGCGCTGAGCACAGCAGAGGAGATGAGCGAGGGTGAAGGCCAATGTGATGATCGTCTGCCAAACTACGTGACGGGTCGTGGGATAGAAGGACTTTTCCTGAAGACATTGCTCGAAAATGTATAAAAATGTAACCTGTGACAGATCATGTGAATGTACAATGTATGAGGTGGTGGGAACGGGCATAAAACAAAGAATAAGCCTAAAAGTGAATGAAGTCACCATGGTGTGATATTCCACCCCCAAAGTCCACCAATCAACTATCTAGTTATTTTGAATGTTTCAATTGATGTGGGACGGACATGTAGGTTTTAGGGTTTAACTGGGGTGCCTTTAGGGGTGTGGTTATGAGGCTTTATTGAGAGTCGTAGGTGGAGAGGCTGAGAGAGGGGAGATGCGTCGCAGTCCGTCGGTTTGCAGAGAGGCCTAGCTGTTCCTGTCCTGATCCTATCCCTGAAATCTTTGTCCCCTGACTCTATTTCGGGGGATCCCCACCACCACTTAGGCCTGAGGGGTGGTTTTCACTACAAATCCATTGGGTTTGTATTATTCTAACTCGTTCTTGCATAATTTGCTTGCAAGGGTATTTTTGTCTCTGAAACTTTTGTCTCTTTAACTAACCACTCCTTCATGCAACATTGCCATTGTTTTATTGATTAGTTTGTCTCTTTTGGATTGCTGATGTTTTTCTCTCCCTTTGTGAGTTCATTGTTTGCATTTGTGACCGTATGCATTTGAGCATTTTATTCTATGATTTGAGATAAATCTATTAACTTCAACAAGAGTCTGTGTCTTATTTAGTTGATCAATTGTCTAATTAGATAGGGATTATCATTACTATTCAATTAATTGGTTCGTCGGCCAAGTAGAGGAAAAGTTTATTTATTTATATATATATATATATATATATAATAAGAATTTTGGAAATGTCATATATGGATTTTAGAAGGAGAAGAATACGATTTTTATCAAATTGACCCCAGGGCATCAGGGATTTGGGTGAGTGTGTATGGGCCATTGTTCTGCTAGATTATTGAGTATTGATCCCTGATTAGGCATTGGCCGCGCGCTGGATCATTGCCAATGGCCTTTTAGCTGTGGCTCATCAGTCTGCGACTAGAGTGATCTCAACTGCAAATAGTTACTCGGCTGTTCCACGTCCCTTGACGCTATGTTGTTGGAAGTTATAATTGCCTCTGTAGGTTTATTTAGCACATGGGCTTAAAGAAAATCCTATTAAATAAAAATGTTTTGCCTATAAGGAGCAGACGATTGTACACTTTCTAGGCCCACTGAGTTTGTTGCCTTTCCAACGGTTCAGAAGAGAGCACTTGATGAATTCAGGATCCCCTTGACAAAGCACATTATTCCTACAGTTTCAGTTCTTCGCTTCATCCTATTTTCAGTTGCTTGAGCTGGATTATTTTTTGCAACCTTTAGCTTCATACTTTCTAAATGACCTAGCTACATTTCAAGCTAGCTCTCCTTACATGAGAAAATGCTCAGGCTACCTTTATTCATGACATATGCTTTTCTGTCCCTGAGTATAGAGGTTTTATCCAGGCTTCTCCAGTAAGTGCTTCGAACAGGGCAAGTTTCATAGGATACTTCATCTACAGAAGCTGTGTCTTTGAGAATAGCCAACATGGCCACAATCCTATGATGTTATAACAATAAAAACTGGAAGGAGGAAAATGCATTACTCCCACAAGATAAACTAGACCAGAGTGGTTGAGATGAGGCGTAGCTAAATAGGTGAATTCCAGATCTGGGGCCTCGGATGTCATTTTAAATTAGCTGACATGAATTATTTTCATTCAGCGAAGCAGAGTCCATTTCTCCCACTTTATTAGCCCCTATTGCAATCTCTACAAATCCCTCTGACTGCTCTGCCTTATGTTTTCCTCTTAGTACTGACAACCGTGAGGCAGGGGTAGTCACCCTGACACTTCCCTTCATTATTGACTTCCATTTTTTTTCCATTCATGTAATTGCTCCCATAATTTTGTGCAGGGGCAATTTACATTTTCAAATATAGTAGATTGGCTTTCAAAATGTAAGGCAAGGAATTCTCTGGCTTGCTCTCAAAGTGAACTCAAGCCGCTTTCAACACAATAGTGAGATTATGACCTCACAAGATGACCTTTTTTCCTTCCTTGCTGTCGGCAGGCAGAGCTTGGGACACTGCAGAGAGTAGCATTATAAAGCCAAATTTGGGGTATCGGATCACTGAAGTAGATTCAGGCCCAGAAGACCACAAATGCCTCCGGCACGGTCTGTTGCACAGTGTCCACGAGGAGGAGACCCACATCCGGGAAGAAAGTCTGTCTTCTGCAGATGTTATCCGACAATGACTTCAGGGCGTGTGGATTGTGAGATATTCTGTAGAGCTGGTGATATGTTTGGGTACATCTGGGATTGTCACATAGCTCATTGTCACCAGGACTCCATGGTTCCAGGCCTTGGCTTGTCTGCTATAGGTCATTGTTATCAAGTGTGGTAGCACATTGGAACTGCAACTCCCAGAGCTGTCATAGTTTTTCAGTGACACGTTTCATACTTCATGACATTTTCACAAAGTTTTCTGGTATAAGTTTGCCTTTTCCTTGTGAAGTTCTTTAGCATATCCTGAGAGCATTCTTTGTGTACTGTGAGTAGCTATTGTAATCCTAATCAAAACCAGGCAATATGGAAAATATAGGCAGACTTTTTCACTGCAGTGTTTTCAGTTTGTAATGTTTTTCTTTACATAATTACAGTATATGTAGAGTTCTTTTTTGCGAGTTTCCTTTTTGTGATGCCAGTTGTTACTAATATTATTTTCAAGAAATTGTTAGCAAGCATAAAACTTTGTGCAGCTTTATAAGTTTTTCATGTAAATGTCGGACACACCTCCCCC
This sequence comes from Calotriton arnoldi, assembly GCA_963921515.1. Classification (NCBI taxonomy): domain Eukaryota; kingdom Metazoa; phylum Chordata; class Amphibia; order Caudata; family Salamandridae; genus Calotriton; species Calotriton arnoldi. The sequence continues at coordinate 614,566 of CAWUFW010005927.1, read as the reverse complement.
AGCACCGTCGGACTTTCTAATGAAATCCCCAAACTGGTAACTTGGGGCCTCATGTACAAAGGTGTTTTGTGGTTGCAGAGCCAGCAGTTTCGCAGAAACAAAGGGCTTTGACAATCAAGTAGGCACCTTGGGAGTAGAAGCCACATGTACCTGATGTGCTCCAAAATGGGAAATATTTTTATATATATATATATATTTTTATTTTTTTAAATCGGCACCTGTCCCTTTAATGGACAAGGGTTGTTAAAAAAAAAAAGAAAAAAGTTTCTCAGTCCGGGAATCCAAGTACAGTGACACGGGTCTGCTGTCCTTTCCAGTCCTGCATTTGTAGCCAATCACTGGGTGGTTGGGGGGAATGCACATTTCCACCACCTGCAGAAAGTATTGTTTGCTATTCGGTCTTTTCGTACAGCACCTCAAGCCTCTCTCTGGCTGGAACAGGGTGGCAGCTAAGGGGTTAGACGGAGGAAATTTCATACAAAGTTGCACTGCAATAATCCACCCAAAGGAGAAAAAGTAGTGAATAAAACTGCAGCGGTGTAAAAAAAAAAAACCAAACAAACCAGAATTCATCATATCGTTCCAAACATAAGGTCTACTGTCTGGAGGAGCTCGCGCTGCCTGATGCGGAAAGGGCCCGTTAAAAGGCACTCAGGCAAAGGTTCCGACACACTCCCCGAGCTGACACAGTGCCGGTCTTTTATATCAAAGACACTTTAATTAAACTACCATCCGGAAAACAATTAGGCCAAATCTGCTCTACTTAACCAGTCAATAATTTAGTAGCCGAGACCCATTAATACACTTCTCCCCACAGCGGAGTCATCGGAACATGGCCGGCTCGCAACTTTATGCTGCTAAAAAATCGATCGCTGATCAATAATTTCCATGAGCTTTTCCTCTTCCACCTCCGAAAAATAACGAGCCTAGACATTGCAGCGGCTGCAGTAGACTGCATTTGATGAAGTGTTATTACCACACGTAATGCAGTATGTTTTTCGCTTTTAGTGGCCCTTAAGAACAGTTTGCTTATATTTGTACATTTTGTGCTGCCGGAATTGCAGTGGAGGGCTGTGCTCATGGGGGACCAGGACTTGGATTTGATCATCAAACTTTGGCCCAAAGCAAGCAATAGAAAGGTAGGAAAGGGGGAAGAAGGGTTAATAAAAACATAGGAAAACAGTGACAAGGAAAAAAGCAGGGATGAAAAATAATCTGCAGGACTAAGAGGCACAGGAAATGTAGGGTGAAGTGGAATCAGAAAGATGCATGGCATGGGATCAAAATGAGCAGCCTTTGTATTTGCCAACCCTAGCACTTCCCGCAGTGGGATCGGAAGTCGCTGGTCGTCGGTGTGTGTTTGTACCTCAGGTGGGTTGAGCCTGGATGCTGACAGTGAAGACTTCTCCTTAGTGGGTGTCCAGAAAGTGTAATTTAGTGTACGTTCTGCATATCTGCATGCATATGCGACAAGAGTTTGTGGTTTCTGCGGCTAAGCGACATCTCTACAGGGTAAAAATCATGTGAATTAACATGCATTTTAAAGGTGCCATCCAGTGACTAATGTCACAATACATCTCAAAACCCAAGCTGACATCATCAAACAGAGCAGCATTCAACAATGCTTGTTGTTGGTGATTGTTAGAGATGCATGCCGGGGCAAAGAGAACTGTTTTTTTTCTCTGCACCTGTTGGCCCATTTAAAGGGCTCATGCTTTCTTGCATTCTCTGTGCATGTAAGTGTGAGCCTGTATATTTAGAGTCCTACCCGAGTACAGTAGTGGATGGTGGCTTTTCATAGTGGTGATTTGGAAAAGTTGGTGGATAATTTGAGTTAGTCAGTGAGTGAGCATGACTGACACAAGGGTGTTTCTGGGAGTTCTCACCCAATAAAAGTTTGATAAAAATGCTGCCTACTGGTATATTTAAAAAAAAAATTGTTTAAGAATTAGGGTAAAAAAAATAAGGATTATAAGGCACTTCTGAAGCTGTAGTCTGTTACTATTTTCCCCAGCGCCTCGCAATATCACTTTTCACAGTCATTAGCGCTAGCAAGCATGATGTCAGTTTTCTTTCATAACTTTATTTCGCTTTGCCCCAGAATGCTTGGACTGACCTGCATCCCCTAATTGTATGTAGGAATGTCCCCTCTTTCATCCTTCGTCAGTCGTGTATCATCCACCACCAGCCCCATCTTGAAGAGTTTAGTCCTTTAGTCCCAGTATGCCCTGTGAAGTATTTTTAGCTGGATAAGGTGGAGCCTTGCTCGGATTGCCACCTGTCTGGGGTACGTTAATGCTGCTTCTTTTGTAATTTTCCTATTCATTCAGTGGAAGCAATGGCCTCTTTCCACGCTTCAATCACTTCTCTTGTGGTCGCCCGAGTGCAGATTCGTTCTACTCGCTGTAAAGGTAGTGAATGTATGTTTTGCCCCCATAGCTATTTTGTCCAAGCTAATGGATGGAATCTCCATCGATGTATGCATCTATTAATTCAGTATCACCAGTTGGGATGCCCAGTAATATTTGTCAATATTTGGCAGCCTGAAATAATGAAGGAAAGAAAAACCGACTGTAGGAAGCTGGAGATTCAGATAAAGATAAGTCACAACCGAAAATGGCATTAAACGACCATAAAAAGGAAATTAGGAAAGCTAAAGAAAGCTACTATACGAGAACCATCACTGAAGCTTTTAAGAGATCAAAAAAAGTATTTGATATAGTGAAAGAGCTAGCGAACCCAGAATGTATAAAGCAAACAGTAGAACCATCACAAGAATTGTGCGACAATCTATCAGATTGTTTCCATAGTTACTTGATCCTAAGTAACATAAATAGGGACAGCAATATTCATCAGGGAAAGGCACCTAAGAACAATGGTGCACCAGTGAGCCCTACTGTAATGTACTGTACTGATGGCACGCAACAAGTGGAATTGCTAAAAGATGAAGATTTTAGAACAGTAACTATGTTACTCTCATCCGGTTCCCTACTAGTCCCAATTCCCCCTAGGATCTGGAAAGATAGAGCAGCCGAACTGTACCCAGACCTAATAAAAATTTGTAACCAAACTCTAACCAGACCTATTAAAATTTTATAACTATTCCCTGGTCACAAGAAAGGTACGATCTGCTTGGAAGAAAGCGCTATTCACACCTTTATTGAAAAAACCTCTGACCAATGTTAGGGACCCTAGTAACTCCTGCCCAATCTCTAAGCTTCCATACCCGGTCAAGACTGTAGAAAAATATGCCAGTAAAATACTAGCGGGCTTTTTAGAACACCATAAACTACTAGAACCAGAGCAAATGGGCTTTAGACCAGTCCATGGCATGGGCACAGCGTTAATCCTGGCAACAGATGAACTGAAGATGAGGGTTGACAGTGGTCAGGTTGCAGTCCTGATTTTATTAAACCTATCGGCTGCTTTTGACACTGTCAACCATCAGATCCTACTTAGCAGACTAAAGGAGATAGGGGTGGAAGGCACTTTTTTGAACTGGGTCAATTCCTACTTATCGGGGAGATGTCAAGCAATCTCTCTTCCTCCTTTTTGGTCAGGTTGCAAAGAAATTTCACTTGGTGTGCCACAGGGATCAGCGTTGAGCCCTATTCTTTTTAATGTTTACCTGCACCCACTGCTGACCTTAATTAAATAATTTAGGTTGTCATTTAAAAACAATGCAGACACCCAATTAATACTGTTCCTAAATACCAACTGCCCCACCCAGCTAGAAAAACTGCACTCTTGCCTAACTGAGATGGCAAACTGACTCAGTAGGAACACAATTATATTTAACGAAAGTAAGACAGAGTTTTTGTGCTGCTCCCCCAGCAAAGTACCGTACCAGCTTCCATGCAATTTCTGACCCTGGACGAGTGATGCAGATTTAATAACAGCTCAGTCAGTCCGAAATCTAGGAGTCCAGATTGATGAGAAGCTTTCTATGGAAACGCATGGCAATAGCAGCTACCAGCCATGGACTTCTGAGAAACTAGCGAAATATTGTTCTACTACTTCCACAGCCAGCGAGAACACTGATAGTGCAGTGTACAGTGTTGAGCAGAGTTGATTACTGTAATGCCCTGCTGTTGGGGGCTCCAGATTACCTGCTTAAAAAGATACAAGTGATGGCTGCTAAAGTGGCATAGAACCAATCTAGATATGAGTTCACATCAGGGACCTTAAAGAGATCCATTGTTTTCCTGTTAAAGAAAGAAGCATTTTCAAAGCCATGTGTATAGTTTAAAGCCATAAATGAAACAGGGCCTAGTCCGCTACAAAGGAAATTTTGTCTCTACAAACCTTTGAGGTACTTAAGATCTTCGTCAGCAAACCTTGTCTGTGTGCCTGGGTTTAGGAAAACGCAGGTAGGCGCGGGATCTTTCCAAGTCAAGGATGCTCATTTGTGGAACAGGCTGCCAAATTCCCTCAGAGCTAATGCAGATCTGTTGAGCTTTAGGAAGAACCTAGAAGCTTGGCTCTAGCCTAATCAGGGAATGTAAATCATGGTGTTTTTCTGTCTGCAATACTAAGAAAAATCACTTTTTGGGTTGATTGGTGGTTTTGATAGCGCCAAAGTACCTATCAGGTGTATGTTGCGTTCTATAAATTGCTAATAATTGTCCCTCCATTGTTTATTGCTCTGTATAGTAAGGCATGTGCAATTCATGGAATCCTCCATCCTACAGCATGGTGCGTAGTTCACCCTCTAGGTTTTTGACGAAGGTGTCCAGGACTACATACCAGAGTTTATGTGGGACTTTCAGGAACTTGGGGAAGGTGATAATCTTGAAAATGGTTACCCTTCTCGGTCATTAGTTTCCTGCCACCTTGTTTATTCTGTTGCGCTAAGATGTTGAAACATGGACAATTTAAGACGCACTATATCTTCGTCTTGCCACTGGAAATTGTCCCACCAAGTATTAGACAAAGGGGGTACAATTGTGAATGCAAGGCTTGGGATAAAAAGCAGCATAACGAGATGTTCAAGCACAAACTTAACACAATACGACTACAAAGTATTCCAAACATCAGTGTGCAGGTTGTTATCTATGAACAGCTCTGTTGGGAACTTTTCTACCCAGTTTATTGATTTGTCTGTTAACTCCATTGCCAAATTGTTTCTGCTACAACATTGGGGAGGCGTTTGTAGAAGCGGAGATGCTGACGCCATAAGACTGTAGAATGCTTCAATGTCCATCTGGGGAGCCTCACTGAGACTTTGTTCTCAACTGGCTTTAGCCACCAGCGTGTCCCACCCCTTTAAATCCTTTATTGATCTGTCTTTCTTTAATCCTCTTCGTTCATTAACCATTCCCAAACAGTGCTTTCTTGACCTTTCACCTCAACCTCACAACCTTTGAAAGCGTGGGAGTCCTGTCTGCATTTTCTTCCCATTTCCTGAACCATAATCTTATTTCCTTAAGGTTTGAGTATTCATGAGATTTCAGCAGCCCCTGGCTCTCCAACCCTCCCTGTTGTCACATACCAATCACAGAATAAAATTCATATGCTGAATAAGAGTATTTATTTTTGAGGGGGAGACCCTTAGTTGCTTCTGCTCTTTCATCTCCTCTGTGCCCTCTCTTACCCATTTCTGGCACTCCTTAAGTTGTCAGCAAGCTAAGTTGATGTTGGTGCAAGACCATTGAGTTCCACCAACCAGTTAGCTGTTGCCTTTGAACAGTGGGAATGATCTTTTAGCTCCCCAGCCACTTGTGAAGGAGAACTGAAGGAGAACTGAAGGAGAACTGATTGAATAGTGGAGAGGTGTGGTGCAGCGGCCAGGGCAGCTGACTTCGGAGCACAGGGTTCACGGTTTGATCCCCGGCTCCGGCGGCAGCTTAGCTCAGCACCATGTGACTCTGGGCAATAGCTCACTTAATTTCCACGACGGCCCCCAGCGCCTTGAGACCCGTAAGGGTGAGTAGCTGCGCTATATAAAAACGGACTTACATTTTTTTTTAAAAATTTTTTTTAATATGTTCCTGCTAAAATATAAATGAAATAAAGTAAACTGGAATCTTGAATTCCTGAGGTTGAAAGTAAGTCTTGTCTGGCGATCAAAGGCTGTTTTTTAAGATTGTCTAGAAGTCAAGTGTGAGCATTAAACTTTTTTTGAAAGTTTCTTGAAGTCACGATGAGCTCCAACTTGATATTTCTTTATTTTAAAAATGGATATCAGATATGTTGCGAAACGTGCCTTCAGTTTGAAGCAGCATATTCAGGAATAACTGTAGGGGCGTGGCCTGACATCATGGCCGGATAGTCGCATATCTGCGCTGCTCCTGCCCCACTGATTGAACTCCTGCAGAATCCTGGCGGAATCGTGACCTTCCACGCACGGATCGATAGCGGAGGGCCCCCTTGACCTTGAGGGTCCTGCTCGAACTCCAGGGCAGCCGGCCCCCGGCCGGAGACATCAATTGCAAGCTGCCGGAGACCCGTCGGAATACTGCGCCTTAAGATGGCGGCCCCGGCAGGTCCCGAGGAGTAGGGATCGCAGTGGGCTGCCTTCGCATACCTGTGGGCTGGAGCCCTGCCATCGGGGCTCGGCCGGACCCCAGGCCACTGCGGCGCCGTCCGATGACCGCTAGAGAGGGTGCCGAGGCAGAGAGAGACGGCCGTGGATCGCCCGGCTGCTAAGACAATAGAGGCCCGGGAGCGCGATTCACGCGAGCCCGGTGAGAGCGGCCTGCTGTGTTCGGCCTGCCCTACCCCCTGCTGAGCGCGCCTGGGAGGATTGTGGGGGCCGCTGAGGGGCCCGGGCGACAGGTGGGGCACCTAGACGGTGGATTTGAGGCTCCCGTTTGTGGGGTGAGGATACCCCGGCCCAAGACCGTGACGGGGGCAATCGTTCCGCGGATCGGCGGAGATCTAGGCCGGCCGCGAGCCTGGGATAGTGACAGGAGCAACAAACGAGGGGCACTGCTCTGCATCCCTGCCAGAGGTGACACGCAGGTGACCCCGAATACAGACGGGGTGGTCTGAGAGGTAAATACCTCGCTGGGACCTGAGATCGGTGGCTCCGGACTACGGGGTTAAGCTGAGCGCCTGGACGATACCCTCGGCGCCGGGTTGCCCTTCAGGCCGGTTCCGGTACCCTCCATTGCCGGCTGACGGACCACCGGGAGGCGCCTTGGGGGGTTCAACCCGGTCATGGGGAAAGATAGACCCCTGAGAGGCGCCCAATCCAATAAGATTATGCAGTACACGGTGCCGGGCCCCGCCACTGCAGACCGCCTCCGACCTGACCCGGAGCAGGGATCTCACCAAGATTCAGCAGCCCGCGACAAATCCGACATCCTGGAAGCCATACGAGACTCTCCAGTGGCGCTGGAATCCAAGATGGATGGGATGGCCATGGACATCAATCATCTGCGCCTGGATCTCAGGAAGGTGGCGGACCGGGTTACCACAACTGAAGGAGACCTGCACACATTACAGACTGAGGTCCGACAACTACGGGAGACAGTATCGGCCCTGCAGGAACACACAGCCCGGCTGGAGGATAGGGCGGACGACGCAGAGGGGCGGTCAAGAAGAAACAACCTCTGCTTTTTGGGATTTCCGGAAAAGGCGGAGGGGCCGGCAGCAGACCTATTTCTGGAGGATTGGATTGGCTCAGCACTCCCCAACCTCAAGCTCTCCAAGATGTTCGCAGTGGAGAGAGCCCACCGATCCCTCGGTCCGCCGCCGAAACCGGGGGCCCCGCCTAGAGCCCTGATTGCTAGATTATTCAACTTTAGGGACCGGGACATGATCCTGCAATACATCCGCACCAACGGTCCGCCCAGGTTTGAGAACCACGATATCCACATTTACCCGGACTATACCAAAAAAGTACAGGATCTACGAAATGACTTTTTGGGTGTCAAACGCCGATTGAGGAACCTCAACGTCAAATACAGTTTAATGTTCCCGGCCAGACTCCGTGTACAATATGGCGACAAGATACACTTCTTTGGTAATCCGTCGGAGGTAACCGACTGGATGGATTCAATGGGACTGGGCGGCCGGGATCAAAACCAAGGCTGGCACGAACAGAGGAGGAGAAGCGGACGGCAACACAATCAACCGCGCCGCAAGGATGAGCAGAGGCCCAGGGTACGAGATTTGTCCGACGGAGGGCGCATCACGGTGGGCCCAGATGGCTCTCTACTCGCGGGAATAGAGGCGATCCCGACACAGAACCAGTTTTCACCATTATGTCTGGTGCAGGAAACGCAGTCGGAGCTGGGGGACGCCACCAGCCCAGCCGATGGGGGCTCTTGAGATACTGGAGAGGCAGACTCGGACTTGTGACCTTGGGTTCTGGGTCATCGAGACTAAGTACGGGATTGGCCCGACCAGCACCTGACTCGAATGGGGGGATCATATGGGGGGACCTGGGCCCAGAGATACTACGAAGGGTGAACCGTTTCTGTGGGGGAGGGCGCTATTCCGCCATCATACCCTTCCGATACGCCAGCTGTAGTGCACCGAGGCGGCCTGGCTAGACCACCAGTTGGGCGGGGCCGCGCGGTGCCAGTCAGTTCGGCTGATTATCAGAGCTTGGGAGGGGTTCTGTTCTGTTGGAGCTATATAATTCATAGTCGTTACATCAAGTTGGGGGTAATCTAGGGGTGGGTGGAGCTTTGGGGCAGGGTCCTGAGTCCTCAGACCAGGGTTGGGTTGTGAGAATGAAGTACTACTGCCTGAGGGAGGGGAGTTGGGATGGGGGGTTTGCACTGTTGTGGTTATTTTGAGTTTACTGCCGGGTCTGGTTTATGCTGCGTCACTAGAGGTCAGGAGAGATTGCAACATGTTGGGTCACACTATAATACTGCCAGAGGTCCCCCACACAGTCGATGGGTGCTGCTGTACCCCCAAAGGTCGAAATATGTCAGGTGACACACAGAAGTATAAGTTTATAACGTGGAATGTCCGAGGGCTCAATAAGATGGTCAAACGGGTACGGGTGGCAACGTACCTCAGACGGTATGGGATAAGTATAGCTTTACTCCAGGATACGCATCTATGGGGAGACTGTCTCAAATACGTTCAACGCAGATGGAGGGGCCAGTTCTACGCGACCTCATATTCTGGGTTTGCTAGAGGAGCACTTATTTGGGTGGCCCCGGGAGTTCCCTTTAAGGCCATAAACACTAGACAGGACCCAGAGGGGAGATATGTGATGGTGGAGGGGACGCTAGATGGGCGCTGCATATGCATGGTGAACATATACGCCCCGAATAGTGATGATGGAGAGTTTCTGAGTCGAGTCCTGGGGCAGCTAGATCTGGACCCAGATACAGAACTGATAGTCGCCGGAGATTTTAATTGTGCCCTAGATGGGGAGTTAGATAGACACCCTCCAAAACTGGACGCCAAACCTAAAGTGAGAGCGGCTATGGGACAGATGATACAAAACTATCACCTACTGGATATATGGAGACATCGCCACCCTGGCCGTCGAGTGTACTCGTGCCACACACCTGCTGCCAATACCTATAGTAGGCTAGACTATTTCTTTGTCCAAAGGACGGCGGCCCATCAGGTAGGGGAGACGCAGTATCTGGCTCGCTATCTGTCCGATCACTCCCCCTATTAATAACATACGCTTTAGGCCGGCCGAGATCTAAGGTACCACTATGGAGGCTAAACACCTAAGCTTTTGCAGACCCAACCTATAGAGACGCAATAGCGAGCGGGCTGGATGTCTATTTTGAGGTCAACTGGGGCACGGCCAGCACTAGGGCGGTCGAATGGGACGCGATGAAGGTTGTGATTCGGGGGGTTTGTATGTCCACGGAGGTGGGGGTGAAAAAAACGCTGGAGCGAGATCTACACCACCAGGAGGAGTGCTTGGCAGCACTGGAAAGAGAGCTTCCCACAGATGGGGGAGGGCCGGCTAAACGGGTGGAATTGAGACGTAAGATAGGGGACATCTGGGACGCGCTGGGCAAATTTAATAGAACTGCGAGCAGAAGCCGCTGGTATACTGAGGGGGACTAGGCCGGACGTCTACTAGCGCGCCTGATTAGAATGGAGACTCAGCCTCACCCAATTTTGACTATCAAAACTGAACTAGGCCGTATGGTGTACACACAACATGAGATCAATGAAACGTTCGTAACCCACTTGCGTGGACTATACTCTGAGCCCCTGTCCCCCACCGCCCCTCAGGTGGTGGCGGCTTATTTAACTGAGGTGGACCTGCCCTGCATGGACCCTGAGAGTCAGGAGTCCTTAGGGGCCCCTTTCAGAGGGGAAGAGATACGGGCAGCAATTACCCATTTGAAGTCCGCCAAATCCCCCGGGATGGATGGCCTAGCGGCTGAGCTTTACAAAGAGTATGGGGGGGTCCTGATCCCTAAACTACTGGAAATCATGGCGGAAGCCAGCGAACGCGGCGTACTCCCAGGCTCCATGCGCGAAGCACTGATCGTGATGATTCACAAACCGGGGAAGGACCCCCTGCTCCCCAGTTCTTATCGGCCAATTTCCATGCTGAACGTGGATCTTAAAATTATTAGCCAAGTGCTGGCAAGTAGACTCCTCCCATATCTCCGGCACCTGGTACATGATGACCAGTCTGGTTTTATACCGGGCAGGAATACACTACGGAATATCCGCCGCCTCGCACATGTTATGCAATCATTGGGGGGAAGTGCCCAACAATGCACCTTAGCGTTCCTTGATATCGAACAAGCGTTCGACTCGATCCGCTGGGAATACTTATGGCAGGTACTTCAAAAAATGGGACTGGGGGAGGATTTCATAAACTGGGTAAAACTGCTTTATGCTCGGCCGGTGGCGAGGGTTCGCACGGGACGGTACGTGTCGGACACGCTATCCGTAGAGAGAGGGACGCGACAGGGATGCCCGCTCTCCCCCTTGCTGTTCGCCCTGGCAATGGAGCCATTGGCCAGCCATCTCCGCAGACTGCTCCAGGGGCAGGGCATTAGGGTGGGTAGTATGGAACATATTGTATCCTTGTACGCCGACGATGCCTTGATATACCTGCAGCGGCCGACCCAGTCTGTGCCGATACTATTAGCTGCGCTGACGCAATTTGCTGAAGCATCCGGGCTCTACATTAATAAAGCGAAGTCGCACCTATATGCGATTGGGTCGGTGACTGATTGGGAAGGAGCGCAGCTCCCGGACCTGGGACTTCCATGGGTGGCAGATACACTCCGCTATTTGGGGATATGGATAGGTAGGGATGAGACCACATTTTACTAACATAATATGGGGAGGATACTACGAGGTCTCCGGGGCAGTATTGCCTTCTGGAACACACTCAAACTCTCCTTGATGGGGAAGATCGCCCTGATGAAGATGGTGGTCCTGCCTCGATGTCTCTTCACAATGCAGGGTTCCTTCTTCGAACTCCCGCATCGGGTGTTTAGGGAATTGGATACACTGATCACTCTATTGCTGTGGAATGGAAAACGGAGTCGGGTTAGGCTAGAGGTCATGAAACGTCGATGGGGCAAAGGAGGTTTGGAGATCCCGGATCTGGAACTCTATTACTTTGCATCGCAACTCCAACACGCGATCGCTTGGTTAGACACGGACCCCTCCTGGGAGAGGTCTCTGCTGGCGGACACCTATGGGGGCCGACAGTTGGGAGCACTTCTCTGGCGGGCGAGGGGGCAGCGGGAACATTGTCCTCCGTTGGTGCGGCTATTAGCCGTAATATGGAACCGGGTAGGCCGCAGACTTATCAGGGACCGGCCGTTTGCCCCAGAGGCAGATTTCTGGCTAATGCCACCTTTCGCTCAAATTGAGCAGGTTATGTCAACGGAAAAATGGAAGGCGGGGGGATGCCTTATGTTGTCGGACCTCTACCCGGACAATAAATTCATCACATATCAGGAGGCAGTGGATACCTTTGGGTTGGGGCCAGGGCAGTTCCTGCAATATGCGAAAATAGCGGCATCGGCCCGGCAATTGTGGCCCTCGTTCCCAGCAGCTCCGGGGCACACACATACTCTGGTCACTATGACCACCATGGCAGGGGGGCGGAAGTTTGTTACCCACCTATATAGGGCGTTGAGGGAGGATAAAAAGACTGGACCCCTACAGATAGAGGAGAAATGGCAGCGGATGTGTCCGCAGGAGCTCACGTCTCGAGACTGGGAAAAAATCCATGAGAGTGTACGGAAGGTGTCGGTATGTAACCGATTCAAACAAATCCAGTATAACATAATACACATGACTTATCTCTCCCCCAGGAGGCTTCATCTCATTGATAGTTCCAGAGATCCACAGTGCCCTAGATGTCGCCACGCTCAGGAGGATTTTCCGCATATGGTGTGGACCTGCCCGATGATCCAGACATACTGGGTGGCGGTCCTAGAGGACTTGACCAGAATTACAGGGTGGACGATTGACTTGGATCCACGCCCTTGTCTGCTGGGCCTGATCCCTCGTGATCCTAAACGTAAGACAAGTAGGCGATTTCTGGTTCTGGGACTTGTTATAGCTCGACGGCGCATTGCGATTCATTGGTTAACACAACAAGGGCCATTAGTGGCGAAATGGAAAACAGACTTGAGGGAGTGGGCAGTGGCTGAAGAGGGGCATATGCGCAGCACCAGAAGGGATGACAAATTACCAGAGGTATTGCTGGCGTGGGGAGTGATGGTACAGGAGATAGCGGGACAGGCCTCACAATGCACACAGGTGTCATTAGAGGGGACAACCTCCATCGAGGGGCGGGCCCCAAGTCAGGAGGGGGGGCGGGAGGAGACCCAGAGCGCGCACTGAGCTAGATGGACCTCAATTATCCAGACCCGGCAGGGGGGGAGGGGGAAGGGGGTGGAATGGGGGGGTTGGTTGGGGGGGGGGTTCTGGAACGTTTAGTTATAGTTGAGATATTATGTCACAAAGAAAAACGAACTAAACCAGGATGGTTTGGAAAACCTCCATGGGAAAGACTATGGATCTACATTCCTGGGTTCATTGTTGGACTGTTTCACTGCCTCGGCTGAGGTGAAAGAGTTATGTAACTGTATTTGTATAGGAACGTGATATGCTGGTTTGGAGGAATAAATGAATAAAGATATATTTAAAAAATTAAAAAAAAATCAGGAATAACTGTAATTGACCATTACGGGGAATGCTCCTAATTTAATTAGTTTCCCACATAACAGGTCACTAAATCCTCATTTTCACTTGTTATTTTTTAGCAACAAGAGATTAATCCAGTTTCTTTAGCCTGAGATTTTCTGCCTTCTCTATACAATACCTTGAGGAAGAGGAAACGTTCTTCCATCTGCTATACTGTCACATACCCCCACCATTATGACTAAAATGTCACCTCTGCCTTTTAGGGTTTTACAAGGTGACTGCACACAATGACATCAAGACACCCCGATCCAAATACTTGATATTTTTGTGGATTGAGACTCGTATCCATGCATCTACTTTGATAAGATCTATCCCTAGGTGGGCTACTCAGTGCAGCAAAAATCTGTGAAGTTCAGTTGTATAGTAGAGTCGAAAGAATACACCCATAAACTCCCATATGTAGCCATCCCGCACCACTCCTTGCTCAACTTCTTCACTGTGTTCCCCACGAATTGTGTTCAGCCTTCTCTCCGTTACTGGACTCGGCACCCTCCTTGACACCGTCACAGTCCTCCTCAGTGATCCCTGCATATCACTCTCTCTCTTGGTCCCGCTTCCTTTTGTCATGCAAAAATTACTCCAGGGCCCTGATCTCATCTCTAAAATCCCAGCTCCTCCCCACAGTAATCGTTCTCTCTCTCTCGCACTTTTCCTTGTTACTGATTCTGCCTGCCTCTTTTTCAGCCAGTGTCCTCATCTCTCCAATTTTCTTCTACACTGGTTGCTACTCTGTCGCATTAGTCTGCCCGCATTAGACTTGCCAAGTTGTACCAGCCATGTTGAAATTACCCTAAACTGTAAACAACAACTACGTAAACTTAGAGTAGGAAAGATATCACTGTTCAAGGTAAAACCCTTCAGTCTTAAGTATTTTATCTTTATCAAGAATGGTCACCAGCTCCCATATTATGCTTCAAGACCTGTTCCTTAACCCCAAGCTGTATGATGTAATTCCTTTTAAGTGTGTGGCTTTGCTTTCCAGACTGTTGCAAGTTCTTTTGAAGGATGTTATGCTACAGTTTCGGTCTCTGTGTTTATCTTCCTTGAGGACTTGCACCAGATATGTTGCCCCTATAGAGTGTCAAGCGGGAAAAATCATCTACAAGGCTGGTGTAAAAAAGATGGGTGTTGTGTGACCTTTTTTTGTGAGGTCATCATGATCAAACGTGCCTAATTTGTTCACACATCTTCTATGATCGGCAAACTAATGTGTCCCATTTCCTTGCCTTACATTGTAATGGAATAATTTAAATTTTTGAAAAATGCCTGGGGGAATCTGGGCTTGCATAATTGGAGCCAGCTATATGACACTCAGGGGTTTCGGACTTTTGCCTCACTTCAGGAAATATATGGGCTTCCTCAACGTTATTTTTTCAAGTATCTGCAGGTGAGGGATTATTTCTTACTCAGGTGTGAGTACAATAATGATCAAGAAATTCTTGCATATCTGTATCAACCTCTAAGGGAGTCCGGCCAATTCAATATAAGTATAATGTACCAGGAGTTTGTCTTATGCCCAGGACAATAGTGTGCAATTGGCGTTGAGGTGGAGTCGGCACCTTGCGACTATAGTGACGTTTACTGAAATACAGGATGCCTTCGCAACACTAGATCAGTCATCAATCTCTGTTAACCTTAACCTGCAGCAATTTAGGACAGTTTGTATGCTCTATCATACACCTGAGCGCATTTCTAAGTGGGCATCATCTAGAACCCCTGCACAGTCATATTGCCCCAAGTGTCACCTTCATGCAGCCGACATAGACCATATGTTTGCTGAATGTCCTGGGCTCAAAGAATTCTCGGATAGCCTATTTCAACTGATATCAGCACAACTTGAATTCCGCTTGAATAGCAAGGAATTACTGATTGGCTAGAAGCCTGGGAGGGATCCCAGTCTCCATTCTCTAATTTCAATTATAATAGTTAGTGCATGCTTATGTTTCGCCATGGTATGGATTGATTCAGCACCGCCCAGAATAACTGAATTCTGGGCTATGCTTCGTCAGACTTATGAATGTGAAACTGCAGTTGCCAAGGCCAGTGGACCCCGATCAATCAAAAATGTGGAAAGGATTTGGTCTCATTTCCACTGGATATAGACGGCTGTATTGAACCTTTATGTCGTAATGTGAATAACTAATTTAAACTAGCTTTTGAATCTATCCCTCTTAATCTCTTTTTTTTTTCTTTGTTTTTGTCTTCCATAAACATTTCTTCCTTCCTTCTCAATCTTCGGTTTTTCTGTATCTTTATCTTTTTCATTTTCTTCTTTTACTGTGTACATATATGATGATGTTCATAATGAAGAATTAATGTATTGCTCGCTCTGACTTTTGGGGAAAATGTAATAAAATTTTTTTTTTTTTTTTTATATAAATGCAGCAGATGTCTATAAATGCTTCAGCCTAAATGTTATTGTGTGTCGCAAATGGATGGCTCTTTGGGACCAAAGATTTCCTTGTGGGAATTTAAGTTTTCAAGTTCAAATGTAGTATAAATTTAAGTCCTGCCTTTTGGTGCCTAACATGTTCTGCTCGGTCCAAGTGTCCTCAACTTGCATTTGATAATAAGATGGCAATTTAGACTCCCATTCATTCAAGTTTCTACGAGGGCAAATCCACAATTGCATGACAGTAATGATTAGATTTCTTCTTGGCAACATCTGTTTTAGCAAAGCTATTGATCATTCTTTGAGTAATTTTGTGCAATGCCCGGATGCCTGCTAGCAATAGGTTACTGTCCCTATAAATGTAACATGAGTAAATAAAAACTCTCCCTCATTATGTTCTTTATTACAGGACAGAATTTAAGCAGACGGGCACTGTAGCCGTGCACGGGGCGGGGATTCTTAACCGTGTTTTTGAAGCTTTTGCTCAAGCTTTTCTAAACCAAGGAGTCAAGAAGGTAGGTTGTGAAGGCTTTGTCAATCGCTTGTCCATTTCTTAGCCTCAACACACTCATCATTCTCAGCCTTCCAGGTCTGGGCATTAACACCATCATTTGCATTACCTTTGATGCATTCTACACCGTCATTTAGGCCTGTACACAAATGTGCTTCTCCCACTCATGTCCTGCATACTCCTTCCACTGAAAAGGCTTTCCCTGAAATTCTGTGTGCCGCTTTAGCTGGCAGTGTTTTGGTTCTAACAACTGTGGAAGGGATCGTTTCCTTAGGTCTGACATTTGCTGATACCTCTGGTTCCTTGAAAAAAATACTAAAAAATAAATATACTGAAGTCCTCCGAGGAACTTTAAGTCAGCGCTCTTCATCCACCTATGTGTTGTGATGTCATTCACATTTTGCTTCTGGCCACCACAGCATACAGTTTAGGGCAATAGATCAGCCCACTTGTGCAGTCGTGATCCTTTTATTGTGATTGATTGCTTCTATCTTGTATACAATGTACCTGCACACCATAAAAGTGTTCCCTTTCAGTGCAAGGAGCTCATGGGCTAATGTGCCTTTTTTCATTAAAAAAAATTCGCAGTATTTTTATTTTTGGGGGTGAAGTCCTAGATAGCTCCGCAGACACCATTTCTGGGGCCTCGCAGCTACTTGCAATGTGCTGCAGGTGGAGGCAAGCTTTGAATGTCCTTACATCAATCAAAGATAGCTGCTGCCTGTGTGTATAACCTTGCGCATACATGGGTCTCCATCTTAGTGATGGTTTCTAGTAAATTATAGCTTAAGCCACTCTAAAGTGGAAACTCATGCGTTGGCACGTATGCGTGGTCATCGTTGAATAGCTTTTGTTATATTTCAACAAAAGATTTCAAAGAAAACCAGCATTGGCAAAGCCAACAGCTCCGCGGCAAAGCCAGACCTATGGACTTGGCCACTGCTTGTTTTGTTTAAGTGAGCTCTCTGTATCGTCTGATTCTCCCTGCTTTATCCCAGCATGCAGCGGTTGATAAGTGTCTGAAGGTAGAAAAATGCAGAGGTAAACCCGAAAGGGCTGTTGCTCAGATACGGAGCAACAAATAAAGGAGATGGCTTCACTCCGATCATAAGAAAACTCAAATCTTCAGGCGCTTCCTTTACTCATGCCCCAGAACTTGGTAATTGCACAATATTTAGATAAAGTGGCATGAAAATGTTCTAAACTTTCCTGAGCACATTAGCACGCACGTTCAGTACAGATGGACAGTGCAGCGAGCAGGGTTGAGGTTCTAAGCTATTTAAAAGGGAGAAAAAGGGCATAGAATGAACCACGTTGAAGGGTTTCAGTGAATGCTGCTGCCCTTGGACTTCCAAGTTCATGCAAATGAAAGTACAAAATCTGCTGTGATATGTCATTTTGTAAATATAAAGGGGGGAGGAGACAATTTTAGTAGGATGTGATTTTCCGAAGGTGCAGGGTCCTTGTTTTGGCTTTGAGACTTTGGTGATTTGAGGCTACATATATTGATGCAAAATGTCAAAGAAATCTGCTGACATGCCTACATGAGTCTGAAAATATTTATTAGCAAAAATAAAAATCAATTTATGATTCACAGAAACGATAGACAAGAGGGTCCCCTAGCACCCATTGACCATAAAGTTAAATGATTCCAATGCACTAGATCAATTTTTAGGTTTTCCTACAGAGAGACTATATAGCGGTCATATGGTTGAAACTGAATCAGAGATGGTGCTAGGGAGTGCGGAGACCGAGAATGAGATAGTAGTCATTCGACCCTCGAAAAGATACAAAAAAATTAAACTTTTGAGTTGAGCAAGTATTTCTCACTACTATGCCAGGCCTGAGAGTGAGTCAATACATGTCAAACGCTGAAGTGTGGTAACTTGGTTAACATTTGCAAGAAAATGGCAGCTACAATTTTGTTAAGGTAGATCGAAATCATTTCACACAATCTTGGGTCACAAGGTGAAAGATATGTTTAATTCTATTATGAGCACCAAGGTTATATGATTCAGACTTGCAAGAATGGCAAAAGACAGAAGTGATTATGGTTGCAAGTGAACTCTAGTGCCTTGATGTTCTGCTCTTGGTTTAAGTGCTACCTCTGGGCTAGTGACGCAATATGATGGTTGCTCCTTTAAAAGTGTGTATCTTAGGGGGCTGTTTGCAGTGGTGAAAGTTAATTAAAAAGTATTGGAACTAGGATCTTGAGTGCAGTCTCAAAAGCCATGAATTTTTTTGTTTGTCACCGTGAAGCTTCAAATGACTCCATAAATTAAAGAGCCATACAGGCTTCCAGGAAACCCTTACATTTGGTGATTAACCTATTTGCACTTTTGTAGGAAGCACACACCCTTCAGAATAGGCTTGCTTTCTTCTTCTTTAGCTGTCTAATCATCCTCTCAGTTTTACTGTACATGAGACCCTCCACTCCTTCCCTTTCAGTCTCCGATATCTTAAGCTCAGCATTAATCGTTCTGAAATGCTTGTCTTTTTTTTTTTTAACTTTACAAAAGGTATGGGAACTGTTTCTGCAAAAATAAAAGCATGGGAACAGGGGGCATGGCCTGGTTAGCCAAGATGGTTGATATCTCTTAGTGAGTTCTCCGGATGAGACTCCGTCCCCATCCTTCTGCTGGCACCGACTAGCTTTATTCTCCGGGGGCTGGCTCTTCGTTACAGTCACGCGCGAATCAGCGGACGCCATTCCTATCTCTTTTTGGCTGTGGCAGTGCAGCAGATGCCTCGTGTCCTGGGGCATGGCCTAGAGTGACTCTGGAGTTGCCGAGCGCAACCTCCACACCTGGCCCTTGGACCCCGCCTCCCTTGCTTCGGAGAGCGGAGAGGCCCGCCCGGGTGTGGAAGGGGGGGTGCAGAGTCACAGGCCCCTGATAATTGACTTCCTGTGCCCCGGGTTGCTGGACCGCTGGGTGGGTGTGGGCTGCTGGGATGAGCCTGCTACAGCCCCAGCTTACACCAGCTGCGGGCGCCTGCGTAGCAGGGGGCAGCCCACTGAGGGGCCGCTGCTTAGACTGAGACACCCACAGACGGCAGGACCTGCACAACATGGGCTGGGAGTGCCCCAACTGATGGCGCGCAATGCTGGGCTGGACCCGGGGACACATTGGGCAGTGTTTGGCTTCTCCTCTGCAAGCAGCGACTGGACTGGCCTAGTGGGGCTCGACACTGCTTTTTCTGCCCTCCACAGCTCTCATTCTGTACACCACCTGTACTGACTGCTGTGTGCCCTAGGGGTTGAGCCGTGTTGCTCCTCTCGCCCTCGTTTCTGAGTGCGTCGCTGGCACGGTGTGCCAGATATCGGACTTGGGAGATTGTGTCAACCTTGAGGCGAGGTGGCTCGCCTGACCATGAGGTCCTGGAGTCTGGAGATCCGAGCTGAAGATGTGGAGAACCGGGCCTGATGGAACAACCTCTGGTTCGTGAGCTTCCCTGAAGGGGTTGAGGGAGCGGAGCCTGAGGGCTTCCTTGAGAAATGGATTCTGTCATGGGTCCCTGAGGGGCACCTTTCCTCATGAATCATGGTAGAATTGGCCACACAGTCTTTGGCAGTGGCCCATCCTCTGGGGGTCCCCCCCATGTCCAATCATTGCAAAGATACTGAACTTCAAAGTAGAGACACGGTTCTTCGCTCGGCCCGTGACCTGGCCTACACACACACTTTCAGTCAACTCGGATTCAGGTATTTCCGGATTATACTCGCCTGGTGCAGCGCCAATGGAAGTCCTTCGAAGCCTTCAAGCAGAAGCTGTGAGCAATAGACTTGCGATACATGCTCTTCTTCCTGTCCCGCCTCTGAGTGATTGACACAGGCAATTCCTTCTTCTTCGACACTCCCGAGGTGGCCTAGGAATGGGCCATGGAGACCTGACCTCTGTACTAGAACTCACCTCCTCCGTGGGGGGGGGGGGAGGGCGGAGGGGGGTTGAATCACAAAAGGTCCGCAGAGGTTGCTGCCCGCTGCAGCAGCCGTGGCAGGCGAGACGGCTCCAGCAAGCGCAGCGCCGGGGCCGGGAAGTCCCCTGCCTCTTCCACCACAGATGCACCTAGCCCCATGAGGAAGGCGCTGGGGAGGGGGGACAACTGACATGAATGAGCCCACACCCCCCGGCAGACTTGGTAGTCTTCCCCTCTTTGTCGCCAGAGGAAGCAGACGAAGCCAGGACCTGAAAGAGTTTTCTTGATGTCCCTTGGACTTTCCTATATTCCTGAGCCAGCAGCACTGTATCATTATCAATGAGTGATTCCGAGGGGAGAGGTGGGTTGTGTTGCTCCAACCGTTGGTTTTCTTTTGTGTGTTTATTGTTGGGGCGACAGATGCTTCTGGAGTGGAAGTGTGGGGTAGGGGGATGGCTGGGGGGTGTGTGTGGGGTTGTTCAGCCCGTTAGGCCCTATGATTGGTTTTGCTTCAGGCAGACTGTGACCCTTGTTCCCTTTTATTCACTGAAGGCTCCTATGGGTAGTACCTGGACCCTAGAATGTCGTATGAAGTCTGATGGTATGTCGGTTTTGAGAGGGTGATCAATGGGCAACCCCATATCCTACTGACTGTCTACAGTCCTTTCCAGCTGCCCGGCCCTATGTTGGTAGTGGTGCAACAGGTCCTGGCGAGGTTTCCCCGGAGGGGTTACCATTGTGGGTGGGGACTTCAATATGATGTTGTCTTCCACAGCTGTTAACTCTAGGACCCAGACCGGGCCCAGCACTCGGCCTCCCGCTTCGAGGACTGGACAGCCGGCCTTGGTCTTTGTGATGTATGGTGCACCTGGCACCCCAGTACTTGAGCCTTCACTCACACCTCCGCGGCACATAAGACCAGCTCCCATATTGATTGTTTTCATGCCTGCTACCATTCTGCTCCTCACTAAGGGCACAGAGATCCTTCCTTGGGGTATTTCAGACCACTCCCCAGTAACGGTCTACATAGGCCATGAGGTTCAAGAGAAGCGCCCGATCTGGCGCCTTAACGCGTGACGCCTCATGCATAACGCCACAGCGGAATTCCTGTTTCAAGAACTAGACACCTTCTCTGAGCGAAATGTGGGCTCCTTGCTTAGCCAGAGATACTCTGGGCCACTGGTAAGGTGTTTATGAGGGGGGTTGCCCGCACGCACTTTTTACGGCCAAGACTTGCAGAAGGCATTGCAGATTCTGGATCTTGAAGCACGCATAGCACAGGCAGAGGTCCAGTCGGCTGTGGAGGCTAGCGAACTGCGTCTGCTTGCACTAGATAGGCTCTCGCTGCGGCAACTGGAGGGACAAATCGGGCAAGGTCCTGTTTTGGCTTGTGCCCCGAGGTTTGGCGGATAGGGTAGTGTCTAGTATCCGGGTCTCCAAGCAAGGGTTGGTAACTGAGACCCGAAATATCGTGACAGCGTTTGTGAATTATTACTGTGCATTATATGCTCACCGCCCACAGCCACTGCATGAGTACTCCTCACCTTTGATTGCAGATTTACCATTGTGCTCTCTTGTGGCAGCAGCTGGTAAGGAGCTTGACAAACCTTTGACCTTCGAAGAGATCGCTAAGGCCATCTCTGCCATGAACTCGGGCAAAACTCTGGCATGAACTCGGACCTGATTGTTTCCCGGTAGAATACTACAAGAAATAATTCACAGCCCGTTGGCCTCACTTGTTGGCACTTTACGACGATGTGCTAACCAAAGGCTGTTTCCTGACCGTACTCAACGAAGTGACTATTGTAGTCCTGCACAAAGCTGTAAACTCCCCTGTAGACTGTGCATTCTACCATCCAATTTCTTTCATCAATTCCGAACTCAAAATCTACGCCAAAGTGCTGGCCAATTGCCTACTCCGGGTTCTCCCCGCTTTGATCCACCCCGATCAATGTGGGTTAATGCCATGTCGTGGTACATTTCACTGCATCTGCAGAGTGCAAGCAACAGTGGCTTACCGTCATTTACTGTCTGGCTCGAATGCTCTTCTCCTCATAAACTCTGAGAAAGCTTTTGATTGGGATTTTCTTTGGGATGCCTGGCCTGAATGGGCATTTGGGCCCTGCTTTATATCATATGTTCAGACTTTATATGCTGACCCCATGGTGCAGATTACTGTGAATGGGTGTTTCTGATTCAGTGGGGGACCTGGCAGGGCTGTCCCCCCTCCTCTCTACCTTTGCAATCGAGCCCCTGGCGACATAGGTCCGCTCTGGCGCACAGCCTCGATGGTTCCAGTGGGGGCTGGGTGTAAAAAGGCCGCATCGTACTTTATGCTGACGATGTGCTGCTTTTACTGAAATACTCAGAGGTGACAGGCCCTAGAATACTACATATGCTTGACCTTTAAGGCCCAGCCTCTGGCCTAAATGTCAACCACTTAAAATCCCTACTATTTCCGTTGACGGGCTCTAGAAAGCCCACAACTGGCAGGCCCCCATGCCCTTCAGGCAGTTAAGCTTTCTCTACCTTGCATGTACATTTCTCCTCTCCCTGATCTGGCATGGTTGCTGAATCTGACGCCCCCTGGTGACCAGCATGCGTAGAGATCTGGAGCAGTGGTCATCTCTACACCTCAACATTATGGGCAGGATTGTATTGTTTAAAATGATGGCACTGCCTCACTTCCTTTATATCCTGCACACCTTTCCCCATGCCATAACCGGAGCTTGGTTCCGTTCAGACCACGATGGGGCCCTACCTGTGGGGGCATCGGGTTCCCCGCATAGCATTCGGTGAGTGTGTACAGTCCACTTTTGCTGGTGGCCTGGCATGGCTGACCTCCATCTCTACTACTGGGCCTCGCAACTGGTGGTTCTGAATGACTGCCTGGTTGGCGGTCTAGTGGACCCGGCATACCGGGTGGAGGCATCCCTTATGTCATAGGATGTGATCGTGGACCGCATATATGGGTCACTGATTCCCCTCCCCCACTTCCTCACATACTTGACCAAAGTGATTTTCACGACATGGTGCAGCGCCACAAAGTGGACTGGCTGGAGTGGCAGGGCTATGCTCCAAATGTCTCTATGGAAGGGTACTTTGCTCCATCAAGTGGTTGGCTTGGAGGGGTTCGGGAGCTGGGACCTGATAGGAATTTCATGTCTGGGTGATGTGTGGCAGGGAACACACATATGCGGTCCTTTACTGACTTGCTGGCTGACTTTCAACTGCACCATTATCAGTTTGTAAGATTCTTGCAGTTCCGCCATGCTTTACCAGTCCATAGGTCCACCTTGGAAGGGGTCCCAAATTTAGTCCCATGAAAGGCAAGGTTCTTCTGTTGGGGCAGGAGACGTCTCAAATATACCGCTTCCTGGGCACTGATGCTCCGGAATTGCTTGCTGCCCTCCGCACCTGGTGGGAGGCCTGAGTTGGTGCCCTGGAGGATGGAGAATGGAGGGAGGCGCTCATGGCCCTGAGAGAATTTGTCATTTCCTCCCGGCTCCGGATGATCCAGGTAAATGTCCTACAACCTACAGATTTGACTCTGCTGAGATTGTGTCGGGCGGGCAAGCTCCCATCGTCCTCATGTCATAGATGTGGAGCAGAGAAGGTGGACTCTTACCTCGTGATTTAGTAGTGCCCCATTATACACAAATCATGGTCCTGACTCCTGGGGTTCTTGTTGGGGGTGCTGGGAAGGCCCATTGACTGTTCACCACGGATCAGCCGCCTG
Organism: Calotriton arnoldi; assembly: GCA_963921515.1. Taxonomy (NCBI): domain Eukaryota; kingdom Metazoa; phylum Chordata; class Amphibia; order Caudata; family Salamandridae; genus Calotriton; species Calotriton arnoldi. Next base: position 590,881 of record CAWUFW010005927.1, on the reverse strand, counting down.
GGTTCACTTCTTGGGGAACCGGATATTGCCCGGAACTGGAATTTGGCTGCCGCCCCGGACTTGTTGACTTGGCAGCGGGCGATGGACTGGTGTTCCAAAATGAAGGAGCTGGTGTACACAGTCTGGGGCTACCCACACAAACATTGTAAGATAAGGGGTCCTTGGTGGGATTACTTTGGGCTCCAGGAATTGTAATGTATATCCTCATTCGGTCCTTGAACAGAAAGCCACAGCCAAGTGTATTGCTTGACTGGTTTGTTATTTGTTTGTTGATCGCCTGGAAAACCCAATACATTTTTCTTATAAATATTTATAATAAAAAACAAAGCATGGGAATATTGCCCCCACTATTTCCTGCCCTTTCGACCTCTGGATTTTGGGTCAATATGCCTGAAAAGTGGCAGTTTTTTATCTTGGATGGGAAGTGCCATTGCTCCTGTTTTCTGCAGATTATAGGTCTTTCCACATATCTTAAGTCCCTGTAACCTTGAAGGGGCGTGTAATGCTTTAAAAAATTTAATAAATGCAAATTTAGGATTTAAACAACACTTCCAACTTTTGTGGTCTGAACGAGGCTAAACTAAAGAAAATTAAAAATCTGCCCTCTCGCCCTATGCATCCAGTGCAGATTAACCAGTTTTCAACAGCACCACCATAAAACATAAGTCAAGCTGCAACATAACCAATACTAAACCAAATAAAAGAAAAAATGCTTCTTGAGGATCCAGCATGTTGAATATAATTCTAAAAATATCTATTTTTCTTTGCTTGAAAGCATTAGATTGCTCCGTTCATGTGGTGTTGCTTGCCAGTCAATGGAAGCCTAATTGGGTTGATCAAATAGCTGTGCTTACTGATTGGAATGTATCTGTAGCAGGACGACCTCTAGTAACATTAATCAGAATGCACTGTAAATTGCGTCGCGCTGTTGTGCCATAAACAAAGTACCTGGTACATTCAATTCAATCAAGCTTTATTCGGTATATAATATACAACCATAAAAGCATTCTAAAAATGTCTCCATTATTAATCACAATAATTATGTAAACTAGTTAAAACAATACAGTGAATAGTAATACTCATTCTAAAAGATTTCTCAGCTATTAATTACAATAATTATGTAAACAAGACTCGAAGATACAGTACAAAGTGCAGTGCATAGTAATTCTTCATTCTAAAACGTTTCTCAATTATTAATCGCAATGATTATGTAAACAAGACTCGGGGATACAGGACTCAAGAATACAATGCAATGGCTATACTCGAGTATTGTGAAGGATTATAAAAATTTATTCAAATGCATTTTAAAAAAGAATGTAGGATATTATAAAAATATTTCGAGCCTTAACGAGTGTTAGAAGACCTAATTTTTTTCATATGTTAAGGCTTCCAAATGAGAATTGCCCTTTCTTCTCCTAATTGCCATTTGTATAAAAACAATAACTGCATTACAAACGTTTTCGTTTTTCAGGCTACAGATATAGTTAAAAGCAGATTTATAAAAATACAATGTATTAACAATAAATAAGGGTTGTAAAACATGCTTCCTAATGTCTCGATAAAAGTTACAGAAAAGTATAAAGTGCAATGTGGTCTGTAATGACTTTCCATCACAAGGGCAATTTGGGAGGTTATGATTCCACTTCCCATTGTGGGGAATGTGATCTGGTAATGTAGGGTGCCCATCCTTAACCTTGTTAAATAAAATCTATGTTGCAAATTTCTTATCACGATGAGATATATTTGGGTGCCCGACAAAAGCGGACCTTCACAAAATGTTCTAACAGTCGATTTTGAGCTTATTCCTACATCTCTTGCAGATTCCCGTGAATTTGCTAACCTCGTTTTTAGATCCCCTTTGCTATAATCCCGGATAGGCTTTGGATCATAGAAATCAACATCCACCTTACACTCTGTTAAAAGTTTATAAATATACTGTAGCCAGGGAATTCTTTTGCAGTATTCAAGGGCAAGACAATCCATTACTATTTCCTTAGTAAATTTGGTGTTCTCCTTAGTCCAAATCCCATGCCAGAACATAAGGGCTGCTGTACTGATATAATCACTAATATAAGGTACAGACAGCTCTTTGTGAACTATATATGAGGGGGTTGAGTTAGGGACTGCTAAGAGCCTTCTTAGGAACTTGTTTTCATGTATTTGCAGTAAGGTAGTGTTTGCCCTCCCCCATAGCGCCGCTCCGTAACATATACCTGTGATGCAATTACCCCTATATAGTGTCAGGATTTCCCATACTGGCTTATTCCCAATTTTTTTTGAAAATCTAAAAATACCCTCACTCGATCGTATAAATTTCAACTTACATAAATAAATGTGTGCACCCCTAGTTCCATTCCCATTAAAAAGGAGTCCTAAGTATGAAAATGTTATTCTTTCAATATGTACACCTTCCACATGATGGTCCCTGCTATTTGTTTTACTTTTTCCACAAGTCATGATGAAGGTTTTACTAAGATTCATTATTAGGTCTTTTCCAATCATAAATTGTGTGAAGTTTTCAATTAAACATTGGAGCCCATTTGCAGTCCTTGATAACAGGACTGCATCGTCTGCATATAAAAGTACTGGCGTTACACGCATACCGACTCTAGGGGCATCAGCATTTAGGCTCTGCAGGGATATGGCAACGTTGTTAATATAAAGAGAAAATAAGAGGTGCAAGGACACAGCCCTGTCTAATGCCGCGGGTAACTCTAAAATGAGAAGTGCATTCGCCTTTGGGGCCGTATCGGACTCTTGAAGTTAGTAGAGCATAAATTTGTGATAGGTAAGTAATAATATCATGTGGGGCGCCCATCCCTTGCAACGTTTGCCATAATTTTACGTGGTTAACTAGATCGAATGCGCTTGTGAGATCTACAAAACAAAGATGTAGTTGACCTTCTTTGGCAAGGGTATATTTCCCTATCAATAATTCAAGGTTGACGCACTGCTCTACTGTCCCTATACCCCTTCTGAATCCATACTGGGAGTCAGTTAGGATATTATTCTCGGTTACCCAGCTTTCCAATCTTTCTAAAAGGATTCTGCCCATCAATTTCGATGTTGAATCAAGTAGGGATATAGGGCGATTGCATTTTGCCTCCCCTCGTCACCTTTTTTAAAGATTGGGACTATGACGCTTTCCACCCATGTTGCAGGTAAAACCCCTCCAGTTGTAGCATTAAAAACTCTTAATAGGATTAATCAATGCTAGACTTAAAAACATCGATGGGAACCCCATCTGGTCCTGCAGCCTTACCATTTGCGCTTTTGTTTAGGGCGGATTTAATTTCATCTAGGGTGATGGGTACCATCTTAACAGTGTCCACTAAAATGAAGTTACTATTGTCATCAGTTGAGGGATCCTCTTTATTACGGTTAAAAATATGCTCGAAGTGAATCAACCAATCCTCAGCAGTTACTAGAGTTTCAATCTTAGAAGCTGATAGATCCTTAAAAAATGGGTGATCTATTGTTTTCCAGAATAGAATAGAATCTCGTGTCTCAGCTGCCTGAATCAGTTTTTCCCATGCCCTTTCCTGTATTTCTGTTTTCTCTGTGCTTAACGTTTGTTTATAGTTTTTCCATAGCGTACAAACTTTTTCTCTATCCCTCGGTCTAACTTTCAGTGCTCCCTTTAGGTCATGATTTAATTTGGAGCACTGCTGGTCTAACCATCTAGGGTGGTGACCGACATTTTTCTTGTTTTTCATTTTCAGATCTCCAGAGATTGCGGTCGCAATATTATGGAATGCTGTTATTATATCTGTATTTAAGGAAGATCTCTCCAAACAAATATTTATATGTTCTTGATTTTTTTGAATTGTATTATCCATAAATACTACGTTATTAACGCCTGACCATTTAATGGAAATTCCATGTTCTAGGCATGTGAGCTGTAGATCACATGCTATGCATAGATCGCCATCTGGTGTTGGGCCCGGACGTTTGCACTTTGTTTTTGTTCGAAGAAGTCTTTCCAGTCACGAGGTAGGTGACTCCTCCTTTTGGTGATAGTGCGCATGGGCATCGACTCCATTGTTAGATTGTTTTTTTCCGCCATCGGGTTCAGACGTGAATTGCTATGCTCCGGTTCGACACCGTTCTCGGCTTCCCCTCGGTACGCAATCCACTACCCTCACGGTATTGTTTCTCGATCGCGTATTCTTCCCTTCGCGTATCGAATCTATTCTACAACTTCGATCGGGAAACCTCGTGCGAGGCCTTTGGGCCTACACGCATCGACCGAATTCGCAGTAGATGGAACGGACTCCATTCCAATTCTGCCCCGGGTGCCACTCCAAGTACCCCCGCACCGATCTTCACGACGTGTGCAATTTGTGTTTATCGCCTGAACGCAACGAAACAACTGCGAAGCCTGCCGATCATTCCGATGGAAAAAGACGCTCCGTGACCGCCGGGCTCACGTCACGAGATGTATCAACAAAAGGACTCCACTCCAGACCTGTTCGGAGAAGATGTCGACCAAGAGATCCTCGAAGCACACGGAGCCAAGGCAGAGGAGGAACAACAAATTGACATGTCCGAGGAAGACTCCGACATCAAGGAAGACATCACACCCGGTCAGCGTACCGTGAGTAAAGATACTCCTCTGCCCCAAAAAGTTCCCTTTAAAAAGGCTCCGGTCCCTCCTCTGCCTTCGGGCCAAGGTCGGCACCGAGATAAAGTTTCCAACGCCCCGCCTTCGGGCTCGGCACCGAAACAACTAGTAAAGCCTTCCGGCTCGGGACTGAGTTGATCTTCTTCGGGGCCCGAACACAAGTCTTCGGCACCGAAACATCAGCGAACTGATCCCTCCAAAACTTCGGCACCGAAACACATTTCGGAACCGAGATCATCGGAGCCGAAATCCTCTGCACAAAAATCCTCTGCTCCGAAAACGTCGACACCAAAATCTTCGACGTCGAAATGTATGGCTCCAAAGAAAAAGTTGGTTCCTCCTCCATCCAAGGAGCTTAATTTGGGCGTTCCGCCTGCTAACACGAACCCTAAACAAAAGGAACTGGTTATTAACCCTAAAACAGGACACCTTTCTGCAAAACTCCCACAGAAAAGAAAACCAGAAGTTGAGGAATCTTACCATATCCGTCTAAAGAGAAAGAATATGGGGACTAATCCTTCTCCTTCTCCTTCTCCTCCACCTCTTTCCCCTTCCTCACCTCTTCCTACTATTGACCCTAACCTTCTTATAACACCCACAAATTCCCCTCAGCCACAATCTCCACTTCAGCAGGATGATGGTGATGGGGATTTAGATGATGACACACAAAGGGATGTACCACAAGATTATGCTCCAGACCCCTGGGTAGATTATAATACAGATCCTAATAACGACAATGATCCAGATCTATACCCATCTAGGCCTTCTCCTCCAGAAGATAATGTGGGGTTTACAGAATTGCTTAATAGAGCTGCACAGTATCATGGGGTGCAACTCCATAAGGAGCCTCTTGAGGAACATTTCCTATTTGAGACACTAAATGCATCACAAAAAACTACACATACACTACCTATGCTCAAGGGTATGTTAAAACATGCACATGAGGTGTTCAAAGATCCAGTGTGTGCTAGGATACTCGCACCTAGAGTGGACAAAAAATACAAGGCGGCTCCTACAGACACAATTTTTATTAGCGGTCAAGTTCCACTAGATCAGTTAGTGGTTTCAAATGCTCGGAAACGGGCAAATTCTCAGTCAACGGGAGACGCTCCGCCTCCCGACAAGGAATCTAAATTAATAGATGCCTCAGGCAAGAGGGTAGCAGCACAAGCAGCCAATCATTGGCGCATAGCTAACACACAAGCACTCTTGGCATGATATGACAGAGCTCATTATGATGAGCTAGAGCAACTGATGCAATATCTACCTGATGAACATAAATCCAAGGCTCATGACCTCATTCAGGAAGGGAAACTTATTTCAAATACATCAATCAGGTGTGCTCTAGATGCAGCAGACACTGCCTCATGTGCTATTAACACCAGCATTCTTCTTAGACGCCACGCGTGGCTTAGAGTGTCAGGTTTTAAACCAGAAGTCCAAACATCCATTTTAAATGCACCTTTTGATAAGGAGCATTTATTTGGTCCTACAGTAGACACTTCATTAGAGAAAATAAAAAAGGACACGGAAGTAGCCAAATCTACGAGAGCGCTACAAACACCATCCAATCGTGGATCATTTAGCCTATCCTTTTATAGGGGAGGATCAAAGTCCATTTCTACTGAAAGGTCCTCTACCTCATACAGAGGCAATAGTTGGTCACCTTCTACCAGAGGTTATTTTCGAGGTGGATTTCGTGGAATCAATGGCAAAGGAAGAGGGAAAGGTAATACACCCCGTACTTCCCCAGCCACAAATAAGCAGTGACCCGTTTCCCCGTTCCCCCGACCATCCCACACCTGTCAGGGGACGTCTCTCTCAATTTCTCCCAGTCTGGAATTCAATCACATCAGACAAATGGGTTTTACAAATTATCCAATCTGGTTACTGCCTGGAGCTTACAAGCAACCCTCCAAGCATTCCACCGCGAACACACAAACTATCAACATTTACACCTACTCAAACGAGGTACAATCTCTTCTGGAAAAAGGAGCTATAGAACCCGTCCCACTACAGTATCAGGGGACAGGAGTGTACTCTATTTATTTTCTAATTCCCAAAAACGGACGGTTCTCTAAGGCCTATATTAGACCTCAGAGAATTAAACCTCTACATTCAATCAGATCACTTCCATATGGTCACTCTCCAACAGGTACTTCCTCTGTTACAACAAGGTGACTTTATGTCCACTCTGGACTTAAAGGACGCGTACTTCCATATTCAATGCATCCCGCTCATCGCAAATACCTCAGGTTTGTAATAGCGGGGCAACATTATTAATTCAAGGTACTGCCATCCGGAGTAACTACTGCTCCCAGAGTATTTACCAAATGCCTAGCAGTAGTCGCTGCACATCTGCGAAGACAACATGTTCATGTCTTCCCATATTTAGACGACTGGCTTATCAAAGCCAGAACTCTCTCAAAGTGCCACCAGCACACTCAAACAACATTACGCTTACTGCACAACCTCGGTTTTACAGTCAATCTGGCAAAATCCCATCTTCAGCCCTCCAGTACCCAAGCATATCTAGGGGCCACTCTGGATACTCAAAAAGCTATAGCCTATCCCAATCCAACCAGAATTCACAATATTCAGGCTCTCATTTCCAAATTTCAACCCAATCACTCATTACCAGCTCGGGTATTTATGCAACTACTAGGAATGATGGCATCTTGCATCATGATAGTTCCTTATGCAAGACTGCAAATGCGTCCCCTTCAAGAATGCTTAGCACGTCAGTGGAATCAGTCTCACGGTCTATTAACAGATCTGGTGTTGGTGGGCGGCCGCACTCATCGCTCTCTGACCCCATTCCACAGACAGTGCTAACAGCAGACGCATCGCTCACTGGTTGGGGAGCTCATCTCCAAACTCACACAATTCAAGGATTGTGGAGTCAAAAAGAAAAGCTTCTCCACATAAATTATCTCAGAACTATTGGCACTATTTCTAGTGCTCAAAGCCTTCCAAACTCACCTTCTATGCAAAGCTGTCCTGATACGCACAGACAACATGACAGCATTGTACTACATACAGAAACAGGGAGGAACACACTCTCTCCAACTGTCACACCTTGCACAAGACATTTGGAAATGGGCCATTTGTCACAAGATTTATCTCCTAGCGGAACATCTCCCAGGAGTGGACAGTCACATTGCAGATCTCCTCAGCAGACAGAGACAACAAATTCACGAATGGGAACTTCACCCTCAAGTTCTCCTCCCCTTCTTTCAAATGTGGGGCTTTCCAGACATAGATCTGTTCGCCACACACCAAAACGCAAAATGCCCAAACATCGCCTCCAGGTATCCACACCCGTTATCCAAGGGCAATGCTCTATGGATGAACTGGTCAGGGATATTTGCTTACGCTTTTCTGCCTCTCCCACTCATTCCACTAGTTGTTCGGAAGCTCAGGCAAACATCCCTCACACTAATCCTAGTTGCTCCCACTTGGGCTCGCCAACCTTGGTTCACTAACCTCTTAGAACTATCAGTAGTTCCTCATCAAAAACTACATCTCGCATCCAGTCTCCTCACACAGAGCCATGGAGAGATAAGACATCCAGATCCCAAACCTCTCAATCTTGCGATCTGGCACCTGAAGTCATAGAGTTTGGTTATCTAAATCTTCCACCAGACTGTATGAATATTAATAAAGAGGCTAGAAGACCTACTACAAGAGCTTGTTATGCAGCAAAATGGAAGCGGTTTGTTATTTATTGTAATAACAACCACGTCAATCCACTTGACGCTTCTACTCAAAATATTATTTATCTGCTACATTTACAACGTTCAAATTTAGCGTATACGTCTATACGCTTACATATCAGTGCAATAGCTGCTTATCTTCAAACCAGACAACACCTGTCCCTTTTCAGAGTGCCTGCTATTAAAACTTTCATGGAAGGACTCAAGAGTTATTCCTCCAAGACTTCCACCGGCCCCAGCGTGGAATCTTAACTTTGTCCTTACCAGGCTAATGGGTCCACCATTCGAGCCTTTACATAAATGTGAACTACAGTTTCTGACTTGGAAACTAGCTTTCCTCATTGCTATCACATCACTCAGGAGAGTAAGTGAGCTTCAGGCATTAACCATAGAAGAACCATTTTTACAGGTACACCTAAACAAGGTGGTTCTTCGTACTAATCCTAAATTCTTACCTAAGGTAGTTTCTGCCTTCCACATCAACCAATCTATTGAGTTCCCTGTGTTTTTCCCTCAACCAGATTCTGTGGCAGAACGTGCTCTACACACTTTAGACGTAAAAGAGCATTGATGTATTACATAGAAAGAACAAAATCTTTTCGTAACACTAAACAACTCTTTGTGGCTTTTGCTCCACCACACAAAGGCAATCCCATTTCTAAATCAGGTATTGCACGATGGATAGTTAAATGTATTCAAATATGTTATGCAAAAGCTAAGAGAACTTTACCAATTCCTCCTAGAGCGCATTCTACTCGCAAACTGGGGGCTTCTATGGCTTTCTTAGGAAATATTCCCATAGATGATATCTGTAAAGCTGCAACATGGTCTACACCACACACATTCACAAAACACTATTGTGTAGATGTGTTACCCAGACAACAAGCTAATGTGGGCCAGGCAGTCTTATGTACACTATTTCAAACTACTGCAACAGCTACAGGTTAGCCACCGCTTTGGGAGATTACTGCTATATAGTCTATGCATAGCATGTGATCTACAGCTCACATGCCTCGAACGGAAAATGCTTCTTACCTAGTATGCATCTGTTCTTGGCATGTAGAGCTGTACAGTGCCACATGCGCCCACCCACCTTCCCGGTTACCTGTATCTGTTCCAGTACTATCTTACTTAGATAATTACACATGGACATCTCTATTCTACTTTTACTTACTCCATTCTCACCCTCTGCGGGAAAACAATCTAACAATGGAGTCGATGCCCATGCGCACTATCACCAAAAGGAGGAGTCACCTACCTCGTGACTGGAAAGACTTCTTCGAACAAAAACAAAGTGCAAACGTCCGGGCCCAACACCAGATGGCGATCTATGCATAGCATGTGACTATACAGCTCTACATGCCAAGAACAGATGCATACTGGGTAAGTAGCCTTTTTCCTTTCCCCTTGTGTTTTAATATTGGCGGCAGCTATGCACACCTTTTCTTTTTGTGGCAGGCTTAATTTCAGTACCAGAAATAGTGGATGATGGTCACTATAAAGGCTTGCCTGCACGTAAAAATTTTCGACTAAGCCCTTGTAGTTCCCTGATACTAAGGCATGGTCAATATTCGACGAGGATCTCGCTCCTTCATATGTTTGGACGGCAGTACATTCACATTGAGTAATATCGCCTATATGAAATAAATGCGCCCACACCATTTTGATTGGAAGAAATAACTGTCTAGGTTGGTTGATTACTAGATGTTCTGATTAGGTGGCGCTATCCACACTGATTGCCCACCTGAATTATGGTATGGCAGCAGTACCATATCAGCCGTACACTTACTCTAAATTTCCTTCTGACTTGAAGCAATATAGAGCCCTTTTGTGCTCATCCAGAAGCTGCGATGTGGCGGCTTTCAATGTGTAACTTTGCATCCCCCAGATACCAATACCGGGTTTCTTGCTTCCCAGTGTTGCTTTGGGATTGCTCTGTAACTCCACCAAGCCTTGGTTGGCTCTTGCCTCCTGTGGGACATACAACCCTCTTTTTTACTACACTTTTTGCCATTTCAAGGGTATTCTGATTGACCAACATGAGCCCATGAATGTCAGTGTCGAAAAGGTGCCCGCCGTCTGTAGCAAAGAAGTCTCCTTTGACCCATGTGTTGCTCAGGTTGCTTATAATAAAGCTGAATCTAAGGTTTATTGTGTCTTTTACATGATCAAATTCATCTTTGTTAGAGAGATTCCACTAGCATTGGTCGATCTTGCACCGTGCCTCTTTGTACATGGGATGGTCTCTCAACCCACAATCTTACATGTCTGCTTAATTCTGCTCAACGCAACCAATGAGTCCTTCATTGCATGTTGGAGTGGGCATATTCTATGGTGGTAAAGACGTTCCATCCCAAATGGCTTGCCGGAATACCTTGTGGAGCTGTGCCTGTGACTAAACGCCGTTTTGGATCTAATGATCAGGATTGCTCAGTGCATGCCTGGAAAGCCCAGCCATGTGATTTTTCTGTTAAGGAAACCATGTCTCGTTCTTAACTTAAACCTGTCTGACAGCCCTTGCTATTAAGAAATGGGCAACCACCTGAGCCCTCCTCCCTTCTGGTATAAAGCTTAAGGTGTTTGGTACACACTTTGAATGAGATAGAGTGTGCTAAATATAAGGCTGTTTTATGAAGCCCTTCCTCTTTTTTTAAACCCTTTAAATCAAAGCACTACATTCAAGCTTTCCTTTCACCTAAACATAAATGTATTTATTATTTTCTCTTACTTGAACATCCATAAACTCTGCTACATATGAACAGATATTGCAGTTCATTTGTTGTCGCAAAAGAAATGTAAACCTGCCAGAGTCTCAATCCTCTGTCCATTTGCCGGAGGACTTGGGACCTTCCTTGAAGTCCGTGGTCTGCAGCCAATTTCTAGAAGAAAGCGCTGAAAACTATGTGCTGGCATATTGGCATCTTGATGGTCAACTGCATAATCCTTCTAAGCTGAAGAAGGTTCAATGGTGCAATATCATTGTGGCATAGTAAAAGTTCAGCACTTATAGGGCAGGCAGCTAATTCAACCTTTGGTAAGGCTAGTGCCGTCGTCTAGCACCGATTGACTCAGTTAAAAACATTGCCTTTCCTACTTCTCTCCAATACACCTTGTAGGTGTGGATGTTTCTCGAAAGTGGAATGTTACACACTTTGGACCTTCTAGTGTCTGGTTTGGCTCTAGTCACCAGCTTGCTAGACCTGGTAGCCCCAAAAATATCAATGCAAGGGCAGCGTAAACAATGCAGCCTCTGATACAGAGCTGATAGTTTAGTAAGTATGGTCCCACATCCGTAATGTCCGAAATTCAAGAGGGGCGTTGCTGTCTGGCCCTATGTAGGCCGACATTGCCTTTCCTTTCTGCAAAACCGCTAGTGGATTGAATTAGTATAATTATGGATAACGTATAGTTTTTAATAATAAACCATTGCTGCTTAATGTCTGCTAATCCATGCACAGCATTTACATTATAGCAATGAATCCACCCGCTGAGAGTAGAATGTTACTTTAAATGGCAAGAAATAAAAAGGCAAGCATTGGAATGCTGAAGTGTAAGGACTATACAAGTCATTTTTTGGTCCTGCCTAATATGGCCGATTATGGAGAATAAAAACAATTTCACTGGGCTGTGGGTCAGCCAGTTGCTTACCAGTGGTTCGCTTTCTTGTCAGTCTCATTTGCTTGCTTCTTATTCAATGATTTTTCTTCCTCTTCTTTTGTTTGTCCCTGCCCTAGAATGGAGCCTAGCTTTTTTTTACCATCCTCTTGCAGGGATGATTTGTACCTTCCCTTCCTCAGTTTTCTTGCTGCCTTCCATGGAAGTGCACGTGATTTCTTGCTTACTCCCTCATGTGCTTCTTCCAGCACCCCACGCCACCCCTCCCTGCCTGTCGTTTTTTTGTATTTTATGTATTCTTTATTTTCCTCCTGTCTCTCCAGGGTCCTCCATTACTCCCTTTTTCCTCCTGCTGCTCACCGACACCTGCGTTACTTTATTCTACTCCCAATCCTCCAATGCTCTTCCACTTCTCTCTCTTCGTGTTTTTTTTTAGATGTAGCTGCTATTTGCTAAAAAGCTGGGCTACTCCTTTCACTTAGTTAAATAAGCATTGGGAAAGCCAATAGGCCTCGTGAATATGTGAGCTATTAGATTTGCCAATGTCTTTTAACCATGTTGTACAGCGGCGTGGCTGCTGTTTGGCATGGCTAAAAGTTAGTGGCTTGGCACAGAGTAGAGTAGCGTGGAGTGGCACAAGGTAGAGTAGCGTAGAGGACAGTGGCATGAAGTGGTGTATGGTAGAATGGAGTGGCGTAGAGTGGAGTTCATTGTGTGGAATGCAGTGGCATAGCATAGTCGTGTAGAGTGGCGTGGAGTGGTGAAGAATAGAGTGGCATACAGTGGGGTGGCAGAGAGTGGCATGGAGTACAGTGGTGTAGAGTGGAGTGGTGTAGACTGCCGTAGAGTGGCATTGTGTAGAGTGGTGTACAGTGGAGTGGCATTGTGTGGAGTGGAGTGGTGTAGAGTAGAGTGGCGTAGAGTAGTACAGTTGTAAATGTAAGTAACAAAAACATCCATAGAGACAGCAGATTGAGTGAAAGCAACATAAATAAGAAGCCGTATGCCTGTGTTAAAAGTAGTAAAGCACGTTGCAAGTTCAGGAATAATACCGAAATGTTTTATAAAATTAAAAAATAGTGCATTGCAAAAGGAGGAGAAGCAACAAAGATGAGAAAGAACTCATGCACTTGGTCCATGCTCCCGGGAGGAGTTAACACAAGAAAGGAAGGTAAGCCTTCCGAGATAAGCAATCAAAAGATTGCAAATGAGAGTGACAACGAAAACAACTAATAGTATGCTGTGGGCGGGTTGTAAACCCATTGAATTATAAACAATATGTCCTGCAGCACAGCACATCCAATGTGTAGGCAAGACCTGAAAATTGCTTTTTTTTTCTTTTTGCTGATGTGGAACAGTATCAGCAAAAAGCACTGGGAGCGAGCGCCATTGAAAAGCGAGTCCTGTTGGCTATGCCAATTCTTGTTATCCTATGGCCACTTTAATATCATCAGAGGAACTCTCAAAATTCTGGTCTTCTAATGGTGTTACCTCACTGCATTACATCATGCACTCTCCTTGCCAAAGGTTGGGTTGGACTGTATTTTGTGCATATCTTTCGGTTGAGATTTTCGTTTTGTTTTCACTTTCAAACTCCAACCACTTAAAACTTCAGATTGTAACACATCTCCATCTTTCCTGCTACCTTGCATGTATTTGTCCTTGCGAAGATAACATCACAGCTTAGTCGTACATGTTTAAACTAAATGGAAAAGCACTTAAGAACTCATTCTTTTTTTTCTTAACATGTGCTTAAAATTCAAATTCCCAGAGGAGATGTTAAGATGTCCTACCCAAAGAACTTCGTCTTCACTGACGTGTTCTTCCAGCAAGCCAATCTCGCTAGAGTCCCAGGTGCATTAATTCAGTATTTTATAAAATCTCCATTTATTTTCAAAACCAGTGCTTAAAAATATAATTAGGTGGTGTGGAGCATCCTCCTGCACCTACGTGATGACTACAAACGCTTCCATGCATTCCTGACACCGGCATGGCGACCGGTTATAAAGGTGACCGGAGCAACGGGTTCAGCTGACACAAGAAGCAGAGCAGGTGTCTTTTAATACCTGTGCTATAGCCTACACCAGTCTATGTTGGCAACGAGGCCAAGGATGTGGCCTAACGGTTAGAGAGGTCGACCTCGAAGCTGGGGGACCCGGGTTCGAGTCTCGGCAGGGACGCTCAACATCCTGTGATTCTGAACAAATCACTTAATCTCCCCGTGCCTATCAAAAAATGAATCTGTCTGCAGGGCACAAGTCCTAAACAAAGAAGTGTGGGGACTGACCAAGTTAGGCAGTATGCAAGTGACATCATGACGTGTGCCATCAAAGCACATGACGTCACGATACGTGACATTCCATGTGGCATCACAGGAAGTGACCTCACTGGAAGCGATATCACAAGAAGTGCCATCAGATACTAAGATCTCACACATATGTTTATCAGGTATATCATGAGTACATTTAAGTGCATTATGATACTTAACAAATGAGATTTGGAGTCAGGGTTGTGCCAAAAAAGTGGCGCAATCCTGACGCTAAATCTGGGCCTCAACAAATACTTTTTTTAAAACCCTGCCACAAAGAAATTGGCAACAAGGAAAAGCATGGTAGTAGATCTGTTCTGCTTAATTGGTTGCAAAGTCTGCATTTTAAAATATTGTATGGGGTTAAGGCATCTGCTGCAGAGGTGCCCAGTAAATCTCAGGGAAAAATAATAATGATGAGATAACTTTGGAGCTTAACGCATTTGTTGGAGAGATCTGTGTTTTGTGTAGTCCCAAATTATATATAGAAGATTAAGTTGTCTCCTGCAAAACATAATCACCCACTGTTCTTGGGGGAAGGGGGGGGCGTTTGGGGATTGTGGAACCTCTATTTTGTTGCTACCTTCTTCTGATTTGTTACTCATGATATCGCAACATACATGGTGTGCATCTTCTACAATGTTGTGAGCATAAATGTACCACTTAATTATGCAATAGTGCTCTGATTGCTGTATGTTATAACATGTGCCAACTGAAAATGCAATAAAATATGTTTAAAAAAAAAAAAATTGTCTCCTGCAAAGCATATCACGTAACATGCAGATCACAGATTTGTATTTTATGTAGATAGGTAAGTGGATTACTGCTTTGAACACAGAGATCCTTTTGTTACTTGCAGTTAATACATTGTAATCCTTCTAGTAGACCACAGTGAGCTATGAAGGGTATTTCACTCCTACACCTTGTAACCCTGACTGTCTCATGCAACACATCTTGTACATTGATTTACACACTTACACACTTACATGATTTATTTGGAATGGATAATGTGTATGTTATGTAAAGCGCTCTAACACTCTGCATTGGGATGAGTAGCGCTATAAAAGAAATAAAATAGTGCTATTTAAATTATTTGTCTAAATACTGGGACAGACCAACCCATCTGACATTCTTACAGTGCATGCACTTACATACAACAAAGTAAAAAGCATGCATCTCTTAAGTACCCGTGAAAAGATAAGCTGTGTGCTTTTGTTTCCTCGCCGGTGCATTTGCATTTGTGTGGTTCCAGGACGCCGCCAGTCCATACTCGATCAAAAGGAGGCCTGATGGCCCCTTAAAGTCTGTCTTTATCTTTGCCCAGCTGGAAGTGAAAAAAAGCTCCCCTCCCGCCTGCATGTTGCTGCTGGGAATCGAAAGCAGACAACGTGCAGGCGCTGCTGAACGTGTCCCGGTGTCTCAAAATTACACTGGGACAAGTTCAACATATTTCTGTGGGGCCCAACTACTTAGCAGGGTGGACGGCGTCTACCCTGTGGAAATAGTGGGTGGACGCCGTGTACCCGCGTGTACCCCTGATTCGTGCCCTGTGTGTCTGTCTGTAACGCAACTGGTGCTCATGTAAAGCACTCTGATACCTTCAGGTCGAGTTCACGCTATATAAAACTCAACAAAAAAAACGAGGCCGGTGCGAGCTGTCCTACTTCTTGAGCTGTTGATGCGCTGACGATGCCCAGAAGGTTCTACCCTGGCTCGGCGGGCGCTGCAGTGTGGCCCTTAGTGCAGCTGCAGCAGAGATCTAGGAGGCTGCAGCACGTAAGATTTGAGTGCGCTCCCCACCCTGCCATGACAGCTGCTACCTGCCCACGGCCTCCTGTTTGTGGCGGGCATGCAAGGAGCGTTTCTGTGCTCCTTCCCTAAGCTGGGACAAACTCTGGCCTAGCCACATGCATGGACGAACAAACGAGAAGGAAGTAGGAAGGAGTGCCTATCAACCCGCCACCATTCTTAAGCCTTGTAAATGCTACATAAGGCTCTGAACAGTGGCAGACTTCCCTGCCATACCCATACCAGTGCCATCCATGGTGTATCAGCCATACACACCTGTAGTGCCTAGTAGGCAGCAAGGATCCGCACAAGGGAATAGAGTGGACATTGCCTTACATTCGGACGCCGACAGTGCATCGAGGCAGACCCATGCACCATCCCCGCTGCCTGTCAGCTGCCACATGGGCGAGGAGGTCTACTGGGGTGGTAAAGAATGTGTAGTAACAACCACGCTGGAATGAACAATTCACTGGGAGATGCCCCAACCATCAGCTTTATGACCTGATTATCCTGAACCAAGGGCACAGTGCTGCCCAGTTCACCTGGATGGGGGGAGCACACATCTGCTCCCACCTTTCAAAGAACTGATATTTCTGGCAACAACTGCAGCCAGGTGGCATGTATGTGTCTATAGAACTATTTTAAAACTACAAAGGAAACCAGTGGAGAGGGAAAACTGTCCATACTACTTAATAACGTACAGGAAGATATCTTCAAGTTGTTCCACATCCTCTCAAACACAGGTGGTGAAGATCATTGCGGGAAGGCAATAACAACCCCGAGTACTCACTTTGACTTTCAAATGAACACATACTTTGAACGATTTCAGATGCGACAGGCCCAACAAAAAGAGGGTGAGTCTTCTAAGTGAAGCTCAGAGAGCTGGTGGCCACTTACAAATTCCAAACAAGAAGGTGCAGGCTCAAATCATCCAGTGACTTCCATCAGCGGTCCTGCTGGGGGCCATCCATACATCTTTTTGCACAAGATACTTATCTTGCTAGATGTCATGAACTATCGAATTCACGTCCAGAGCAAATAGAAAGTATTTTGCTAAAATCAGTCAAAGGAAAGCCGGACAGCCACCACACTGATAAGAAACACACATTGGAAATCATCAAGAAAAGGTGGGCCCTTGCCCCACAAGTGCCAACAGATTCCGTAGGAAAGGTTGAGATGTCAGAAACCCAGTAAGCGAATGCCCAGCATAAGGAAGATGTGCTGAGGCTGGGGTCAAGCCAACCACTATGTAAGGGTGTGCCATGGAAGATGGTGTCAAGGCAGTGTCAACCGGGTGGCTGTACTGGCCAACACCTGTGCATTGTCACTGACAAATGTGATAATGAGCAACCCTAGCAAAGCCAGAATGGAACCTCAGTGATGAGATTGGTGATGACCGGGAAGAATCTTCCTGATCTCCTTTGCCACCAAATCCACAGATCAGAAAAGAAGTCAGCCAATGCACATATTGAGGGTACAAGTGTTGACCTTCACTGCACTCATCGCCACAGGGGCCTCAGCTAGTGCAACCAGCTAAAATGATGTCCCAAGTTGGTACCCATGGCCACTAGAATCTTTGCCGTCAGAGGCCTTGACCATCTGCCTCGATCAGTGACATTCCACACAGACATTAGTCGTCACTGCACGCCTGCAAAGATCTTCATTGACTCTGCAGAGGGGGCACCCTGCTCAATTACACAACAGCCAAATAACAAGAGATAGTTCAGAATGCCTGAGTATTTACCTGCAAGAAATTGACCTGATACTGTAGTGTGGTTTGTGGCCTCATTGTCTGCATTGCTAAGTTAGCTTAGGCCTGGCTGCCATGATGCCTTTTTGCACACGTTACTTTGTGACTTTGTTTTTCCAGCCTCGGCTTGTGCCCGGCTATATTAGAACTGTCTGCCTTTTTGCCTTTCACCTTTTCTCCTGTTCCCTGTGGGTTTCGTCTGCACAACATGTACAAGATCGAAAAACAACGTCCCTTGTTCTTGCTGATCTGGTCAGCCCCTCGCACTTAGACATAACACAAAATACAGCTGCACTGGAAGAATTCGTGTGCTTTTAATATTGTGATCTCGCTGTTTGTGGAACTTGGAGAAAAACCTTTCCAGGGAGAAGAGCTGTGCTTGTCTGATGATGTAAACGTTGCATCTAGATATTGAGGTATGAGGGTCCGCCTGACAACGCCCAGAGGTCTTCTATTTTTATAATAAACTAGTTAATAGCACGGGGAGGGTGGTAAGGCCATTTAGCCCTATATCCATTGCTTTATGACATGCTTTCCCCGGTTGTATTCTATGGAATTGTAACTATGCTTCTTATTTTATCATTATGCATTATGCTGATAGTACTGACACGTGTACTGTATCTTAGAGCACGATAGTTGAAATAAACATTTTAAACTACTGTGTCTCTTATTACGCACGTTGTGGACAAGTATGAGTGAGTTATGAAAGGGTGTTCTTGCTCCCGCGAGTCCTGAGAGAGAGAGAGACCGTGTTCTGGGTTGTCTAATCATTGGTAGCATCGCTGCTAATGAGACGCTAAAGCTAGTCGGATTGGGATTGTGGGTACTACGGTGCATGGTTGGTTCACCACTATACTCCGAGGTCCTATTATCCTGTGCATAGCTCTGTATATGTGCAGAATCCCTACAACATGGCGCCACCAACGTAGTGGGCTGCTTATCTGCGAGGCGCTTGAGTAGTGCTTGTGCTTGTCCACAACACCCTTCGCATACGCTTCCGGAAACGCGTGCGAGGGTGATACCTCCTATATTGACGTTTTTATAGGTTCTTTCAAGCTTGAAGTTATTAAAAGGTGTTTAAGTTAACCCTATATTGCGCTGCCTCACATTAGGTTGTTGATCATTTCTGGTCTTAATGGCGGATATAAATATACCGGCACATAGCCGTGCTGCGCTCCGGGCTCATTTACTGGCTTATGGAGTGCCTGACGCGGGTGTCTCACTCATCTTTGTGGTGCAGGCTGACCCGGCACACCACTTTGAGGTGTTTTATTCTTGGGCCACTTTTTCGGCGGTGGATGGAACGGACGATTTGTTCCATGAGTACACTCTCACTGCCCTACCCAATGCTTATCGGCCTTATCAGGCTCTCGAAGTACCACTTATGGCATGGCAACACCGTATTTGGTTTAATGGCGCCCTCCCACATCCGGTCACCCCGGTTCGTTTAGGCCCCCTATCAATAGACTGGGCCACTTGGCCAGTCTTGGCCGGGTATCCCCACATCCGCGTTATTTGAAGCTTGCGGTTGCTGAACTGCGTGAATTACATACGTCTTTGATACGCGTTCACAGAGCTTTAGTACAGTATGTTACAGGCAACGTTCAGGGAGCCCCTCCTGGAGTTGCGGTGCATCCAGCTGGACCGGGCGGTGTAACCATAAGTCCCGTCATGGTTAATTCGGTGATGGGCAAGCGCCCACAAAATAAGGATGATTTGCCTTATTGGCTTGCAGAAAAATTTGACCAGCTGGAGGCAGTTTTTCCAAATACTTCTCCTGTGGAAAAAAACAGGATTTTGACGATTAGTTTGCCGAAAGACTTAATTCCCGAGTTGGCAGAATGCAACAACTGGGGCAAGGTATTCGCAGCTGTGTATGCGAAGTGTTTCGGCACTCCTTCCATGACAGTTCTCCCCTCTGTAATTAAACGAGTGCAGGATGAGCATGGCCCTGAAGCGGCTGTGGAATTGGGGATGAGACTGGTGGGAGTGTTCGATGTAGTGGCTGATCTGATCCTTGCGAACGTCAAGGGTGAAGCAGTTAACTTTCAAGTAGCTAATGCTTTGGCTTTGGTCCCAGAACTGGACAAGCCACGCGAATTACCGAAAATTATTGCACAGGCTTATAAAACCATTGGCCGCAATAGTCTGGGAGTTGAGCCTTTTGCTAAAACGCAAACTCAATCACAGCCACAACAAAAAACTCAATCTGAGAAAGATGAGAAACCGTTCTTTACTAAACAGAACTGGAGGTTGAAGAAACAGGGTAAGCAACAGAAAAAACCAGGGTCGCGTGGCGCGTCCCTGGTTTCCGTATCTTCTGAACGCACTTATGATTTGCGCGACAGAGCGAGAATTAAATCTCCAGAGAGATTTCAAGTCCCTGATCCGCGTTCTCCTCGTTCTTCACAGGCACCATCGACCTCCCAGACTGGTGGAGGAGAACGCCAGGATAGAGGCAGGGGTCCTGAGGCACCTCAGGGACGAGACCAACCTCAACAACAAGTCCGAGGGAAACCAGAAGACTTTCCACGTTCTCGCCCACAGTTTCAGAAGAAGAAAGTTGCAGCTTTAACAGCGAGGTATGCCACAGACGGTGAGAACGCGACTCCTGAATTGGACGTGGGCAGTAACGCTCCTAGACAGCGCCGCGGAAGTTACCGTAGTGCGGGAGGCACTACGTCCTCATGTGGAGGCGACAGCAACTGACACATTCATTACTGTTGAGACAGCTGACACCAGAGTGGCACCCCCTGACAGACTATTTAATATTGTCCTTCAAATTGAAGGTGACATTGAGCGTGTTATTAAAGGGATTTTATGGGAGAATCTGACCTCTTCTTACGACATTTTGTTGGCAGAGGCGGATTGGCCGCCCCAATTCGTACTTGCTGCGCGTAGAGGGGAGGAGGTAATCCTTCCGAGCTTTTCTCGTCATGTCCCCAAGAACAAAGCGGAGGCTCTCGCAGCTGAATAGGCTGGGGCCCTGGCTCCGGCGCTATACCGTAACCACGTGGGCTGGGATGAAAACTCTCCCCCCCATGATATTCTTTTGCGGTCGCTGCCACAGCCACAACCCCAATATCCCATCCGGCGGGAAGCTAAAGGTCCCGTTTCCGACATTCTGACTCAGTTAGAATATCAAGGAGTAATTGAAACATGCGTATCACCAATGAATAATCCCCTTTTTGCGGTTTCTAAACCCGATGGATCGTACCGCCTAGTATTGGATTACCGACATTTGAACTCTCATTGTCGGACCTTTGCGGTACAAAATACCCACAGTTCTGCGCTTGTAGACAGTCTTGTTCGAAAAAAATATAAAACGGCACTTGACCTATCCAATGGATTTTACACGCACAACTTGTCCCCGGAGTGCAGCCAATGGAGCGCTTTCACTCCCGGTGGTAAACAATTCAAATTTCGGCGTTTGCCCATGGGCTACAAGAACAGCCCGGGTGTCTTCGCCGCCCGTGTTGTCTCTTTGTTGGACAGCATAGACCCAGATGCGTGTTCGTACGTCGACGATATCTATCTGACAGACGACGAATTATGGCCGCATTTTTCACGTGTGGACCGCATTATTCTTGAATTTGCGGTCTTAGGATACAAATTTAATTTTGCCAAATCTCACATTGCTGAATTTACTGTTTTGTTTTTGGGCTATGAGCTCAACAATGAAGGTAAGGGCTTAGCTCCCCATTTCTTGGAGAAGTGCGCACTTTTGCGCCCTCCAACCACCCTGAAGAAGCTTCAGTCATTACTGGGTTTTCTAAATTTCGGGCATACCTACATTCCCGAATATGCCCAGCGTATCAAGCCTCTGTATGCCTTGATACAGCCTAGCTTTTCGAAGTCATGCTGGCTTCCTGAGCATTCTTCGATACTGCACTCTTTGCAGTCTGATCTACTTGAATCTAAATTCTTGTTGACTCGTGATAACCACACAAACCTGGTGATTAGAATTGTGCCTGGGGCAGTGTGTTTCACGTACTTAACCTTTAACGAAGGTGACACAGTACCGATTGCATACAAGTCACATCTTTACACTTCAGCGGAGTTGCGCTTTTCCTCTGTGGAGAAAGTTTTGACTGCAGTGCAAATGGCGATTCTGAAGGAACGCGCACTGGCACAGGGAAAACGCATTTTGGTGGTAACACCATATCCTGCCCTTGAGGCAGTGACGAAAGCAAGTGTCCCGAACTCTAAGGCTTTGCACCCCCGTTGGATACAATGGGCTACATCTCTGACGTCTCCGGATGTCACTTTTATCTTTGATTCCTCTCTCCAGACACAGGAGTTCTTACAGTATGAATTTGTTCATCCTCCTCCTCTGTCTTTGCTACCGCTTGAGGAGTACGAATGTATTATATATACCGATGGTTCGGCACAACCGGCCACGGGTTCCAAGCATGCTTATTCCGCAGCATGTGCTATTGTTGCAGGTACCATGGTGAACGGTGAGTTCAAATCGACTGTAGTGCACACACAGGCACTAGGAGACAGTACTGCACAATTGGCCGAGCTGCATGCTTTGGTGCTCGCACTTGAGTTCGCTAATCCAGACGTGACGACCCTTATTGTATGCGATTCTTACTACTGTGTTCAATCTTTCAATGACAATCTATTCTTTTGGTCGCAAAACGACTATAGAGATGCAAAAGGCAGCACAATTAAGCATAAGATGCTTTGGGTTCGAGTGGCAGATCTTAAACAACGTCTGCCTCTCACACAGGTGATTCACTCTTGGCCACAAGCGTGTGGGCGCACACGCTATCGGTAACGGTTTGGCAGATGAAGCTGCCAAATCAGCAGTAGCCATGTGCTCAGTAGCAGCAGTTACAAGATCCATGACTAAAATAGATAATGATATTTTGGCAGCTATTGCTGCAACAAAGGAAGGTGCTAATTACCCACAGGGTTTCCCTTCCAAATACTCTTATCAATTCGGTCCCGAACAGGTTCCTTACGTAAGAATTCCGGACGTTGGTGATCGGCTGATTCCCAACGCGGACCGCAGACCTTCCTTGATAACGGCCGCACACGAAGGCTTGGCTTCGGCCCATGCTGGCGTGTCTGCGACGGTTTCCATCTTGCAGCAGCGTTACTGGTGGCGTGGTTTATATAAAGAGACCCGTACTTATGTGCTTTCTTGTGACGTTTGTCAGCAAATTAAGCCTTCAACGGTTACACGACCACCACAAACACCGCTCTGCATTTCTAACAGACCTTTTGGGTGTGTTTACCTTGATCACTGCGGTCCATTTTCTTCTGACACTGCATATAAGTACATCTTGGTTGCAGTGGATTCGTGCACACGTTTCATATGGGTTTGGCCACAACGGAGTGCTGACGCTCGAAATGTCATAAGGGATTTGCGTGTCTTTGTGGGAATTTTTGCCTGTGGCACCTTCCATTCTGACCAAGGTCCGTCGTTCGCCTCTAAGGCATACAAGGACGCGATGGGGGTGCGGGTGAAATTTTCGTCTCCATATCGGCCTGAGGGCAATTCGATTGTTGAACGAATGAACCATGACTTAAAGCAATCCTGGACAGCTAGAGTCTTAGGTACTGGCAGGAACTGGCTGGCCCACTTGTATAGCGTACAACGTGCACTTAATAATCTCCCTAGAAGACCTCTGGGTGGGCGGACCCCATACGAAATGCTCTTTGGCATCCAAATGTTTGTGCCTGACCTTGATGGTCTAGACATGGCGGCGCAATCCTCAATCTTTGACGTAGATAATCATTCTACTATGTTGCAGGACTTACAAGAAGCCCGTGACAAACTTGCAAACGAACATTTACCTTCAGCCACAGACGCTGCGCTGCAGATTCCAGTTGCCGGCTGGCTTCCGAAGGTTGGAGATCTGGTCCGAGAGAAGGTGGAGAACAAAAAAGAATTTGGCCCCTCTTATCGTGCACCGGTTCCAGTCCTTGGCTTGAAGGGTACTCGTACAGTCATCTTACCACCGCTTCCTGGTCGCAAAGACAACAGATGCATCTCAGTGGACAATGTCAAGCTACAACATCTGGCCGATCCTGAATAGCGTAACACCAGCGGTCTCCTGTCCAGCCATTTCTAGGACACATGTTTGTGGCCCTCCAGCCCACACGGTCGCTGATGTTGCCATTGAGATGGTAGATTTGCCTGCTCGACTACCCGGATTCCCCCTGCAACGAGGAGACCGAGTATACATACCCCGCCAACGAGTGAGTCAGTGCCTCACCTACCAACAACGCCACAACCCGTTATTCCTTTGATTCGGCTTCCACCTCATCACTTATCCCGTCCAGCTTCAGTATTTTTATATCCTGGTTCAGAGACAATTTTTTGATCCCACCATGGACATACATCTGGTTGGTACTATTCCTGATTTTTCTGTTCATGTCCATTGGCTTTGTGACAGTTTTTTTCCTACTCATCAATGGTCACTATTTACCAGAACGCTCTGCAGTGAACTGTGTCGCTGGGACTTTGGCTCCACATTCTTCTTCGCACATCATGAAGCGTGACCACACTTTTGTGAACATTTCAGCGTTCCCAGTCGCTGATGGCATCGTATGGGATGCGGTAAATTTCCAAATTCATGGACCAACCGAAATTATTAATGTACCAAATGTCCTCCGTGTTTCAATGGGTGATGTCGTAAAAAGTAATATTCATTCTGACGATTGGGATGTGCATGCCGTTGAATCGTTATTTGCTGATTTGAAATATTACGCTGCCTTTAATGCTGAAGATCTGTATTTAAATTCTGCAAGGTATGCTGACTTATATTGTTACCAGCATTGGGGCAACCACTTTCTCCATAAACCAAGTACTCTTCGGGGTCCTTCTAATTACACCCAATGGGAACATTGTCCGACCCCTTTGCCAGGTAATTCCCAAACTCTTAGAAGAAAATTCACTTACTTTACAGACTTTGATAGATCAAACCCTGGGTCCTATTATTTTAAATTAAATACTTTGTCCACTCAGAAGATCATGTTGACCCACACTAAATTGCTATATTCGGGTTCCTTTTTGAATGCATTAGCAGTGGGTGGTTATGAACACTGGCAGGACACCATTGACTTAAAATCTATTTGGGGCTCCAAATCATGGCAGGTACAAGGCACGGAAGCCTTGCACCGTGCTTGCCTCATCCCGGCCCAAATTTTATTTTTAAATCATACAATCTATCAAACAACGTGTTGGGGTTTGGCTACTTCCAAACAATTAAATGCACCTTCCATTCCCGTATTGTCTTCCACTCCCAACGAGAGCTTGCATTTCAATATTTCCCTTGCCAATTTGCAAGCTTTGTTTCAGAACAATTAGTTTAATGTCTCTACGTTTGTTCAGTCACCCTGGTTGGCTTGGCCCACGGCATCAAATGCCTGCCAGCTGCGTTTTCATGACTCAGCTCCTGGTTACAAACAGGATAGGCCAGATCCGAGGTTTTCTGACTCTCGTACTGTTACGACATATTCTGTTGGTAAATTGTGTAAACAGTGGTTGCAGCACTCTTCATTGGATTCTGTCAAACAACATTTATCCCTCCTATCAGGCAACATTGATCTGTCCGATTTTGTTCTGGGACCTCGTGGTCCTCGACCTAAGAGATTCATTTATGAAACTTACAATGAACTCTGGAAGCTTTCGCAAATTGAAGCTGTTTCCCGTCTTCGGGAAATCGATCAAGCAAATCTAGAAAAAGTGCTTGCTGTTGTTGACAATAGTATTAATACCCTGTCTTCCCGCATTTACACATTAGAGAATATTGTTTCCTCTGTTGTTGATATTGTACAAGATGATGTATCTGTGTTATATCGTGGTCAAAATCAATTGCGTTCAGTGATGCAGTTTGCATGGACATTGCAGACCCTTAAAATGGGTAAAGTTCCTTTGCATTTTTTGAAGACCGCTGCCTTATTCTTGCCGTTTAATTTAACTGAGAAACAGCAATTCATGTCCATGAAAGATGCAACATACACTCTCTTGCATATCGAGAAGATAGAGCCATTACCATTCTCTGTGGCGGAGTTGGACTCTGCAGTGTGGCTAGTTCACGGGGTTATCGCCTTGCCTTTTTCTTTATTTGAGTTCAGTTCATGCATGAAACATTATCCTGTGGGCTGTTTTCAGCCCATAGGCAGTGCCTTCCTGCATGAACTTTGGTCCCTGCCTTTCATGTACAAATGCCTAGGGACGGAAAAGTTTTTCTCACAGGAGAGTCATGCGCTTCTACTGTGGGTCATTCCCTGATTTGTAAAAACATTAAATTGCACGGGGCTTGTAATGTTTCGGCTCCTAATCTTGCTTGTGTTTTAAAGGGCATTCCTGCTCCTGCTATATCACCTACTTTCACTGTGCTTGCAAATGGTAGCTATCTCCTTCTGAATAATCAGGACTGCTGTGGAATGCTGGCCGGCATCCCCTATATTGTAACTGTTTCCCACCGGGTTGTGTGCTGCAAAAATGTGCTTTTTCCTCCCCCGCACGACATAATAGATAGTTCCATTTGGCCTTCCATTCCGACTTTGAAGGCAGATTTAAATAAATTGAGCAGAATAAAGGCGCTATTATTGAACCAGGAGGTTATGCTCACATCCGCACGGGAGACATTCATCCTCCAGGTGGCTAGTACCTACAGTGAAATACAGGCCCTTTTGAACACAAACCTCCCACAACATTTCGGTGAGCTGATTCACCGTGTTTTCAATGCATCACGCACAGAAGGTCTTGTGCACTTTTTTAAAGTTGTGGGCTCAGGCCTTGTTACCTCCTTTCAAACTATCTTTGGTGTAATACCAGCTTTTATTCATTCCATTTTTTCCAGCGTCTTTGGCGGCTTTCCGTTGATCCTCGCCTTAGCGGCTGTTATATTGCTTTTGGTCTGTTTGCTACGCAATGGCTGCACTTCCTGGGGGCCTCCTCGACCAAGGTCGACTCCGGATGCTCCGTGAACGCATCCTCATCGGATTAGGCATCCTACCATTGGCGACACTCAGTGTGTCCTATTGACTCTCTTTTCGCTTTGCGTATTTCACTTGCGTGCAAACTGTGATGTCTTGCATCCGATGTCCTTTCTCTTGGTCCTTGGATTTTTGCCTTTCCAATACGTCTCTGTCGGACCCGGATTTTGGCCAGTTGATGGGTCCCTTAGAGGCCCATGAACTGGACTGTTCCGGTGAGGGCTTAATGGCGCGTGCGGCTGCACTTGGAATTTTGGCGCAATGGGATGTCTGGGCGGCTGCTCAGACTCTCCTACGACAAAGTTATATTGAGTATCACGCAAGTTGTCCCGCAATGCTGCTCACTGCTCCCTCTTGCGAGGAACATGAATGCAGTTTTGATTTGTTGAACTGGATGGCGTCTCTTTTTTCTGACGATTCCAACGATGTCCTCTTGGAAGGTGTGGCGTTTTTCTGCACTTACACTCTATTGGATTAGGGGGCCTCCGCTTTCAGCGTCCTGTCACACTGGAATTTTTTATCCTGCATTTATTTTTATTTTTTCCTCCCATTCATTGAGCTTCATTGGGGACTATTCCAAAATAGACGTTTCTGTTCTGCTCCATCTATCTGAACTCTATTTTCGTCCTCTGTCTTGGCCTATGTACTGCCCAGGGGAGGGTCTAGTGTGGTTTGTGGCCTCATTGTCTGCATTGCTAAGTTAGCTTAGGCCTGTCTGCCATGATGCCTTTTTGTACACGTTACTTTGTGACTTTGTTTTTCCAGCCTCTGCTTGTGCCCGGCAATATTAGAACTGTCTGCCTTTTTGCCTTTCACCTTTTCTCCTGTTCCCTGTGGGTTTCGTCTGCACAACATGTACAAGGTCGAAAAACAACGTCCCTTGTTCTTGCTGATCTGGTCAGCCCCTCGCACTTAGACATAACACAAAATACAGCTGCACTGGAAGAATTTGTGTGATTTTAATATTGTGATCTCGCTGTTTGTGGCACTTGGAGAAAAACCTTTCCAGGGAGAAGAGCTGTGCTTGTCTGATGATGTAAACCTTGCATCTAGATATTGAGGTATGAGGGTCCGCCTGACAACGCC
Source organism: Calotriton arnoldi (assembly GCA_963921515.1). Lineage (NCBI taxonomy): Eukaryota > Metazoa > Chordata > Amphibia > Caudata > Salamandridae > Calotriton > Calotriton arnoldi. The sequence goes on along the minus strand of CAWUFW010005927.1, from coordinate 563,033 downwards.
CAGAGGTCTTCTATTTTTATAATAAACTAGTTAATAGCACGGGGAGAGTGGTAAGGCCATTTAGCCCTATATCCACTGCTTTATGACATGCTTTCCCCGTTTGTATTCTATGGAATTGTAACTATGCTTCTTATTTTATCATTATGCATTATGCTGATAGTACTGACACGTGTACTGTATCTTAGAGCACGATAGTTGAAATAAACATTTTAAACTATACTGTCTCTTATTACGCACGTTGTGGACAAGTATGAGTGAGTTATGAAAGGGTGTTCTTGCTCCCGCGAGTCCTGAGAGAGAGAGAGACCGTGTTCTGGGTTGTCTAATCATTGGTAGCATCGCTGCTAATGAGACGCTAAAGCTAGTCGGATTGGGATTGTGGGTACTACGGTGCATGGTTGGTTCACCACTATACTCCGAGGTCCTATTATCCTGTACATAGCTCTGTATATGTGCAGAATCCCTACAACAATACTGAAAGATTTTATCTATCTGTTCCAAGGGCTAGGATTTTTACAAGTACCCCTCACAAAGCTACACATAGTCTCCATGGTCAAGCGCACTGCCCTCCGACGTAGAAGGCTATTCTTCCATTTGCAGTCCCTGGTTGAAGTTATTAAAGCCATGGTGATCATGAACGTCTGACTTCTCTCACCACCCCCCACCCCTAATCAACAAGTAGGAACCATGGCAGGAAATCAGCTCTGATTTTGGGACTCCACCAAATGGAAAATACCTATTGACTGCATTTGAGCAAGTACAACGAAAACTAGAAGAAACATATCGACTTTTTGTTTACCCACAACTATCTAGATAGACAATGACCTGCCCTTTTTTAAGACCCTAGGCATAGACAGATTACCATACGGTGAATAGGGAAGTCAAACCAATGATGACTCAATAAGGCTATCCTGATATGCATGGAACAAAAATGTCTATACTATCGATACATAACATTTTGATAATATGTTGTAACACCCCTTATTGCACGACTTGCAGAGCAACAATGATGTCAAGAAACCGAATGGTATGCTGTTCCTAAAGAATGCAGTAGGTTGATATCAAGTCAGTGATACATAGTTGTAAAATCACGACAGGCAGGAGAACATTTCCTCCTTTCGGAAAAAGACCCTCACACACCCAAGTCACAGGATGTATTGCCTCATCATCGGGTCTGCTCCTTATCGGGTCGGCGCTGCAATACCCGATCGGCGCCCGAATTGGGGCCTTTTAGCGGAGATCTTTATTCCTGATGCCGTAAGATATAGTGTGTGTTTGAGGGTTCTGTGGAAAGTGTAGATGTGGAAAGTGTAAAGGTGAAGTTAAAAATAAGAGGAAGCGATCCACTCAGAATTATTTTAATGAACGTGGTCGCTCTCTTAGTTAAAAAACGTGATTAGTGCACCCCCTCTTATAAAGTATTGGGGATGTGCGCTGAACAGGTCAACATGTTTCTTGCCATTGATTCAAATAGAAGGCAATTCTTCAGGACCATTTAGAATCTAACTACACTTTTTTGGTGGTGGACCCCAATGATATAATAAAGTGTCCACTCGTACAGCACCCAAAAAAAAGTGGTACCTGTTAGATTAGAGTCTCAACCTATGTAAAAATAACATAAAAAATTAATTCAACATCAATTATAATCATTACATTGCTGCTGTGGTGTTCAGTGAGTGAAACTTACTCGTGCTACTAACGCATGCATCACACAGACTTGTTTGTGACCATGCTAGTTGGCTATGATTCAAATAAAAACATTTATTGAAAATGTGTATGTAAATAGCAACCAAAATTTCCAACTTATTTTGTATAAGTAAACACTCACCCTGATAGGGTCAAGTTATTGCTTCATCGTGTACCGGCAGAGTCTAGAACACTGAATAGTACAGTGCCCTGGTCACGAATAAATGAAAAAGATATGAAAATAATTTAGTATTATTATAGTCTGCTATACAAGAGGGCTCACTCTAAGTTAGACCGCCCCCGGTGTGGGGGTATCTGCACTGATGTAATGTGGGCAGGGTCCGTCGGAGCGTCACGGTACCGAGCACAACCCAGTGAAAGACCTTGTCCGTAGAACCTGGATAGGTCAGACAGTGTGGCTGTAACTCGCCTCATGCGCCGACAAACCACCCCAAAACACCAGCAGCGTCCCACATGAGGGAACCAGAACCCGAGGCGTCGTCAGGAGCTCAGGCAAGGTTTTCTTGCCGTGCCCGTTTACCAGTAAGAGGCCATTAAACCATGGGGGTCAATCAGTCCCTCTGCTCAAAAACCGGCGCTGCGAAGGGAGCTCAAGCAAGGATTCCTGCCAGGACCACCTCGCAACAACCAGTGATGTAACCCCAAGGACAGGCCAGTCACACCGGTCAATTAAAGTTGAAATTGCCAGAAACCAATGCCGGAACTCCCGGGAAGCGCCCCAGTCTGTATTACCCATGCTCAACATCCGGAGGAGCAGCTTTACTTTTTAAAAAAAACTATTTATCAGTAAGACTGTTGTATCGCATTAGCGGAATACTCACAATTGTAGTACGCAGCCACTGGCGGGTCTACACCTACCCACAATCTGCCGGTCCCGGGAGGTATACAACAGTGGCGGAGGCGTTTAGTTATACTCCCTGATGACGCGTGCATTGGGCGGCGACTTCCGTGTTAGTGCGAGCTACTGCTAGTGCGTAAACCACTCTCTTCCAAAACAAGGCGCCATCTTAAAGGTGGAAAACTCGATGTTATCGGTGATATCAAAGTATGTTGCTTTGGTGCCTCTCTGGATATAACGGAGGATGCCATACTGGAAAGGCAGACTAGAGTCTAGGCGGCAGTACAACTAAGTGAGCCTATATTAATTAATCTAAGAAAAGTGTTCGTAAAGTATAGAATGGTCAAAACGGGCTCATGTTAGTACGTACCCTTAGTTTCCCAGAATGGACGTCATCTGGTGAGTGGGAGATTCGAGGTTATCAGGTGGTACCTGGGGGAGCTTATAAAGTGTATTGGATCTGTGTCTCTATTGACACGAAAAGGAGCGCCATGTTGGAATAGGCAATTTGAAATCAAGAAGGAAAATAAAATAGTGTGAATCTACACACTTATCAAGCCCATAAAGTTATATCATTGGGTTGGAAAGTATATGCATGGCTAAATCCACCTGTGGAATGCATGACACAAGGGGAAATGAAAAAAGAAGAGAAAAATCAAGCTGGAAAACACGAAGGGAATGGCCAGTCGTTGACCCTCCCTGATCGATGAACAAGTTGTCAGAGTTCAACCACAGCTGGTTCCATGCAGATTAATCTCTATATGGTCACAAGATTCATTAAGATGTTATCTGATCAGTGATGCCCATGGGATTTCTTCGTTCAATCCTACCTTGTCCGAGGATAATCTCAGTACCCATCTTTGCTCAATTCTGAAGAGGGTGTCCTTGGTCATGCCCGGATGTGTTTCAAGGACACACCATCTGATTGAGTCTGTCGGATGTTGCATCTGTTCATAGTGGCATGTCATTTTTGTGTTGGTTTTATGACAACGGATATTACTCCGGTGTTCTGTGATACGAGTTCTTATTGATCTGGTAGTCATCCCTATGTAAAGGAGATCACAGGGGCATTTTAGCATGTATATACAGTTAGTAGTGTTACAGTTCGTGTGTCGGTTGATTGTCCATTTAAATCCATTAGGGAATGTAATCTCTTTTGTCATCTTTGTAAAAGGGCAAACACTACAGGAACCACATGGATAGTGTCCCTTCACTGGTGGTAGGTCCCACAGAGATCTTTGTGTGCCCATATCTTGATTTTTGGGTCTAGTATGGACTAACAAATCTTTGAGGTTATTAGTGCGTTTGAAAGCAAACCTAGGGGCTGGAAGGTTGAGATTACCTGTATTCAAAATCCCCCAGTGTTTTTTGATGACATTCTTCACTTGAGTGGAATTGGGTGTAAATGTAGTAACACACGTCAGTTGGTCACTGGGTTCCTTTTGTATGGGTTCCAGCAAACCTTCTCTGTTGTTGTTTCTTGCTCTTTTCAAAGAGCGAGACACATCCCTTTGTGGATATTGTCTCATGCATAAGTGTGTAGCAAGGACCTGTGATTCTTTTTCAAAATCAGTAATCGTGCTACAGTTCCTTCGTATACGAAGAAACTGTCCAAACGGTAAATTCTGTTTCAAGGCTCTTGGGTGGTGACTGCTGTAAAGTAGCAGGCTATTTTTGTCTGTTGGTTTTCGGTATAGGGTCGTGGTAATACCTCCTCCTCCTCGTATCACAGAACACCGGAGTAATATCCGTTGTCATAAAACCAACACAAAAATGACATGCCACTATGAACAGATGCAACATCCGACAGACTCAATCAGATGGTGTGTCCTTGAAACACATCCGGGCATGACCAAGGACACCCTCTTCAGAATTGAGCAAAGATGGGTACTGAGATTATCCTCGGACAAGGTAGGATTGAACGAAGAAATCCCATGGGCATCACTGATCAGATAACATCTTAATGAATCTTGTGACCATATAGAGATTAATCTGCATGGAACCAGCTGTGGTTGAACTCTGACAACTTGTTCATCGATCAGGGAGGGTCAACGACTGGCCATTCCCTTCGTGTTTTCCAGCTTGATTTTTTTCTCTTCTTTTTTCATTTCCCCTTGTGTCATGCATTCCACAGGTGGATTTAGCCATGCATATACTTTCCAACCCAATGATATAACTTTATGGGCTTGATAAGTGTGTAGATTCACACTATTTTATTTTCCTTCTTGATTTCAAATTGCCTATTCCAACATGGCGCTCCTTTTCGTGTCAATAGAGACACAGATCCAATACACTTTATAAGCTCCCCCAGGTACCACCTGATAACCTCGAATCTCCCACTCACCAGATGACGTCCATTCTGGGAAACTAAGGGTACGTACTAACATGAGCCCGTTTTGACCATTCTATACTTTACGAACACTTTTCTTAGATTAATTAATATAGGCTCACTTAGTTGTACTGCCGCCTAGACTCTAGTCTGCCTTTCCAGTATGGCATCCTCCGTTATATCCAGAGAGGCACCAAAGCAACATACTTTGATATCACCGATAACATCGAGTTTTCCACCTTTAAGATGGCGCCTTGTTTTGGAAGAGAGTGGTTTACGCACTAGCAGTAGCTCGCACTAACACGGAAGTCGCCGCCCAATGCACGCGTCATCAGGGAGTATAACTAAACGCCTCCGCCACTGTTGTATACCTCCCGGGACCGGCAGATTGTGGGTAGGTGTAGACCCGCCAGTGGCTGCGTACTACAATTGTGAGTATTCCGCTAATGCGATACAACAGTCTTACTGATAAATAGTTTTTTTTTTAAAGTAAAGCTGCTCCTCCGGATGTTGAGCATGGGTAATACAGACTGGGGCGCTTCCCGGGAGTTCCGGCATTGGTTTCTGGCAATTTCAACTTTAATTGACCGGTGTGACTGGCCTGTCCTTGGGGTTACATCACTGGTTGTTGCGAGGTGGTCCTGGCAGGAATCCTTGCTTGAGCTCCCTTCGCAGCGCCGGTTTTTGAGCAGAGGGACTGATTGACCCCCATGGTTTAATGGCCTCTTACTGGTAAACGGGCACGGCAAGAAAACCTTGCCTGAGCTCCTGACGACGCCTCGGGTTCTGGTTCCCTCATGTGGGACGCTGCTGGTGTTTTGGGGTGGTTTGTCGGCGCATGAGGCGAGTTACAGCCACACTGTCTGACCTATCCAGGTTCTACGGACAAGGTCTTTCACTGGGTTGTGCTCGGTACCGTGACGCTCCGACGGACCCTGCCCACATTACATCAGTGCAGATACCCCCACACCGGGGGCGGTCTAACTTAGAGTGAGCCCTCTTGTATAGCAGACTATAATAATACTAAATTATTTTCATATCTTTTTCATTTATTCGTGACCAGGGCACTGTACTATTCAGTGTTCTAGACTCTGCCGGTACACGATGAAGCAATAACTTGACCCTATCAGGGTGAGTGTTTACTTATACAAAATAAGTTGGAAATTTTGGTTGCTATTTACATACACATTTTCAATAAATGTTTTTATTTGAATCATAGCCAACTAGCATGGTCACAAACAAGTCTGTGTGATGCATGCGTTAGTAGCACGAGTAAGTTTCACTCACTGAACACCACAGCAGCAATGTAATGATTATAATTGATGTTGAATTAATTTTTTATGTTATTTTTACATAGGTTGAGACTCTAATCTAACAGGTACCACTTTTTTGGGTGCTGTACGAGTGGACACTTTATTATATCATTGGGGTCCACCACCAAAAAGTGTAGTTAGATTCTAAATGGTCCTGAAGAATTGCCTTCTATTTGAATCAATGGCAAGAAACATGTTGACCTGTTCAGCGCACATCCCCAATACTTTATAAGAGGGGGTGCACTAATCACGTTTTTTAACTAAGAGAGCGACCACGTTCATTAAAATAATTCTGAGTGGATCGCTTCCTCTTATTTTTAACTTCACCTTTACACTTTCCACATCTACACTTTCCACAGAACCCTCAAACACACACTATATCTTACGGCATCAGGAATAAAGATCTCCGCTAAAAGGCCCCAATTCGGGCGCCGATCGGGTATTGCAGCGCCGACCCGATAAGGAGCAGACCCGATGATGAGGCAATACATCCTGTGACTTGGGTGTGTGAGGGTCTTTTCCGAAAGGAGGAAATGTTCTCCTGCCTGTCGTGATTTTACAACTATGTATCACTGACTTGATATCAACCTACTGCATTCTTTAGGAACAGCATACCATTCGGTTTCTTGAACTCTACATGGGCTTGTATGCTGGACCTGTTTAAATATAGCCCGCAGTCCCTTCCTTATTGTATTACAACAATGATGTCACCCATCTGTTCCCCCACCTCCCTAATCCCTCACCCCCCAACCACCTCACCCCACTCCTTAGTCAACAGAGGCAAAGAAAGAACAATGAAGTAGCCGGCAGGGCACAAAGAGCCAACATAGTGATATGCAGCCAAGAAACATCGTGCTGACTTGACGCTGCAGTACCGCAGTCCATTCAAAAAGCACTATGAGAGGGAGCCTTGGACTGTGACAGCTACAAAAAGCACAGTGATCACTGCCTGGAGGTGGGGGTGAAGCAGTGGTCCGCAACATACCCTTCTTCAAATGCGGCAAAGACTGACTAATGAAAGCAATCAAGGATTTCAGGATGGCACTGGGAAAGAGGATGCTGCCCCAACTCTAATGACCCACCGTTCAGAAACCATGCACATGGCCGAGTTCTGATCCAGATTTCGGCGGAGGAGCGTCACCCCACTGGCTCAGAGCCAGTAGCTGAAAAATAAAACGATATTTTATTATTTTATTTTTCAGCTGCTGGCTGAGCCTGAGTGTGCAGGGAGGAGCGGGGCTGGGCCATGGGAGGGGGGGGAGGAGGAGTGGTTGTTGTACTTTTAAGTGCGCATGTCAGTTTGGCCGGCTGTCTTAGGCTGGCCTAAGCTGTCTTAGGCTGCCGATCAGTGCCATAGTGCAAGTGCTCTCTCTGTAAATTATTGTCATGGATTTGTGTTTCCATAATTGGCTTATTTGGTTTACTACAGTGCACTGTGTGTGCCCAGGGCCTGTAAACCAAATGCTGCTAGTGGGCTTGCAGCACTGATTGTGCCACCCACACAAGCAGCCTTGCAAAAGGGTCTCACACCTGCCATTGCAGTGTCTGTGTGCAATCTAGTACTGCCATGTCGACCTGGCAAGTGCACCCACTTGCCAGGCCCTAACCTTCCCTTTTCTTACATGTGAGTCACCCCTAAGGTAGACCCAAGGCACCCCTGTGGGCAGGGTGCAATGTATGTGAAAGGTAGGACATGCCCTGATATGTGTGGCATGCCCTGACAGTGAATTACTGCCAATTTCGTTTTTCACTATTGAAAGGCTATCTGTCCCATACCCATAGGATATAATAAGGAGATTACTTATAACATCTTATAAGTATAACTGCCCATGGGAACAAGATAGGAAAGTGGAGTTTGGGATGCCTGAACTCAGAATGATATGCTGGATTTGAAAATACCACTTTTAGAAAGTGGATATTTTCTTGCTTAGCCATCCAGTGTGCCTCTGCTAGGTTTGTGTACTGACTGTCTGGCTTTGGAGTGACAGGGGCTGGGGATGTGCATTCTGTTCAGACAGCCACTGGGGGGGTGTCTGTCCTGCCTTTCCAGGGTGAGTCAGGGTTGGGCTGAATAGATCTGGGCTGCATTCAGAATAGGGGGATGAGATTTCTTTCACACCTGAATGGGCCTGGTCTACCTTGGACAATGCTGTCTCCATCTCCTGCCAGGAAGCTGGGCCAGAGAGGACAGAACTGGTTTTGCTGAGCACAGACACTCTCTGCCACCAGAGAACAAAGGAATTTGTACTATAAAAAGTGGGGCCCAGACTTTTAAATTACTTATGGAATTCAAGAGGAACCTCTGCCAAGGAGAAGAGCTGGGAGAAGCTGAAGGAGAAGTACTGCCCCTTTGCTGTGTGCTGTCTGGGGTTGGCCTGCAGTAGTTGTTTTTGTCAAGGTGTGTGTGTGTATGTGTATCCTGCTTGACAAAGTATCCCCAAGGGCTTGAGGTAGAGCTTGCCCCCTGTTCAGGAAGTCTCAGGAACAGCAAAGACTTCACCATCCTTCTGCGCACTGTCTCTGGAACCGCTGATTTCAGTCGCCGCAGAGGAGAGGAGCAGCCGACTGTCACCGAGTTCGTCGTTGGTCCCGTGTCCTGAAGACACCGCCGCACTTTGCACCGCATCCCATGTCTCACTGACGCCGCTGGGTGACCGTCACCGAGCCGCTGCTTGCACCACGTCCTGTGGGCACACCGCACCGCCTCGCTTCACTCAGCCCGGACCTCACAGACACCGTCGCTGCCCGCCCAAACATCGACTGGCTCCGTCGCCTGCACCGTGACCTGCCAGCACCGCCTCACTCCGCATCATAGCCTTTGTCTCACCGATGCCGTTCCACTTCACATCGTAACCGCGAAGGTTGCCCCCGACCGACTCGTACCAACGGGATCGGCCGCTACGAGAAAGGTACTGTCTAAGAGTCTGTCGACACTACAGCTGACCCGTACTGACGCGGTCGGCTGGAACTGTTGGGCTCGGTCGTTTTCAGCATCGCGGTAGCCCCGGACGGAGCTACCGACTCGGAAGAACTGTGGTTTTAAGCTATTTCTGCAATTTAAAGGTTAGCTTGCAAAACACCTATTTTTCCAGTATTGTATGTTGGATTTTTGTTGTTTTTGGTCTTGTTGGTTTAGATAAAGATTTGCTATTTTTCTAAACTGGTGTGTTGTCCATTGGTAGTGTTTTCACTGTGTTCCTGTATGCATGCACAAATTCTTTACACACTGCCTCTGAGATAAGCCTGTCTGCTCGCGCCAAGCTACCAAGGGGGTGAGCAGGGGTTATTTTAGAAGTGTATCCCCCTTACCCTGACTAGGAAGAAGGGTCTGTACTTGGACAAAGGTGCAAAACATTGCCAACTAGAGACCCCCCTTTCTAACCGGGGTTAACAGAATGACATGCCTAATTAATATTCAGTAGGCAGAGTGCAAATTGCCATTTCCTCGGTTTGGCTACCTTTGCAGTAATGGTGGCCTGCAAGGGAGAGCTGACCGTTAAAGGTGTGCGAAATTTGCTTATGTGTAATTACGAGAAATTTAGAAAAGATTACTCAAAATACAAAACTGGCATTTAGAGGTATATTTTAGAATTAAATGTGTCTTCATTCCATTTTGGGCAATAGGACATATTTGGTGCTAATAACAGTGCAAAAAATAAAAGTGCTGCAAACAGCAGTCACTCACATTCTTGTTGCTCTCTTTGTTCCTGTGCGCTCGCACTAAGTGTTTCTCACAAACTACATGTAATTATGTGCTGTGGAGTAATAGCATAATTTTCGGATTTTTGAGTTGTAATCATAACATAAAATTACCAAAATTTTGATACTACACCTGCATAACAAATTTTAACCCCCACCCCTGTGAAAGCAGTTCAAAATGGATTTATTTTTTCAAAGCAGCCTGAGTTTCTTAAAGAAATTGGGATGCATTAAAAAAATAGAATGTTGTTCAATTTTGAAAAGCTTCTGAGAGTGGGCCTGGACCTCTGCCTGCAGCTCCTGAAACTGCCACCATGATTCGCAAAGTGGAGAAGGATCCAAAGAGGATGACCCCTTTGCTTTGCAAATCAGTTACCATGATTTGGGAGTCAGTAACTGTAGGAGAGTAGGATCTGCTTCACATGGGTACCCCCACTTGTTGCTGATGCTTCACTGTTTTTCGACATTAGTCTGGCTGGGGCCCTGCTAATCAGAACCCCAGCCTAGCTGCTTCCTCTCTAAAATGGTTTCCATGTGCCTTAGGCACATCACTGATTGGAATCTGGAGTGCCCTTATAAGTCCCTAGTATATGGTATACTATGTACCAAGGGCATAGGTACCTCAGAGGCCTGCCAGGGGCTGCAGCATGTATTATGCCACCCCTGGAAGGCCATCCAAACTGACACCACAGGTCTGCTACTGCAGCCTGGGTAAGGTGGTGCATGCACCCCTTACTGTGATATAGGTTACCTATATCACTAGATACATACACACATATAAACCTATAAGTCACTCCTAAGGCAGGCCTTATCAATCCTAAAGGCAGAGTGCACGGTTCCTATGTGAGAGGGTGCCCCTGCATGAGCAGGGCCCCTCTGCAGCGTTCGGAGACCCTTCTCTGATGCTGTTTGTAGTGCAGCCTGACCATATACTCTTAAGCGCATTATAACCTCGCGTTAAATGCTAACTTTGGAATGGCTGCACCTAAACATGTCGTGTTTGGTGTCAAACATCTTGGAATACTACCCCCCGCCAATTCTGGCGGCGGGGGTAGCATTCCACCCTTCTAGAGGGAAAGACATGTTAACTCTGGCTAGCCCGGTAACTTCTTTCCAAAGCCCTGGCATCACAAAATGGATGCTGCTGCCACAGACACGAGTCTGGCCTCCTGCTGCTGGACGAAACTCCGGCAGGGGAGGCCTGGACAATAGGTTTCCTGTCCCAGGGAGGTGTGACCATCTCCCCAGACAGGATAATGTGTATTGGGGCTGGGCGGGAGCACTTTCGGGTGCTTTGAAGTCCTGCACTGGGGGCACACTTGGTGTCCCTGTGCATACCCCAGTTCAAACCGGATCAGGGGCTTGCAGCCCCTGCTTTGGCGCGAACTGGACAAAGGGAAAGGGGTGTAGCCACCCCTCTGTCCTGACCCACCCATAGGTGGGGCCACAGAGTAGTCCAACCCCTATCCTTAGTATAAGTATAGGAACCCAGTCCTTAGGACTTTAGATTATCCCTGGACGAAACTCTGAAACTGAATCCTGGACCTTCGACGCTCTACTCACGATTAGAGGACAGAAGAATCTCCCTTGGGGTCAAGGAGTGACTCCCCTGCTTGGCAGGCACCAAAGAAGCATCTGTCCGGTTCGCATTTCTGAAGCTCCCGCCGGACTCCGAAGTCATCGCATCACCAGAGGTGGATTCTCAGACTTCCCCGAGGCTACCCTGAGTCCCCAGCAAAGCTGAGGCCCGTGGCTATCGTGGGTGACTTGAGACCGTGACCCCTGGACACCGAGCACATTTGCAAGTGCATCCTCTTCTGGGTCTCCCCCGAAGTCGTGCTTTGGGCTCCGAATAGCCCTAGCCTCCAGCACCAACTGCACCGAAGATCACTGGCCTCCACTCCACGAGTGTCCTGTGAGCCAGATCCACGTGCGACGTCTCGAGGCTCCTTTGCGGTCGCTAGCCCGTTGGCTAGTAGCCCTTAACGAAGGCCAATCTTTTTCTTACTTGGCATCCTGGTTGCTCCAGGCCTGCCCTCACTTACCCTCGCTGGGTGAGTTCCCCAGACCTTGCTGGTCTGCACCATCGACGATCTGCATCTTCATCGAGACTTGCCGTTGCCAAGGCTTGTTGGGTCCAATCCGGTCGCCGACACCTCAGCACTCGACAGACATCGCGTACCAGCCCGAATCCTGCTCCTGGTCGCCGACAACGCCTCCTGGACCTCGTGGCTGAAGAGTCAAGACGACCGTCAACGCACCTGAAGCACTCGACATCGGTGGGCATCTGTCCATCGCCTTCCTGGTCACTGGCTAGTGACCCAGACTCTGTCCCCTCTGCTTTCAGGTTCTTCAGAACTCCGATCCACTCTTGGATCCACCCGGACACTTTTCACTTGGTCGCCAGCAGCACTTTGCAGCAGATCGCCATTCAAATCGACGACGAAACCCGACCCCGAAAGGCACCTATGCACCCGGCTTTCCTGGGTGAGGTAACACGAGTACTCAGGTGCTCCCGTGGGTAGAGACTCTTCAAAGTCCTAGATCTCAAAGGGTTTGCTCCAAGTCCTCCTTTAAGTGTCCCTTTTCTCTAATTTCCCGATCACGACTTTCTCCATAGAAGTCAACGGCGTATCGCGGTTGTGTATTTACACTGCACGCGTCCCCCGTGGGTCCCCTGTGTCACTACCTTGGGTGCTTCCTTGTGGGCCAAGCACTTCTAGAGGCTCTAGGCCTAGTGTTTAGTTCAGTCGTGGTTCTTATACCACTTTATTGGTATATGGTTTGGTACGCCCCTAGGGCCCAAACGTGTATTTGTGCTATTACTGTGTTTAAATAACTTCTAACTTATGTACTTCGAACTCTAGCCTCATAAAGAGACTAGAGGGGTGTGTTTAGCAATAAATACATATATTTTGAATATATACCTGGTGTGGTGCTCTTTCATTTGGTCACTCAAGAGATTATAGACTGGTAAAACAAGCTGCTTTACATTCCTTCAAGACTTAGCCTGAAGGCTGCTCTCCATAGCTACCACTAGGATAGCTTTCAATAAGGTTGTCTTTAACCTATCTCCAATAAGGGGTTGTTTGGACTGGTGCAAGGTGCCCACTATAATTAGTGGACAGCATATACCAGGCCAACTTCTCACATTGGTGTGCAGCGTGTGGGATTCCAGCTTGCTATTGTTTTACCAGATAATCTCATTTGAATTGATCAACTGAAAACCACTAAAGGTACCTAAGGTACATATAATTTAAGCTTAGAATACAGTAAGTTCTACTGAACTTAGAGTTGTGTGTTAAGGGATAGCACACCCTTTCTACAACTCAAGAGAGTTTAGTAGGCCACACTAGAGTAGGTAGTGCATACACCACACCACACTAGTAATGTCTTTAAGGGTAGGATCTAAAGAATCCTTGCAGGAAGCCACTGAGCTTCCACCCTCCAAGTATGATACACTCCCATTCTTGGAATTGAGAGCTTTATGCAACTTGAGAAAAATAAGGACAGGCCAAAGCCCCAACACCTCAAGGAGTTGTTGGTGGCTTATGACCTTAGTAAGCCCTTGGGGACTGAAGGGGTAGGAGCTGAAGGTGGGGCAGAAGACGAGGATGGGACCAGGGGTAGAAATACCCCCAGCCCCCCCTCTGAAACTGGCCAGGAGGGTGAAAATGACCCTACCTGGATAACCCAATCCCTCCTGAGGAAGATGAAGAGGATAATCAGGATGATGCCCTCTTTGTCCCCCCAGGAAGGATTATGAGTGTGCCCAGGAAGTCTAGATCTCCTTCTCAGGAGTCTAACCACTCTGGCACCTCGATAGGGAGCTCTGTCTCATCTCATAGGAGGGAATCCTCTCATGAGAGAAGAAAGAGGCTGGTTCAATATGAGGAAGCTCAGCTTGAAATCAAAAAGAAGCCACTGGCTATAGACAGGGAGTCCCTAGATCTCTTTAGAGAGAGAAGAAAGTTGGGACTAGAGTCCCATGGTGGCAGCCATGTCCCTAGAGATAGGGAAAGGTCCTATGACCATAGGAACCTGAGCAAGATTGTCCCTCCCTACCAGAGTGGGGATGACATCCACAAGTGGATAACTGCTCTAGAGAGGGCCTGTAAAGTACAGAAGGTCCCTCAGGAGCAGTGGGCAGCAATCTTGTGGCTCTCCTTTGCAGACAAAGGTAGAGATAAGCTCCTCACTGTTAGAGAGGAGGATGCTGATAATTACAAGGTCTTGAAGAGTGCTCTTATTGATGGGTTTGGCCTAACCACTGAACAGTACAGGTTGAAGTTCAGAGATACCCAAAAAGCACAGACTCAAGACTGGGTAGACTATGTGGATTGTTCTGCCAAGGCTCTGGAAGGCTGGTTGATGGGCAGTAAGGTGTGTGACTTCTCAGGATTGTACAATCTGATAATGAGGGAGCAGATTCTTAATAACTGTCAAAATCAGCTGTTGCATCAATACCTGGTAGACTCTGATCTGACCTCTCCCCAAGAATTGGGAAAGAAGGCAGACAAATGGGTCAGAACCAGGGTGAAGCAGAAGGTACAGAACCAAGGTGGGGAAACCAAGAAGCAAGATGCTAAGAACTCTGAAAAGGGTGGGGAGAAGGGTAAAGATCAAAAGTCGTCATCAGGCCCCCAAAAATCTTCTTCTGGTGGGGATTCACAGTCTACCAAAGGGAAAGGCCAAAGAAAACCAAGGTGCAAGGTCTGTAAGCAAAAGACCCACTGGACCAGTGATTGCACCAAGTCCAAAGACTCCAGTCCAGCACCCACCAATGCCCCTAAGGCACCTGTTCCCCCTAGTACAGTTGGTTGGAGTGCTCCAGCCAAGGGTTTAGTAGGGTTCACCCTGGGTACTGAGTTGGGCTCTGACCTAGTCAGAGAACTGACTCAGGCTGTGTTAGTCTGTGATGGAGGCATGGATGTGACCTCCTCTGTGAGTCCCAGTAATCTGGGCAAGTACAGACAACAGCCTTTAATCAATGGACGTGAGGCTTTGGCATTTAGGGACACAGGGGCAAGTGTCACAATGGTGACACAAGACCTTGTGAATCCTGGGCAAGTTATACTTGGTGAGATGTACCAAGTGACCAATGCTAGCAATGTCAGAACAGACCATACTCTGGCAGTTGTTAACTTCTCCTGGGGAGGGGTAACTGGCCTTAAGAAGGTTGTGGTGAGTGCAAACCTACCAGTCGAATGCTTGCTTGGCAATGACTTAGAGACTTCTGCTTGGGCAGAAGTGGAGCTCAGGACCCATGCAGAAATGCTGGGGATCCCTGCAGATGTGTTTGCTGTGACCAGGTCACAAGCCAAAATGTCTAGCACTGAACAGGCCTTGGATTCTGGAAGAATGGACCAAGTGCCTTCCAAGAGGAGGAGTAGTAGGGTTAAGGCAGTGCCTTCCCCCTTGGCTCAGGAGGAAGATCAGTCCCTTGAGGGGGATGATCTCAGCCCTGAAGAAGGAACTGTCCCAGAGGAACTTGAACCTGACCAGGTTGAGTTCTTGGGGACAGGGGGACCTTCTAGGGCAGATCTGAGCCAGGAGCAGCAGAGCTGCCCCTCCCTTGAACCCCTCCGACAGCAAGCTGCTGCTGAGGCTGCTGGGAAAGCTAGTGGTCCCCATACAGTGTATTGGGATGATGGACTCCTGTACTCAGAGAGTAGAGACCCCAAGCCTGGTGCTACCAGGAGGTTGGTTATACCTCTGAAGTTCAGGGGCTTCCTATTGACCCTAGCCCATGATATTCCCTTAGCAGGTCACCTGGGCCAGAACAAGACTTGGGACAGAATTGTCCCTCACTTTCACTGGCCCCACATGTCTGAAGACAGCAAGGAGTTTTGTCGCTCCTGTGTAACCTGCCAAGCCAGTGGCAAGGCAGGTGGCACTACAAAGGCCCCCTGATACCACTACCTGTGGTGGGGGTGCCCTTTGAAAGGGTAGGGATTGACATTGTTGGTCCCATGGATCCCCAAACAGCATCTGGGCACAGGTTTATCCTGGTGGTAGTGGATCATGCCACCAGGTACCCAGAAGCTATTCCCCCTCAGGACCACTACAGCACCTGTGGTGGCAAGGGCCCTCCTGGGAATTTTCTCAAGAGTGGGCTTTCCTAAGGAGGTAGTATCAGACAGGGGTGCTAACTTCATGTCTGGGTACTTAAAAGCAATGTGGAAGGAGTGTGGAGTGACTTATAAGTTCACCACACCCTATCACCCACAATGCAATGGTTTAGTTGAGAGATTCAACAAAACCTTGAAGGGCATGATTAAAGGGCTCCCAGAAAAGCTTAGGCGTAGATGGGACATACTCTTGCCCTGCCTTTTATTCGCATATAGGGAGGTGCCTCAGAAGGGGGTTGGTTACAGCCCTTTTGAACTTCTGTTTGGCCACCCTGTGAGGGGTCCACTGTGCTTGGTGAAGGAAGGATGGGAGTTACCTCTCAAGCCCCCAAAGCAAGATATAGTGGACTATGTACTTGGTCTCCGCTCCAGGATTGCTGAGTATATGAAAAAGGCAACCAAAAACCTTGAGGCTAGCCAGGAACTTCAAAAGGCCTGGCATGACCAAAAGGCTGTTCTGACTGTTTACCAGCCAGGACAGAAGGTGTGGGTGTTGGAGCCAGTGGCCCCAGCAGCTCTCCAAGACAAATGGAGTGGACCCCACACTATTGTTGAGCAGAAGGGTGAGGTTACCTACTTAGTAGACCTAGGAACACCCAGGAGTCCCCACAGGGTTCTCCATGTCAACAGGTTAAAACCATATGTGGACAGGGCAGACATGGGCTTGCTCATGGCTACTGATGAAGGGCAGGAAGAAGAGAGTGACCCACTCCCTGACCTGCTCTCACAGAACCCTGACGATGGGTCAGTAGATGGTGTAGCCTTGGCAGGCAGCCTCACTACCCAGCAACAAACTGATTGTAGGCAAGTTCTCAATCAGTTTAGACATATGTTTTCCCTGACACCCAGTCAGACCACCTGGTGCACTCATGAAGTGGACACTGGGGACAGTCTGCCTATTAAAAATAAGATTTATAGGCAACCTGACCATGTCAGGGACTGTATCAGGACTGAAGTCCAGAAAATGTTGGAATTGGGAGTTATTGAACCCTCAGATAGCCCTTGGGCTAGTCCAGTGGTCCTTGTGCCAAAACCTCACACCAGTGGTAAAAAAGAGAGATGAGGTTTTGTGTGGACTACAGGGGTCTCAATGCAGTCACTAGGACTGATGCCCATCCAATACCAAGGGCAGATGAGCTCATAGATACTTTGGCCTCAGCCAAATATCTCAGCACATTTGACTTGACAGCTGGCTACTGGCAGATCAGACTAGCTGATACTGCAAAGCCCAAAACCGCATTCTCAACCCCTAGTGGGCATTATCAATTTGTGGTGATGCCCTTTGGTCTGAAGAATGCACCTGCCACTTTCCAGAGGTTGGTGAATACAGTTCTCACAGGTCTGGAAGCCTATAGTGCAGCATATCTAGATGATATTGCTGTCTTTAGCTCCACCTGGGAGGATCACCTGGTCCACCTCAGGAATGTTTTACAGGCCCTGCAAAAGGCAGGCCTGACTATCAAGGCCACTAAGTGCCAGATAGGGCAGAGTCAGGTTGTGTACCTGGGCCACCTTGTGGGTGGAGGCCAGGTTCAACCTTTGCAGAGCAAGATCCAGACTATCATGGACTGGACTGCTCCCACTACCCAGACTCAGGTGAGAGCCTTCTTAGGCCTGACTGGGTACTATAGGAGATTTGTCAAGGGGTATGGATCAATAGTGACACCCCTGAATGACTTAACTTCTAAGAAAATGCCCAAAAAGGTTCAGTGGACAGTTAGCTGTCAAAAGGCATTTGATGACCTGAAGCAGGCCATGTGCACTGCTCCCATTCTACAGAGTCCTGATTACTCCAAGAAGTTCATTGTTCAAACTGATGCATCTGAATTGGGGGTAGGGGCTGTACTGTCACAATTGAATGAAGAAGGTCAGGATTAGCCAGTAGCTTTCATTAGCAGAAGGCTGACCCCTAGAGAGAAACGTTGGTCAGCCATAGAGAGGGAGGCCTTTGCTGTGGTCTGGGCTCTGAAGAAGTTGAGGCCATACTTGTTTGGTACACACTTCCTGGTTCAGACAGACCATAAGCCCCTCTTATGGCTAAAACAAATGAAGGGTGAAAACCCCAAACTGCTTAGCTGGTTCATTTCCCTACAGGGGATGGACTTTACAGTGGAACATAGACCTGGGAGTAACCATGCCAATGCAGATGGACTCTCTAGGTATTTCCACTTAGAACATGAAGACTTAACTGGGCAAGGTTAGTTTAATGTCCCTACGTTTGGGGGGGGGGGTTGTGTAGGAGAGTATAATCTGCTTCACATGGGTACCCCCACTTTTTGCTGATGCTTCACTGTTTTTCGACATTAGTCTGGCTGGGGCCCTGCTAATCAGAACCCCAGCCTAGCTGCTTCCTCTCTAAAATGGTTTCCATGTGCCTTAGGCACATCACTGATTGGAATCTGGAGTGCCCTTATAAGTCCCTAGTATATGGTATACTATGTACCAAGGGCATAGGTACCTCAGAGGCCTGCCAGGGGCTGCAGCATGTATTATGCCACCCCTGGAAGGCCATCCAAACTGACACCACAGGTCTGCTACTGCAGCCTGGGTAAGGTGGTGCATGCACCCCTTACTGTGATATAGGTTACCTATATCACTAGATACATACACACATATAAACCTATAAGTCACTCCTAAGGCAGGCCTTATCAATCCTAAAGGCAGAGTGCACGGTTCCTATGTGAGAGGGTGCCCCTGCATGAGCAGGGCCCCTCTGCAGCGTTCGGAGACCCTTCTCTGATGCTGTTTGTAGTGCAGCCTGACCATATACTCTTAAGCGCATTATAACCTCGCGTTAAATGCTAACTTTGGAATGGCTGCACCTAAACATGTCGTGTTTGGTGTCAAACATCTTGGAATACTACCCCCCCCGCCAATTCTGGCGGCGGGGGTAGCATTCCACCCTTCTAGAGGGAAAGACATGTTAACTCTGGCTAGCCCGGTAACTTCTTTCCAAAGCCCTGGCATCACAAAATGGATGCTGCTGCCACAGACACGAGTCTGGCCTCCTGCTGCTGGACGAAACTCCGGCAGGGGAGGCCTGGACAATAGGTTTCCTGTCCCAGGGAGGTGTGACCATCTCCCCAGACAGGATAATGTGTATTGGGGCTGGGCGGGAGCACTTTCGGGTGCTTTGAAGTCCTGCACTGGGGGCACACTTGGTGTCCCTGTGCATACCCCAGTTCAAACCGGATCAGGGGCTTGCAGCCCCTGCTTTGGCGCGAACTGGACAAAGGGAAAGGGGTGTAGCCACCCCTCTGTCCTGACCGACCCATAGGTGGGGCCACAGAGTAGTCCAACCCCTATCCTTAGTATAAGTATAGGAACCCAGTCCTTAGGACTTTAGATTATCCCTGGACGAAACTCTGAAACTGAATCCTGGACCTTCGACGCTCTACTCACGATTAGAGGACAGAAGAATCTCCCTTGGGGTCAAGGAGTGACTCCCCTGCTTGGCAGGCACCAAAGAAGCATCTGTCCGGTTCGCATTTCTGAAGCTCCCGCCGGACGCCGAAGTCATCGCATCACCAGAGGTGGATTCTCAGACTTCCCCGAGGCTACCCTGAGTCCCCAGCAAAGCTGAGGCCCGTGGCTATCGTGGGTGACTTGAGACCGTGACCCCTGGACACCGAGCACATTTGCAAGTGCATCCTCTTCTGGGTCTCCCCGAAGTCGTGCTTTGGGCTCCGAGTAGCCCTAGCCTCCAGCACCAACTGCACCGAAGATCACTGGCCTCCACTCCACGAGTGTCCTGTGAGCCAGATCCACGTGCGACGTCTCGAGGCTCCTTCGCGGTCGCTAGCCCGTTGGCTAGTAGCCCTTAACGAAGGCCAATCTTTTTCTTACTTGGCATCCTGGTTGCTCCAGGCCTGCCCTCACTTACGCTCGCTGGGTGAGTTCCCCAGACCTTGCTGGTCTGCACCATCGACGATCTGCATCTTCATCGAGACTTGCCGTTGCCAAGGCTTGTTGGGTCCAATCCGGTCGCCGACACCTCAGCACTCGACAGACATCGTGTACCAGCCCGAATCCTGCTCCTGGTCGCCGACAACGCCTCCTGGACCTCGTGGCTGAAGAGTCAAGACGACCGTCAACGCACCTGAAGCACTCGACATCGGTGGGCATCTGTCCATCGCCTTCCTGGTCACTGGCTAGTGACCCAGACTCTGTCCCCTCTGCTTTCAGGTTCTTCAGAACTCCGATCCACTCTTGGATCCACCCGGACACTTTTCACTTGGTCGCCAGCAGCACTTTGCAGCAGATCGCCATTCAAATCGATGACGAAACCCGACCCCGAAAGGCACCTATGCACCCGGCTTCCCTGGGTGAGGTAACACGAGTACTCAGGTGCTCCCGTGGGTAGAGACTCTTCAAAGTCCTAGATCTCAAAGGGTTTGCTCCAAGTCCTCCTTTAAGTGTCCCTTTTCTCTAATTTCCCGATCACGACTTTCTCCATAGAAGTCAACGGCGTATCGCGGTTGTGTATTTACACTGCACGCGTCCCCCGTGGGTCCCCTGTGTCACTACCTTGGGTGGTTCCTTGTGGTCCAAGCACTTCTAGAGGCTCTAGGCCTAGTGTTTAGTTCAGTCGTGGTTCTTATACCACTTTATTGGTATATGGTTTGGTACGCCCCTAGGGCCCAAACGTGTATTTGTGCTATTACTGTGTTTAAATAACTTCTAACTTATGTACTTCGAACTCTAGCCTCATAAAGAGACTAGAGGGGTGTGTTTAGCAATAAATACATATATTTTGAATATATACCTGGTGTGGTGCTCTTTCATTTGGTCACTCAAGAGATTATAGACTGGTAAAACAAGCTGCTTTACATTCCTTCAAGACTTAGCCTGAAGGCTGCTCTCCATAGCTACCACTAGGATAGCTTTCAATAAGGTTGTCTTTAACCTATCTCCAATAAGGGGTTGTTTGGACTGGTGCAAGGTGCCCACTATAATTAGTGGACAGCATATACCAGGCCAACTTCTCACAGTAACTTGTCAGTGGTTTGTGACCAGAATTAGTGTTGCAAACCATTAATACCTAGGTTACTGATTCGCAGTTTGGAATGGATGCCTCAGACCTGCCCCTTCAAAATCTTAAATCTGTAATCATTCCTAAAACCTTTCTGAATCGCTAAATGGATTTAACACATTAGAGAAATGTTTTTACCATTCGTAAGTGCTCTGATTTAGTGAAATGGTTGTTTCAACCAGTAAAAACTTTTATATATCAAGCCCATAATGACTTTAAAAATATGGATACCAAATATGTGATTTTAAAAGCTTATGAGCAGCTTCTAGTCCCCAGATTAGACATCGATTCCACCCACCCTTTTCCATTTGACATCTATGGTGTTATTGATGTCGTCTATAAAATGTGAATCATATATTCTAAATATTGTGGTTGTTACTGCCATCTTGCCCTTTCAAAGCATTTTTTTTTTCAACTAAGGGATCTGAGGTACAGAGAGAATTGTGGTTTAAGGGATTGCCCGGAAGTGCAGGAATTCGCCCACACTCCGCTTTCTTTAATAGGCACGTAAATGTCAGGCATCATCTTGTTACAAATCATCGTCGCTTATTTTAGCATGGATAAGGTGAATGTCTGATCTCAATTTCCAGTTGTATCTATCCTGTAGTGGCCCCCGCGGCCCGCCCCCTCCTGTGTCCCTTCCTGCGTTTTCCCGCCTCCCAGCTGTCCAGCGCCCCTGGCAGGACTACTTAATGGCAGGCAGCGGGCGTGCCGAAAAGGCATGCCAAAGGCGCGCCAAAAAGGCAAGCCGTCTGTGCCTGGACAGCGCCCAGCGCAGGGGACCCTGGTTCTCGGACTTGCGTCCACTATTACGCCAAGACACCCTCCTCACCCCCAACCCTGGACGCCACACCGCCAGCCATCATAACCTGGACTAACACCTGCTCCAGACCGGACATCGCCATCAACCTCCCCGACAGCTACAAAATCACCCGCAAGGACTGCCCTGATCGCCCAGGCATTGCCATCGACCACAAGAACACCCTCCGACTGACCATGCACTCTGACGACCCAACAAAGACGTTGGAACACCTCCAGTTCCAGACCAACCCCAACACCACCCTCTGCGGCACCCTCGTCTACAGGCACCCCGGCTGCCCATCTCTGACACCATTGTAGACATCACAGGCTCTCGCATCCACCCTCTACATCCTACTTGGAGACCTCAACTTTCTCATGGGCAACCCCAGTGACCAGAACACTGCCTCCCTACTAGAGAACCTCGCCAACATCGGACTCAAGCAGCTTGTCACCGCACCGACCCACACAGCTGGACACACCCTCGACCCCGTCTTCCCGCCAGCGGGAACATCAGCTGCAGCCACACCACCGAACTCTCCTGGACCGACCACCACTGCGTACATCTCGCCTTCGCCACACCCACCGTACACCAATGCCACACCGCCCCTGTCGCAGCTGGATCAAGGCCACAGAAGAACTTCGCATCAACTGCAGACGACTCGAGAAGAGACTGAGAAACCACAAATCCCCAGAATCCCACGCTACCTTCATATCCGCCATCAACGCACACCACCTCTTCCTCAAAACCACAAAGAAAAAGACCCTGCAAGACAGAATCAGCGCTAACGCACACAATAGCCAATAATTCTTCGCCATCGTCGAGGAGTTCCCAGGCCCAACAGCGAGACCACAGACGTCCCTCCCTACCAAGACCTCTGCAACATACTTGGCACCTTCTTCCACCACAAGATCAGGCAGATCTATGAGAGCTTCGACACCCTAAATACAGCCACGTTGCCCTCCACCACCGCACAGAACGCCGCACCCCAACAGGACGTGCTCTACTGGACCCCGCTCTCAACATGGGACACGCTGAAGACCATGAAGAGCATCCACTCAGGACCCCGTTGGATCCTTAACCACACATCTTCCACAGAGCAGCTGCCGCCATCGCCCCCCAGCTTCGTCGCACCATCAACTGCTCCATCGAAACCGCCACCTTCCCCCGACAACTGGAACCAAGCCGAGATCAACCCCTGGCTGAAGAAGCTGTCCTCAGACCCGACTGACCTCAAGAACTTCAGACCCATCTCCCTCCTCCCCTTCCCAGCCAAGGTCATTGAGAAGGCCATCAACGCCCAACTCTCTGCGTTCCTAGAAGTAAACCACGTCCTGGACACCTCCCAATCCGGCTTCCGAAGCAACCACTTCATGGAGACCGCACTCCTCGCTACCACCGACGACATCCGCTCGACCGGGGCAAGACCGCAGCCCTCATCCTACTGGACCTCTCGGCCGCCTTCGACACCGTCTCCCACAGCACCCTAATCACGAGACTCCAGGACGCCGTCATCTGCGACAAGGCATCACCGGCTGGACTCAGCGAGTCAGACTAACCCCATTCCTCTCAGAACCTACAGAGATCAGCTGCGGAGTGCCCCAAGGTTCCTCCCTGAGCCCCATCCTCTTCAATGTCACATGGCCCCCTTCGCAGCCATCATCAGAAGCCACGGACTCAACATCGTCTCCTTCGCCGATGACACCCAGCTGATCCTCTCCCTCACCAACAAACCGAAAACTACCAGAACCAACTTCCACAGCGAAATGAAGGACGTTGCTACCTGGATGAAAGACAGCTGTCTCAAGCTCTCCTCGAACAAGACTGAAGTACTCATCCTGGGATCCACCCTTTCAGCCTGGGACGACTATTGGTGGCCAGCCGCTCTGGGATCCCCCCCCCACCCCACCCCGACGGACCACGCACGCAGCCTCAGCATCCTACTGGTCTCATCGGTCACAATGAACCGCCAGATCAACGCAGTTTCCTCAGCCTGCTTCCACACGCCCCGCCTGCATCGAAAGACATTCAGATGGATTCCCACAGAATCCAGAAAGACTGTCACACAAGCAATCATCACCAGCAGACTCGACTACGACACCGCACACTCCACGCGGGCATCACCCAGAAACAGATCAAGAAACTCAGCGGTGGCTCCTCCATTAGGGCGGAGGAGCGTCGCCCCACTGCTTTCTCGCAGTGCGAGAAGCAGAAACATAAAATGGTATTTTAAATACCATTTTATGTTTCTGCTTCTCGTACTGCGAGAAAGCAGAAGGGTATGCATAGTTGGGGGCGGGCGGGTTGGGGAGGAGTGGCTTGCCCAATGCTGTGGGCCCTGACTGTTTGGTCAGCCCTCTGGGGCCGACCAAACCAGTCATGCGCACTCTGGATTTTCTCTATGTTGGCTGCATGCAGCCTAAATAGAGAAAATGGCCTCCCCATAGGCGCCCGGCTGGGCGCCGTCCTCACCAATTACAACGCTGCCATTGCAGCGTTGTGATTGGCTTAGGGGAGGGGAGGGAGGCTGCCTTCTTCCTGTTCCTGCCGGAGACAGGAGAGCAGGAAAGCAGAAGGAAAACATGTGACCCGGCCAGGAGCGGAGGCGGCGCGGGACCCGGTAAGGTACGTTTTAAAAAAAATATTTAAATCCCCCCCCCCGCGACCTTTCCCCAGCCCCCCTCCCCTACCCCACCGGCAAGTCACACCGGCCGCGACTGACGAAACTACAGAACATCCAAAACGCCGCAGCCAGACTGGTCCTTGACATCCCCCGCCGCAGTCACATCATGCAACATCTCCAAGAACTCCACTGGCTCCCAGCCAACAAGAGAATCACCTTCAAGCTCCTCACACATGCCTACAAAGCTCTCCACGATGAAGGACCAGCATACCTGAACCACCACCTCGCATTCCACGTACCTGCCAGACACTCCATTCGCGCAACTCGCCCTAGCCTCGTCCCCAGGATCCACAACACTAGAACCGGAGGAAGATCCTACTCCTACCTCGCCGCCAAGACCTGGAACACCCTGCCCCCTCCACCTCAGGCAATCCGTGTCGCAGACCCAATTCAAGAAGGACCTCAAGACTTGGCTCTTCGAATGATCCTACACCCAGAAGGACCAACAGCCCTGCTGCTGCCCCACCCCCCCAGCTCCTTAAGAACCAAGATACTCGACAAGCCAGACAGTCCTGAAGAAGTCGCGGGTTAACCCCCTAACGACGAAACACGTGTTGGCTGGGCATAAAGAATTAAAAGACAAAAAAAAAACCTTTATCTACTCTTCGTTCTGTTTGTGCAATTACTGATATATGAATGTAATGTAAATGGATGCGTGTGCATAGGTCTGTGAGTTAGTTGTATGTAATCTTGGCCAAATATTTTCTGCATCCCGTCCTAGTATTCTTTACCGTACAAACCTGGGGCTTCCGGGCACCCTCGCTTCCCCGTTCCAAATCCCTTCTCTTGTAAGCATTTGATCTCTTACAACACTATAAATAATCCCACCACACTTGACATGATGTGTCCACACAATATAACATGGCTGTTAATGGGGAATGACTGTTATACTAAACCCACATCGTTTCGTACGGTTTTCACATTACTGTTCTCCAAGCAGTATGAGTTAAGAGCTATTTTTGTAGTGGCAATGAAGCAATGTACTTACATGTTTATCTTCATTGTTTTGTATGGCTCCCCTAAGATGCGCTTCAGGTATTTTGAGAGATATGCGACCCTGGTAATTGGTAACACCTCAACCAGGTTCAGATATGCATCTTTTCAATTGCTAGTTGTGTTTTACTTAAGCATTACGATTGTGTAAGAAGTGCTATGTAACAGTGTAATTTCAATGTGGATAACAAAATCCAGCATTCCCCTGATATCACAGGTCCAGAAGTACAGTGTAACTGGCGTACCAGTAAATAGGTAAATATTTATACCCTTTGAATGAAGCTTTCCTCTTCCTAATCTGTTTAGGTGTTCTTCAACCCACTCGTGAATCAAAATTAGTGATTTAAAATAAGCCTGTAGATGTTTTTGTTATCTCAGTGCAGTTGATGTCCGGGAGTACAGTTTAGGGAGGTATTTTGAATAAAAATGTGTCTAATATTAGTAGCACTTTTGCTACACTAGGTTTTTCCAGTCAGAATAGACATTGGTCCCTTGAATTATGTTGGCATGGAAGGAGACGACTGAAGTCCTGGGCCTGTTATTTCCCTGCCATGAGATGTAGAACATAAATCATGGCCAGATACCGGAAAACTAGGCATCAGACTCAATAAGCATATTTTCCCAATGAAAGGAAGACACAACCGTAGGGGAAAAGTATTCTAGCACATAATACTGCCATCAAGTTGTTTGTAACTTGTGGGTGATCAAAAATGGGAAGGGCATCTAGGGGTTCAGTTTGTGACTGAAACACTCCTCTCTCTCTGAACTTCTCAGACACTCTCTCCTCTCCACTTCACCCCTCCAGGCTGAATCGCCTGTAATGACTGGTGTTAGGCACTGCCATATTATATCCTTTCTCCGGGTTTGGTGTGTAACCTGAAAGGATGCTACTTTTGTAAAGCAGTCTTTACCCTCTTTAAAAAACTTGATGTACGCCCTCAAAAATGTGAACCTACATTTTCATAAGCCTGCTTTGTCTTGGCTTGGCATTGCTGGACATGAGCTCCAATACCCCATCCATGAGGTTGGCGAACGTTCTCGTTGATTTTCAATGCCTTTCTCTTAACCCCATCAGATTGGGAAAAAAATGCAAAATATGTTTTTTTTCATCATAAACAGAGTAGGATGATGCTACAAAACCCTACGCACCCTTCCCCCGCCACAGTCACGTTGTGTTGCTCTTCCGAGGTATCATTGTGCTATGTGGAAGGATTCTTTTAGAATAGTGCTTTTAGAATAGAGCTGCCTCGGGACTTTGCAGCTCCCGATATCACCTCATACTACATGGTGGCACAATTGATAATAAATAAGTGGTGGTGTGATACTGGAGAACCCGGCTTATGCATCAGAAAATGGGCCAGGCAGTGGACACCGCTGCGGCATCTCCTATTTGGAGGGATGGATTTCTTCTCCTTCTCTTCCACCTGCTACAAGAGTGGTTCTCAGTCATGGTACAATACAATACAAGTAAAGCCCTGGGGTGGAAACATAAACTTACCAAAGAAGCACCTTTATGGGCTTGATATTGGCTCCGTCAAGTGGCGGAACTTTGGGGGTTCTGACAGTGGGACACCATAGGGATCTCCAGACTGGCGATGTAATGCCAGGACAGTAATGAAGTCCTTTGCGACACTACAGGAAAGATTTGAACTACATCGCTCCCAATTTTTCAAATAATTACATTTGTGACCTGCCCTATGGCTGTGGATTAGAAGCATGGACGTCATTTAAGGATCAACAGGGGTCTCTGCTGCGACGACTGGCTTGCCCCTTGTGACTCCTCGCACTGTATTTGCGCATCTCAGGCCTCAGAGGTGGCGAAAGCAGTGCCAGGAACGCAGGGGCCGCTCGTCTTTATGAACCTCAGTTGGGGTTCCACTCTCCTTGTTTTCTGTCAGTTTTTTTTATTGTACTAATGGTGAATAATATTACATAATTCACTATTAGGGATATAGAAAATGGAGTACAAATAGCTGTTATATGACTTTCCCTGACAGCTGAGGTAAGTAAAAAAAAATTATTTTAAATGTATGTTGTGTGCGTGCTTGCAGGTGAGTGTGTTTATGTGAGAGAGAGTGAGTGTGTGTGTATTTTTGAATGTGTGTGTATGTGTAAGAACGTGCTTATTTGTGAATTTATGTATGCGTAAGCGTGTGTGAGTGAGTGAAGGTCAAAGGGCATGTGATGTCACTTCCTCTACCCTTGGCATGTTGATGAATTGATGTCCATGATTAGGGGCGGCATGAAGACCTCCATAACTTTAGCCCTTTAGAAGCTAAACTCCTGACTGAAGAGTTCCTGACACACAAATTCTTGCAAATCTATAGAACAATAGTGAATAACTTTCTTGACACTTTCCCCACCTCCAGGAGGGGAGGGAGAGAAAGTACGCTCTTCGAAGGCGATTGGAAGATGTGCTTCCTTGGGAATCTGTCTTCGCGTCACATTTTAGGATCATCCAACTAAATGACTTTCATTGTACATGCCTTGCCCAACAGAAATTGTGGGAAATGGGCCTGATGAGTTCCCCGCATAGCCACACATGGGGATTTTGCTTGAAGAGGTGTTGGGCTGGTTGCATCCCAGGTACCCTGATTTTTATTGATCTAGATGGAAACCGTTACAAACTTAGACTGTTACTGATTGGTCTCTTGGTTGCGAAGATGGACTTTTCTCAAAACTGGACAGATGTTGGCCCTCTTTCATTGGAGCATTGGAAGAGGGGTGTTCATTATGCCATGAATCTGAAAAGGCCAGTCTATATGGCCAGGGGGTGTCCCCCAAAACACCCCAAAGTCTGTAATGAATGGGCTCCTTATAGAGGAAGTTGACTGGGATCCCTGCCAACAACACGGCCGACACTTGGATGTTGAAATTCATCTGTTTGGGAACGATCAGTAATCTCCTGATAAAGTTCGAGAGGGGAGATTCAGAGTGAGAGGATGGGGCGTGGAATGTAATTGCGCTTCTTTTTTCCGAATGCAACATTTATGAATTCTGATATGTCATACTTGTTACGTTTTTTGTTACTACCAAAAATCAATCAAATGTGTTAAAAAAAAAAAAAAAATAGTGCTGCCCCTGCATCCAAATTATTTGTTGCAGAGAGCAACAGCTGTTCCATTTTTTTTTTGCTGTGCCCATGCAATATGCCAAAGACTTTCTGATTTGTCACATGTGACATTTTCCCTTGCCCTCCCATAATAAGAATGCTAGCATAAAGCCGCAATGATTTTTTTCTCAGTGCGTTGGTGTTAGCTAACAACCATGTAAATAAGTGCCCAGAGCAGACGGCATCAAAACAAACTTTGGTATTTAAAACTTGAATTACGTTGCATTTTGCTAATTGTAGTCCTGTCTTTCTTTAGGTAATTAGCCGTCTGGCAAATCCCTTGCTATATTGTAATGGGAAACTTTAAAACCAGCCAGCGTGCAAGTATGTAAAATGTGGACAGTGCAGTTTTGTTTTACTATAGGCCCGTAAACAGGGGTCTAACACAACCTAGGAATGCCCGCTGGTGTGGAGGGCCCCGCCCCGCCTCGCACTCAGACAGGCTCTCAGTTTGAAGATGGCAGCTCTTTGATGTGCCCTTGCACCACAGGGCATGCAGGGCCCTGTGTCACTTTTCAGCCCACAACTCTTAGAGCGGGACTACTCTTTTATCGTGCACTTACACCCGGGTCAATTAGGAACTACATCAAGACTTGTGTTTTTTTCCTTACAGTATCCATGAGGGAGGTGAAGAGGGATGTGGGTAAAAGGCTTACAGTTCTGCTTGAGTGTTAAAAAGAAAAACTTGCCCCTATAACTGCAAGAAGAAACGATATTGTCCTAGAAGAGAAAATCATAATAGTTCTGATGAAGAAATCATAGTGCTCTGCTGTTACCGTCAAACTCGGGAAAAGCTTTTAAGCTGCCTCTGTAGAGGTGGACAGCTTAATGGGAAGGCAATGTTTGTTCTTTATTTCGAGCGCATCGTTGCTTGGTAAGTAGTGTAAATTAAGCCCCTTTAAGCCTGATCTCCTGGGGCTGTGCTTTAAGTGTTTGAACCTTTAGCAGAAAAGATTATATTGATCAGTCTTTGATTTTGCTGTTCCCTTCTGAAAAGGTACTTGGTGATGACGAGCACCTGCCCTTCCGTTCTCTTTTTTGTTGGTTGCCTTTTTCTCAATGTAGTGCAATTTAAGGGCTGTCTGAATATTGGAAAAAGAGAGATGGATAGCAGCAGGGGAGAAAACCTTCACAAAATCAACAACGTACACTGAAAGCATATTTGGAAACATGAATTTCATGTACATTTGTAAAGTTCCTTTTTTAAATGTATGGCAGTAAATGGTAGCCTTTTAATTGGGTTTCGAGTCAGTTTAGTGTGACTTTTCTGCTGTCTGCACGTAGGATGTTACCATTGATGGATTTTGAAACCTGCTTTTTTACAGAAGATGGTAAGCACAGAGAAGGGCCCAATGAATCTTGCTGGTCCATCACCCACCCATACCTCCTCCCCACCGGGCTCCAATGCATTAGGGAACTGATGGCACCCGTTTTAATTCTAAGCTCTTTGTCAATGTTAACTCTCCCGCTCCTTACTGATTTACCCGCTTGCCTGTCATTTTTCCCCTTACCTTCCATTACCAGAGCTCCTCCGGTACCCCATCCATGTCGACCCTTTTCTCTGTCGCTGTCTTGACCACAGCCTTTTTTATAATTTCTGCAGCTTAGTACAACGGTGGTTCGTCGTTGGTCTTTTTTCCAAGCAATACTGGTGCTGCCCTCCTGAGGCTCTATCTAGTTCCATTCCGCCTTGCCCAACTTCCATCTCACACTCTATGCGAACTCCATGCTTGAACTCACAGCGGGCGTTGCACATTCCAAGTGATCTGTGTTAAATCACATAGGAACCTATCCTGCAGTCTGTGTGCTTACTTCACAACCAAAACACCTTATTTATATACTTCATGACCTAAACTGTTTCTCACTCTTAATATATTTGTTTGTTTCATTCTCCATAAAACAATCTTTTATTTTTTATTTTTATTTTTTAGAGTGTTCGGATAATGGAAACGATACTGCAAGAGCGGTGCGGATGCCCATTCTCCTAATAAACAATTGATGCAGGAACTCTCCGAAGTATTCCAGATAATCAAGTATTTGGAGAAAGCCTTAAGTGTTCTGGCAGGAAGCTTGCAATGAGAGAGACCACCTGTGTATGTTTCTGCTGGGTCGCATTTTCAGGACTTGTTACTTCTGCCTTCCCAAGGATTTCTGCCCAGTTGGATCTACAGAGAAGGCCTTCCTTCTGGAAGACATCCTTCAGAGAAGCAGTGTTGACCAGTGTCTGGAAGCGCTCAAGAGCTGCCTTTTTGAAGGAGCAAAAGCCAGGGAATTCCATAGCTAATGCAAGCTGAAACATCCATCCGCTATATTGATATGGGTTGTGATTCTGCAAAACGAGAGAAGATATGTTGACTAACTTCCCGGCTTTTCATCTGAGCGTCCATCTTGCCTGGTGATTGGATCCACTGTGACTTAAGCCGGCCATAGTGCAGTCTTGAGGTCCATGCTGCCTTTGACTGCGGACGCAGTTGGATTTTCAAGTCATCGAGGCATGCCGTTATTGTTCTGCAGTCATTTCCATGCTCACTTGCGATGTGCCATGCAGGTCGCTGTCCTACGTAAGGCTTTGTGTGATGCCTACCCCTAGTTTGTGATTATTAAGACTGCTAGTAATCATGTTATTTTCACCTTAAATACAGCGAGGGTATTTCCTTCAAAAGTTATGTTAAAACAAATTCATTTAAAAATGCTATTGTAATTTCTTTCAGAAATATGGAATTTGACTGTCCATAACTCAAACCTCACCTTGAAACGCATTTTGCTGACTAAAACTGAAAGTATGCCCTACTCAAAATATTAGCTGACCTATAATGTCATAGGAGCATTGATTTCAAATGTGGTTGTTTCTATAATGGGAAGCCAGTGATGACAATTGTTCTTGTTCTGCAGTCACTAGTAGTGTACTTTTGAATGGTGTTGGGCACAGACATTTTTTGCAAAAAGGACCACAGAATATCGCGAGGTATGTGATTGCACGACCACTGTGTGTTGTGTTCACCACGCACACCGGCAGTCTGTTCAAAATAGTATTTGTACTAGTACTGATCTCTCATGAAGCTTCCTTTTAGTCTGGTGATGACTTGATGTGCTGCCAAGTGCAAACACCTGGTACTGTTTACTAGAGATTTTAAAAGCCTCAAACGTGATTTTTCACAGCATCAGAGCCTTTTATTCCATTCAGTGTTTTGAAATCTAAGGGTTTGCTATTTAATGACCATTTTAGATTTCCAGAAACCTTCCGCTATCTACAACTTAACACTGTGCAGAAGAAGGCTGAGAATACTACTTTTGGGGCTTTTCATTGTGCAGAAATTGCATGCACACCAGTAGACGACACCTGAAATAACATGATAGCCAAAACACACAAGGGCTTCTGAGGTGGACTAGGTGGATGATAAAAGTCTTTCATTGGGCATCTTTTCTGATATTGAGGAAATTTGGAAATGAGGGATCCACCAATGTTTAACCAGCATACAAATCACATGACTGTGGAACCTTCTTTTAATGATATCTGGAGTTTTACTCCGGTTTTTGTCCCTCTAGTCTAGCAATGTTCAGTCATCCCCTGTGGGCCTCTTTGTTTCATAGCCTGTGTGTGTCTCTTGGATTCACAATGCACTGGACATCATTACAGTTGGGCAGGTATTTACAATTTGGGCACAAACGGGAGTTTGCACCCAATCAGAATTCCAAGAACAAATTGTGCACTTACATGCATTTTTTCCCCTCACAAATTTTTGCAGGAATTACTTGGTGAAAATTGCCTCGGAGCGCAAAACAAGATTCTGACTTGTGTAGCTCGGAATGAAGAAAAAATCTTGTGTTACAACATCGTCTTCACCTGTCTGCCCTGCAGAATTCTGAACGGGAGATAATATGCTGAGGGAAAAAAACAAACCCTGCAATGACAATATTTCCCCTGGCAGGATCACCAAATACTGGGCCAAGGTAAATAGCGTTTAGTTCGCATGCTGAACAACGCATGCCATAACAACGCGGTCGTTACAACGACCGCGTTATTTCGCATACCGTTACAACGCAAGTCGGAACAACGACTTGCGTTAGGGGGCAGAAGGTGTTGGATTTAAAATCCAACACCTTCCCTAGTGTCCCCACAGACTGGAGTTGGAATAGTAAATTATACTATTCCAACATCCAGCGGCCCCTAAAAGCAAGTCGTTGTTCCGACTTGCGTTGTAACGGTATGCGAAATAACAACGCGGTCGTTGTAACGACCGCGTTGTTATGGCATGCGTTGTAAACACATGCGAAAAAACGTCCTATATTCCTGGGCCAAGTGTAGTGAAGGCCTGAGGGTGTAGCTTAGTACCTTATTTAATATTTGGTGGATGGGAACTCCGTCACAAACCTGACGAGTATCCCGTCCGCCTTACTGCAAGTGACCTACACCCTGATGGTCCTGTAATAAGGCAAGATCAGGCCCTTAGTCACTATGCTGCCTCCAATCACAACCCAGCATGTCACAATGCGGAATGGCCGCTTATTTTCTCTCTCCTCTCTCAGTCCTTCATCTTAAGTTCATTTATTCAAACTGTAGGTTGGAAAGGGATGAGAGATAGCTTTGGAATGCTATACTCAAAGTGAAACTCCATGGGCATTCTATGAAAAGATGAAAAATTGAAATATATTGGTTCGCCAATGAGGGTGGCAATTAGTAGTCACTTGACTTTTTACAATTAACATACCTCTAATTATTTGCTTTCTTGGTCATCTTTATATCAGCTGGCTTCACGGAATCATGTGTGTGTTACTTCTGATCTGCTGTGCCGCCACATAGCTTTATGTTACCAAAAGCAGGTTCTCCCCTGCAATGAATTACAAAACCGCCCATGCAGAAGTAAGAAGTCTTGAGTGCTTAATCAGTAGATCAATTTCCTTACTTCATGGGGTGTTGTGGGTATTTGTTTCCTTACAGAAAATAACCCAGCGTTGGTTAGCATTCTAGAGAAGTACCCAATTATTTTAGCTGTGCTCACGTTTTTAGTATTATTCTGTGTATCACAACCTGCATTACTCACTCTATCCTGAGCTTGACGTGTGCCCTTTCTTTTCTCAAGAAGAAAAATCCCAACTATGATCATCTTTCCTTGCTCAGGAATCGGACAATCGACTGTGAGTGATCTGACTATTCAGAACATTCCTCCAGACAGACAAGGGCTAATTGGCAAGTCCTGACATGCTAAAGGTCAGAGGTTATGGACTGACTGCATTATATATGGTGGAAGTGGTTGTCCTGCAATTAATAGTCACTTATGGGTTGAGGAAATTGTTGGCTCTGATACCAGTAGCCTACCTGGGCAAAAGAAAATTGAATGGCTGCTGCTTTCTTGAACATTTTTAGTCACACATTTTTATTACTGTTAAAATTGCTATCATTTTTAATTCATGTTGGCCATAACATTTCCATGCTTGTGCACAACAAAATATTTGTATTGTTTTGCTTTGTACAGCCTTCTTAAGAACGACCTGTAGAGTTTGAGTAGTTCTGTTTATCGATACACATCACCTCAGAAGCGATGTGGTGTCACTGAACAATCCAGCAAAGACACAACCACAGCATTTTCTATTCATGATTGAATCTGTCCTGGAGTTTCAACTCAATGCAAGCGTTTGCTTACTTATTTTTAACAGTTCAGGAATTGACAGAACCATTTCAAATGTTCCCCTCTCCTCTATATGCTGCATGTTTCTTTAGACTTTTTCCTTGCCTGTCCCTGCTCTAAGGGAGAGTCTGTCTCAGTTTTAGAAAACTCTCAGGTTTATTCCATTCAAGTGTTATGAAATGGGGTCTAATCATGCAATGGGGATTACAAAACAGTGTTGATTCTTTGTGTTTTGTTTGCAAACCTCATCAGGGATATGTAGTGCCATGCAAATGGCATCTTAAGATTTTCCTTCTTTTTGTCACTTTTGTAACTTTTTACAGCCTTTGTTCCCATTTGAGGACAATAATAAATCTCTTTTCTCAAAACCCTTTTTATTGATAATATTGGTTTTTATAATCTTGTCTTAAATTTGCCTACACAGGGAGAGACCTCACAGCTTTGTGTCAGAACATGGATAGTTTTTGAGTTGGTGGGCTTAGTGTGAAGATTTTTAGCACTGTTGGTTCGAGATGATGAATGATCAGAAGAGACGTTTAAAAGCACGTTTGACACACAAGGAAGCCTCCCACGAGTTAGGGAATCCAGGCTAAGCAGCTGTCACATTACAAGAACTGCACATGGTTGGCTGTGGCGGGCCAAAAAATCTCAAATGGAGAAAAAATAAATGTGTTAAATGGAAAAGAAGTCAGCACAAATTACAATGTAGGGTACAGGTGGGAAAAGTGCCTGTTTGCCTTTGTTCTATAGTTGCCGTGTCACACCTCTCACTTCCAAATTTGTACTTTGTATTTCCTCTTACCTTTGTCCCACATTAGCATTTACACAACCACGCCATGGGTCATGGACACTACAGCGCCTGGCTACTTATCACAAAAGACAGCTGCCCTTCTGCATCAGTGTGGTAAGAGGAAGATGTTGACTATGGAGACAATCGGGCCACCTAGCACTGTATATCACAGGATGCAATGGCTGTCATTGGGTGTCATGGAAAGAGTGGCACCAACAAGGGTGAATTATTTAATGCAGCCAAAGAGCCATGCAGACACTATGAAGTAGACTATTTGGTAAGCTTGTTGATTACTTTTCTGTTCCTGGCTCAAACTCACATTGGAATTAAGCTCTGATTTTGTCACATTTGTGCTATTTCATTTATAAAGCACAATGGTTTCTCCAACGGAGTGTCCCCACACTAAGATTCCACACTTCAACAGTGACCAGAGCACAGCTCCTAACAGAAAGAAGATATTACAATTGTCTAAAAAAAAACAACAAGTTTTTAGTTTCTTCAGGAAGATTGTTTCTGACCGTTCCTGCCTTAGCTCGACATGGAGAGAGTTCCACAGTTTTGCGGCTCAATAGCTGAGGGAGCGACCTCCCATGCGTGCTCTGGTGATCCTAGGAACTATAGCCAGTGCAGCACCTGATGTTCTCAAACAGTGATTAGGATGATAGGGTTTGATCAGAGGATTTAGGTAACAGGGGCCCCTTGAGTTTATAATCCTGTGGTAGAACAGAAGCAAAGTGCTTTAAAAGAGATTCTTTCGCTCATCAGGAGCCAGTGTAGGTGTCTCGGTACAGAACCTGTAAGGGAGAACCTAGGGATGTTAAGCAGCATTTCTAGCTGCAGCATTCTGAACACAGAGAACTCTCATACTGCCTTGGGTAGCGCCCAGGTATAGCACATTGCAGTAGTCCAATCTGGACACCAGTAAAGCTTGGAACACTGTCTTTGTGGCCGCATCCCGAGTAATCCTAGGATCTTATGAAGCATCTTTAGAATGCCAAAACAGATCCGTACAAGGTTGACTATCTGATGATCAAAAGCAAGATTATTGTCAAACCAAATTCGGAAGTTTTTGATCTTAGGTTTCGGGGGTTGTGATGGGTCCCAGCGCAACTGGCCACCATGAGGTGGACCAGATAG
Organism: Calotriton arnoldi; assembly: GCA_963921515.1. NCBI lineage: Eukaryota > Metazoa > Chordata > Amphibia > Caudata > Salamandridae > Calotriton > Calotriton arnoldi. Next base: position 526,843 of record CAWUFW010005927.1, on the reverse strand, counting down.
AGGGCAGTTTCCCCACAATCAGCACCTCTGTTTTTTCAGCATTAAGTTTAAGGCAGCTGTGGTCCACCCAATCAGCCAAACTTACCAAACAGTTCTTAAAATTGGCTGCAGAGAGGCCCTCATCCTGACATAAGGAGATGATTAACTCAGTGTCATCGGCATAAGACACAATTCTGACACCAAAACACTCCACCACATCCGCAAGAGGGCGCATGTATAGATTAAACAGGGTGGGACTGAGCGCCGAACCCTGTGGAACCCCCAGCCGTAATGAAACGATCTCTGAAGCCAAAGGCTGTTGATTGCCTGAAAAATGCAATTCTGAAGAAAACTGGCCATCCAGCTTAAGGTTAAACCCTCAACACCGAAACCCCAAAGCCGTTCAAGAAGGCGGCTGTGAGACATGGTGTCTAAGGCAGCACTCTAATCTAACAACACCAGGACAACTGTCCTACCCTCATCAGGCATGAGTCTTAAAGACTCAGCGGCAAGCAGGAGTGCAGATTCAGTGCTGTGATAAGTTTGAAACCCAGATTGGGTCTTGTGTAGAATCTTTTCCCTCTCCATGTATTCCATCATTTTCTGATTGACATGCTTCTCAGCTATTTTAGTAAAGAAAGGAAGCAGAGAAATAGGTTTGAAATTTTTAGGCTTGGCCGGATCTAAGGAACGTTTTTTAATAGGGGGACCACTGCTGCATGCTTCCACTGAGAGGGAAACTGGTCAGTTGTAAAGGATTGATTAAGCAATTCACACGGAACAGGTAGAATAACTTCCATACCTAATTCCAATCTAATAGATGGAGCAGGATCCAAAGGGGAACTTGATTTGATTTTAAAAGTAAGAGACTTGAGTTCTGGGATGGAGAGAGTATTTATTTGAGAAAAATTCTTCAGAGTCAGATGAGGAAGACCATTGAACACAAGGTAAAACCTCTCTACCCTCTTTTGGAAAGGAGGTATAGATCTTTTCTATTTTATCAGAGAAGAACTGAGCAAACTGATTGCAAGTTTACACAGAAGGAGTAGTAACCGAGACTTGCTCCAGAGAGGAGAGCGATTTTACTAATCTGTTGGGAGAGGATGTAGCCTTACGGCTAGAGCGGTCGACCTCGAAGCTGCAGAACCGGTTCGAGTCTCGGCAATGACGCTCAACAGCCTGTGATTGTGGGCAAATCACTTAATCTCCCCGTGCCTAAAAAACTTTTTTTTAAAATGAATGTGTCCATCTGTAACGAAACTGGTGCTCATGTAAACCGCTCTGAAACCCTATGACTCGGGTCTAGTTTGCGCTATATAAAACTCCCCCCAAAAGCGGTTTTAGACACCTTAGCCCAATTCCTCATTTTATGGAACCGGTCTCCCACCAAGATGATAACCAGGGAACCAGCAAGGAAACATGGAAGGGTATAGCAGAATGATCTGACCATATCACTGGCACCGGAGGCGCTACGCTGAAATGAATAAAATTAAAAAAAATAGGATCAAGAATGTGATTGCATATGTGCGTAGAGGTCTGAACCAATTGAAAACACTGAACCATCCTTAGATCTTCAATAAGGGACATTGCCAATCAATCAGTCGGGATTTTTGAAGCACGCTACTCACCCGTGAGGGTCTCAAGGCGCTGGGTGGTAGTGGGGGGTTCAAGCAGGTCCATGGTCATCCCAAGAGCCAGGTTTTGAGATCCTTTCTGAATAGGTGCAGTGTCTGACTTCGTCTGATGCGGAGGGGGAGTTTGTTCCAGGTCTTGGCCGCGATGTAGGAAAAGGATCTGCCACCCGCTCTGGCCCTGTGGATGCGGGTGACCGTGGCTAGGGCTAGGTCAGCAGAGTGGAGTTTTCTCGTGGGGGAGTGGAAGGAGATTCTTTTGTTGAGGTATTGGGGTCCGGTGTTATGGATGGCTTTGTAGGCGTGTGTGAGCAGTTTTAAGGTTATTCTTTTTTCGACGGGGAGCCAGTGGAGGTCACGGAGGTGTTAGGTGATGTAGTCATGTCGTGGAATGTCAAGGACAAGTCTGGCAGCGGCGTTCTGGATGGTCTGGAGTTTGCGGAGGAGTGTTTTGTTGATTCCAGCATAGAGCGCGTTTCCGTAGTCCAGTCTGCTGGTAATGAGTGTGTGGGTGACGGTCTTCCTGGAGTCGGGGGGGATCCATTTGAAGGTCTTGCGGAGTATGTGGAGGGTGTTGAAGCATGTGGAGGAGACAGCGTTGCTCTAGCGGTTCATGGTGAGTGGAGAGTAGAGTATGATGCCGAGTTGAGAGCATGGTACTTAGGGGTGGGTGGGGTTCCGAGGGCGGGGGGCCACCAGGTGTTGTCCCATGCGGAGGGGGTGGAGCAGAGGATGAGGACTTCTGTTTTCTCCGAGTTCAGCTTCAGGCAGCTGCTGCTCATCCAGGTTGCGACGTCCTTCATCCCTTCTTGGAAACTGTGCCTGGTGATGTCGGGTTCCTTGGTGAGGGAGAGGATGCGCTGGGTGTCGTCAGCGTATGAGACTATGTTGAGTCCGTGTTTTCTGACGATGCTTACGAGGGGGGCCATGTAGATGTTGAAGAGCGTCGGACTGAGGGAGGATCCTTGGAGTACTTCGCATCTGATCTCTGTAGGTTCGGAGAGGAAGGGCGGAAGTCTTATTCTTTGTGTTCTGCCTGAGAGGAAAGATCGAATCCAGTCTAAGGCAGTTCCCTGGATGCCGGCGTCGTGGAGTCTGGCGGCTAGTGTGCGGTGGGAGACGGTGTCGAAGGCTGCTGAGAGGTCTAGGAGGATGAGGGCTGCTGTGTGGCCTTGGTCGAGGAGGTTGGGGATGTCGTCAGTGGCGGCTATGAGGGCGGTCTCGGTGCTGTGGTTGCTGCGGAATCCGGATTGAGAGGTGTCGAGGATGTTGTTGCTTTCTATGAAGTGCGCTAGCTGGGTGTTTACGACTTTCTCGATGACCCTGGAGGCCAAGGGGAGAAGAGAGATGGGCCTTAAGTTCTTGAGCTCTGTCGGGTCTGCGGAGGGCTTCTTGAGGAGGGGTTTGACTTCGGCACATTTCCAGTCATAGGGGAATGTGGCTGTCTCGAGGGAGCAGTTGATCGTTCGTCGTAGTTCGGGTGCGATGGCGGGGGCGGTCCTGTGGAAGATGTGCTCGGGCAGGGGTGCTCCAGATGGATGCTTTTCATAGACTCTGCGGTATCTTCTGTGGTGAGAGGGGTCCAGGTGAGGAGGGTCGGCTGCATGGCGTTACTGGTGGGGGGTGCTGGGTCGCTGCCGTGGTCTTGGTCGTCGAAGTTGTCGTAGAGCGTCTTGATCTTGTTGTGGAAGAAGGAGCTGAGTTTGTTGCAGAGGTCTTGGGAGGGAGGGACGTCAGTAGTTTCGCTGTTGGGTCTGGTGAATTCTTGTATGATGGTGAAGAGTTCCTTGGAGTTGTGGGAGTTGGAGAGGATTCTGTCTTGGATGAAGTTTCTCTTAGTTGATTTGATGAGTTGGTGGTGTGCCGTGGTTTTGCTGTTTCTCCATGTTTTCTCCAGTCGTTGGCAAGAGCGCTTTGATTCTCGGAGGTCTGTGGTGAATCAGGTGGCTTATGTGTTGTCGTCTGGCGGAGTTCTAGAGGGGGGTGAGAGTGTTGGTGCAATTGGCGATCCATTGGTGGAGGTTGTTTGCTGCTGTGTTGGCGTCTGTCGTGGTAGGGGGAGGAGTGCAGCTGAGGGCAGAGGAGGTGTTCTGTGATTTTGTTCCAGTTTCTGCATGGGAGGCGTGGCGTGCACTTGTGTGCGGTGGGTTTCGAGAAGGAGAAATGGATGCAGTGGTGGTCCGTCCAGAACGGTTCCATGGTGTGACTGAAGCAAATGTTTCCTCTGGCGAAGATGGGGTCGAGAGTGTGTCCTGCTGTGTAAGTGGGGGTGGAGACAAGTTGCTTCAGTCCAATGTTGGTGAGGTTCTCTAGGAGGGCGGTGGTGTTGGGATCGCTGAGGTTCTCTAGGTGGAAGTTCAGGTCTATGAGCAGTATGTTGTCCGTGGAGGCGAGGGCGTGGGTAGCGATGTAGTCTGCAATGGCATTGGTGAACGGGGAGCACGGTCCCGGCGGTCTGTAGGCGAGTGTTCTGCAGAGCGTCGTTCTGGGGTTGGGCTGCATCTGGAAGTGGATGTGTTCCATGAGGGGCAAGGCGTCGTCCGAGTTGGTGGTTGTTAGTCGGAGGGAGCTTTTGTGGACGATGGCGAGGCCTCCTCCGGGGCGGTTGGGTCGGTCTTTCCTCAGGATCTTGTATCCGTCGGGGATGGCGGTTGCGATGTCGGGTGCCGAGCTGTCGTTGGTCCAGGTCTCTGTGAGGAAGGCGACATTGGGCGAGTGAGTGTTGAGGAGGTCTCAGAATTTTAAGGCGTGTCTGTGCAGGGAGCGCACGTTGAGGAGGATGCAGCTCAGGTGCTTGTGTACAGTGGCGTCTGGTGGGTTGGGGGTGGCTGGCTGGGTCTGGGGGTGGGTGAAGGTACGGCGGCATTGTCGGCAAGAGAACGGGCCCTGAGAGTTGCTCAGCATCGAGGGCTGGCAGTTGTTGTTGCATCCAGGGTTGAGTGCGTGGAGAGTGCTGGGGTCGTAGCGGCGGGGGTCGGGGGACCAGGGTCCCTGGTGCTGGTCACGGTCGGGTCGCGGACCGGCGCAGACGGGCTTGCCTTTGGCACGCCTTCCGCGCGGCCGCCAATAGGTAGGGGTCAGGGGGAGGGTGAGCAGCTGGGAGGCAGGAGCGGAAACACGCTGGGGGGAGAGGCCGCGTGGGCAGCAGCAGTGGGGAAAAGGCAACGCAACACAGGAAAAACAAATAGAGAAAGACAGAAAAAAGGGAAAACAGTCACAGGAAAAACAGGCAAATAATATTTATTTAAAATGTCTTTTTATTGAATTTCTCAAAAACATCAGAACAGTTACATGGCTCAAACGTACATCAATATAATTGACCAGAACGCTGAGACAGTGTAGGTCGTCAATTAATAATCCTAGGTGATATAACTGGGCAGAGAGTCCAGACTCATTTGTGTCCTACTGTCTCTTGCAGCAACCATCATCCCGAAATAAGTCCGGGGCTCTTTGCATGCCATAATAAAAAGAAATATAAAGATAAAAACACTAGATGAAGGCAGACAGGGGAGGGGGACAGAGAGAAAATGGAGGGGGTGGGGGGCGGGAAGAGTTCCTCCCTGGCTCTAATGAAGATGAGTCTCGCCCGCCTCAGCGGCCATCTCGGCGTGAGTATGCATTTTATCCAGTGCGCAGTGCCTATGTCTCCGCTGATCTACTGTCACCACAATCAGGGAGTAAGGATTCTAGATAGCTCAGCAGTGGCTCCCATATGTTTCTGGGTTAAGACTGAGTAGGCATTAACTCCCAGTAGTCAGCCAGCTGATTATGGCAGAACGCTGCGTCCTTGAGCCACTCTTTTACTGTCGGACTGCGCCTGCGGCCCCAGCAAATAGCTACTCGTCTCTTCGCCAGAAGCAACAGCATGGCCACCAGTTTTCTGTGCTCTACGGCTATTCTACGGACATACCCCAACAAGGCCACCAAAGGGGAGCACTCAATAGCCGCTCCTGTTAGCAGGTCTAATACCCCGAAAATGTGTTCCCAATACCTCGCCACCACCGGGCACTCCCAAGCCAGATGCAGAAAGGAGGCCTCCAGGGCTCAACAGCGCACACATCTCGCATCCTCGCTCAAACTGGCTCTCTGCAGCCAGACTGGGGTTCTGTACAGTCTGTGTATGAACTTGAAGTGGATGAACCGCAATCTGTAATTAGGTGACAGTGCTTTCATTTGCGCGCAGCAATAGGCCCAAGTGCCCTCCTCTAAAGGACCTCCCAGGATCTTCTCTCATTCGCGCTGCGCAGGGGGGACGCATATCGGCGATGTGCGCTGCATTCCCGAGTATAGTCGAGTTATGAGCTTCTGCGGCGAGGGATTCACTAGGAATTCCTCCAGTACTAGAAATGTTGGTGGCGCTACAGGGAAGGATTCAAACCATGTACGTAGGGCTGCTCTGAGCTGGTAATAAGTTAATCTATCCAGCGTTCCAGTGCGGTCCTCGCCTAACGCCTCATCTATAGTAGCGAACACCCCATTGCGGAATGCTTGCCCCATCGTGTGCAGCTGGAGATTCCACAGTCTTTGACCCACCCCAGCTTCTGTAGTGAAGGGCAGTTCTGGGTGTCTGATGAGTGGGATCGAGGGAGCAAATGTCTCTAATCGCGCTCTATGTCGAAGCTCCCGCCACGTCCACACTGTGCATCCCACCGTGTCAACCTTGGCGCGGGGTCTCTTTTGGGGTCCTAATAACACCATGTGTAGGGGTATCGGGTCCGCCCTGTCACTCTCTGGAGCGATGTGCGCCATGAAAAGGGTCGGGAACATTCGGTGGTAAGCGAACTGGGCTTGAGCTGTGTTGGACTTGGCCCTTTTTGCCAGGTTCACCCCTAAACTTTTTGCGTTTATGTGTTAGTAGTTTAAGTCTCTGGGCACTTTCGCACTGTGGTCCAGTGGAAAGTGCGTGCGCGCTCTGCGCACATTTAGTGAGATTGACCTGCCTCCCATAGGAATGCATTGGGGATCTGTGTGCAAGTGGTAATTCCTGTTATGTGAGGAGCAGTGTGGTCAAGTTTAGTATGTGTGAATTCGTGAGAATGAATGCTGCGCAATGGTGTGCGCAGATTTATTATGGCTGGTGTAGAAGTGCCACTTTTAGAAGTTGGCATGTATGTGTGCTCTGTGCCTGCCTGCCTGATGTGGATTGCATGTCTGGCTTTGTGAGTGACAGGTGCTGGATGGTGTGGGGAATTCCAGGAGCCAGGGTGAGTCAGCCCAGTGGTGAATAGAGAGATCTCCATGCAGATGGGTGGGAGGAGTGCACCTGGGACCTGAATAGGGCTGGACCTTCCCTCCACAATGCTGGCTCCACCCCCTGTGGTGCGTCTGATGTCCCTAGCCTGTCCTGTGAAAGGAGAGAGGAGCTGAGCAAAACAAAGTGCTCCAAAGCTCCCCCAAACCAGTTGCATCTGGTTTTCCCCCAGCCCTGTGCTGGGTGACAAAGGAAAAACTGTGTATAAAAGAAGGGACTGTGACCCCATGAAATTGTTCAGTTCTTGGTGTGCTGTTCCTGCCGGGGGCGTGCTGCTGCTGGGGCCCAGGGGGGGCTGCCATGAGGGCTTGCCTCCCTGGGCCCTGCCTTGCCCCCCTGGATGCCTAAAGAACTTGCTTCTTGGGACCCTTCTGCTTTTCCTGGCATCCTCCAGGACCCAGGACCTTTGCTGCATTCTCTTGCGCCCTGTGAGCGCTTTATTTTTAATCTCCTCAGAGAAGGAGAGTGAGGGCTGTGCAGTGCGGTGCTGCCGCTCTTTTTAGAGGGAATCCCGACGTAGGGATTCCCCCGTGAGGATTAACTGGCGGGTGCCCACCCCGCATTTTGCCGCTTTATTGGTCTTTAAAATTGCGGGTGCCCACCCCGCTTATTGCTCATAATTGCGGGTGCCCACCCCGCTTTGTATTTTGAATTTTGACGGAGCCTACCCCTCATTGTGCCAAAGGAGAGAAATCACCGCCGCGGCCCGATTCGCCGCAAAAACAGGAAGTCAGGCAGCGTGATGCCTGACGTGGGGCGGGACTTCCGTTTCCTCGAGGGAAGCCCTGCGCCCACACAAGTGCCGTCCGGAGCCTCGCTGGCTCCACTTGGAAGTCCCGGGTCCCAGGAGGGGGCCCGGGTGAAGTGAGAATTGGCGGCCGGGGCCGCCGATGCAAGTGCGGGGCTCCCATGCAAGAGGGAAGCCCCGCGCCGCGAGAGAAGTGCTGCCGGTCCCGCCGCCAGAGGAGACAGCGTGAAGCCGCCAGTGAGTCCCGGTGAGTGTGGACTCCAGATGGATGGTGTGGTGCCAGTGAGGGCACGTGTCTGTTTCCTTGAGCGGCCCCCGCCTGATAGTGGGTCGCTCCAACGACGGGGGCCATATTTTGTTTAAGGGCCCCAGTGGGGGGGTCCCGAGGGCCGGTGGTGCCCGTGCTTCCCCGTGTTGGTGATTTTCCCAGCTGCCCCACCTGACAGTGGCCAGCTGCACCGATGGGGGAAATATTGTTTAAGAAGCCCCAGGGAGGCCCCGAAGGCACAGAGGTGCCAGGGCCCCCTTGCTCCCTTCCCAGCTGCCCTGCGAGAGCGCAGGCAGCTGCAACGTTTTTGCATAACTATTGGTCCAGAAGGCACAATGGTGCCAGGCCTCATTCTAATTTCTTCACAGCTGCCCAGCAAGAAGTGGGCAGCTGCATCGTTTAGGCCGCAGTACTTTGGGGGCATGTTTTAAGTTAGGAGTGAGATGCACTCCTTTGCCCCCTTACTTTCACAGCTGCGCAGCACTTAGTGCCAGCTGCAACGTTTAGGTTTGCGCAATTACGCACCCTTGATTTCCGCTGCATTGGCAGCGCGCCCTGACTCTTGGACATAGGGCATTTGAGCCCCCTTTTTGAGAGAGCCAGTTGGCCAGGGGGACTGTTAGGATTATAGGGCGCCAGGCCCTAATGTGATGTGGTGCTAGGAAATGTAATGTATGTAGTATGATTACGCACCCTGTGTTATACCTCTAACTGTGGTTTATGATTATGAGGTTGTTTTGCATATCATGGTTTATGCTAGTGAGATTATGTTTCACTGTGTGATTTACGCCCCTAATGTGAGTTATACTTAGGAGGTTAGGGTCTAATGCGTTTAGACTTGTGATGTGATTGCATATTGTGTTTATGCTGGTGAGGTTGGCGCAGAATGTAACTCTCGCCTGATGTAATACTGTGCATAATGTAGTTTGTTACAGGCTGATGCTAAGTACAGTGATTACCAGTGTTTACTGGTTGTACGGTTATGATCTGTTTTACTTTTACTAAGTTCACTTTGTGATGGTTCTGACAGTGGTCCAAGTGGCCCTGTCATGTGTAAATAATTCCCTTGTAAATATGACCTAGTGCCAGGTGGCACCATGTATATTGTGTGAGTACTATTCTAATGTGTTATGAGAATGCAAAGGCTATTTTTGATATAACCTTGTGTGGAGTTCCTTTTGTAGTGTGCCTGGTATGTTGTTGCTGTGCGCGTGCGCAAACGCTTTACACATTGCCTCCGGGATAAGCCTGACTGCTCGTGCCAAGCTACCAAGGGGGTGAGCAGGGGTTATCTTTGGCGTGTAACTCTCTCGCCCTGACTAGAGTGGTGGTCTCTGCCTGGCTTTGGCGCAAGCCTTAGCCAACCAGAGATCCCATTTCTAACATTGGTTGTCAGCGGTGGGGACTAGGACTTGCGTTTGCGCAGTACCACAGCGACAACTGGCTGCACTACAAAACTCTGCATTTTAGATAGTCACATGGAAAGGGATTATTGTTTCTGAGTTTGTTTTAAGTGTCATTTCTTTTTGAAATGTGTTTCTTGTGCACTATGAGTTGGGTGTCCTGCCAAGGACAGAAACCAGAGAATCTGGAGGAGAGACTGCCCTTGAGCCATTGCGCTGGTTCTTAGGTTGGCCTACAGTGGGGACTTAATTGGTATAAAGTCACTAGCTCGGGAGGGTAGATTATCCCCTAAGTGCAGTGTGAGTTTTCTGGGTTCCCCAGTAAGGGTGGGATCCAGTGGTGGCAGCAATATGAAGTCCAGTGCAGAAAGTCCCGGTCCCCAGACGGTGGTACCTGGTTCCCGGTTAAGAAGGGGGCAGGTTGAGATTCAGGGGCAGTAAGATACTGTCTCACCAGTCCGGGGGGGCGCCTGTGGATGAGTGGTGTGTTGCACTGGACGATTGGTTATGAGTTCTCTGAAATAAGGAGCTTGCATGGGGGAGTGAGTCCAATAAGAGTGGCTCGGGTATCTTCCGGTCCTGTGTGGTGGAAGAGGTTCAGTGTAGTCCAGCTAGGTCCCAGTGTAGCGGGAGGGGTGTAGGGGCTCACGTCCTGTCTCAGAGGAGAAGGAGTGAGTGTGCCCGAAACCCAGTCCCAGGGCCTGGATGGTTTCTTCAGGGAACACCAGGTTGGGGGCCTAGGCTGTACTTGTAGGCCATTTGAGGAGGATCTTCTAGTCTCTAGAGGACGTGGAGCGTCTGTAACCAGAGCTCCAGCAGTCCTGGTGCTAGGCAGCACCGCTCCTAAGTGGAGGGTGCAGAAGTCCTGATTGAGGGGTGAGAGGGGGAGAGGTTCCCCAGTGGAAAAACCAGTGGGTCCAGAAGGGGCCATGGGGACACCACTTCTGCCCTGGGTTTGTGCCCGGCAGACTGTCACACGACACATTAGTTATGTGTCACCCTCGGGGGGCATGCGTGCTCCCCGGGAAGTCCTGGTGCTAGGCAGCACCGCTCCTAAGTGGAGGGTGCAGAAGTCCTGATTGAGGGGTGAGAGGGGGAGAGGTTCCCCAGTGGAAAAACCAGTGGGTCCAGAAGGGGCCATGGGGACACCACTTCTGCCCTGGGTTTGTGCCCGGCAGACTGTTACACGACACATTAGTTATGTGTCACCCTCGGGGGGGGGGGGGTATATGTGCTCCCAGGAAGTCCTGGTTCTCCGGGCAATTGTGAGGTAGTACCCCCCTGAACGCAGGTGGGGTCCAGTTTTGAGGGGTGAGAGGGGGAAAGAGTCCCCAGTGGGGACCAGTGGGTCAGGGGCCAGCCAGAAGGGCTGAGTCGCCGATGATTGACCATGGTGTGCGCCAATTCTGTCCTAGCGCATCTTCACGCACTGTCAGAGGGACAGGAGGTCGGGAGCTCTGCGCCAGGCAGACTGTCACACGACACGCTAGGTATGTGTCACCCTCAGGAAGTCCTGGTTCGCCAGGCATCTGACCAAAGGGTATCGTCCCTGGGTTGGGGAGCCAGATTCAGGTGTTTGCCTGTCCTGGACGGCAGGGCGACTGTAGTCAGTGTCCTGGCCGATTTGCCTTCTAGGGGGTACCACTCCAGTGGGGAGGGTATCGGACTCTGGAAGGGGGTGCGGAGGGAGGGAGTCCTCGCCTCTGACCCCGGTGCATCCGGGGAATGTGGATCCCAGGTGGTAACCGGTTGATGGAGAGAGGTCCTGAACTGGTGGGAGAGTTGTGTTCTGGTGGGTGCTTCCCCTGGGAGGGTGCGGAACCCCAGAAGTAGAGGTAGGGTGAGGAGATGCTTTGCCTGTGATCTCTGGTCAGCCTGAGGGTGCGGACCCTAGGTTGAAGGATCAGTGGTGGTTGAAACTACACTGAGAGGGAGGGTGGAGAATGGCTATTGTATGCCAGGGGTGACTGCCCCCCACTCTGTGGATTGGCAAGGACCAGTGGCATCTGGGTGGCCTAGGGCCTGACCGTGGACAACTAAGGAGTACCGGTGGGGTAGCCTAGTTGGCCCTGAGTTTTTTTTGTTGTTTTTTTTGTTTGTTGTTTTTTGTTCCCCATGGGTTCCAAGTGGCGTAGAACAGGAGGGTGTCCCTGCAGTGCGGGCCCGCGTCCGTGTTCTATCGCCCCAAGCAGGGAAGCCCATCACGGTGGTGATTGGTCTGCCCTGCGTTTTGGCTGGAAGGGGGTTGTGTTGGACTTGGCCCTTTTTGCCAGGTTCACCCCTAAACTTTTTTTGCGTTTATGTGTTAGTAGTTTAAGTCTCTGGGCACTTTCGCACTGTGGTCCAGTGGAAAGTGCGTGCGCGCTCTGCGCACATTTAGTGAGATTGACCTGCCTCCCATAGGAATGCATTGGGGATCTGTGTGCCAGTGGTAATTCCTGTTATGTGAGGAGCAGTGTGGTCAAGTTTAGTATGTGTGAATTCGTGAGAATGAATGCTGCGCAATGGTATGCGCAGATTTATTATGGCTGGTGTAGAAGTGCCACTTTTAGAAGTTGGCATGTATGTGTGCTCTGTGCCTGCCCGCCTGATGTGGATTGCATGTCTGGCTTTGTGAGTGACAGGTGCTGGATGGTGTGGGGAATTCCAGGAGCCAGGGTGAGTCAGCCCAGTGGTGAATAGAGAGATCTCCATGCAGATGGGTGGGAGGAGTGCACCTGGGACCTGAATAGGGCTGGACCTTCCCTCCACAATGCTGGCTCCACCCCCTGTGGTGCGTCTGATGTCCCTAGCCTGTCCTGTGAAAGGAGAGAGGAGCTGAGCAAAACAAAGTGCTCCAAAGCTCCCCCAAACCAGTTGCATCTGGTTTTCCCCCAGCCCTGTGCTGGGTGACAAAGGAAAAACTGTGTATAAAAGAAGGGGCTGTGACCCCATGAAATTGTTCAGTTCTTGGTGTGCTGTTCCTGCCGGGGGCGTGCTGCTGCTGGGGCCCAGGGGGGGGCTGCCATGAGGGCTTGCCTCCCTGGGCCCTGCCTTGCCCCCCTGGATGCCTAAAGGACTTGCTTCTTGGGACCCTTCTGCTTTTCCTGGCATCCTCCAGGACCCAGGACCTTTGCTGCATTCTCTTGCGCCCTGTGAGCGCTTTATTTTTAATCTCCTCAGAGAAGGAGAGTGAGGGCTGCGCAGCGCGGTGCTGCCGCTCTTTTTAGAGGGAATCCCGACGTAGGGATTCCCCCGTGAGGATTAACTGGCGGGTGCCCACCCCGCATTTTGCCGCTTTATTGGTTTTTAAAATTGCGGGTGCCCACCCCGCTTATTGCTCATAATTGCGGGTGCCCACCCCGCTTTGTATTTTGAATTTTGAGGGAGCCTACCCCTCGTGCCAAAGGAGAGAAATCACCGCCGCGGCCCGATTCGCCGCGAAAACAGGAAGTCAGGCAGCGTGATGCCTGACGTGGGGCGGGACTTCCGTTTCCTCGAGGGAAGCCCCGCGCCCACACAAGTGCCGTCCGGAGCCTCGCTGGCTCCACTTGGAAGTCCCGGGTCCCAGGAGGGGGCCCGGGTGAAGTGAGAATTGGCGGCCGGGGCCGCCGATGCAAGTGCGGGGCTCCCATGCAAGAGGGAAGCCCCGCGTCACGAGAGAAGTGCTGCCGGTCCCGCCGCCAGAGGAGACAGCGTGAAGCCGCCAGTGAGTCCCGGTGAGTGTGGACTCCAGATGGGTGGTGTGGTGCCAGTGAGGGCACGTGTCTGTTTCCTTGAGCGGCCCCCGCCTGATAGGGGGTCGCTCCAACGACGGGGGCCATATTTTGTTTAAGGGCCCCAGTGGGGGGGTCCCGAGGGCCGGTGGTGCCCGTGCTTCCCCGTGTTGGTGATTTTCCCAGCTGCCCCACCTGACAGTGGGCAGCTGCACCGATGGGGGCAATATTGTTTAAGAAGCCCCAGGGAGGCCCCGAAGGCACAGAGGTGCCAGGGCCCCCTTGCTCCCTTCCCAGCTGCCCTGCGAGAGCGCAGGCAGCTGCAACGTTTTTGCATAACTATTGGTCCAGAAGGCACAATGGTGCCAGGCCTCATTCTAATTTCTTCACAGCTGCCCAGCAAGTAGTGGGCAGCTGCATCGTTTAGGCCGCAGTACTTTGGGGGCATGTTTTAAGTTAGGAGTGAGATGCACTCCTTTGCCCCCTTACTTTCACAGCTGCGCAGCACTTAGTGCCAGCTGCAACGTTTAGGTTTGCGCAATTACGCACCCTTGATTTCCGCTGCATTGGCAGCGCGCCCTGACTCTTGGACATAGGGCATTTGAGCCCCCTTTTGAGAGAGCCAGTTGGCCAGGGGGACTGTTAGGATTATAGGGCGCCAGGCCCTAATGTGATGTGGTGCTAGGAAATGTAATGTATGTAGTATGATTACGCACCCTGTGTTATACCTCTAACTGTGGTTTATGATTATGAGGTTGTTTTGCATATCATGGTTTATGCTAGTGAGATTATGTTTCACTGTGTGATTTACGCCCCTAATGTGAGTTATACTTAGGAGGTTAGGGTCTAATGCGTTTAGACTTGTGATGTGATTGCATATTGTGTTTATGCTGGTGAGGTTGGCGCAGAATGTAATTCTCGCCTGATGTGATACTGTGCATAATGTAGTTTGTTACAGGCTGATGCTAAGTACAGTGATTACCAGTGTTTACTGGTTGTACGGTTATGATCTGTTTTACTTTTACTAAGTTCACTTTGTGATGGTTCTGACAGTGGTCCAAGTGGCCCTGTCATGTGTAAATAATTCCCTTGTAAATATGACCTAGTGCCAGGTGGCACCATGTATATTGTGTGAGTACTATTCTAATGTGTTATGAGAATACAAAGGCTATTTTTGATATAACCTTGTGTGGAGTTCCTTTTGTAGTGTGCCTGGTATGTTGTTGCTGTGCGCGTGCGCAAACGCTTTACACATTGCCTCCGGGATAAGCCTGACTGCTCGTGCCAAGCTACCAAGGGGGTGAGCAGGGGTTATCTTTGGCGTGTAACTCTCTCGCCCTGACTAGAGTGGTGGTCTCTGCCTGGCTTTGGCGCAAGCCTTAGCCAACCAGAGATCCCATTTCTAACATTGGTTGTCAGCGGTGGGGACTAGGACTTGCGTTTGCGCAGTACCACAGCGACAACTGGCTGCACTACAAAACTCTGCATTTTAGATAGTCACATGGAAAGGGATTATTGTTTCTGAGTTTGTTTTAAGTGTCATTTCTTTTTGAAATGTGTTTCTTGTGCACTATGAGTTGGGTGTCCTGCCAAGGACAGAAACCAGAGAATCTGGAGGAGAGACTGCCCTTGAGCCATTGCGCTGGCCTACAGTGGGGACTTAATTGGTATAAAGTCACTAGCTCGGGAGGGTAGATTATCCCCTAAGTGCAGTGTGAGTTTTCTGGGTTCCCCAGTAAGGGTGGGATCCAGTGGTGGCAGCAATATGAAGTCCAGTGCAGAAAGTCCCGGTCCCCAGACGGTGGTACCTGGTTCCCGGTTAAGAAGGGGGCAGGTTGAGATTCAGGGGCAGTAAGATACTGTCTCACCAGTCCGGGGGCGCCTGTGGATGAGTGGTGTGTTGCACTGGACGATTGGGTATGAGTTCTCTGAAATAAGGAGCTTGCATGGGGAGTGAGTCCAATAAGAGTGGCTCGGGTATCTTCCGGTCCTGTGTGGTGGAAGAGGTTCAGTGTAGTCCAGCTAGGTCCCAGTGTAGCGGGAGGGGTGTAGGGGCTCACGTCCTGTCTCAGAGGAGAAGGAGTGAGTGTGCCCGAAACCCAGTCCCAGGGCCTGGATGGTTTCTTCAGGGAACACCAGGTTGGGGGCCTAGGCTGTACTTGTAGGCCATTTGAGGAGGATCTTCTAGTCTCTAGAGGACGTGGAGCGTCTGTAACCAGAGCTCCAGCAGTCCTGGTGCTAGGCAGCACCGCTCCTAAGTGGAGGGTGCAGAAGTCCTGATTGAGGGGTGAGAGGGGGAGAGGTTCCCCAGTGGAAAAACCAGTGGGTCCAGAAGGGGCCATGGGGACACCACTTCTGCCCTGGGTTTGTGCCCGGCAGACTGTCACACGACACATTAGTTATGTGTCACCCTCGGGGGGGGGGTATATGTGCTCCCAGGAAGTCCTGGTTCTCCGGGCAATTGTGAGGTAGTACCCCCCTGAACGCAGGTGGGGGTCCAGTTTTGAGGGGTGAGAGGGGGAAAGAGTCCCCAGTGGGGACCAGTGGGTCAGGGGCCAGCCAGAAGGGCTGAGTCGCCGATGATTGACCATGGTGTGCGCCACTTCTGTCCTGGCGCATCTTCACGCACTGTCAGAGAGACAGGAGGTCGTGAGCTCTGCGCCAGGCAGACTGTCACACGACACGCTAGGTATGTGTCACCCTCAGGAAGTCCTGGTTCGCCAGGCATCTGACCAAAGGGTATCGTCCCTGGGTTGGGGAGCCAGGTTCAGGTGTTTGCCTGTCCTGGACGGCAGGGCGACTGTAGTCAGTGTCCTGGCCGATTTGCCTTCTAGGGGGTACCACTCCAGTGGGGAGGGTATCGGACTCTGGAAGGGGGTGCGGAGGGAGGGAGTCCTCGCCTCTGACCCCGGTGCATCCGGGGAATGTGGATCTCAGGTGGTAGACCGGTTGATGGAGAGAGGTCCTGAACTGGTGGGAGAGTTGTGTTCTGGTGGGTGCTTCCCCTGGGAGGGTGCGGAACCCCAGAAGTAGAGGTAGGGTGAGGAGATGCTTTGCCTGTGATCTCTGGTCAGCCTGAGGGTGCGGACCCTAGGTTGAAGGATCAGTGGTGGTTGAAACTACACTGAGAGGGAGGGTGGAGAATGGCTATTGTATGCCAGGGGTGACTGCCCCCCACTCTGTGGATTGGCAAGGACCAGTGGCATCTGGGTGGCCTAGGGCCTGACCGTGGACAACTAAGGAGTACCGGTGGGGTAGCCTAGTTGGCCCTGAGTTTTTTTGTTGTTTTTTTTGTTTGTTGTTTTTTTTTCCCCATGGGTTCCAAGTGGCGTAGAACAGGAGGGTGTCCCTGCAGTGCGGGCCCATGTCCGTGTTCTATCGCCCCAAGCAGGGAAGCCCATCACGGTGGTGATTGGTCTGCCCTGCGTTTTGGCTGGAAGGGGGTTGTGTTGGACTTGGCCCTTTTTGCCAGGTTCACCCCTAAACTTTTTGCGTTTATGTGTTAGTAGTTTAAGTCTCTGGGCACTTTCGCACTGTGGTCCAGTGGAAAGTGCGTGCGCGCTCTGCGCATATTTAGTGAGATTGACCTGCCTCCCATAGGAATGCATTGGGGATCTGTGTGCCAGTGGTAATTCCTGTTATGTGAGGAGCAGTGTGGTCAAGTTTAGTATGTGTGAATTCGTGAGAATGAATGCTGCGCAATGGTATGCACAGATTTATTATGGCTGGTGTAGAAGTGCCACTTTTAGAAGTTGGCATGTATGTGTGCTCTGTGCCTGCCCGCCTGATGTGGATTGCATGTCTGGCTTTGTGAGTGACAGGTGCTGGATGGTGTGGGGAATTCCAGGAGCCAGGGTGAGTCAGCCCAGTGGTGAATAGAGAGATCTCCATGCAGATGGGTGGGAGGAGTGCACCTGGGACCTGAATAGGGCTGGACCTTCCCTCCACAATGCTGGCTCCACCCCCTGTGGTGCGTCTGATGTCCCTAGCCTGTCCTGTGAAAGGAGAGAGGAGCTGAGCAAAACAAAGTGCTCCAAAGCTCCCCAAACCAGTTGCATCTGGTTTTCCCCAGCCCTGTGCTGGGTGACAAAAAAAAAACTGTGTATAAAAGAAGGGGCTGTGACCCCATGAAATTGTTCAGTTCTTGGTGTGCTGTTCCTGCTGGGGGCGTGCTGCTGCTGGGGCCCAGGGGGGGCTGCCATGAGGGCTTGCCTCCCTGGGCCCTGCCTTGCCCCCCTGGATGCCTAAAGGACTTGCTTCTTGGGACCCTTCTGCTTTTCCTGGCATCCTCCAGGACCCAGGACCTTTGCTGCATTCTCTTGCGCCCTGTGAGCGTTTTATTTTTAATCTCCTCAGAGAAGGAGAGTGAGGGCTGCGCAGCGCGGTGCTGCCGCTCTTTTTAGAGGGAATCCCGACGTAGGGTTTCCCCCGTGAGGATTAACTGGCGGGTGCCCACCCCGCATTTTGCCGCTTTATTGGTATTTAAAATTGCGGGTGCCCACCCCGCTTATTGCTCATAATTGCGGGTGCCCACCCCGCTTTGTATTTTGAATTTTGAGGGAGCCTACCCCTCATTGTGCCAAAGGAGAGAAATCACCGCCGCGGCCCGATTCGCCGCGAAAACAGGAAGTCAGGCAGCGTGATGCCTGACGTGGGGCGGGACTTCCGTTTCCTCGAGGGAAGCCCTGCGCCCACACAAGTGCCGTCCGGAGCCTCGCTGGCTCCACTTGGAAGTCCTGGGTCCCAGGAGGGGGCCCGGGTGAAGTGAGAATTGGCGGCCGGGGCCGCCGATGCAAGTGCGGGGCTCCCATGCAAGAGGGAAGCCCCGCGTCGCGAGAGAAGTGCTGCCGGTCCCGCCGCCAGAGGAGACAGCGTGAAGCCGCCAGTGAGTCCCGGTGAGTGTGGACTCCAGATGGGTGGTGTGGTGCCAGTGAGGGCACGTGTCTGTTTCTTTGAGCGGCCCCCGCCTGATAGGGGTCGCTCCAACGACGGGGGCCATATTTTGTTTAAGGGCCCCAGTGGGGGGGTCCCGAGGGCCGGTGGTGCCCGTGCTTCCCCGTGTTGGTGATTTTCCCAGCTGCCCCACCTGACAGTGGGCAGCTGCACCGATGGGGGCAATATTGTTGAAGAAGCCCCAGGGAGGCCCCGAAGGCACAGAGGTGCCAGGGCCCCCTTGCTCCCTTCCCAGCTGCCCTGCGAGAGCGCAGGCAGCTGCAACGTTTTTGCATAACTATTGGTCCAGAAGGCACAATGGTGCCAGGCCTCATTCTAATTGCTTCACAGCTGCCCAGCAAGTAGTGGGCAGCTGCATTATTTAGGCCGCAGTTCTTTGGGGGCATGTTTTAAGTTAGGAGTGAGATGCACTCCTTTGCCCCCTTACTTTCACACCTGCGCAGCACTTAGTGCCAGCTGCAACGTTTAGGTTTGCGCAATTGCGCACCCTTGATTTCCGCTGAGCAGGGGTTATCTTTGGCGTGTAACTCTCTCGCCCTGACTAGAGTGGTGGTCTCTGCCTGGCTTTGGCGCAAGCCTTAGCCAACCAGAGATCCCATTTCTAACAAGCGCAATTATAGTAACGCTCCATATCTGGAGCCGCCATCCCGCCCTGCTCAAACAGCAGCGTCAGGACCTCCCACGCCACCTGGGGCTGTCTGCCCGCCCACACAAGTGCTATCAAGTCTGAGCGTAATCGGCGTCTGTATGCAGCTGTGAGGGGAAGCGGCAGGTTGACGAAGATGTATAGAAATTTGGGGAGGACCACCATCTTAGCAATGGCCAATCGGCCCGCCAGGGATAGGGGAAGTGTCTTCCACCTGTTTAATCTGCTCTCAAGCCATTCCATGAGCTTGCCATAGTTATGGCTCCAGAGTTCATCTATGTTCCGGCTGAGCCAGATCCCCAATTATTTCACCGGGGAGTTCGCCCACTGAAGTGGATACTCCGACTGGAATGAGTTAGTGGCCGGGGTGAGCGGGAAGATAATGGACTTTCCCCAGTTTATGGAGAGGCCCGATACTCCTCCGAATGGGACGACCTCCCGGATGAGTGGGTGTAGGTTTTCGGCTGGATGCTGGACATACAAGGTCACATCGTCTGCATACATAGAAACTAGGATCACCCTAGGAGTGAAGTCCAGTCCGCACCATGCGTGATGCTGTCTGAGCCGGGCCGCGAGCGGCTCCATCGCCACCGCAAACCAGAGGGGAGAGAGGGGACACCTCTGTTGCGTGCCGCGGGCCACCGGAATGGCGGGGGATACCTGGCCGTTCACTCCGTCTCGCCGACTGAGCCGAGTACAGCAACCAATTGTTTTTAGAAAGAGGGGACTGATGCCAATGCGGGACAGGAGCGCGAACATACAAGGCCACTTCAAGGTGTCAAAGGCCTTGGTAGCGTCTAAAAAAAACAGCCGCAGCGGGAAGAGAACTGTCAACCTCCTGCATCGTCGCGAAGAATGTGCGGAGGTTGTGGGATGTGCTCCGCCCAGGCACGAAGCCGCACTGGTCCGGCTGCAGCACCGCAGGCAGCAAGGGGAGCAGACGCGACGCCAGCAGTTTGGCAAGTATCTTGTTGTCCAGATTTATCATTGAGAGTGGTCTGTAGGAGTCGCACAACTGCCGGTCCTTATCAGGTTTGAGGATGGTAACTATTAGTGCCTCTGTCAGAGAGGGGGGCAGCATGCCCCGCTCCAGTGATTCCTCATACATGTTGAGGAGATGCGGGACAAGGAGCGGCGCGTATTCCTTGTAAAATGAGGCAGTGAGCCTGTCCAGCCCGGGAGCCCTGTCTCCGGGCATAGCCCGAATCTCCGCAATCACCTCCTCCTCCTCAAAGGGCTCAACAAGATAGTTTCGCTGCCCCTCGCTTAACCAAGCTAATTCGATCGATTCCAGGAGAGAGTGCAGATCCGGGTGCACCTCAGTCTGTCGTGCCGAGTAAAGAGAGGTGAAGAATGCGAGCATCTCAGCCTGCACCGTCTCCTGACCGGCAACCACCTCACCGCTCTCACTGCGCAGTTCGCACATATATTCACTGGCCCAGGGCTTTTTTAATAGGCCAGCCAGCATTTTCCCGGCACGGTCCCCTTCTCCATATTGGCGCGCTCGTGCCTCCTTGCCCAGGTAATGCGTCTCTCTTTGCGCAGCCTCCGCAATTTTCCCCTTAATGTTGCTCAGGTTGTCCGGGTGGTTGGATTCGAAATATTTCAATTCAAGTTCATGAATTTCCCCCTCCAGACGCCAGGGGTCTCCCCTTAGCGAGCGCAGCACACCTGCCTGTTTGGCAATGCACTTGCCTCGGATTACCGCTTTGAAGGTCTCCAACAATACCGATGGCGAATCCACCGTCCCACTGTTTAGCTCAAAGCACTCTATTATGTCGGCTCAAATCGACTCTCTGAATGCCTGATCCCGGAGTGCGCCTGCAGGGAGTCTCCAGCTGAAAGGCCTATGCTCCGCGTCCGGCAACTTAAATGTTAACAACACGGGGGCGTGGTCAGAGAGAGATCGGGCCAAGTGAGTGACCGTGATTATCCATGTGTCCATATCACGCGACGAGAGCCAATAATCAAGTCTGGACCACGATGGGCCTGCTGTGGATACCCAAGTTCCCTCCCGCCGGATAGATTGGTGTCGGCGTCGCCAAACATCTACCAGTTCATGGTCTTCCTTAATTGTGCGAGAGTCTCCAGGCCTATCAATGCCCGCGTCCAAGATTACATTAAAATCCCCCCCCCACAGGGCGGTACCGGATCCAAGCGACTCCGTCAGTCTCCAGACCTCACCAAAAAACAGTGGGTCGACTACGTTCGGCCCGTAGACCGACACAAGCCTGACCGGTTTCCTCCTCAGCTCCCTTGCAACAATTACATACCTCACCTGCGGATCGCAAAGCGTGGCGTGCGTTTTCCAGGGAAGACCCTTTCTAAGGATTATAGCCGTGCCTCTGGCGTAGTTGGAGTACCCTGACACAAATTTATCCCCCATCCATCCCGCCCTCAATCGCGCGCAGGTGGTTCTAGTTAGGTGTAGTTCCTGTAAGAAGCAGATGTCCGCCCTGTGTCTTTGGAGATATGCCACAACCAGTCTCACCTTACGGCAATCATTCAAGCCACGCACATTCCATGTCACTGCTTTTATCGCACCCGTTTCGCTAGTGTTCTCACCCATCCCCTAAGTCTTGTATGTCCTGGTGCACTAGGTACCTTGATGCCTCTGTTTGACATTGAGGAAGGGCCAGAGAGGGGGGAGGAAGGGGAAGGAGAAGAAAAAAACACAGAAAACTTAACCGCACCCTGGGTGTGTACCCCACCCAACCAACCCACACGCCACCCACTACAGCCCCCCAACATGGCTGACAGCCAAACCCTTGCAACAAAATAGGCCAGCATCGGCCAACATTAGAAACAACCATGGGACACATCCCTGTGGGAGACACTAGGTGCACGGGAATACCCAGTGG
Organism: Calotriton arnoldi; assembly: GCA_963921515.1. Lineage (NCBI taxonomy): Eukaryota > Metazoa > Chordata > Amphibia > Caudata > Salamandridae > Calotriton > Calotriton arnoldi. The sequence continues at coordinate 505,408 of CAWUFW010005927.1, read as the reverse complement.
TGATATGCTGGGTGGCTGGACAGTATTCGCTCGGGAGGAGAAGGGTCCCCCTCCACTCCCAGACAGATTGGGTGAGCCCCCAGGCCACAACAACGGGGCAGACCCACGCTCCGGATAGGATAAGGGGTGTCCTAAAGGATCACCCCCGCCCAGTCAGGTGTGTCATTGCCGTGCCCGCTCATTGCCAGTCATTCGGGGCCTCAGTCGTTTTCATCCAGGGTCTCCATTCGACTGCGCGGCAGATGCTGGTTGTCGGATGGAACGGGCAAACTTGGTGGCTGCCCTAGGGTCGGTAAAGAACACAGTCTTGCCCTGATGAAATATTCAGAGCTTTGCTGGGTAGAGAAGCGAATACTTGATATCCTGCTGCTGTAGCAATCTCTTCACTGGTACAAACTCCTTGCAGCCTGCACCGTTGAGGTGAAGTCGGGGAAAAAGGAGACCACTTTGCTCTGGTACCTCGTGTCCTGTAGGTCTCGGGCTCTGCGCAGTACGGTGTCACGGTCTCTGTAGTTCAGTAGGCGCGCGATTATTGGCCTGGCAGGGGCTCCCGGTGGTGGCCTCGGACCCAGGGATCTATGCACGCGTTCTACTATGCAGACCTGTGAGAGAGATTCATCAAATAGCACCCTAAGTAGTTCCTCGACATAGTCCTCAACTCTGTTCATGGCCGTGGTCTCCGGTATCCCCACTATGCGCAGATTGTTGCGGCGCGATCTTGCTTCCAAATCCTCATTTTTATTTTGTATCACCTCTAACACTTTCTCCATACGGAGCAGCTTCTCACGGGTAGCGGTGCCCTCGTCCTCCAGTGCAGACGTGTGCTGTTCAACCTCCGTGAGGCGCTCATCGTGGTTCGAGATCTTGTCCCTGAGCCAGTCCAGTCGATCCGACATTGAGTCAATTTTGAGGTCTATATTAGAGAGTGATTACTTCAGTTCTATAAACAATTCACGTATGTTAGGGTCCGGCTGTTGCGCGGAGGACATGGCTGCTGCAGACTGCTCCTCTTCAGCCGGAAGCCCCCCACGGGGAGGTTTGAGCTGCTCGAAAGAGAGTTTGGGCTGTTTGGTGTCGTCTTGCCCATGGTGTCTGCTCACCACCACCGCACCAGGAGGAAGTCGTGGGGTGCTGCCGCTCTCGCTTCGTCACCACCGTCTCACGGTGCGTGGGTTCCGACGCGTGGCCGCCTTTTCAGCTCTGGCCGCTGCAGACCCGTCCCACACTGGCCGCCAGGCCACTTCTGTGCCACTCGATGCGCGTTGTCAAGACAAGCCCAGTGGTGTCCGCCCTCCCGGCACGATTAACCTGTTTAACCGCTCCTGCCGCTGATCTTGGGCCCTTTCAACTTAGGTCCGCCAGGTCACAGCTATGTCGCTTGCATCCCACTGCCTGGACCATCAGCTGCTGCGTCTCCGCAGTGCCCAGCACACACTGGGGATCTCTCAAGAGATGCTCGTCTGATTGTGCGCTTCAGCGCCTGCCACTGCGTATTATTATGAGACGGGCCCCCCTCGCCGAGTGAGTGCAAGGGGGGGGACTCCAGCCCTCTTGAAGGTGCAGGAGGGGTTATGCCCGCTAGCGGTTTCCTCTGTGTAGCCCCCTTCGCAGCCGCTCCCATCGGGGTCTAAGGTAGCGTTGGGGTTCCTGTGCTCCGCCGTCCCTCAATGGCAGCCAGGAACCCCGGAGAGAAGTTGCGCACCTCGCCTGGTCCGACCTCCAGCTGCAGCCGCCCGCGGGGTATCTTCACCACACAGTCATATGGGGGGCGACTTCCTCCGTAGCACGGTGTTGCTAGCGCAGCTCCTCGCCGGGGGCCCTCCCGCTTTCACTGGTGCTCCCACGCCGTGACACGCGGGCTCACCGGGTGCCAAAGCGGGACCGTCGCAGCCCTCAGGAGACTCGTCAGCTGTCCTTCGCCTACGGGCCAGCAGCTCGTGTCAGTTCGCCTCGATCGTCGTGACAGCAGTCCTCTCCTCCGCCCTGCTGGGAGACAGCAGGGCACCTGTGCTCGTAGCGGCAATCCGTGTGGGCAGCACTCAGGCCGCGAGGAGCGGGGCCGCCATCTTTGTTCTGAAAGGTGAGATCCGTAGCGGTGGGAGCGACGGCTTTTCTAACAGGAGCTAGGGTTCTCGGCTCCCAAATCACGGCTACCGGTCGCCGGATGTTCCGATGTCCGTCCCTGCCGTCCAGAGCCCCCAGCGCTCGCCCGCTCCGCCTGATAATTGATGGATCTGTAGTCCAGCCAGCAGAGCCTCACTAGGTGGCAGCCAATTTGCATCTGGCACTCTAGCGCCCTCCCAAAACAGGCAAATAATAGGAGGGACAGAGAAGCAAAGACAGAAAGAGGAAGACACACACAGAGCGGACTAGCAGAAGAGCAGGCTCTTCCATTAGACCACCAGGGATGAGGTGCAGGCAGGAGCCTGCGGCTGGAGGAGGGCCTCGAACACCTACCTGGGACACCGGAAGGCGCTGAAGGCAGTGCCTTAACGGCGGAGCTGCGCAAGGGGAGAGCAGGTACTCTGACCAGGCGGTCAGAGATCTTGCTCTCCTTGGCACACAGCAGCCGCCATTAGGGTCGGGGGGGAGGGCGAGCAGCTGGAAGGCGGGAGCGGGAACACGCTGGGGAGGAGGGGCCGCGGGGGCAGCAGCGGCAGGGAAAAGGCAACGCAATACAGGAAAAACAAACTGAGGAAGACAGAATAAAAGGCAAACAGGAAAAACAGGCATCAGACAAATAATAGGAGGGACAGAGAGAGGCAAAGACAGAAAGAGGAAGACACACACAGAGTGGACTAGCAGAAGAGCAGGCTCTTCCACTAGACCACCAGGGATGAGGCGCAGGCAGGAGCCTGCGGGTGGAGGAGGGCCTCGAACACCTACCTGGGACACCAGAAGGCGCTGAGGGCAGTTCCTTAACGGCGGAGCTGAACGAGGGGAGAGTAGTTACTCTGACCAGGAGGTCATAGGTCATGCCACATGACATGTGGGGTCTTCAAAGTGCAAATTAAGATCGCCTAGAATAAGGAAATTAGAGTAGCGTAGGGCATAAGCCGGCACATAATCTGCCAGGGCCATAGCAAAAACTGCCGCAGGGCCAGGTGGGTGATAAATCAATAGACCAGCTGGCATGCATTGACTAGAAAAAGTCAATGAAAAGAAGTCTGCCTCACAGCCAGTAATCTCCAATTCTACGGAGGTGCAAGGAAGATGTAATTTAAAAACTACTGCAAAATATTTGCACGTCTATCCCTTCTCAAAATCGCACAGTTTTCTGGATTGGCCTCCAGAATATCTGCGGCTGATGTAGCCGTAATCCACATTTCAACCAGGAACAATACCTCCGGTTTTGCTCAACTATGAAATCATTAATTTATAATCTATGTTTAGAAAATAAACAGCAGTTAAGCAAGTAACACTGAGCCGAGCTAGAAGGGCAAGGAGGAGAGCACGCACAAGACAACGTAGGAGTTTTTTTATTGAAGAAGGATGCGAGGAGCAGGAAGTAGAGCGGCCAGGCAAGGGAGGCGGCAGCCACGCAGGTAAGTGCCTTCTTTTTAAATTTTTAAATAATTTGGGAGGGAGCGGAGCTCCACAGAGTTTTTTCCAAACTCCGTGGAGCTCCGCCTAGAGGCACTACGCCAGCTCCGCCCACCCTTCTTACTGTTGCCCTTATCAGCCTCATAAGGGTCGATAGAGTGTTTACAGCATTCGTCAGTATTATGAGTCAGTTGGATAAGTGCTTCCATCGTATAATGCTAGATCGCTGGTTTCAAACCAGCAGGGGGGCTGGCCCCTGGCGCCGTTCAGTTGCGCTCGGGCACAAACGGGCTGGCCTTTGACACACTGGCAGCTGCCAGGGTTAAATTGCCCGCCTCACGGAGGGTGAACTGTTCCCATGAGGCACAGGGTCAAGACTGATTTGCATATAGCTGGGTCTAAACTGGGGTGGCGAAATGAGCTAAAGAACAATGATGGATTCAACCCAGATCTGTGACTGGGGGGGGAGTGTCTGAAAAGTTTCAGCGCTCCGTCCATCATCTCCTTGTGTTTGCTCAGATTAGACTACGCAATCCCTACCAGCCCAACAAGACACAGCTGTGAGAACCCCGCTTTCTCTTTTCTAGCAGTCTGTGGACCTCTTTTACTGTGTTTTGTTTGGATATGTTATATATTTTTTATTTTGTTCCATGCTTTGATTGTTGGTTCTGGAGATCATGGTTAGTTTTAGTGCCTTATTTTGAATTCTATCCTCGATCTTTTTTTTTTTTGTTCCTGCCACTTTTCCTTTATGGGCTTCGTGACAGCATTACAGCAGTATTTCATTGTTGATTCATGTTAAATTATATAGCTTTCACCACATGATGTTCTGCTTTTGACCATAATGGTTTTCTCTAGGTTTCTGAAAGCTTTGAAACAAAGGCAATGCTTTAGTCCTCAACAAATAATTTTATCTGAGATCACGAACACATAATTTCTTTCAAATGTTTGTGTTTTGTTGAGTAACCCAATTGCTTGTTCACCCCTCTAGGAAGCTGGCTTTTTAAACAGTGGACCAAAACAAGGTACAATGTGTAAATAGTCCAGGCAACCCTTATTGGTTTACAGAGGCAAAAATGATCACACAAAATGCTCTCTTTTGTAGTAGTGTTTATCAGAGGGTAGTGCTTACCGTTTATTGTACTCACAGAGGCAACAAATGAGACACACTCAAGAATAAATCTGAGACCAATTTAGAAAAAGAAGTTGTATTTTTATATACATTTTGATACCAAGAACTTCGTTATCAAGTAAGTCCTTTTTTAAAATATTGAATTTCACAGATAAGTAAATAGTTCACTTAAATGCGTCTTCATGCAGCAATGCTTTATTTTATTTATTTATTTTATTTAAGGAGTTTTATATAGCGCTAGCTGGACCCGAGGGCATCAGAGCGCTTCACAGCTTCACAGCTTTCTTATGGGGAACATGGCTAATGTTGCATACAATTATTTACGGTCGGTTTCTGGGGGTCTTCTTCAGGACTTAGGGTCGTAGGGGGCCAAGGTCCAAAGTACCACCCACAGTTACTCGTTACTTGCCCGGGGCAGTCAGGTGCAGAGGTGCTAGTCGGGTTGGTAGCTTTGCGCACTATGCCGGTGGAAAGAAGGGAGGCTACCTAGAAACAGGCTTCAGAGGGGGACTTGGGGACAAGTCCACGAGTTCCCAAGAGGGGCTCGGGTCATAAGGGTCCTGGGAGCAAGAGGGGCACAGCAGGTTCATCGGTCCCTGGGCTGGGGCGCTCAGGTGCGTAGGGGATAGATCAGCTGGGCTCTGTGCATCCTAGGCTTTTGTGGTTCTCCGTCTCGCCGGTTGAGGGTGCAGAAATCAGAACAGCTAGGCCACTCTGGAAGTGAGGCTCTGCGGTGCTGACGTCCCTCAATGGCTGCTCGGTCTTGGTGCTGTTAAGGTTCGGACTGGACTTAAACAGGTCTTGGTTGCTGCAAGGGGTCCGATACCACGGGTATTGGTGCCGGTCGGTCCTGGTGTCCTATCACTCGGTGAGGGACAGATCTGACCTTCAGGAGCACCGGTACCACTTCCTGGGGGGCTGCTGCGTCGGACTGGCCGGGGAGCAGCAACACAGTAAGCCAGACTCTGCTTCTTCAGTGCCTGCGGACTGCAGGGGAGTACCTCCTGTATTCCTAGGGAGATTGCTGGCAATTTGCGAAGGGCTGACATTCTACCGGGGTTCTTGGTAGTTGCTTAGCTGCTGGATGAGTCACTCAGTCATGATTGTCGAGACTGGTGCAGGCAGGCAGGGTTCGGTGTCAAAAGTCCACAGCAGTCTTCAGTTCTTGTTGTCTCACGGCTCATCTTTGTCCTCTTCTTCTGGATCCATCGAATCTGAGTTCCTGGCATCAGCGGTGCCTCCTAAATGCTCAATTTAGGGGAGGTTAATGGAAGTGACAGATAGTACCCAATGGTCTACTTACCTTTAGGGCGACTACACCCCCTATATGATTACTTCCGGTGGGAAGTGGGCATAACCCTGACCCGGTGAGCCTAATCCCACCAAAAACCCAGATGGTGAAATTCTAGTTTTCGTGTTCACATCAGGTAGTCCACTTTAGGGGTAGAACTAGCCTGATGGGGACCATGCCCCCTGACTAGCTCAGTTTCACACCTGTCCTGGTGCCAAATGGGCCCAGGGCAAGGGGTGGCATTTTCCCTGTTTGGGGGAAGTCTGGGTTGCATATCAAAGGCGGCAAATGCCTTTAAAGCCTTCTGCCTTGATATGCTGATTACTTAGCCATCCTGCTTGGAGAAAGTGACAACACCTCAGGCCGGAGCAGGCATTGTTTCTACCCTCAGAGAACAAGAGCTCTAACCCGCAAGGGGGCAGAAACCTGTCTGTGGTGTCGGCTGGTCTACGCCAGTCAGCCAGTGCACTAGAAGTCTGTAGATTTTCAGGGGGCACCTCTAAGGTGCCCTCTGGGTGCATGTATTAATAAATCCATCACTGGAATTAGTGTGGGCTTATTAATACGAGCTGTTTGATACCAAACATCTCTAGTTTCAGTGAAGCCATAATATAGCTGGGAAACTCGTAATTACCAGTGTCCAGCACATGTACTTAAAATGGCTTCCCTGTTCAGTTGTATTATCTAAGAATCGACTTAGACATCATAGGGGCATATCTGCTCATGAAGATATGTGTCCACATGTAGTATAGTACACCCTGCTGCAGGGGTTACTTACCTATACTGCATGCAGTGTCTGCAGGCATGGTTCCCAGGGGGTGTACCATGTTGTGTCTTCGCTTTTCTCTGCACCATGTCACACAGCCTGCAATGGCAGTTTGAAGAAGTGTTCTGAGGGATACTCGTAGGGTGGCACAATGCATGCTGCAGCCCTTAGGGTCCCTCTTTAGCCCCCTCGCCCTTGGTACCAGGGGTACCATTTACTAGGTACTTACAGGGGTTGCTAAAGGTATTGCCGATTGGGGTAACAATTGTACAGTTTTAGGGAAAGAGATGTGGCACTGGGGACCTGAATAGCACGAACCCAGTGCACTTCTGTCAAAATAGCATCAAATGCCAGGCAAAAATGGGGGTGAACATGTCAAAAAGGGGCACTATCCTACAGCCCCAAAGTCATAATCCTGAGCTAATACATATTTGTGTATATTTTATCACTGAGCCTCACTCTTCTAAAAAGAAAAAAAAAAAGGAAACCAACACTACAGGCAGGAACTGTACTGATCCGAACTTAACATAATGAATGCACCTTGTGACATACACTACTACTAAGCATGAGGAGACTGATAAAGTGTATACTGATAAAAGATGGAATAATGAATGCTTAAACGCGAACCCAGTAGAAAGGGGGTTTATAATTTACTCAAACAGTGCTACAGAGTGGTGAAAAGCAACTGTTAGGCTTCTCTGACATGCTAACTCCTTCCAAGGATACTAGGACAAGTGCTGTTGATTTAAATAACCACCAACCTGTGCACCTGCATGCAAACCTTCACTGAATAAGTCAGAGCTCAAAGAAGCAGTCACACTCCACCTGCCCCAGCACACCCACTGCCCCAGACAGAAGCATCATACTCAGCCACATGGATCAAGAGCACAGTGACCAAATTGGCGTTTCCTTCAACAATTACCCATCAAACGCCTATCACATGATTCCAGTGGCGGCTGGAGGTGGTGGGAGGCATGAAATAAATAAAAAATAAACTTACCTTCTTCACCGCCGCACATCTCTCTTCTGTCCTCGCTCTCTGTCACTGGAAGCACTCAGGCTCTCGGACTCTCCCAGCCAATCACGACGCTGCGGGAGCAGTGGTCTGAGCGGCCTGTTTTCCATCAGGCAGTACCTGGGAGGCTGGGCATGTTCTCCACTGGGCTGTGTAATAAAGCTGCAACACAGCCCAGTGGAGAACATGCCAAGTGCGCATGACTGTTTGGCTGGCTCCAAAGGTTTGGCCAAGCCGTCATGCGCACTTGGGGAGGGAAATAAGTAGATCCATTGAAAAAGGGTTGAATGGAGGTTGGATCACAGAAAAGGACAAACGTTTTCTAATAAATTAGAAACCAAGTACTCCGGTTATATACAGTCTCCCAAAGATTCACAAAAATCCACGGAGCCCCCCAGGATGCCCTATAATTTCCGTAGTGAATTCGATCCTGGAACCTTTAGCGAAATACGTAGATGTTTTTCTAAAACCTTTCATCCCAGATATACCAAGCTCTTTAAAAGATACCACTGATGTAATTAACAAATTAGATCAGATAACATTTGATCCTGATATAGACATATTATCGCCCTATGACATTACAAGCTTATATACTATACTAACATTCCCCAAGATGCAGGACTTGAAGCCATAGAATGCTTTCTAGAAAAAAGACAAAGACCCCACAGCGAACCCACATGGTTCATCCTTGAACTGGCACAGATCTGCCTGAGACGGACTCTTTTCCGCTTTAACAGAACATTCTACATGCAGGTAAAAGGGACTGCAATGAATGTCCCTTTGCCCCAGAGTTAGCAGTGATGTTTATGGCCCAATATGACGGCAAATGGGTATACAATAATAACCCCTTTAAAAATAACATCATGACTTGGAAACGCTTTATTACCGACATTATTTTGATATGGCGAGGTGACGCCAGTCAACTTCAGTCGTTCATAGAGTGGTTAAATAATTGCACAAATGATATCAAACTTACCACGCAGTGTAGTAAGGAGGTTATCAATTTCTTAGATTTGACAATCAAACATGAAGAGGGCAAAATGTATACTACCCTTTACCCAAAAGAGACTGAAAGGAATACTTTTCTCCATTATAAAAGTCATCATCAGCGAGACCTAAAAGACAATTTACCTTAGTCAATTTTTGCGCTTACGTAGAAATTGTACAAAAAAATCGGACTATTTTGATAATGCCAACAAGTTGATGAACAAACTGAAAGACGAACAATATCCCCATCGATTATTACGTAGGTCAATGAAAAGAGCTTGGTACACACCCAGAGAGGCATTATTAGAACCAAAGAATAAACAACTGACAGATTGCTTAGTTTGTGTAACCACTTTTAGTACTGTCACATCAGATGTAAAAACGATAATACGAAAGCATTGGCAGAGTGTATCTTTTTGAGCCCTCTAAGTTAGATGCCATTATTTGCCCTTAAGAGAAATAAAAATCTTAGAGAAAAATTGGTTCACTCCAACACAGAGATCCAAGGTCCACAAAAGTATTTGAGATCAATATTGGGTCTACCACAGATTTTGGGACACCATAAGTGTGGCGCATGTGTGGCTTGTGAATCTCCAAAAACTATTGAGTGTGTTAATTGCTGCTTATCCTGTTAAAGATATCGTAATTTTGAAAAAAAATACATTTCCCATGATTACCTGGCCGGGACAGGAAGTGCTATGCCGGCATTTCACCCAATAACGGTTTTTGCCCAGAAGTGTACCGACATCATGAGGTCTAAACGCGTTGGCACATTTCTGGAGATTTATAAGGAGTACCACCTCAGAGTATAGATATTGACTATGATTCTGGGAAGAATCCATTTGTTCAAAAAGAAATAAAAACTTGGTTGGACTAGGCTGAGTGTGGGAATACAATACTGGCCATATAACCCCATGCGTAGCCGGGTCTGGTGGCTTAGTGGACTAATGCATCCACTGCAGGGACCTGTGTTTGACCTCATGGTCACAGGTTCAAATCCAAGCATGTCCACTCATCCATCTGAGGTCGATAAAATGAGTACCATTGAGTTGGGTAACAATAAACATCTGTTATTCAGTGCCAAGATACCCCGTTAGGGGAGAACGTGCGCTACACAAATACACATGTTATGTTAGGTTATGTTACTTAAGGGGCAATACAACGATTGGTGTGAGCTAATCTGGACTCATTGGCAATAACTCACGTTTGTTCAGCAGATATTGTACTTTCAAATAATCGTGTTTTGACTTGTGTTGACCTATGTCAATTGATGTAGTTTCTATATAATTGTATTGTCTGTACCAAATGGATAAGATTATCATAAAAATGGAAAACACTATAATATTTATAAAATGTGAAACGAGATAAATACTCAAGCACACTAGATTGATGTGTATGTTGTGTTTCTTCAATTAATGTTTACTATTGGCCTTGTAGGGTACTTGATAGAGTTTTTGCACTTAGGAAGGGAGTGAAAACTACTCCTGCTCCCTGTGATGGCAGCGGGCCCAGCCCAGGCCTGCCCTGCCTCGCCCGACCTGGCGGGAGTCCTGCAAAGAAGAATAAAATTATAATAACTTCTTGTTATCATTTTATTTTTATTTTTGCACTGCTCAACGAGCAGTGGGGCGATGCTCCTCTGTCTTAGCTGAGGAGCTGCCACTGCATGATTTCCACAGCATTATATAATTTAGTCAGTGAGCCAAGACCCTAGTCCAACTTTTCAGGCTTATGAGTTTGCTAGGTGGTGCACGACATGCAGGGAGTTCTCTTGGGCAGTGTGGCTTGTTACCGCAGCTCACAACCAGACAGGGCCATCATTCAAACACTTTCCCTACCGTTCCGTCTTACCCCATGACCACTGTAGTAACTCATTTGTTTGCTTCATTGAGCACTACCTCAGTAGCCCAGGGTAGATTGGTGCTCCAGCTTTCATGTGATTCTAAAATACCTGCTGCGGGAAAGGAGAGCAGATAATGGGGAAAAAAGAAAACCTAAAAGTCAGTGAGGCAAGAGACAAAATCATCCAATGAAATATAGGCTCCTACGTTGCTATAAATGTCCTACAACCCCTATGTAGTTGGCAAAACTAAGCATGTGTTCCTAATACGAATAATTCCAATTCATGCACAGTAATTGTGGATCATGAATATCTCATCTTCCCTAATAAACACAGAATGTAATAAATGTAATATTCAATTAATGTGACATCAATATAATAACTAGCGGAACTTAACACATATCTAACACTGTACCAGAGTTATGGATCCTGAGAGGATGGGACCTATACTATGACTTTATTTGAAGGACCTTTAGGAAGTCTAGAAATCAATACTCTCTATGCCAAAATTCTAAAAGCCATAAAACTATTCACATCAGAAAACTGTATGGCAAAAACCTTACTGAGAGCACTGAAATTAATGAGTATGCCATCCACAGAAATAGCCATAAAATCAAGAGACAAGGCATGTCAGAGCAAAGGCCGCAAGCGGACGTTATCTCTTTCATTACTTTTATACACTCAGTTAACTCAGACACAGGATTACAATAAATTAAATCCCAAATGTAATGTAATAGGGAAGTAGGACACGCCATTAGAGAAAGGCACAGCTCATCATTCACTGCAAGATGAAGAACACTTAAAACCTCATCAGCCGAGACAACGGTCAATAGTGATTATATAACTCCAAACATAAGGAATTAAACATGAAAAAGCAAAAACAATACCAACAAAGCCCACTAAGAAAATATAAAATTAGGACAGGGTGAGAACACATTGCTCATGTGCAGGCACAAATGAGCTCAAACAAAAGAATATCCAATTATAGGGAAAGATATTGAGACTAATGGTAGTAATGTCTGGGACACTGAACAAGCGGGCCCCAAGACAAATTAGGGAAAGATATAAGAGAAAAGTAGAAGAAAAGGAAGCCTAATGATGTGTACCCCGAAGTCCCAATAATTTGAGAGCTTCTTGGAAGGAAAACCAAGGGGGCAAATGGTAGAAGGCCCTAAGAGGGGTCCAGTTGCTCTAAGTCCTCTCTGAACAATACAAAAAGACACAGACCCCACAAAACTGCAAGGCAATGGCTTGAACATAAGTAAACAGTATGTTTCCCAGCTGCCTGACGAAAGGCCAACAATGTTAATACAGTAACACATACAATCCAATAGATTCCATATAAAAGAGCAAATCTTTGGTAAACCTCACCCAAACAATTATGAACCATGGAAGAATAATGTTGGAAACATTTCTTCATCTCCAATTTTTATTGTATGCTAAAAAGAACTCAAAATGAAACATGGAAATTGGTGTAGATTTTGTATTCAGAAAATTGAATATGGAATATGAAATTCTTATACTTTTGGAAGATTTCACAAATTGTAATAACAAGCTCCTTTAAATAGATACCTAAAAGTAAATCCTTTGAATAATAGGAACGAATGACTTGTTAGATATGACTATTGTATATTTGAACAGAGGGGATTCTTGTGATTGAGCAATATTCCTGATCAATTGTTGCAATTGAGAATTGAGATTGACTGAAAAGTAGTTGTGGTCTTGCCCAGAATAGGGCCAATAGTGGGAAACGTTTGTGCAACCTAAATGAGCAACACCGAGTAAACCTTCTATTACTAATCTATCCATTCTGATAGAGACTTCCAACTGAAGATTCCTTACCTTAGAAATATACCCCAGGCACCAGACTGGATCCAGAAAACTTTGAAGAAGTACCTCGGCACACTGACATCAATTCCTTTCCTTCTACGCCAACAGACGCAGATCCAGAGCAACCCCTGGCCTCTAGTGACCATTTGTTCAACAAAGATTTTGTCAGTGTACATCTGCGGTTCACAGTGGGCAAGGAGCATTTCTAGTTTCCGTACTCTCCTTTGGCCTCCCCAGCGCTCCTCGTGTGTTCATGAAAGTGATTGCTGTGGTCGCAGCTCACATTCAGAGGTCATGGGTCCCAGTCTTCACCTACCTCAAGGACTGACTGCCGAAGGCAGCCTCTTTACAGACAGTCGTCAACCACATCCAGACTACAGTGATCCACTTACCATCAGTGAGGTTGATGGTAACACCTGACTCATTCACAGACTCTCCCTGTCATCAGAGCCATTCTGGACACAGTGCAGTTTCACATCTTCCCCAGAAATCAGAGTCCAGGAGATTCAGGCTATGATCCCAATTTGTTTAGCTTCAGCCTGGATTTTAGTGAGGATGAAGCTAAGACTAGGACTGATGGCCTCCTGCACCCTGCTCAAGCACGCACTGTCTCATATGTTGGCGTTGTAGTGGGATCTGAAGTACCACTGGGCACAGCACCAGGGGGATCTCTCAGAGTAAGTCCAGATTTCAGAGGAGACTTCAAAAGATCTCCAGTGGTGGCTACTGGACCTCCATTCGGTCAGTGGAAGACTCCGCTCCCTTCAGCACCCAGAGTTGACAGTGGTAACTGATGCATCACTTCTGGAATGGGGCAGCCAGCTGGAAGAGGTGGAAATCAAAGGTATCTGGTCTCCGGCAGAGGCCCAGCTTCACACCAACCTTTTGGAGATGCATGCCATCCGTTTGGCGTTGAAAGCTTTCCTGCCATCCTTCAAAAGGAGGCTGGTTCAGGTGCTCACAGACAATGCCACCTCCATGTGGAACTGAAACAAGTCGGATGGGGTCGTGGACTCCTCTTACGACATGGCTGGAATTCCAGGACATTTTCCTGGTGGTGCAGCACTTGGGTGGATCGTGAAAGCCGGGGTGGTCGAACTCAGTCGTCGGTGCATTGCCGATCATGAACATGGTGGTTACATCTGGAGGTGACCAAAGTCTCTTCCGTGAATGCGGAGAACCTTGGCTTGTTATATTCGCTACTGCTGAGAATGCACAATGTTGGCACTTCTGCACGTTGGAGTTTCCAAAGCGGCTCCCGTTCTGAGACTCCTCTCGATTAGAATGCAACTCAGAACTCCTATACACCATTACGCTGATACCTCTCCTGCCCCAAGTTCTGAGGAAGATCACGATTGACCAGGCCCTAGCCATCCTAGTAACTCCAGATTGGGCACAGAGAGAGTATGGTATCCAGAACTCCTGGGCTTGAGTCTCTCTCCTCCAATCAGGATGTCCCTCATGGAGGAAAGCTCTGATTGTCCCCCTATGAACACCACAGACTTGTGACAGGCACCTATGGCCCGCGACATCACCCGAGCGCACACGGGCCGTCCTCCCCACACCCCCTCAACTAAACTTAACATCTAGTACCTCCCATGCACGGCACGAACCCCGACCGCCTGGGCCACACTACAAGTAACTGACTTTCATGAGCTTCCCCTCCGGGGCAGCAATCAGGCGAGAATACACTTGCGGAAGGGGATGCCTGACTCCAACATGGCGGCCGTGGGAGCCACAATCATCAGGATACAGCGATTGAGGGATCTCAAACTACCCGGGTGCCCGACCTCGTCATGGCCTCCACACAAATGGACTAAACAACTAGGCTCCTACCTTCTATTCTTCTATTCCTCACCCTTGAAGCCCCTCCACCCACACGGACTCCTTGGACTGGCACATCGAGCTTACTCTAGCGAGGCTAGGGGTGCTCCCACACCACCCTCCCCCCCCTGGCTCACCCACCATGACATTAATTTTGGGATCTTCCTCCGACCCTTGAGACCTAACTAGCTGACCGATGCCCGGTGGAGCTACCTGTTAGCTAAAGAGGAGATGGGTTGTGGATTTCCCCCTCGGCCGTCACCTACCCAGCCGGACTTTGGGCAGACTTTCCTTCGTCTCTCCGTCGTATTCTCCCCCTACTCTTTTTCCCTTCCCCCTACGCTCCATTTTTCTCGTCTTCCTATGCTCTTTAAAATGTTTTGCTTTTTAACCGAGACCTTGCTATTTGGCCGTTGCCCGGTGGAGCTACCTGATAGCTAAAGAGAAGATGGGCCGTGGACTTCCCCCTAGGCCGTCACCTACCCAGCCGGACTTTGGGCAGACTTCCCTTCGTCTCGCCGTCGTATCTACCTCCTATCCCTTCACCCTACCCTTCTACGCTACATTTATCTCATCTCCTATGCTCTTTAAATGTTTTACTAGTACCTTATGTAACCTGTTAACTGATGTAATTTTGTAACTTTGTGGTACCTCATGTAAAGCGCTCTGATACCTCTGGGTCTAGCCAGCGCTATATAAAACTCAATAAATAAGTCCTGTTGCAGCAGCAGGGCAGGGTCATGCACCCCAACCTGTGCATGCTCCACCTCCGTGCTTGGAGATAGAGCAGCAGCAGTTGAGTGCCTTTGACTTGCCTCCTGAGGTCATAGATGTCATTCTGGCAGTCAGGTGTCCCTCAACCAAGTGCCTAAATGCCTGCCGTTGGGACAAATTTATGGCCTGGTGTGCTACCAAGCAGGTAGACCCACCCCCTTCTAAAATGTCAGAGGTTTTATTGTAAGTGTCGT
Source organism: Calotriton arnoldi (assembly GCA_963921515.1). Classification (NCBI taxonomy): domain Eukaryota; kingdom Metazoa; phylum Chordata; class Amphibia; order Caudata; family Salamandridae; genus Calotriton; species Calotriton arnoldi. Next base: position 490,212 of record CAWUFW010005927.1, on the reverse strand, counting down.
GCAGCGGAGCGGGTAGGTGAGCCGGACTGCTCTGAGCGGGAGCAGCGACACTACGTTGAGTGTCCATATACTCCGCTGCGGTCTGATGAAGCAGCACTTGAATCCTTAAGAGGTTGGCTGCTTTTCTCTGGGGCAACGTCCTACCGAGAGAAGAAGTGGTATGTAGAACCACACCACACACTGTAGATAGTTTTCATTTAGTCACTAGGTCCTGAGGAATCGCCAACTGATCTATTAGAGACATTTTATAGGCGAGAAACCTGTTGACCACTAAGGGGTAGAGCGTAATTTTTGTCAGATTAAAACAAAATAATCGCCCTCCTTCTTTTTACTTTTTAATCAGGTTGTGACCTCTCCAGAATAAAAATAATTATAGAGGATTCCCTTACCTGTTTTAACCCACACACCACATCTACATCTTACCAGGCCCCTCACACCCACGGCACCTATACGGCAAGGAACAAAAGATCTCCGATAAAGAGCCCCTTTATGGGTGCCCGTCGACCATTGCAGCGCCGGCTCGATGAGGAGCAGACCCATATGATGAAGCATGACACCTAGCTTGCTGGGTGTGTGAGGGTCCTAGTTCCGAAAGGAGGTATTCCCCACCTCCCCACCACTCTGAGTACTAACCAGGTGGCCAACTTGCCACCCAGGAACACCGTACCTCTTTTGACTTCCACAGTTAAAGGGTACCTTTCAGCTATTCTGGTCTTTTTTTGTTTACCGGACTAATCTTCTTTGTTCAAGTCACCAGTTGTGATGAGGTTTCTTAAAGGGTTAAAGCATTTGTTTCAACCTTCTCCTTTTCTCAAGCCCCAGTGGCACTTGATTTTAATTTTGACTTTTCTTATGTGTTCTCTTTTTTTAACCTATGCACAGCTGCCCTCTCAAGTTACTCACCCTCAAGACAGCCTTCCTAGATACTGTAATGTCAGCACAGAGGGTGAGTGAGCTTCATAGTTTTCTCAGTTAACTCCACTTATACTACTTTCTACCTAGACAAGCTGGTTCTTCAAACTTGTGCCTCCTTTATCTAATGGTGGTGACTCCGTTCACATTGTACAGACTATCATCCTTCTGACATATTTTGCTCCACCTCACCCCTCAAAAGAGGAGGAGGGACAACATTGGCGGGATCCGAGAACGGGTGTCAACTTCTACATTGATCTTACCAAAGACCCCCAAGTGGATGATCAGCCCTTCGTTGGATTTAGTGGTGCTAATCAATCAAGTGAATTTGTATAGCGCTCGGCTCCTTCAGCAGAAGCGTCCCGTCGCTCAAAGCAGCGACTGAGAAGATACCGGACTATCAGGCCTAATAGTGGTTAAAGAGACAGGTTTTTAGATCTTTTTTGAAGGACTGCTCTGAATGGGCCATGTGAAGTTTGAATGGTAAGGTGTTCCAAACTTCGCTGTAAATGCCATGAATGACCTGCCTCTATGCCGAATTTTAGCAAATCTGAGAATATGCATAAGCCAGAGGTTGTTAGATCTCAAGGATCTCTCTTGTTGGTGCAGGCCAAGTCTGTATCTTAAACAGAGAGGACCTTTGCCCTCAAGGGCTCTGAAAGCTGCCAGAGGGAGGGCCTTAAATTTGATCCTTTTCACCACCGGGAGCCAATGTAGCTGCATTAAGTGGTGCGAAATGTGTTGGCGAAAAGGGACCCACTGGATCAGCCTGGCTGCCACATTCTGAATGATCTGGAGTTTGTGGGTCAGAAAAGCGGGTAGACCCAGCTAGAGGCTGTTGGCATAGTAAAGACGTGATGTCACAAGTGCATGGACCACAATTTTGTTGGACTTCTCTAGAACCAGGTGTAGCAGATTCCTAACCGATCTAAGCTTCATGAAGCAAATCAATGAGATCTGTTTGATTTAGGTCATGAAGAAAAGGTTGGAGTCGAACAGGATAACCAGATTCCCCGCCGAAGAAGAAGGCGACGGGAGCAGGTTAAATTCCGCAGGCCACCAGAATTTTGCGGGGGTGGCCTTCTTCCTGAAGAAGAGAACCTCTGTTTTATCCGCATTTAGTTTCAAAAAGTTTGACTTCATCCAATTAGCTACTCCTTTCAAACACGCTTTGAATTTGAGGAAGGCCACTTCTGCATGTTCCCAGAACAAGAACAACAGTTGTGTGTCATCCGCATAGGAGACCACCTTCACTCCCCAGGTTTCGATCAGGGTGGCAAGTAGGGCCAAATAGAGGTTGAAAAGCAGTGGACGCAGGGCAGAGACCTGAGGCACCCCACAGACCAGCGGTTTGGGGGAGTATGAGAAAGGATGGAGAAACACCCACTGTGAACGCTCTTCCAAGAAGGATTTAAGCCAGGAAAGAACTGTGCCTTGAAAGCCAAATTGGCCTAATCTATTCAAGAAGGTGGTATGCAAAACCGTGTTGAATGCTGCAGACAGGTTTAAAAGTACAATCATGGCAGAAGCACCCCCATACAGTGTTTCTCTTATCGGCTCTGACACTTCCAATAATGTTCAAACACACAAATGGTGATGCACCTCTAGATTAGAGTCCATTTATATGTAAGTCCAATCACAATAGCATATAGTCCAATACGTCTTTATTTTCAATTTTCTTTGGTGATATGATACAAACAGCCAACGCGTTTCTTTCACCGCATGTAAACTTCGTCAGGGTAAATGAAGTCGTGCATCCATCAGGTATAATCTTCACCCAATGCCAGATTCGATCCCTTAACTGCAACATATCCTCAGTTCTCCTGCTGATGTCCATAATTCAGTCAGGGTAGCCTAATTGGCCTCCATCCCAGACACCTTAGATTAAGTCCTACACCACCAAACTTTCGTGGCACAACTATCCACGTCTGTACGTCACATCCGGTACGGAGTCGCATGCACCACCTTCTGGCGCACAGAGGTACATCTTCAAGGTTTTCCAGATCCAGTCTGACACCTGGCGACTATTTCTAAGGTAAGGAATCTGCGGTTAGATCGAGTTTCCACCAGAAACAGCGTTACTGGGAAATTTGAGAATATGTTAATTGAAACATCTCCTACTTAGGATACATTTTCATGTATTTGTAGCCCACTGGCATTTATGAAAAATGCCAAGTATGAAATTAAAAATTACAAAGTACAGTGTAGTTTAAAAAATGTGTAAATTGTTACAAGAGGTGATTAATATCTTGTTCATTTTTAGTCCTGTAACTCACACTCAAAAGATCTTTTAAGTTAATATCCGAGTTCAGCAACCCAGACAGTCTGATCAACAACGCAGCCCCTTCTCACAATTTCTGCAACACAATGACCAATCACCTCACAAACAAAATCCACCCTTTGCGTAAGCGTGCCCACACTCTTCTGTAGACACATCAAGGCTCAAACTATTCTTCTACTTACCAATGGATCTCTCAACTAGTTTCATCCAGTGGATTTGTGAATGTCTATTAATCCTTTGGTATTGAGCTCTTTTCTGAGACCTATTGACACTCCTGCTTGTTAGAGAGACCTTTCGAGGCCTCTTCAATAACTCCCTAAAACAAGGGAAAGTCCCACATAAATTGAAACAAGACCAGATTAAACATGATCTCAAAACTCCTCACTGAACATTACTGCACTTTTAGCCTCAGCGCCACTACACATTGACTACCATATCCCCTCTGCTAGGAGTATGGGGATTGTTGGGAGAGGGTGTAGCCTTAGGGCTAGAGCGGTCGACCTCGAAGCTGCAGAACCGGGTATGAGTCTCGGCAACGGCGCTCAACATCCTGTGATTGTGGGCAAATCACTTAATCTCCCTGTGCCTAAAAAATGAATGTGTCCATCTGTAACGAAACTGGTGCTCATGTAAAGCGCTCTGATACCCGATGACTCGGGTCTAGTTGGCGCTATATAAAACTCCCCCCCCAAAAAAATGGGTCAGGCAGGGCCCTCAGTGTCATGTTATCATCAGCTCTCGGCTTCCCCACCACCTCTCCTTCCTGGCACATTTTTCACTGTATTTGTGTCACTTGTCACCATATCTTACCATTGTACTCCACCTGCCCCTTTCACAATAGGCAGTGTTGACTAAATTAGTACTCAAGACATTCTCTTCATTACATCTGTTGGGTGACACCCGGTCCCCTCTCCCAGTGAGAGAGGATCCATATGATTTGCAGGCTCTTAATAGTCAGCAGCAGCTGCAAGATGACGACGACGAGATGCATCCCCCTTCCAACGCCCACATTATGATGATGGGAACAAATCCCAATATCACAAGGCCCAGGCATGTTTGTTTGTGTGAGGGTAATCTTGCAAAAATCCTCATTTTTGGGTTCAGCATATTTCTGCTTTTTTTTAATATTATGCATGTGGTTTTCACCCAACTTTCTCTTACAAGAGACTTGGTTAAAATAAAAATGCTTTATAGAACTGTAAAGCTGGATGTTTGTCGTGACCCCCATGTTTTTCGATAACGACATTCGGTGCAAGACTTTAGAAACTGTATGGACAATACACTGAGCTGCTATCTCGCATGTCTTTTGTATGCGAGGGCATAGCTTGCATGCAATTCTTCACCTGGACGTCCCTCTAAGCAAAACACAAGTAAGATTCAACCATTTCCCTAGATTTGTTGCACCTTATGCTTGTAAAAAAAATTAGCTGAGGCCTAAAAGTACTACCCCGAGGATAAATCGCTGTAAATTGTTTTCACACTAATTAGAAAAGAGTATTGGAATCACATTAAAAGGTGCAAAGATGAGCACCGGGAAAAGGAGCATGAATTTATATGAGTTTATGTAAAGGTCTATAAATCCAGGAAAATATTGTTGCTGATTCCTAAAATCTTTGATTGGTCATGTCTGAGCATTACATGGGTAAACACAGGCCCGCTTCTAGAGGGTGGGCGAGGCCCTGTCCAGGTAGACCTACGGCCCTCCCAATACCTCTTCACAAGTAGAAAAGCATCTTTTGTTCTTTTTTTGTGGTGTACGCTGGCCTGCTGCTTCGCTTTCTCAGCTTGATCGTTTAACTTTCTCGAAAAACACCAATGCCTTGGGCTACATGAAGTGCCTGGGAACAGGTCTGATGTTACTGTGGATAGCTGTTTTCATGCACATGTGAAAAGCAGGGGTACCTGTGATGCTCCCACCATATCAAGAGACCTGCAGGCTTCCATCACAGAGTACTTCAGGGATAACATATGGCAGAAACAATATGGTATGGTTTTGCCACCCCAAGGAAAGTAATTGAAAATGTCCAATCAAGAGTTATATCTTTGCAGGGGTTTGTTTTTATTTCCTTCTTGCTTTGACGCTCTTCTTAACTTGCAGCACTATATGAAACCAACACCGCCATTCCCACGTTTTGACTTTTCTGAACTGAAGACTTTTGCCAAGTTTCAGTATCACAACATAGGCACGGCATAGGTAGGTGCAGTACAAGTTCCCATTGTGCAAAGAAGCTCCCCTGTGGCAGCACTGGTAATGTGCTGCCATTGACGTGCCTACTCCCATTCTCCAGAGGTACCTACTGATGGCTGAGTCTGTTAATCTAATTAAAAAAGACTTAATACACAAACACCTCTCTTTAGGGTGGTGTTTTGTTTTTCCAAGAAGTACTCTTTTTATGCTACATGAGTAGATAGAAATGAATTATTATTGCCCTGCTATTGATTAACTTGCAGCTGTGGTACGGGTGCCCCTTATCCCCTCTCCTATTTGCGCTCACCATTGAACTCCTTGCTGAACTCCTTGCCTGGAAGACACAGGCATGGGCTTAGTAGTCAAAGGTCGAGAACACATTTCTCTATATATGCGGTGATCTCCTACTTTACCTGGAGGATGGGCCTGCGGGCTCGTCAATAGCACTGGACCTCCTAAGGGAATTCGAGAGGGTCTCTGGTCTCCAGGTCGATAAGACCAAGACTCCCATATTTCCTGGGTCCCCAGATGCCCAGCATCCCCTAGACCTTCCTCCAGACCTGACATGAACCCAGTCCTCCTTACGGTATTTGGGCATACAGATATTTAATTCCTTGGAGGATCTGCGAGAGGGTAATCTCTGGAAAGCCCTCCGGTCCCTTCGATCCTGTGTTCCCGTCCAAAGCTCTCTTTAAATTTCCAATTATGGCCAGGATTTCTGCATACAAAATGGTCATGTTACCAAGATTACTCTGTTTATTAACCTCCCGGTTAGGTTGCCGACTTCCTGGTTTCAGCAGCTGAATGCTCTACTGCGAGAACTGATATGGGATGAGGGCACTAAAGGGTATCACTGGAGAAGCTCCGGCGCACACCGGATGAGGGGGCCCTGGAGCCCCGGATTTTGAACTGTACTTTCTGTCCGGCAATGGGAATTCCGCGCCCATGTGTATATTTTCTGCAGCTTTGAAATGCTGTATACATTACGTGGTGAAGACAGCGGGCGTACCGCTCTACTTCCTGGCACTAACTCTGGTGGGAAACCACACGGTGACCCCTTAACCTTCTTTACAACTGGACAGCTGGTGACCTGGACAATTGCTGGGCTGGTGGCAGTAGATGATAGCTACCAGCTGGGCGCCCTGCTCCCTCTAGAAGATCTGGTGGCCAATTATGATTTGCCCACAGGGCAGTTGCTCTTATACGAGGCATTGACTCATACTTTCAGGGACTTATGGGCCGGGGGGGGGGGGTGCGAGGAAGCAAAGACCCATGCAGTGCTGTGGCTGTTAATATCTTTGGGCACTACAAGACACCTAGTGATGTGGTCCTACAGATCATTATCTGAATTGACCCATAAACCGTTGCTGATGTTGCGACAACGGTGGGGAGAGGTACTTGAGCTGGATGTTGCGGACTCAGAGTGGTGCAAGTTTCTGGCTAACCCCAAAAAGGTCTCAAGAAACATGAGGCTGAAATGCACGGAGGTTTATTATGTTCACATGATCTATATGACCCCCCCCTGACTCCAGGTAGTCTACAACGGAGAACCAAGCAGCTGCTCCAGATGTAAACATTTGGATGCAAACTTTATACATATGACCTGGGGCTGTCTTGAACTGCATCCTTTCTGAGTGTGCTAGGTACTACATTGGGAAGCTCCCTCACGCCCTCCTGAGAGGTCTGCTTACTAGAACTGTTCCCCAGACCACCCAAACGAAAAGTTGGGACCAGATTCCTAGATCTGGCCCTAGTGTTGGCCAAACGGCGTATAGCAATTGCCTGGAAATCCACGGTGGGACCAGTATGGGAACGTGGACGAAAGACGTTACTCAGTGGGCTAGGGTTGAAAAAAGGGCACTGCTTAGGGAGGAGGCGTGGGGGTATGGAGACATCCAGTAGCAGGGTTATGGACGGAGAAATTAGAAGCTTGGGAACACCCGGAGGGAGAATTTGCAGAGGTGGCTGATGACCAGGGCAGTCCACCTGAGGGAGGTGGAGACTCCAGCAAACACTACTGGGAGAGAGGATGCACACTGACTGGAGGTGAGGCCACTGGGGACTCATTTCATAAAAGTTGCAGAACAGGAAATATCACACTGCCCCTTCACTCTCGGGTTTCGGCTTGACACTCCTGCCACGGGGGACATCTCCTCATGCACCAAGTAGCGAACACCAGACGGAACCCCCGCCCCCTCCCCCCTCCCCTCACCACTTTCTCTTAAACACTAATTAAAATTTTTCCTGAAATGCCTGATTCAAGCGATCCCTGCACTGGTTTGACTGTTTTGGTCTTTTGTTTTCCCTTCCCCCTTTTTCTCATTTGAAGTATTTGTGCATTAGATATCCTAATTACTTTCATTATGGCTTACACTGTATATCTTTATATCCTGAAATGCATAAGGACTTAATTTGGATGACGATGCTCGCTGGGACTCTATGTACTTTATGTATGAAATAATGTTTCCTTTTTGACGGTCAATTGTTTGGCACGAGGGTAATGCATGACATAAAGTAGAGAAGAGGTAAAGATATTGTGAGAGGTGGTTGAAGGACGATGAAAGATGAGCAGGAGGATGATGAACAAATTTGGTGATGGGAGAAGGGTGATTGCAGCCTTGTACTGAGAAGGTGCTATACAAAGGGAGTGGAGGAAGAGGGGTAGGGAATGGTGACAGTGGAAGATGAGGCTGATCGAGGATGGGAGTGATGAGAAAGGAAGGTTATCGGAGAGGTGGAGCAAATGATATGTTGTAGGGGAAGAGAAGGAGCATTAGGAGGAGTGCAGAGGAAGAGAAAGGAGAGGTGAGATATGAGTGGTGAGAATGATGTGAAAAAGAAATACTAGAGGGAGAAAGGAAGAGAATGGGTAAGAGGAGAAAACATTACTTATGCCTATTACCCCTCCTAGGGTACACATCATCAACCAGGATTCTAGCCATCTCTATCCTGGGCTTTTCTTTCAATCTGACTCCAGGTGTAACTCATCTCCTTGCAGTCAGCCTCAAGGCCTCAACGCCAGGTGTTTCTAGGCTTTCCTCTTGTACTTGTGAGGGCTTGCCTAGTGGTGTTTGATGCAGGCTTGCAGAGCGTGTGGCCTATCCAATCCCAGCATCTTTTCATGATTTCTTCATGAGCAGGGAGTTGGAAAGTCTGGTGCCATAGGTCCTTGTTGCTGATGCTGTTTGGCCAGCGGATTTGGAGGATGTTCTTCAGACAGGTGTTGATGAAGGTCTGGACTTTGTTGGTGGTGGTCACTGTTGTCCTCCAAGTTTCTACTCCATACAGAAGGGCCGATTTTATGTTGATGTTAAAAAGCCTGATCTTGGTTTGCACCGTTAGGTCCTTGGAGCTCCAGATCTTCTTTAGCTGAATTAATGCAGCCCTTGCTTTGCAGATTCTTGCCTTGAGGTTAGCGACTTTGCTGCCCTGCTTGTCTATAACACTGCCCAGGTAGGTGAAGGCCTCAACCTCTTGGTGACTGCAGTTGTGCTGGCAGTGTTAGCCTTCAGCATCTTGGAATCTCCCCTGTGGATGTTGAAGCCAAGTTGTGCTGATTTGTCTGCCACTTTGCCCGTCTTCTCTTGCATCTGCAGATGGGTATGGGAGAGTAGGGCCAGGTCGTCTGCAAAGTCCAAGTCATTGAGATACGTCCAAGGTGTCTACTGGATCCCATTTCTTCTTCTTGCCGTGGATGTCTTCACGATCCAGTCTATGGCCAGCAGGAAGAAAAAAGGCCAGAGCAAACAACCCTGGTGGACTCTGGTCCTTACTTGGAAGGCTTCCGTGAGTTGTCCTCCATAGACTATCTTGCAGGTCATTCTGGTAAGAATTCTTGATGATTCTTACGAGTTTATCTGGCACACCCTTGTGGCAGAGGAGTTTCCAAAGGGTCTCTCTTTTCCCGCTATCGAATGCATTCTCATAGTCGATGAAGTTGACATAAAGTGGGGAGGTCCATTCCATCAACTGCTCAATGCAATCTGGTCTGTACAGGATCTATCTTTGCGGAAGCAAGTTTGCTGATCTCGTAACTGAGTGTTGACTTGTTGCTTCATTCTGTTCAGGATGACAATGTTGAACACTTTGCCTGGGTTGATAGAAGAGTTTCCCCTCTGTAGTTTGCACAGTTACTCAGGTCACACTTCTAGGGGATCTCCCTCCTTCCAGTCTGATGGCACATTTTCCACTTCCCAGATCCTTACAACATAGAGTAAAGCATGTCTACTGATGCTTCAAAGTCTGCCTTCAGTTCCTCTGCAGGAATGTTGTCAGGTCCTGCTGCCTTCCCATTTCTCAAATGTTTGATGGCTTGCCATATTTCTTCCTTGGTTGGTCTGCTGCAGTCAATTGGCAAGTCCTTGTCAGGTGGCTGTATGTCTGATGGCGGCTGTGGCACAGGCTGGTTCAGCAGTTCTCCAAAGTTGCATTAATTTTAAATGGAGGCTATGCTTCTGTTTGAATGAATGTTTTTACTCTGTTATGCCTGCCTGGTTACTGGCTTCAACATGTTCTCTTCCCGCTGGTACCGGGAGGATGCGCTGGTTCATTTATGACGCACTTCAAGTGCCTGATGAAAACAAACGTCCACTTCCTGCTTTTTCGGGGGATGGCATCTCATTCTCGAACAAACTTGTTAGTTGCGCTGCCGGTAACGCTCTTCCCTCTGCGTGGCATGCTTAAATGATGCACCCCAGCGCATCTCTCAGCTGTTTCACGTCCCCCTTCTTTCTAACTTTTCTGCCTTTCCCTCTCATGCTCAAAGTCTGACAATCAAAAAAGGTCCCAGTGCCCAAAATTGGGTACCGATTCCCACCACCTGCGAAAATAAAGCACTCCATTTTGCTTAAGGAGTATTTATTGTCAACTTGCCCAAGTTAAGGCCTCCATTACCTCCATCCACAACGGAGCAGCAACCGATTTTACTGTAATTACATTGACGTGGATTTTATTAGGTCACTTGTCCTGCTGGAGTGGCATCCGTGACCTTTCCTAATGGGGAAAACATTTTTCCATGCCCTGCAAAGTACATGGCCGTAATCATTTTTTTTTTTGCTCTGCACTCATTAGCGGCTTTTCGATATGTCATTTTCAATAAGAAATCCATAGTAATTTGAGTCTGCACGGAATTAGTGCCTAAATAATTGCTAGGATAGGAAATTGAATTACCAACTTGAAACACAGCCATGATTCAAATAGTTGTGCGGCTTGATGAATATTTATGAAGGTTTGCAAGCGGCAACCAATAGCCTGCATGCTTTGGGATGCTTATATGAAAATAGCAGAGAATACATAATGCAGCTCTTTGATGTATGGTTCCTCTGAGTTCCTTGATCATAAATAGATTTGTTTTGTGAGTCAGCTGAATCATTTAGAGTCTATATTCATGATAATGTTTAAAAAGAAGATGACAATTTTATGATGGGTCCTGAGCAATGAGGTCGATGTATGTGTACATCTAACTTTTATACGTCTTGAAAACCAATTTACGATGCAAGTCATTAGGTATAATTGGAGCCTTGTGTTTTTTTGCCTGCCTCTACATCATCTGCACGAATTCAATAATCCACCGTTTGCCAGAGCTGACTTCAGTAATCACCGTTGTATTTACTGTATATTATGTTTAGGGCTATTCACAATTTTTATTACGCGCATATTCTCGCGTGGATGTTAAATATTGGGCAACACATACCATGCGTGAAATCCTATTTTTTTTACGCATGTTCCGATTGCATAATTTTCTCGTGACTTGTTCAGGAGGGGAAATGGCGCGTGCGCACTCAAACACCAGTAGCGGCTGCTACCGGACGGGGGTGGTGGGGCAGGAGCGGCGGGGTTTAATTAAATAACAAAAAAAAACACACTTACCTTGGAACAGCAGGCTGGCTGCTGCCTCCCCTGCGTCCTCTTCCTTTCTGCAGTCCGGCCGGCAGCAGGAATCACCTGGCACACAGGCTCCCCTGATCCAATCACAATGCTGCAATGCAGCGTTGTGATTGGCCTGAGTACCGTGGATCGGCGCTTAGACTGGAACAGGGAGCCTGTGCATGTTCCTGACCAGGCTGTGTAATGCAGCCTGGTGGGGAACATGCAAAGTGCGTATGAACTGTTTGGTCGGCCCAAGAGGGCCGGTTAAACAGTTCATGCGCACTTAGGGAGTACACACCACTCCTCCCCTGCTCTGGCCAGCACCGTCCCACACGGCACACAGGCCACTGACTGCATGCAATCGGAAAAAAAAATGACAATAACAATATTTATTGTCATTTTATTTTTCCTTTTTGCGCAGTGGGGCAACGCTCCTCCGCCTTAGCGGAGGAGTCGCCACTGTCAAACACTGGATGTGTGCCCCGTCTTATTTTTGGTGGTGAGCCTAGGCAGCATACATGCGCTCAGGGGCGTAGCTTCAGTGGGGTGTTTGGGGTGTTACATCCCTTCATATGTATTTTCAGATGACTAGTTGGGTACAGGTGCTTTTAGTCTGTTTCAGTGGGATTTCACCTGTGATTTTTGCATACACACACTGACAAAAACACACACACTCTCCCTCATATCTGTTTTGAAGGGCCTAAAAGGGCAAGGGCACCTTGCTAATTCACTCTCTGTTCTTCATCTGTTCAGTCAGTGCCACAGAATCTTTATTTCCTGGTCAACCACTACAGGTCAGTCTTATCCACAAACAAAACTTCATTATTTGTGACTTGAGAGGACTCAGGCTTCCTTCCTGATACAAAGAAATCAAATCCGAAACTACATCTATTAAGGCTGTGGCAGAACTATGCAGTTTTGGTCAAGAGTTCATTGAATGGAATCAACCATTATATAGATGGCAATTGGCAAGAGTGAAAACAAATGCCATGATTTTCGATACATGGGAATTAGAATGGCACATGACAGGGACGCTCCCTGACTCCGCTGTTATTTGCTTTGATAGCAGACCCATTGCTTGTGAATATACGGATTGAATTTGGATCAGTATTCAGATTGCAGGTCAACAAAGATAAATCATTAATATTCCCATTGGGGCACTTGTAACTGGAGAGGCTCATAACTTAGCAGTATTGCTTCTTCCATGGGAGAGAGTATCCTTCGGATAGCTAGCCAGTCATATAACGCATAATGGGGACTGCTGGCACAAAATAAATACATATAGAATAACTACTAATTTAAAAAAGAGTTTGAAATTTGCTGCCCTTTCACTTTAAGGCAGGCTGGTATTACCCAGGTGCCTATAAGCAGGGTCACTGTAATTATGCGTCAGGGTTGAGTAAATTGTGCGGCAAGAAAAGGGACATTATGCAGCACATTTTGTGATAGTATTACTTCATTATTTAATCATTTTTAATATTGTTGACACTGTCTGGGCATTAGGTCTACTTCATAAGTACCAGTTTAACACCCAAATATAGCAATAAGCTACAGAAAGGTGACCAGTCAACCTTTGCAAAGGTCCTTCCACTGCCCGGCAACATGGGTCACTGCGTTTTTACTATAGCCTTATAGCCCGCCGTAGCGGGCTATACCGGCTATTAAAGGCCCCTCCCGCGTTAAAGGCCCGAGCCGAAGGCGAGGGACTTTAACATGGGTGAGGGACTTTAATAGCCGGTATAGCCGTGCTACGAAGGGCTATAAGGCTATTAGAACATTCTGCCACTAGAGGGCAGAATGTTCTAACAAATAAAACAAAGGCTTCTCGAAGCTCGAGGGGATTTAAATCCCCTCGAGCTCCGAGAGGCCTTTGTAAAACATTGGAATGTTGCTCTGCGGGCCTTTACCGGCCCGTAGAAGCAGGGAGCACTCCATTGTCTACAATGGAGCTCCCAACATTCCAATGTTCTAATAACTGTTAAGCCATTTGAGCAAGAAACAATTTTTGTTGTTGTTAAAATCTGCAGATTATGCGGCAAATGTTGATTATGTGGCAAATGCGGCAAATATACCATTATGCGAAAATCGCCGTGGCCACACAATCACCGGGCAATCGCATAATTTCAGTGGCCCTGACTGTACGTTTTAGTGTTGTTTGTATGCTATGACTCAGAGTATTAAGGAACTGAATTCTCTACATTTAATAGTACTGTGGACATGGGAAATAAATATATTTAAACTAGACACACTCACGTTGTGGTATTAAGATAGGGATCAGCAGGTACGTGCCTGGAGTGTCATCACCTGGCAGCACAGATATGATTTGTGGAGAGATGATTTTCTGAGGAAGGTGGCCAGACACTAAACTTTTGAAAAAAATGTTAGCCGTACTGTTTAATGTTTCTCACCAGTTAAGAGATCAACCGCATCTAATTCAGATGGCGTTACAACAATGGAGGAGTGTTGTGACATTACACAGGTTTAGGGCTCTCTATGCGCCCGCAGGCATTGTTGTGGCTACTACCTAGATTCAGCCGAATTTCGAAAGCCTTGGATGTGTTAAAGTTGGTGGAGGGGAGCTGTGAGGGAATGGAGGACATGCGTATGGGGGGTGAATATACAGCGTCCACTGAAGCACTAGAGTTGCCCTCAGCAGAATTCTTACTCTAGAATAGCTTATGCGAGGGCTGCTAAGAATATGCGGTCCATAGCTGGGCAAACCCCAACACCACCTGGAACATTGGTAGTGTTGGTAGATGTTCCTATGTGCACGGAAGACATAGCAGTGTTGTGTACAGCCATCAGAAATGACATCCACTAAATAGAATTGCCTATTAAAGATAATGAAAAATGGAGGGGCTGAGTGATTGTGGGAAATCTTTGATGACTAGTAGATAGGAGAAAGTATGGAAGGCATCTAGTAATGCCAGATTCCAGCTTATACACTTCAATGTCTTATGTAGAACATATACAACCCTACACATATTACATAAAATGGAACCAAGCAAGATGCCCTCAAAGAGGGGCAGTGAAGGCTATGTTCACTCATATCATATGGGTTTGTCCATCTGTTGAATATAACTAGAGAAAGACTTAAGCCGTCATTAAAAGTGGCCTATACATTCCTATTCAATCAATCAATCAATCAATCATGTCACTTATAAAGCGCACTACATACCCGCGAGGGTCTCAAGGCGCTGGGGGAAGAGGGGGGTGGTGCTGCTACTGATCGAAGAGCCAGGTCTTGAGGAGTCTTCTGAAGGCCAGTAGGTCTTGGGTCTGTCGGAGGTTGGTGGGGAGGGTGTTCCAGGTCTTGGCGGCGAGGTGGGAGAAGGATCTGCCGCCGGCGGTCGTTTTCCGGATGCGGGGGACTGTGGCGAGGGCGAGGCTGGTCGAGCGGAGCTGGCGGGTGGGGGTGTAGAAGCTGAGTCGTCTGTTGAGGTAGGCTGGTCTGGAGTTGTGGAGTGCTTTGTGTGCGTGGGTGAGGAGCTTGAAGGTTATCCTCTTGTTGACAGGGAGCCAGTGCAGGTCTCTCAGGTGGGGTGTGATGTGGCTGCGTCGGGGGATGTCGAGGATAAGACGTGCAGAGGCGTTCTGGATGCGTTGCAGCCGTCTCAGGAGCTTAGCCGTCGTTCCTGCGTAGAGGGCTTTTCCGTAGTCCAGCCTGCTGGTGACGAGGGCCTGGGTGACTGTTTTTCTTGTTTCGGTGGGGATCCACTTGAAGATCCTGCGGAGCATTCGGAGGATGTTGAAGCAGGATGAGGAAACGGCGTTGACCTGCTTAGTCATGGAGAGGGTGGGGTCGAGGCTGACCCCTAGGTTGCGTACGTGGTCGGTGGGTGGCGGGGCTGTTCCCAGTGATGTTGGCCACCAGGAGTCGTCCCAGGCTGAAGGGTTGGAACCAAGGATGAGGACCTCCGTCTTGTCTGAGTTCAGCTTCAGCTATTGGCCTGACAAAGAAGGTACGTGGCCCATGGGAATTACAGGGTGAAGGTGGGTCAAGGTACTTATGAGGCTTCTTTCTTCAGTCATTCCTGACTGATAAACGTCAGTGATCTGGTGATTGGGGGTAGTTTAAAAGTGAAGTGTTGCATTATTCCTGCAATAGCATGTTCTTAATTAGCTTCAGTGTTAGGTTCTATATAAGGAACTTCTTGTGCTTGGTGTGTTCCACTGATATTTTGCTTCTGGACCTCCGTTTTTTTGTTTCTTTTTTACATTTACAGCAGCCTTGGTCCTCTGAGACAGGCCGCTGGCCCAGGTGCTCTGCTAAAATATTATGCTTTCTTTACAAATTCTTCTTCCAGTATGGTTGCATAGTTCTCCGGTTTTTCACCTTTCCTCTGTTTACCAGCTATTATTTTTTCCAGTTTGGTTTGTCCATCATTACTTCCTTTTCTCTTGTCAATACTAGCATACATTATCTTTCACATGCCACACTATGGCTACCATTATCTCCTCTTTAGCCCCTATGTCATTCGCTGTTACAGATCCTAGCGCATAATGGCTGATCTCAGCTTCTCCTAGGTCACTATATATGGGAGTCTTTTGAAGTATTTTTAGCCTTCATCCCCTTTCACCATCCTTGTGGATACCTCCTAATATCTTGAAAATATTTCAGTGTTCAGAATTGGAAGACGTTCAAGACACTGCTGCAAATTCTCTACTTTGAGATGTGGGTCCTGGTATTTGCTAAAGGGCATCATAGTGGTATTTTATTATCCATCATTGGGCTTGGAACTCCTGTCATAGCAAGAATATTTTGCCCAGTAAATGGCATAATATAGGTTTCACTTAATTGATCAATTAACATCTTCTTCCTCTAACTCTGAAGCGTTACCTAAAGGATCTGTTCATATATATTCCCTTAATGACTGCTCCTATTTCTTAGTGTTTTTATTATTTTCTCTTTTTTCTCTATTATTTTTGCCTTTGCCGCCTGTGCCCCCAGTCCTAGTTTGAATGGAGACATAATCTGGATAGGTACCAGTATCCCTGGAAGAGATTGATTTTAAGAAGAATTTATAGGTTTCTATTGTGTTGAAGAATGTCACTCTATCCACCTTCTGATCAAACTGTATTGACCAGTAGAATCTGGCACCACAGTCTGTCCAGTGTTCATATTATCACTATTCCTTCAGTGTGCCCGTCTGACTCTGTCTACATCAGGTGGGGCACGATAGTTATTCACCAAGTCTTGTTTTGTAATTGTAATTGCATTTATATAGCGCTTACTACCCCTGACGAGGCGTCAAAGCGCTTTTTCAGTGAGTAGCACGCTACTCCGGAACCCATAAAGGTTTAGTGGTGAATTAGTATAGTGAAATATGAAAGTAATTTGAGTGGTGGATATGTTAGTCAGTTATGTGGATTGAGAAGGATAGAAATGGGGAAAAGGTTTGCATTTATATAGCACTTGCTACCCCTGATGGGGTGTTGAAGCGCTTTTTGGGTGAGTAGCAGGCTACTCCGGAACCCATAAAGTATTAGTGGTGAATTAGTATAGTGAAATAGGAAAGTAGTTTGAGTGGTGGATATGCTAGTCAATTATTTGGATTGAGAAAGATAGCGGAGGGATAGAAGAGGGAAACTGGTTTGCATTTATATAGCGCTTGCTACCCCTGAAGGGATGTTGAAGTGCTTTTTCGGCAAGTAGCACGCTACTCTAGAACCCATAAAGGATTAGTGGTGAATTAGTATAGTGAAAGATGTAATTAATTAGAGTGGTGGACATGTTAGCCTGTTATTTGGATTGAAAAGGATAGTGGGGTGATAGAAGAGGGAAGGATTTAGAAATGTTTTTTTTGTTTGTTTTTGAGCTCATAGCAGTAGGAGGAGGCTTGGGATGAGTAAAAGGGAGGTGGAGTTGGAAGAGTCAGAGGGAAGGGTTTAGAAAGACTTGTTTTGGGGGATTGGAATAGTAAAAGAGGTATGAGATGATGCAAAGAGGGGTAGAGTCTAGAAAGAGTTATTTTGGGGATCTTAGTAGTGGCACTATCCAATAGCCAAACACACATTTTCAGTACTTGTCATCCTTTGGATGTACAATGGAAAAAAAAAAACAAAGTGGGCAAGTAAAAAAGACAGTTTAACACTAATTATGTTAGATTGATACTTCATATATAAACAAAATATATGTTCTGAGATCAACCTAGTCCTTTCTTAAAACTGCAGACAAGGCAGAAAACAATGCCAAAATCTTAGAAATTAAGCTATCCTAAGATGTTGCAAACAAAATATTTTTCTTCTAAGATAGTTTAATAACACAAATGCATAGATGAAATTACGACTATGTCAGAATATGACTCCGATTGCTATGCAGTCAGATAACTGTACTGTAAAGAATTAGTAGTTTCCAAAATTGGTCCTTTGGCACGATAACAGAAGGGAGATAGGTGAATGGGGGCTAGTTTCCTAGGTCATCGACGTCCAAGGTGAGTTTTTCCCCCCCATAAGGGTTAGGATAGAGTTTGTGCAGGACGCAATGATGATGCTGAGCACTGCCACTGATTCTGGATTCAGATATGTCATCTTCATAGGTCATGACTTCCAGGGGTTGGTGGAGACTGCTGAAGGCATCAGTAGAGAAGATGATGAAGGTGGTCTAATCATGTACATTGTGGAGGGGAGTGGAGCAGGTAACAGTATGGATGTTGAATACTTCAACATTTTCTATCTGCTGCCTGATCTTCATGTACTCGTTGATGAAGAATGAATTGACTGCTGTGAATTTTCTTTGGTGTGGTTGGAAGTGGACCTGTGGTGGGATTCACAATGCAGCTGAATGTCTTGCTCTGTTTGACTGTGGTGCATGGAGAGGGTCAAGGGCAATGCTCTATGCAGTCAACCTGAGTTGGAGGGTTGCAGATTGGGTTTGGTGCATCAGAGCAGTCGAACTTGAGGATTTTTCCTCTGGAGCTTGATGGGAGAGCAGGAGGCTTGGCATTTTGGCATTTCTTAGGAGGCTACTCAACATGTCTTGTTTGAGGCGTCTTCTTCATTGATCCAGAGAGGAAGATGATGCACTCAGAAATAGAGGGGGGAGGGAGGGTGGAACATCTCAAAAGGCAGAAGACTAGAAGGAGGTGTGGGCTCTTAGTTACATAAACTGGTCCCTCACAATGCCGTGTGGCAAACTCACTGCTGCTCTTCTCTCCCAGGATGGACTGATTTTTAGGAGATACAACAAGAAAATGAAAGGTGATTTCAGGTTACCTGGAGGGAAATGCAGACTCAAGAATGTGACTCTGATGCCTAGCACTACCAAACCGGTGCTCCATTTATTGTTTCATGATTCGGCGCTCCATCCAGTGAGAAGTTAGCACTGCAGGCAAATACAGTTTTAACTGTAAACTTTGATCCCTTGAATGTTCTGTTGCACTATGTCCAATCCTGTAAGAAGTGGGAAGTATATTCTACCCTGTCATCTGTTATGCCAATGCCCCAATTATCGATCATACCCCCATTGGTGAGCACCAAAGCTTGACAACCTTAGAATGAAAACATACCATGAAGTTAAGAAATAGCTGCTGCCATTTAAATGAAATTTATGACATAATATAATTGAAACAGTCAAAGAGTTTGCGCATTCAGGCATTTTATTAATTTATTAGCAGTTTTCTATGACATGGATAACACCCAGTGGTTGCAGTGTGCTTTAAAAGGTTACACGAGAAAGTTCCACAACACAGATTTACTCCCAGAGAGATTAGAATAGATGGCATGCAGTCAAATGTTTATGGCCTGCTTCCAGTTGAGTGGACTGCTGTTTCGAGGGAAGCTGGATACAGTTTAGGAATTCCTAGAAGGGAGTTACCAGAGTCCAGTCTGTATAGCACAGGGGATTGAATTATTTGATTGAAATCCGGTTCTGTGATACACTTGACTAGACAGTAGTTTAAGTTTGTATCATGCCTCATTAGCCACTGGGGGAACATGTGCTTGAAAGTTTCGTTTTATTTCCAGGAAGAAGCAGAAAGATTTGGTGTACTCCAAAATTAGTGGGTTACAGTTTAATAACATGAATGTGTTTAGCCTTGTTTGGATTGAGATAGGGCAATTAGGGTGAGAGTAGTAGAAACTCTTTTGAGTGGGTTTAGCTTAAAATGGAGGTGAAAAATCAAAGCTTAAATGTCATACAGATTTGGAGCCACGAGTTCAACACAGTTGGGTGTAGTTAGCATAAAAGTGATATCAGATGGTAACAGTAACACAATGAGAACTGAAGTCTCCATGTAGAGAATGAATTGGGTGGGAGAGAGAGAACAGAACCACTTTAGGTGGTTCTTTCTTAGTCACCATATTTAAAAATGAAGAACCATGCTAAGGACTACTATGTCGGCCCCAGGCCAATATTGCCTGCCTTGGTTATACACCAAAGCCCCATAACTGAATTTATAGCATAAAGGTACTTTCAGCCCCATTGCATACATTTATTGTGGAATTACTTACTGTTGAAGGTTTTCTATTCAAAGGTTATCAGGGTCTTAGCAAATCGATTTCATTAGAGAGGACTCATCTCAAAATTAACTTCGAAGCAGCCATAAATGTACATATGTATATAGTATTTCTATACATCGGGGTGCTGGTTATGATAGCTTTGTGAACGATGCAACCGTTTAGAAAATGATGCGGGCCAGAAAGGGGAGTCAATTGAGTTCCATTAGAAAGGGTGTGCTTTGATCAGATTTCTTCAGCACAAGGTAACTTTTTTTTTCCGCGGCACGCCGCGCTTGATCTTTACCAATGGCAGCCGCGCGTCTTTTCATTTGTTGTGCGCGGCTCACCCAACGTCTTTTTTTTTTTTTTTTTTTTTTTAGGCCGACATGCTGCGATTCATCTTTACCAATGGTGGCCAGCGAGAGGACACCAGCATCCCGGGCAGTGTGCACATGCTACATGGAATTGCAAAACACCATAGCCGCTGTCTCGTCCACTGTTGCTCATGTTAAAACTTAGGAAGTGTCCTTCATTGGCAGCCTGTTGTGCCCAGGACATAAAGGCACCAGCAAAGTAAACACATTAACGCATCTGCCCATCTCCTGCTAAACCAGACCCCAGCGCGTAATTATGCTTGCACATTAAACACCTGGCGCAGGCGCACTGTTGCTCGTTGCAGTTCTATGACAAAACAAAAGTCTGGCCCAGCAGGAAGCAGGGGCAACGCAGTGAAGGGAGGGCAGATCAACTCTTATTTTACCTGACCGCGCACAGGCAACACCACTAGAAGTATGGCGTCTATTTCTTAAGTAGATTAACAACATCAATTGCTCTAACTTTGAATAATGCGAGACCTATTGCATTGCAAATGCCTGTTGATTTATGTCTGAGGCCCATTTGCAGCTGTTGGAATTTTCCTGCTGCTGTCTGACATCTGACCTCTTCTTTTCAGAATTGCCTGCCCTGTTATTTCTTCATATTTAGCTATATACGTACACCTGCAATTATAGTGGTTCCCATGGCTGAACACTCGTACATTAGCAGCAAATACTGTAACCACACTAGACCCACTGGCGTAACGAAACTTGAGGGGGCCTCCCTGCAAGGTATGTGGAGGGGCCCCCTCCGGGCTCAATCAGGTGCTCTCCGGCCAGAGTGCTTTGCTGAGGGGGCCCCCTGGAGCTTGGGGGCCTGTGTTACGCCCCTGACTAGACCATGGCATCCATCTCATCTCAGGTAACTGCTATTTTTCTCCAACAGTGAGCCAGAACCTCTTAGGCACAGGCCAGTTCTGCTGCTAACATTAACACCTTTTCTATTTACCCTTATAGCCAAGCCTTGCCATTTACACCTGCTCTATAAACTGTAGGAACTCCCTGTTGTCAGGAACCGTCACACTGTGCCCTATATTATTTGTCAAAGCAAACGCAAGGAGATGATGGATGGAGCGCTGAAACGTTTCAGACATTCACCCCCAGTCACAGATTTGGGTTGAATCCATCATCGTTCTTTAGCTCACTCCGCCACCCCAGTTCAGACACAGCCATATGCAAATGAGTCTTGACCCTGTTCCTCATGAAACCGGTCCCAGGATGCTTGTTCCCGGTCGAGTGAGGACCTGGCTTAGCAGTTCGAGCTGGACTGTTCGCATGAGGCACAGGGTCAAGACTGATTTGCTTATGGCCAGGTCTAAACTGGGGTGGCATGGTGATCGAAAGAACGATGGATTTAACCCAGATCTCTTGACTGGGGGTGAATGTTTTGATTTATTCTGCATTCCGTCGATCATTTGTGTGTCTTTTGCTATATTATTTGTCGGCACCCACAAACGTTGCTGCTTAATTACATAGCTGTAGTGCCCCCTCACCCTTCCTGTTCATATATGATCTAGTGTTTACTGTCACTCTGGTTTATGTTTATATGAGTGACAATTGTAAAGGCCCCAGGGCACCTGGCTGTATAGTAGCGTGTGTTTTGATTAAGTGCCACATGAGTTTTATTTTTGTTTACATGGTTGCCAAGGACACGCTTGCGCTGCCCTGCACTTTTGCCAGTGTGCGCGGCCACATGTGGTCAGCGTGGGTCACATGCTCGGACAATGGCCATGCTGGATTGGCCACTATTAAAATAACACGCCCAGACCAACGCCTTGCTTGGCTTTGTTGCTGTTTCCAGCATGGACCGCGTTCGCTTGCCGCGTCCGGAAGACTCGTCAGCTGATCAGTGATGTTAGCGGCGCCTTCTGCAGCATTCAGCGTTTGACATCTCCGCTTGCAGTGAGAAGTCAGAGCCACACATATAATATGATATTAGACTCAAGCAGAAACTTCAGTCGTCGCTGAACCTGAACCTGTCAGCTAACTTGATTTGCGCTTCGCGTGCCCCCCATGACAATACTCGCATGTTCTTTGAACCCGTGTAACGCTTGCCAATGCGCAGGAATGTTTGAGGCATTTATTGAACTGCTCTAACACATGCTTGTGTGCATAAACAGTTGTGACTTATTATGGAGCTAATTACCTTGTGCGCAGATTATAACAAACCTGCAGTTATTGTTTATTTGTACATTGTTATTTTTTATCATGTGTTGAATATGAACAGTTGTGCAATGTGCATTGAGAACATTGAGACTTAGCTCCTGAACTCCCAGAGCCATTAGAATCTTGATTGCATCGTGTGATGGTAAAGAACCAGTTGTGAATTGTGCATTGAGATGTTGCTCCTAAGCTCCCAGAGCACCTAGAACTTTGCTTGCATTTTTCCCTTGACAACGGACAATCAATCTGAATGTGAATTACCACAACCTATGTGAAGAGAGGTGATTCACAGGGATATCGCCCCACAGAGTCATCCGGTGATTGGCGTGCTAATATTACCAATACTTCCAGTGTGCCCTAAACATACTGTGTAAGGTGTATTACTAATGTGTGTATCGCTTTTTCATTAGTAGAAACACTGATTGGCGGAACGATGACCCTTTGCACTAACGAAGAACCTGGGTGCCCAGCTGGACCAGGCGGCAAGACGTAGCAATGTCTTTTCTTTCTCTTCCAAACCCACTTCCCTTTCGGGACACCTGCCAAGATTCCTATGAACCTAAGGTAGTGTCAAGAGGTGTTTCAGGAAGTCAGGGACCGTTCATCGCCCCTGCAGACAACCTGCTTTTCAGGTGAGTGGTTGCAACACCTGCTGCTTCCCACTCTGGATATTCTCTTCCATTCACACATTACTGGTTCATATCACCTAACATTTAAGCATAGGAAGCAAAAACTGGACCACAATCTCAAGGCATGCATCCCTTTTGGCTCCCCATAGTCACGTACAATCAATATATATATAACCAAACCTATTGCATGAACCAGTGGAGTCATTCTACACCTACCCTGTGACATAACTTTCCAGCTACACAGTGTCGCTTCATTCTATTGATCATACCAGCACAGAAGGAGAGCTGAACAGTGTGATTTACAGCCCCAAATTAGTGAGGAAAAGTATTTGCTTCTAAGGAATGGACAGATGGCTGTTCCATGCTCACCCAGGGACTGTTGGAAAGTAGGGATTTGTGGATTTTGTTGGGGTGTAGCAGATGTTCCCCCAAACCATATACTTCTGTACTATGAAATCTCTGCATATTCTTGTTTGGTTACAGACTCCCTCTAAGCACTGTTGTTGGGTTAGGTGCAGGTTTTCCTAAAATGTCTTTCTCCCAGATAAGTGACTCCCACCCCGCAAAATGGCAATGCCAGTGTTGTTGTACTGGTTGCCCTAATATTACGAATTGAAGGGGTGGGAAGTATTCTGAGAGGAGCATGAGCACAGGTTGGGTCATTGTCCAGAAGAGGCGTATCAGTGGATGGAGAATGGTCCATAAGGGGCATGGGCAGTGAAGGTGGCACATCTGTTTGGGCGGGGTTCAGATAGGAAAGGAGCAAATTCACAGTTCACTCATGCGGTGGCAATATTTTATAAATAGTGTGAGATTCCACATCATTTATAAGAGGCATTCACATCTGCTTTCACACATAAGAGGTTACGCAGTTCACAGATGTGCTGCTTGTGTTTCTATTCCGATTCACATCACTGTTGTGGGGCACTTGTTGCATTTTTCTCCTCCATGAGATTTCAAAATGTCTTAGAACCAGCAGTAATTTCAGCCTCTGTCTTGCTATGAATAATACTTCTGTCTGAGAAGACAGCAGACCTTGCGTAGCATATTACCTTCATGAAATACATACTTCATTTGTGTACAATGTGAGGATGGCACATCTCTCACTGGACACACGCACACACATACTCCTGTCCTCATCTGTAGAATTTTTATCTCAACCCTCATGACAAGGAAAGGAAGAGCAGGTGCCAGTCTGTTAACTATATCTACTTATTGAGAGCGGGAGCAAAAGGTAAACAACTTCCAGCACCCTCACTCCTACCAGCTGTCAAATTGACCCCAGTAGAACCCCAGGCATTGTACATTCCTTTGAATGTGTGAAGCAGCTCCAACCCCAACATATTGCATCCCTTTAATAAACAAACAATCGATAATAAATGAAAAAACAAACAAGTGAAATTTGAAGAACACATGAAAGAGTAAACAAATTGTATGGCATTGGCAATGCAACAAACAATCTAATGTATACAGAAAAAGAGAAATGTAGCAGTCACCCTACCACATAATACCCCAACCGCTTAGGCAGATGCCTGGAATTTGATGAACGTGCGGTAAGAACAAGTCCCTGGGAACACAGAATCTCTTCACACACCTCAGTTCCTGAATTTTCCAATAATTTATGGACAACGTCACCTTTGCCAACAGGCACCAACGCAATTTTGTGCTAGTTCCAGATACGACCATCACTGGTGCACACCACATGAAACATGATCCGCACCTCACGTACTGGGGGGGGAAGCATTTGATTTCACCCTATAACACATGTCCTGGTTTACATACTTAAACCAAACTCCCTACATTCACAATAACTCAATTTCCACAATTTTTGCCCGATAACCGGCTTGAACCTTACACCTGACATCTACCACCTTCCCTAAACTTGTGGCATCAATGGCTTGATGGCCCATCCAAATCCTATTTGACTTAGATCCAGGAACACTCCCTCTCAGCAGTACAAAAGGCTTGTTGTTGTATTTGGGGGTGGATTTCATCACCCACAACATGTTTCTGATAACGCACTCCCAGTTTAGCTTGTAGACAACTGCAAGCTGTAAGTGATCCTTCAATGTGCGGTTGAAACGTTCCACCAGATCATTGCTCCGAGGGTGATACAATGCGGTGTGGGTGTGTACAATGTCATACTCAGATAGGGATCTCTTCATTTTGTCCAAGACCAACTGCGTTCTATTATCCATCACTAGTTTGTTAGGATAACCAACTCTGCTACAAAAAAACCTTGCAAGTCCTCAATCACTGTGTGTGTCTTAATATTGTTAATGAAGGCAACTTTGCACCATTTAGACATGTAGTCTATTAATAGCAAGGCATATTCGGAATTCTCACCAGAGATCTTGAGCGGGCCAGCAATGTCAAACGTCAACTTGGACCATGGCAACATATCTATTTCCACTGGAATTACGGGAGATGGTTTCATAATTTGGCTTTTATCATTAAGAATGCAATTTTCACAACTACGCACAAAATATTTGACACATTTGTTGACCCCTCCCCACCAAAGGTCTTCCCTAACTCTGTGTTTCATTGTACTTGTGCCCAAATGCCATTTGTGGGCTCTCTCCCTTAAGTCTACCGGAGCAACTGTCTGGTCAATCTGATGCACCAAACCTTCCTCACGTGTTAATTCTGACGCCACATGTAAATATGGTACCCACTAATGCCAACATTCTTTGTACATGGCCAACCATTTATTACCCATACCGTATCCCAATCAAGGCATCGCTCCACTCTTGTTCTGTAAAAGCATTCTTCGACATTGCCAAAATTTGATGGACGGTACGTACCACGACTTCTTCATCGAATACATCCTCATCAGCTAATAATGGCATTCTGGGCAGATAGTCAGCATCAACATTTCTCTCACCAGGCACATATTCCACACTGTAATGGTATTCTTGCAAGCAGTATTCCCACTTAGCAATTCTGGGTGTAGCCCTACCCCCACTTTTAGTGCTAAATAGATCGATCAGTGGCTTATGATCAGTATGCAACACTACTGGGACACCTCATATGAACATCTAAAATGCTGAGGCCCCCCCCCCCACGCACAATACAATAGCTTCTTTTTCAATAGTTGGATAGGTTAAGTCTTATCCCCTTGGAGCCCTTGAGGCGAATGCAATCACATCCTCTTTGCCATGTTTTCTCTTTTGTGATAAGACAGCCCCAAGCCCATCGTTAGGAGCACCGGTAAAGACATTGTTGGAGTCACATGGGTCAAAAGGCTTCAAGGGTAAGGCACCAATAATGTCAGATTTGATGTTCGCCACAGCACTCTGCCACTCCTCACTCCATACATACAGACTACCCTTTTATAGCAAGTTTATTAAAGGTGCAGTTATTTGGGCAAAGTGGGAAACACATTTCAAATAATACTTAACTAAACATAAATAAAATTTAGGCTGGTCCTTGTTTTGGGGGTACTGGGCATCTTCAATTGCTTTTAGAATTATCATTTTCGGTTTAATGCCCTTCGCACTAATGTGATATCCCAAGTAATCTACACCTCTCACTTCAAACTTGTATTTGTCAGAGCACAATGTTACCCCTCAAGCATCATACAGATGCTTGCTGAAAATGTCCTGAACACCGCCTGACTCAAGATGGCGGCTGCTGCGTGACGCAAGGCACTTGCGTAGCAATATAATCAAATAGGCAATAAAAGCTGGAGTGCAGAAAATGCTGAACGTGCAGGCACTACACTTAAATATAGGCCACCTACGAGGAACGCTCGACAGCATAGAGTGTTCAGCCATAAGGGGAAATGAGTGGCAGGCTAATAGTTGCAGAGATGGAAGGCAGCCAGAGTCCGGAATCAATTAACAGCACTGTAGGTGTTCACTCAGCACCAGTCTGTGAAATATATCCATTTAGTGAAGGCAGGAGCACAAGGTAAACGACCGCCAGCACCCTCACTCCACTCAACTGTCAGCTTGAAACCAATAGAACCCCAGGCTTCGTACATTCCATGTGAAGAAGATGCAACACAACCCCATTCCATTCCATCCTTTGCCTGCATAATGATACTACATAATTCCAAAAAGACAGCTATTGCACTACTTACAGGTATAAAAATCCAAGAACACTCAGATGAGACCTCCAATACAAACATCACATAAAATAGGATACAACGTCACTTACAGAAGGCAAACCTCCCTGGCCTTGATAGAGCAGAGGTATTTTCCTCTCACCAATTTAAGATAATTAATAGAGAAATGATTTGTGACATTACTTTACATGGAAATGACAAAATGTGTATTAGGTTTCATGTCTCAAGAGAGTTACAAATGTAGTTCTGATTTAGATACTGCATCATAGAAGCATGCAGAATGTTAGAAGTCGTTTTGTGTTACACTTAACATTCAGTAAGTTGATGTGAAAATTAAACAACTTAATGACATGATTTTGTGATCAGATAATGTGATAATAACGATAACATGGAAATTCCTATGTGAGAATTAAACGCTTCGTGTGTTAAGGATGAAACGCATATTAGAATGTGTAACGTGGGCACTGAAAATGACAAAAGAAAAGTAAGTGCTACACAAGGTTATGTTAAAATTACATTTTCGTAAAACTTATATTGATGTGCCTTTAAACAATGAATGTTTTAATAACATATAATGTACAAATGAAACGTACAAAACTATATGTGCGCGATAGTGATATAGTAAAAATGTTATGAGTACCCTATACTTACATAAATTAATTGCGATCCTATTAAAGGGATATTAATACACTATTCTATGTAACGCGAGATTCATGTTTTAGCACAATTTCATCATGTATGAGTTGTATTTTATGAAGGCCTCAATTTTGTTTCCATTCCTAAAATGAATTTATGACCTGAATAGTCTGAAGCCTATGGGAATTATTCGTAAAGTTACCACTTGTGTTCTAACTTCCAATTGCCTTCTTTGACATTTGTAGCATACTTGATTAGACTTGAACAAAAGTGCTACATCCTGGGGCCGATGCTTGAGAACTGACTGACA
Organism: Calotriton arnoldi; assembly: GCA_963921515.1. Taxonomy (NCBI): domain Eukaryota; kingdom Metazoa; phylum Chordata; class Amphibia; order Caudata; family Salamandridae; genus Calotriton; species Calotriton arnoldi. The sequence continues at coordinate 462,343 of CAWUFW010005927.1, read as the reverse complement.
AAGGATGAGAGCATAAAGTCGACTACTTTCTGAATGATACAATGATTGTCTGACTAAACTACAACGGTTCTAAGAAAATTACGAGTAATGGATTACTTAATTCTTCTGGATCTGTATACTTTTTATCTACTACATCATCTCATCCTGTCGAGGGTAACCAATGGGACAGAGTGGTCTGACAAATTTGGTGATGTCAAGGGGTGTAAACCTGGAATTGATGGAGTATAATTGCTCAGATTTTGGAATTGATGTGGCGGGGACACCTATACCCATCTTGCGGCAGAGACTGACAATTTGGACTTCCAGAAACAACGCGAACTGTGACGAAATACTGCGATCTGCTGCATGCTGGTATGCTAGCGTAGTGGAACCTTTTTGTCTGAAAGGGTTCCTGTCGGAACATCTGTGGCATTGATGCTGCAGTGTTGGACAGAGGCAGATATTCTGTCTTAAATGAACTAGAACTGGTCATTTGGAACTTACTGAACACTCCTAAAGGGTTGGTATGAGACGCAACTGATTTCCCCTGTTGATCAGCCTTTGCTAAGATAATAACCTCCCTCGGCTGAGGAAGGTCAATCTCTTTATATTTGAATCTCGCAGAGTTTGCTAATGCTTTATTAAACCGGATCTAATTTGAATTTAGGGTTGTATGCCATTCATTTGAAACTTTGAATAGAATACAAAATTTAAGATTTAACTAACTCTGCTGATTCCAACTCATTATTTATTTGTGACTAAACTCATTTGATTTGGCGGTTTCATCCGAAACGGATGTGGGATCTTTTGAGAGCTGTGTATAATATTGTATGTTAGCAATTATCTTATTCCTGGTCCTCATTTGATAATTGCTCATCATCTTAGTATTCCAGTCCCTTCCCGCACAGAACAAGATCCATCGGAGGACCGTAGGAATCTGGTGTGTTTGTTAAGGTTAATCTAGGATAGGAGCAAAATTAGACAAATGATAATTTCTGCTTACAAAGGGCCCAACATGTTAACGCTACAACAGCCTCATATGGATGCCACATTAAAGAGGAAAATATTCCATTTTACCAACTTCTGTGTAAAGAAACATATCCGTCATAAAACACCACTTCAGTCTTCATCTGCTACTGCATCCCTCAGATGGTATAATTATGCAAATACAAATTAGAGATCACCACGTCAAAGGTATGATGGTAAAACGCAAGTCTACTTTTTAATTTATTTGTAAGTATTAGGAGCAATATTTTTGAGGAAATAAGCGATTTGTTAAAAGCAATGACTTCCTTCTTTGGTGGCAAAAAAAAAAAACACCAATGATGCCCACCTTTGTTGCTCTCTGAGAGAGTTCCCTGCCAGTGCAGCATGAAATTCCTTTATGATGTAGCAAACAAATGGAAATAACTTTCTGTTTCCGGATGTTGCTACCCCATAGCAATGAATAATCAGATTTAGAATCTAATGTTCAAGACAGAGGTGCTCAGTGAGAGCCAGACATAATATATAGAATTTTAGATGGGTAACTGTGAATAACAGAGATGTTTTTCACCAATGTTCTTAAAGACATCAAATATACAAGAAGAGCAAGTCGTTTAAAATGGTATTCAGTACCCCAAGGTGAAAAATATCCCTGGTATTCAAATTTTAGGCATCCATATTTTTAAGTTTTATATGGCTTCCAAAATCAACTGCCTCTCCTTCAAACATATATGCAGTGGCAGAGGAGTAATGGGGTTGCCATATATAGTATGGCTGCCCTCCAAATGAAAACAAAACTGGCTTTCTACCCCACATCCTGGCCACCGTCGACATATACCCCATTGAAAAAGAAATACCTGCCTTCTTCCCCCCCACCATCCATCATCCTCCATGGAGTTACTGCACTGATGAGAAATTGTAGATGCACCAGTGCTCTGGGAGTGGTACTTAACCTTGAACAGCGTTCCCAAGCACCCCCAAACTGACGTGTTACTCTCTACAGAAGAAGAATGACAGCTTAGAAATACATGTTGCTAGAGATACTCAACACTGGCTACACTAATGACGAACACTGCAATATTTGTCAGTAAACTAAAGTGACTGTTATCATGCATTGCATGTACCATAATGCATCTGGACGAAATGTTTGCTGGGCGGCCAGGCAGTTTGATCCCTTCCCCCAGGAGTGATACTTAACCTGAAAAGAATCAGAATCATTTGCAAGCATAACTAGACTGACTTTTTATTCTATGTTGATGATGGACAACAATCCATAAACATATGTGTTTAGAGATACACAGCACTGGCTGCCCCAACAATGGCAAAGACTCAAATACTTGGGAATAAACTAACGTGGCGGTTGTCATGTACTGCATTTATCATAATGCATTTGGAAGAATCGTGTGTTTATATGTGAGTTATTGTCAGTAGTGGCTCGTGGAGGAAGTGCCGCGGGGCGGGGGAGGAGCAGGGTGGGGGGTAGTAAACTACGGCATACGGCCGAACAGAGGCAAGTAAACAAAGAAATAAAACGAATTTTATTGCGCGCGCTGCATTGCACGCAACGAAATTCGTTTTATTTATTTGTTTACTTATCTCTGTTCAGCCGTATGCCGTAGTTTACTACCCCCACCCTGCTTCTCCCCCGCCCCGCCCTACAGCCCCGCGGCACTCCCTCCACGAGCCGCTACTGGTTATTGTGTTCCTCTAGCCCAGAGGTCTTCAAACTTTTTGATGCCGAGACCCCCCTGTCAAAAATTTTAGGCATAAGGACCCCCTCCTGACCAAAATGTCTAGAACTTGGTACTCACCATCATCGACAACCAAAAGCGCCCCCAATTCCCACGGCAAATCATTTTACGGTGGGGAAATAGAATTAAACAGTGTTTAGCAAAACCAAAGGTTTGCGGGTGACTGTGGTTTGTGGTCTTTTGGGCTTCGTTATTTGTTTCGGTTTTTGGTAACCATCTTGGCCAAGTGAACAATAAATTCTGAAGGCCACGAGAAAATGCTAAGAGGCTGGCCGCCTGGGTGTCCAGTCACCTAGGCTATAATTATGTTCACGTGGTATAAGGACGGCCATGGGGTATGCCCTTGTGATTTGTGTGCTTGGGCTATACTCAAAGGTCATCTTGAAGCAGACTACCTATCCTCACGGTGCATCTCTTGTCCCTAGCAGGTGACCTATGACCTCTTTCACGTCAGTGCCCCTAGAAGTGCCCTTCTTTGCAGGCCATACGTTCAGTACAGTGGGAGGCTTAGTGTCCGGAAGGAGAATGACATCCATTGTGAACATGTGTGCCCATGCACTTGGTGCAGGACAACATGTTGCACGGTCAGACTGGCTCAACTGAGTCTTCGTCTTGGAAAGGCCTTTGCAGGGTGAGGGTCAGAAGAGAGGCTGTGAAAGGTAGCAAAATACACTCGTCATAAAACTGCATATTAAACTGCTGCTACAAGAATGAAAACAGAAAAAAACATGGAAAAAACCAACATTATAATGTCACAAAAATGCATATGAAACTGCTGCTACAAGAATGAAAACGGAAAGCACGCTGAAAATAAACATTTGAAAGTCATAAAAATTAACTGGAGCCTTTGCCCCAACCCTGGAGATTATTTTGAAGTACATTTCAGCTTCTAGGCCACATGTGAGACCTAGATGTTTGATCTGCACAAATCAATTTTAAAAAAGTTATAAATTTGAGTGCTTGATAAAATTTGCTGTGAGGAGGCCAGTAGAGAGATTCGGTAAGTAAATGTGGTTTATCCTAATCTGTTCCAAATTAAGACAATTTAGTGAGCAACATAATAGTACCATCATAACCCACACCGCTGCATTGCGGGGCTGCTTATTTGAGCTAAGACTGCACAACCAAATGTGTTTAATAATATTGGAGTTGTGTAGGCTTTACCATGTAATATTTTGATGCTGTAAAAATATTAGGCGTAGTCAATTATTGAAAAAATCTATTCTCCGTTCAGACAAATAACATGAGCATTGACACTCATTTAACCATGCTGCCTGAATCTTTCTCTGCAGTGATATTTAAACAAACGTAAAAGCAATGATGTTTCAGACATCAACTTTGTCATCTTCAGTAGTCCATTCACTGCACTTATCTTACAAACAAGTTAGTCTCTTAAAGCTTAGTTGAAAAGTAGAAAAATATATATGTATATCTCCATTTTGCTTAGTTAACATCTTTCCAAGCATTTCACTGTGAATGTCCATTGTCAGAAGCATCAAGCCCCACACGGATGCGCCCTGTTTAAAGACAAACATTCTCTCTTCCATTGTGTTTCTCTGGAGCAATAAATTAAATCGAGTGCGGAGTTCAGGCAGCATAAATAATTAGACACATGCAGGAAAGAAGAAAAACGGACAGAACACAGAAAATAAAAATTAACCGGAGCCTTTGCCCAAATCCCCTTATGGCTCAATCAGGGAAACAAATAAGGATCTGTGTGTGTGTGTGCGCGCCGGAAGTAACAAGGAGATCCTACTGAAGAGGCAGCAACGAGCCACAAAGCAGGACACGAGGTGAAAGCAGTGATGGCCAAGGAAGGCAGCAGACAGTGACGGCGTGGAATATTGCAGAACTCCCTCGAAGTGCAGGCTGCATTGCAAAGGTTCTGGTCCATCTTTATTGGACAAAGTTTGCGGGCATTTCCTGGTATGAATGCTGTAGTCTCTCTGATTGGAGGGCAGGTAAAGATGACATGCCTCATTATGATTGGCTTATTTTACCTAGTCCTCCAATCAGAGAGCCTCCTGAGATGCAAGTATTTCTAATCCAAAACGAAGAGAGGAAACGTTTTGGATTCGAGGCAGACGTGAAGCTGATGAATGCGCGACCCCCTTCTGATGACTCCACGGCCCCCCTGGGGGTCGCGCCCCATAGATTGAAGACCTCTGCTCTAGCCCCTTTAATAGGCTCCTCCTTCGAACTACTGGGTTGGCGATACACTGTGGAAGCACCTGCGCTGTGGAAGTGGTACTAATCTGAAAAGGCTTTGAGCAGCTTTTGCAAACCCCCGCAAAATTGGTGAATCACTCACAGAAAGGTGTGAGCAGATGTAGACGGCACTGGCTGCGCCAACAACGGCAAAGACTGCAATACTTTTGAGTAAACTGGAGTGACTATTATCTTGCACTGCTTTTACCGTAATGCATCTGAGAGAAATGTGTGCTCTTCCCCGCAAATTAGAAATAATCCACTGCAGGTGTGATGGTAAACCACACGTCCATGTTTTATATTTATTTGTATTAGAACCAATATTTTGAGGGAACCATTGATTTGCGGAAAGCAATTACTTTCTTCTGTGGTGGCAGAAAAACAAATATTGTTTACCTGTTAAGTCTGTCCCTCAGAGAGCCGTGACAGTGCAGCCTGAAATTCCGTTATGACTTAGCAAACAGTCGGAAATAACTATTGTTTCTGACAGTTTCTATGTCAGAGCACTGAAAAAACAGATTTAGAATCTGGTAGACAGGGTGGGTAGTGGTGCTCAGTGAGATGCATATAAAACTATAGGGGAGTAGCTGTGAATAACGGGTGTTTTTCTTCAAGGGGTCCAGAACAACATCAAATAGACAGGAGCGAATCTGAAGATTTCTGTGATGTCACTGGGAACCGTCATTCACAGTACCCAGCTGTACTGTTGTCTTAAATGAGTCCCCCCCCCTTCCGCTCAAATCATCTGCCCCTGCTTCCAACATATACATAGGGATGGAGCAGTAATGGGTGATCCATATTTAACAGCTGCCCTCCAAAAAACCCGCCACCCATCCCACCATACCCGACATATATCACCCAGCCTCCTAGTGCATGTTGTGAGGGAAACTGTCTGGGTGGGCATCTGCATTACTGGTCATGGCTGGGCCGAGTGTGGGCGGTGCACTGCTTCTGTGTGAGGCCTGCTATTGGGTGCCAACGCTGGCATTGCAAGGACTTTTCTGTATCCCTTTCCTAAAACTTTCTGTAGCAATCTCTAAAGCGAACATAAACGAGCGCCTTTGTACATTGTGCGCTTGCATCTATATCAACATGTGTCAAATAATTGCAGGCGGTAGAAGCGGCGGAAATAATTACGACTTTACAAATACCATTTTTCGACGGCACACCAGCTGAATCGTTTCCTTTTGTCCCCTTCTTGTGGTTTCGCGCTCAGAGTATGGCACATGGAAGTGAATAAAGGCCCATCGTTGCCAGTTCAAAAGGGCTCAGCGGGGTGTCCCCCGACTGCCCGTAGGCAGAGCTGGACACGTGAGGCACGACAAAGGCCCCTGATGGAGCACATAACAAAAGGTGAGCTTCAAAACAAGTGGGGCTTTTGGAGACAGACGATTTGTCGTTGGCAGGACAGATCCGGATGGACATTACGCAGAGTTTAAAATTGCGTTTTCAAGGGAGCCCGTGACTCGCTTATTGTCTGTTTCGAATGCGCCCGGAAACGTACGTGTGCACAGAAGGATGGACTAAATAGGTGTGTAGTCAGCGCCTGTTGCCTACCTGCGTCACGTGCCCTGCCCCGTACACGGAGGCAAGGTCTGGAATGTTCTGGCTCCAAAGCCAACAGTGACTGATGATGACGGAAGAGACAATTTTCTATCTACTGTTTAATACTTTATAAACGGTCCCAAATTTTGTCAGAGTAGCGAACCGAGAGGCATGAAGCTGAAGCAATATGTCAAGGATTGCTCTATTTGAGCATGTGAGGCAGTAACAAGTAGTAACATAGGCCATCTTTCAATGTCGAAAATATTCGTTTGACCCTGTTTTCTGCACGATGGACTGCTCGATATAGTATTAGCAGGGCACAAGTCCTAAAAAAAGAAGTGGGGGGACTAACCTAGTTAATCAGTATGCAAGTGGCATCACAGCGCGTAGCATCGCAGCGTGTGACATCACGGCGCGTGACATCACAGCGCGTGACATCACAGGAACTGGCATCACAAGAAGTGATATCAGATCTTAAGCCCTCACATATATGTTTAGCAGGTGTATCATGAGTACATTTGAGCACATTTCGAGTATACTTGCCAACCCTCCTGATTTAGGCAGAAGATTCTCACTTTTGTACGCTACATATAAAGCAATGTTACCTTTTGTCAGCGTTAAGCTTTCTATAGCCATAGTGCTTTAAAAGAAATAGTGATATTTAAATTATTACAACGCCTCCTCAAGGGTAATAAGCGTATATAAATGCAATTTATTTTGTGCAAATACTGGGAAAGATCAACACATCTGACGTTCTTACAGTGCATGCATATCTCCTAAACAGAGCCTGAACAAAGTGAAAAGCTGCCTCTCCTAAGTATGTGTGAAGTTCTAACAAGGTGTGAGCCTTTGTTTCCCCTCTGCTGCTTTTGCATCAGGTGTGAGGCTCCTGACTGCTGCCAGCCAGGAAACTCCAACAAAAGGAGGCCTGATGACCCCCGAGACTCGGCCTTTGTTATGGCCGAGTATCCCAGCAGGAGTCAGAAATAAGAGAGCCCCGTCCCCGCCTGCCCGTTGTTGTGATCGAAAGCAGACAACAACGTGCAGGCGCTGCTGAATGTGTCCCGGTGTTTGGAAATTACACCGGGACGAATTCAGCATCTTTTTTAGTGGGGCCCAACTTCTTGGCAGGGTGGACGGCATCCACCCTGTGAAAGAAGTGGGGGGACGTCGTCCACCCGCGTGGACCCCCGACTCGTGCCCTGAGTATTAGCATGAACATTCTAGAGCTTCATGCTGCTTATCAGAGATGTAAAACCCCATATTGGTATTTAACATGAGCTTAGCTCATATTATTTAGCCAAGGAGTACTGGAAAAGTCCATTGCTAATATAAAACAGCTAAGTACTTTATATGTCAGTGGGTGCAACTCTTAACACTAAGCCACTTAGAGGCATGTTAAGATTTATACCATCTCATGTCATCACACAGGTCAGGGACCCATGACTGAGCCAGTCTGCCACTATCCCAGTCAGAAATACAATGAGGTGTGTGCACTCCGGGAGCAGGGCTAAAAGGCCGTGCCACGGGCAGGACATAAGCCTCCAGTCAGCAGCTGACCACATCAACTGTATTTTTAGATAAAGTTTACACACCAGGTGAGGCAGCACATGCTTGTCCATTATGTTGTCTGCAACCAAAAAAAAAGCCACCGCTTAAAAAAAAGTCCTGGGCATGAAATTGCTGCTTAAATTGTGGATGCGAAGGGACTCAGTGCTTAATTTGTAAAAAAAATAAGTGTCAGGGCCCTTGTCAGGATGCGACTGCACCTTGCACCACCCATTGCCCCTGCCAGCTCAGACCATGTTAGTAACAACACAATTACTAACAATCACACTCCTACAAGTGTGACAATTCAGACAATTTCAGGCCCCAAAAGCTATAAGAATGGTGTTGTCGGTGTTATGTTTTGGTCTCGGCCGGAACTGGGAGTGGTCCTTCCAGGTGTGACGTAAATAAAGGGGGCCGGAACCCGTGGTATGGGATCTCCGACCACACAAGCAAACCCCCAGTGTGTGTTTCAGTTGTGTACCGCACTCCTCGGGTAAGTCGAAGCACAAAGAAGCATCATCGCTCTAAGACTTCGCCTCGCCGGTCTCGCGACTCGGCTGAGGCCCCTGTCGGCACCGTCCCCGCCCCTGCGGCCCCGGACGTGCCTGTGGAGCCGCCCCCGCAATACCCGTCCTTTCCGGGTTCGGGGGCGACTCCGGCCCAAATACAGGAATTCCTGTCGGCCAGGGCCCGCCTCTTCGGGCCTCAAGGTCCTTCCGGTGCGCCTTCGGGCCCCGCGGGCCCTGATGGGGTTGCTCCGGCGTCGCCGTCGACTCCGGTCCCGGCGTCGCTTGTCCCGCCAGCCTTGGCCCCGGCCTCGATCCCGGCTCCGGTGGTACCGCAACCCCCATCGACGCCGGTTGACCTAACCACGCCTCCGCCGGCGTCGATGTCCCCGGTGCCGTTCCTGACGCCGCCCGGGGCTCCGGGCGGCGTCGTTCCCCGGTTCTCTCCGGTTCCGGACATGGAGCCGGACCGAAGTCGCTCGACGCCGGCCCCGGCGCCGATGAGACCTTGGGTCCCAAATGTCCCTCCTCCTCCATATTTTGAACCAGATGAGGACCAGGAGAGCTGGGAGGGGTCGGAGGACCCTCTCACACAGCAGTGTGACTATGACCAGGACTGGGCAGAGGAACTTGGGGATGCCAGTGGTCTAGACACCTCCCCTGACACTGGCATGCTGTCTCCTCCTTCCGTGGCAACGGAGGAGGGAGCAAATTTCGCAACGGTGTTGCGTAGAGCAGCTGGAGCCTTACGCCTCCAGTTGCCTACTGTGGCTGTCAGGACTAACCTCCTGACGGAAGTGCTTCAGCCAGCGGCTACCTCCTCGGAGCCATTGCTGCCGTTTAATGACGCACTTTCTGACGTTCTTTTGGGCTCCTGGTCCAAGCCCGCCACAGGGCCTCCTGTGGATAGGAACATGGCCCGACGCCATCGCCCCGCTCCGGGCGACCCCTTGTTTCTCTCTCAACATCCCACCCCCAAGAGCTTGGTTGTCCAAGCCTCTGCCTCCCAAACCGCCTTCCCTACCGCCCCTCCGGATAGGGAATCCAAACGCCTGGACCAATTTGGGAAGAAGGCCTTTTCTTCCTCCAGTGCTGGCTTGCGGTCGGTGAACACCGCTTGCCTTTTGGGCCGATACTCCCACTCTCTGTGGGATTCGGTGGCGCAAGTCTTGCCCCAGTGTCCTGAGGAGGTCCAGACACTGCTTTCCCACGCCATTGCGGAAGGAAGGGATGTGGCAAAGTACACCATCCGTTGTGGCCTTGATACCGCCGACTCGCTGGGCAGATCGCTTGCAACGACGGTGGCGCTGCGTCGCCACGCCTGGCTGAGAACAACTGGTTTCTCGGGTGATGTCCAGAACACACTCATGGACATGCCCTTTGATGGAGTCGGTCTTTTTGGTACCAAAGCAGACCATGCGCTGGAGCGTTTTAAGGACTCACGGGCTACTGCCAAGTCCCTGGGCCTTTCTGCTGTGCGCCCTCCGCTACCCTCTGCTTTTCGCCCCTTTCGTGGCCACGGAAGGGTCGCTCAGTCACGTCCGCTGCCCAGCCACCGGCCCGCGCAGCAAGCGTCTTCGCTTGGCCGAGGACGTGGCTCCCGCCGTGGCGGGTCAGGCAACCAGCGTGCGGGTCAGGCCACCAACCTCGCCCCGTCCGCGGCCCCAAGCCCTCCTAGTCCTTCCTTTCAGGTGCACAGCACGCCAGTAGGGGGCAGGGTCCGCCATCACCTTCCCCACTGGCGTGCCATCACCTCGGACAGGTGGGTCTTGGACATTGTCCGAAGGGGCTACTCCTCCCCTTCGAGACCACCCCCCAGCCATGCCACCTCAATTCCACCGCATGTCAGGGGATCACTTGGTGCTTCTGCAGAAGGAAGTCACGGCCCTCTTGGCCAAGAGGGCCATCGAGCATGTTCCGACCCCAGAAGTAGGACGTGGTTGCTACTCCCACTACTTTCTGGTGCCCAAAAAGGACAAGGATAACATGCGTCCTATCTTGGACCTCCGGAACGTCAATCGCTTCCTCCGGAAGGAGAAGTTCAAGATGCTCACCCTAGCTCAGGTCTTGACTGCCCTCGACCCTGGAGACTGGTTGGTAGCGTTGGACTTGCAGGACGCTTATTTCCACATCCCCGTCCTGCCGGCCCACCGGCGTTACCTGCGGTTCACGGTAGGCCTCGAGCATTTTCAGTTCACCGTGCTCCCCTTTGGCCTTACCAGTGCCCCTCGGGTGTTCACGAAAGTGATGGCGGTGGTCGCAGCTCATCTGCGCCGGGCTGGGGTTCCAGTCTTCCCCTACCTCGACGACTGGCTGCTGAAGGCGGGCTCGTCCCAGGCAGTCGTCTCCCACCTCCAGACTACGGCCGAACTCCTGCACTCGCTGGGGTTCTCCATCAATGTGCCGAAGTCGCATCTGATTCCTTCTCCACAGCTCCTTTTCATCGGAGCAGTTCTGGACACGACGCAGTTTCGGGCCTATCCTCCCGAACGGCGAGTCCGGGATATTCAGGCTATGATTCCGATCTTTCAGCCTTTATCCTGGGTTTCGGTACGGATGACCCTGAGGCTGCTGGGCCTCATGGCCTCCTGCAGCCTGCTGGTCGATCATGCCAGATGGCATATGCGGGCTCTGCAGTGGGACCTGAAGTTCCAGTGGGCGTAGCACCAGGGCAACCTGTCCGATCACGTCCAGATCTCGGAGGGGACTGCAAAACAGTTGCAGTGGTGGCTCTCGAACCGGCAATGGGTCATGGGCAGATCCCTCTCCCTTCCCCAGCCAGAGCACACAGTTGTGACGGACGCGTCCCTTCTGGGATGGGGCGGTCACATGGGAGAGGCGGAGATCAGAGGCCTCTGGTCTCCGGCGGAGTCCCAGCTCCAAATCAACCTTCTGGAGCTCCGGGCGATCCGACTTGCACTCAAGGCATTCCTTCCCTCTGTCAAAGGGAAGGTAGTGCAGGTGTTCACAGACAACACCAACGCCATGTGGTACTGCAACAAACAAGGCGGGGTGGGGTCGTGGACCCTATGTCAGGAGGCTCTGCGCCTCTGGACATGGCTGGAACATCAGGGCATATTCCTGATGGTTCAACACCTGGCAGGTTCCCTGAACGCCAGGGCGGACGAACTCAGCCGCAGGTGCATGATGGATCACGAATGGCGTCTTCACTCGGAAGTGGCGCAAGGACTCTTTGTACGCCTTTCTGCCTATACCACTTCTACCCAGAGTGTTGAAGAAGATTCGGCGCGACCGGGCCCAAGTCATCCTTGTGGCTCCGGACTGGGCTCGAAGAGTTTGGTATCCCGAGCTACTCAGTATGAGCGTCGATCCCCCGATCCGTCTGCCTCTTCGGGAGGATCTTCTGTCGCAGCAGCAGGGGACGGTCCTCCACCCGAGCCTGTCCAGTCTCCACCTGCTTGCGTGGAGATTGAGCGGCGGCAGTTGATTCCTTTCGACTTGCCTCCCGAAGTTTGTGATGTGATTCTGGCAGCCAGGCGTCCCTCCACTAAGGTGGTATACGCCTGCAGGTGGAACAAGTTTGTGGCATGGTGCACAGCAAAGGCTGTGAATTCCCTCTCTGCCCCTCTTTCTGAGGTTCTTCTGTTCCTTCTTTCTCTGGCCCAACAGGGTTCTGCCCTGGGTACCATCAAGGGCTATCTTTGTGCCATTTCGGCCTTCCTCAGGCTTCCTGATCAGCCCTCCCTTTTCAAGTCCCCTGTTGTTAACAGGTTTCTAAAAGGCATTACACACCTCTTCCCTCCTGTTCCGTTTGTGATGCCTCAGTGGGACTTGAACTTGGTTCTTACTTTTCTCATGTGCGCTCCCTTTGAGCCTCTACATAACTGTCCTCTTCGTCTTCTGACTCTGAAGACAGCCTTTCTGGTGGCCATCACCTCCGCTCGGCGGGTGAGTGAGCTCCAGGCTCTATCATGCAAACCTCCCTTTCTGTCTGTCCATCCAGACAAGGTTGTTCTTAGGACGCGTCCGTCCTTCTTGCCAAAGGTGGTTACTGCCTACCACATTGGGCAGACCATCACTTTGCCCACCTTCTTTCCGCCTCCGCATCCTTCCAGAGAGGAAGAGAGGCTCCACCGTCTGGACCCAAAACGTGCGCTTTCCTTTATATCAACCGCACACAACACTTCCGGGTGGATGACCAGCTCTTTGTTGGCTACGTGGGCGCCAAAAAAAGGTCGGGCGGTGCACAAGAGAACCATCTCCCGCTGGGTAACCTTGTGTATCAAAGCCTGCTATTCTTTGGCTTAGAAGGAGCCTCCTGTTGGGCTGCGTGCCCATTCCACCAGGGCAACGGCTGCTACCACGGCTTTAGGCCGCGGTGTTCCGCTGCAGGATATCTGTCAGGCAGCTACGTGGGCCTCGCTGCACACGTTTACCAAGCATTACTGCCTTGACAGTCAGGTCCGGAGGGACGGCTTCTTTGGCCGTTCTGACCTCCGGGACTTCCTTGTCTGATCTTTGTTCGCAGACCTACCACCGGGGTTGGTATTGCTGGGGTATCTATTCTAAGGTAAGGAATCTGTCACTAACGTGTCTCTTTCAGATGCACAAGTTACTAACTTGTGTAACGATATATCTGTAAGAGACAGTAGTTAGTGACAGATTCCTTACCGCCCCACCCATCCTCCCCGTTCTGCGAACTGATTTCTAGGGTTAAGGACATCCCTTTCCGGGCCCTAGTATTTTTCAGACACCTATGTCAGCTTCTTGCATGGCTCTGCGTTCCTGGCGCGGAAAGTCGTGTACAGAACTGACGTCAGCGCGCAGGGGCGGCGTCTAAGTACTGCCCGCGACGTGATCCCGGCGATCCCGACGCCGACGACGGACGCAGAGCCGCACGACGCCGCCTACCGACGCGCAAGGGTACTGCTACGCAAAAACTTTCCGGATCCAGCCTGACGCCTGGGGATATTCTAAGGTAAGGAATCTGTCACTAACTACTGTCTCTTACAGATATATCGTTACACAAGTTAGTAACTTGTGCTTCAATAGGGCACCCGTGTTTTCCATTCACACATACACTTTCTGGCTTACCCCTCTTTCATTTTCATGGCTTACGGCAGCTTCATAACTCCGACCCACATCCCTAGATGGCACTTGCTCTCCATTTTTGGGTGGAGACGGAGTCTGTTTTTCATCTCCATGGACATCTCCGCATAGTTTTTGCAGGTACCGCAACATGGATGCTACCTCCACCAGGGGCGGCTCCTCCACTAGGGCAGAGGAGGGTCGCCCCACTGCTTTCTCGCAATGCGAGAAAGCCAAAACATAAAATGGTAATACCTAAAAGTTATTACCATTTTATGTTTCCTTTGCGCATTGCGGGTGGGCGGGGCTGCTCTGCTCTTTGAGCAGGGCAGGGGAGGAGTGGTTTGCCCACTCTTGAGTGCGCAAAGACTGTTTGGTTGGCCCTCTCGGGCCGCCCAAACCAGTCATGCGCACTCTGCCCTCTTCCATGCAGGCTGCATAGCAGCCTGCATGGAGAACATGGCCACCCCATTAGCCCCTGGCTGGGCGGCGTCCCGACCAATCACAACGCTGCAAGGCTTAGGGGACGGAACCTGGCTGCTTGTTTCCTGTTCCTGTCGGAGGCTGGAGAGCAGGAGCAGGAGCCGAGAAAATGCGGGACCTGGCGGAAAGGTAAGTTTAATTTAATTTTTATTTTTTTAATTTCCCCGCGATCCCCCCTCAACACCCCCCACAAATCCCCCCCGCGCCCCTCGTGCCTGCCCCCCCACCCGCGAGCAATGCCGTCCACTACTGATTTCCACATTCATGTTGGTACACGGGGACCTAAAGGAATGTCCTTCTCAAACCACTTTATATCTGAAAAAAGGCAACAAAGCTAGCAAAACAATTCACATCGCAGCTGTTGCCCGTAGAAAAAAACCCTGCCTAGCCATGTCCCAGATGCACAAAAACTATAGTTACTAAACTCACTTACAGTGGCGGCTGGTGGAATTTGAAACTGGTGAGGCATATGCAGAAAGAATCAACGTATGCGAGCGAGCGCAGCGAGCGAGCCCGACGGCAATAAGGGGGGTTCGGGGGGGGTTCTCCCCCGTGAAGATTTTGTTTTTTAAATTGGCATCTTTTTGGTGCGATTTTCAGCACTATTTCTGTGATAAACTGACTAAAAATTCAGTTCTTCTAGGCATTCATAAAAGAAAACGCATACATTATTTCAGAGAATTTCTGGGTTGCCAAGCAAGTCTGACTTCTGAAGAGGGCTAGGGTACTAAGCAAGACTGCTTTGGCTCTACCCTTTCCAATAGAAAACACTAGTTAGTGATGTGAACAAGTTCAATGGACAAACCTGGAGTCTAGCGAGAGTCCCTCTCCTGAGAAAGAAATTTAAAAAGATTGGCAAATGGTGCATTTTAAAGCAAATGAATGCAGCGATAAAGCAAGGCTTATTAAGCAGTGGGAACGTATAGTCTTGAAATATTAAACACATTAAAAACTGCCCCGTATCTTCTTGCATTAATTTGATCAACAGTTACTGTAATATGTAAATTGTTCTGCATGACAACTTTAGCCCTTTAAAATGTATGCTTGCCCAGTGTCTTGCACTGCATGCAGCATTAACTTTGGAAAACTATGCCCTAATCAGACTTCGGGAAGCACCCACAGCTGCTGGCTGTAACCAGTCATATAGAAATATGTGCAGACAGGTCTTTAAGTGAGATGAAAAAAGTGGGTGCTCCCTATAAAGGAACATGCCAAATACATTTCTGTGATTCCCATAGTGTGCCATCAGACCGGTATTTTGGTTTCTCTCTGAGATGTAATTTTATCCAGATAAATGGCACAGCAACTGACATACGCCTAAAGCCTGTCCGTATGATTGGCTTTGTCACTGGGTGTTAGCTGTTTAAGATAAATGAGTAACAACAATGATTTCTTATAAATAATTTAACATTGAAAATGTTTACATTCTGAAATAGTGAGTCTGTGAATTAAATAGCATTGAGGCCTGTGGAAGGAGTTTTGGCCTTCAATTATGTGTGCTTTATGTTAGATATGTATCCTCTTTTTCTCTGCATATCTTGTCCATCTGCACATCTTCAACCCCCTCTTTCCTCTTCAGCATCCTCTTTTCACTCTTCCCCGAATGCCCTGCCTCACATCTGTCACTTCACCGCCCCCAACATGCACTGCACTCCCTCAAATATAAGCACTTTAATTTCTCTTACTTTTGCCTTGCAAATATTTTGACATCAGTGTACCCCCTTCACACACATTTCCACAGAATTTCAGTTGCAAATGGAATACACAAATATTGTGCTGTGTGCTCTGCAGAGAGGCCAACCCCCTGACAGGCACTTTGTTTGGCTTTAGCGCCTGCATGCCATGCACCACGAGAGGTGATGTGCCCCCCTGGTGTGGGCACAGACCGGAAACTGCACGTACGCAGTTCCTGTGCTTGCACCAGGTGCAGTTTCACATGTGGCCAAGGGCACTCGCTTGAGAGTCACTGACTAGAGGGAGTTGGAAGACCACGCAAAAAAACGGATTAACCATATTGTGGAACTTGGTAATAAAACTACAATTGGTGACATTTATTACACCAATTTGTTAACCAGCTTATTGGTATCCAGCAGCATATTGCTAGCGACCTGTCACGCATGCCACTCAGCCTGTCAAGTTCTGAATGGCAGATCAAGGACCCAGCACACTCCGGTCCTCCAGCTTGACGATCCCTTTGGCATGCACTGGACCGATGAATAGTTTAGGGCACAAGCAATGAAACTAACTTTTATTTGTTTAAAATGTGTTATGAAATGCTAACAGGACGCTTCCAACAAGTTACCCATGGGACTTACATGTATTTTGCGATCAGGTGCAGCAGACTTAAAAATGCTGCTCCAATATGAACGTGCAGCTGAAAGAAATGCGCCGAATCTTGGTAGATGTTTTTAAAGATTAAGGCAGGTGGCGGGACATTTTACGACTGAAATGTGCACCACGTGAGAACTTGGCCTGGCGTGAGGGTGCTGAAAAGCTCGTTTAATTTGATCTTTCCACTGAAGTGTTTGGACTGAGTGTATAGGGTCACACCAGGACAACCAATAATTTTTTTTTAGACTAGCCCCCCTCAAAGCAGGGTCACTTGAAAGAAATGCCGAGTTGTAACGAGAGTCAATTGACTTGGAACTGCTGCCCCAACTTGAACTTGATTTCATTGAAACGCACTGCGACTGCAGGAATGTCTTGGAAGGTCGCAAAGGCAAACGGGCAACATAATAGAGTAAAATGTGGGTCAGACCCTGCAAAGGACGCTCATGCGAGTTTCGACACTGCAAGTGATGCGTCATACAACAAAACATGTTGAAAAAAATAATATATGCTTCTTTTTTTTTTACAAGAGCATGGCAATCTATTTTGTGTGTATATAGGTTGCGTTGAATGTTGCTGCGAATAAGAGAAGCACCTGTTGCTGAAATCTATAAAACAGGCACATGTTTACAGAGGCATCTGCCTATTTTTGCTTACAGTTTTATATAGCGCGAACTCGACCTGTGAGCATTGGAGCATTTTACATGAGCGCCAGTCACATTAAACAAGGACAGATTCATTTTTATTATTACTTTCAGGCAGGGGGAGGTGAAGTGATTTGCGCAAAATCACAGGCTGTTGAGGCGACGCCGGGACTCGAGCCTGGTTCCCAAGTTCCAAAGTAGGAAGCTCTAGACTTAACGATGCCTGTGCTTCCCGAGAGAGAGGCATAGCTCGTTCTGATGGTCCTCGTGTGAACAATACAATGAGGACTATAAACACGCAGCCGTCTGGCCTAGGGATTAACCCGCGCTGTGATAATTACAAGCAGTCTGGTGCCTTTTCCTTCCTTCAGTGCCCTGGGGGTTATTGGTGATAACTCAGTGGGCCTCACAACCTCGTTCTTTTTTACCCCTAAAATAGCATATCATTCAGTCGTGGCTGGCATGACTCGTGGGGGGGGGGGGATTAATTTAATGAATAAAACTTACCAGGCATCTCCTCCGGTCCCGCGTCGCATCACGTCTCCTCTGCAACGTAACTTCTCCCCGCTCTTTTCTTTTGCCGCTCAACAGGAAATACTAACTGCGAAATCAGGAGACTGGATGCGACGGGGGGCCGGGCGGCTGACCCTTGTTTACTCTGTATCCTGGCATTTGATAGGGCATGGGGCGACTTTGCGAAAAACACGTCACCGCCCGAGCAGGAGCCTATCTTCAGACGCCTGCACTACACTAGCAGGGCCGGACTGGGAACTAAAACCGACCCTGACAAAGTGCTCGGCCGGCCCCCCCGGGGGGTTGTGGGTGCGGCCGAGGTCTTTGCCACTGCCGGTTTTCGGCCGATTTTGTTACAGGGCCGATTTTGCAGCTATGCTGCAAAAACGGCCCTGTAACAAAAACGGCCCCCAGGGGCCCAAAACCGGCCCCCACCCGTGCGGCACACCGGGGGATTGCCCGGTGCCCGCTACGGCCAGTCCGGCCCTGTACACTAGGCATGCGCAGCATACCTAATGGTTCGTGAATGTGAGTGAGGAGCAACGCTCCTCTCTCAAATGCGCAGTCAGACCATCTTCTGGACTCCTGCTCTCGCCTGCGTGCGCTGTGCCTTGACATGCGCACTTTCACCTGTGAAGCACAGGCCGGCCCGGAAATGTAAACAGACGAATTGTGAAAGCTGTCAATTCGTCTGCTTACATTCCTGTTGCCCGAACTGCAGTGAGCAGTTTCTTTTGTGGGGCGCTGCCCCGGCGCCCCTATGGACCAGCCGCCCCTGCTCATTTACATTGCAATCTACAACCAGCTTCCAAAGCATAATAACCAATTGCAGAATCTCTGGCTTCTCAGACGATCCTTGTACAGCATCTTTCCTAATACGCCACTCCACGAAAAGCAGTGAACTCCATTATAAAAACACCCTTACAATGGCCACAAAGCCAGAACAAATAAAAAAGTACACATAAATAACTACAGACCTATTTCAAATGTATCCTACTCATGACAACTGCTAGGATGTGTGATGAGTGTCGAGCTCCAACAGTTCGTAGACACCAACTGACTTCTAAACCAATCTATTACAAACAGGATTCAGGGCAGGAAGAGATATCAAACTGTTGGACTTGGCCCTTTTTGCAGGGTCATCCCTGAACTTTTTGCCTTCCTCCTGTACTTTTTCTGACCTGTTTTTGTTGGTTTTATGACTCTGGGCACTTTACCACTGCTGATCAGTGTTAAAGTGCATATGCTCTCTGTTATAAATTGATGTATGGATTAGTGACTCCATGATTGGCCTATTTGATTCACTGTCAGACCCTAGTACAGTGCACTGTTTGTGCCCAGGGCCTGTGAGTCAAATGCTGCTGGTGGGCTTGCAGCACTGGTTGTGCCACCCACAGGAGCAGCTTGTAAAGTGTGTCTCAGGCCTGCCATTGCAGAGCCTGTGTGCAGTCTGGTACTGTCATGTCGACTTGGTAAGTGCACCCACTTACCAGTCCCCAAACCTTCCCTTTTCTGCATGTTAGCCACCCCTAAGGTAGGCCCAAGGGCAGGGTGCATTGTATGTGAAAGGTAGGACATGCCCTGATGTGTGTGGCATGTCCTGATAGTGAATTACAGCCATTTTCGTTTTTCACTATTGCAAGGCTACCTGCTCCCATAGGCCAGAATGGGCAGTTTGATTATAACATCTTATAATCCTAACTGACCCAGGGAACATGGTAGAAAAACAAATTTAGTATGCCCGAACTCAGAATGATAAAATACATCTTTTAGTGAAGTTGGTTTTAACATTCTGCATTTGAAAATACCACTTTTAGAAAGTAGGTATTTTCTTGCCTAACCATCCAGCCTGCCTCCGTTAGCTTGTGTATTGTGTGTCTGGGTTTGTGAGTGACAAGGGCTGGGGGGCTCCAGGAGACAGGGTGAGTCAGCACAGGGCTGAATAGACCTATCTGCATGTAGAGTGGTGGGAGGGCACCTGGGCCTGAATAGGGCTGTGCCTGCCTTCCACAATGCTGGCTCCACCTCCTGTGGTGCGTCTGATGTCCCTGGCCCACATTGACAAAGGAAGAAGGTGTGCACTGGCAGAATGCACCCAGAACTGGTTTGGACTAGGTACAGGACCCTCTGCCTTCAGAGGACAAAGGATTTGCTAGTATAAATATTGGGACCCAGACCCCAAGATTTTAGATCACTTCTGGAACAAACAAGACGAACCTTTGCTGAGGAGGGGAACCAGAGAAGCTGAAGGAGGAGACTATCCCTATGCTGTGTGCTGTTTGAGGGATTGGCCTGCAGTGGTTGCCTGATTGCCAAAGAAAGGAGAAAGGAACTTGGTGCTACTTTCATCATCTTGCAGAACATCTCCAAGGGCTTGAAGATTGAGCTTGCCTCCTGCTGAAGTCTCAGGGACACAAGACTTCACCAACCAGCTCCCCTGAATTCCCTTGCTGGGAATTTGAAGTGCCTGCTGTTGTGTTGGGCCTTCTGAGAGACTGCGTGTCGCTGGGAGCTGGAAGCGCGACTCACGAGGGAGAAGCGTGTCGCCGCCGCAGCCACTGTCGTCGCATCGCCGAGAAAGCGTGCCGCTGCTGTCGCCATCGCATCGCCGAAGCGCCTCACATCACCGGAGAAGAGTGTCGCCGTCGCATCAGACGCCGTCGCATCATCGGAGAAGCGTGTTGCAGGGCCTGTCGCGGCTCAGAAGAATCACTGAGTCGCCGCACGGCCGTCGAGCGTGCACGCACCGCCCCCTGAGTGTCGCATCGAGATGAAGACACCATTTTGTTTCATTGCACCGGGTCATCATCGCATCGCGGCGCTGCGGGTCGCATCGCCACAGAAGCGCAGTAAGAAACCAACACATCACCTCCCCACGCGGTGAGGAACCGACGCATCACCTCCTCTCCGGTAAGAAACCGATGCATCACCGTCCCCTACGCAGCAGTAGGGAACCGACGCATCACCTCCCCCGGAGCAAGGAACCGACGCATCACCGTTCTTGCGTGTAAGGAACCGACGCATCACCTTCCCTGCAACTCTTTTGTTTGTATCGCATTACGCATCCAAAGGTACATTGAACATTGAGTGTCGCATTTACCATCTTTATTGAACTGAACTATTTTCTACCATTAACAGTCATATTTTTCGTACTGTATTGTGGATTTTTGTCGTTTTGGGTCTTGTGTTAAGTCTATATAAAAATACTTATTTTTATAATACAACCTGTGTGGAGTCCATATGTAGTGTTGTCACTGTCTTACTGTATGTGTTCACAAATGCTTTACACACTGCCTCTGAGATAAGCCTGCCTGCTCGTGCCAAGCTACCAAGGGGGTGAGCAGGGGTTATTTTAGTAGTGTATCCCCCTTACCCTGACTAGAAGCAAGGGTCCCTATTTGGACAAAGGTACCTACCTCTGCCAACTAGAGACCCCCAGTTCTAACACAAACCATTCTAGTATAAGGATACAACAATCTAAAAAAAGAATCGACGCTTGAGGAGATAGGACACTGATCCTATTGGACCTGTTGCCTGTTCTCATTCCTCACAAACAACTTACAAACTGGCCACTTCTTATACCGATCTAAAGGTCTACTTCTCTTGAACATTTCTTCAAGGTTTGACCCTCTCTCCCAGCTAATAGCACATCCATTAGCCACCCTTGTCTATATGTATGTATGCATATGGCATTCTATAGTACGTACTAGCCTAAGACAAGGCTGTATTTTAATGAGCCAGCTGAGATCATCCTAAAGATCAGCAAATTGTCAGTGGAATAGCCCAACAGCCTAGGCTTTTATATGGTGATATTGAATGAAGCTACTGCGACACAAAAACAACAAAAAAGGCTCTATTTGAGTCTGTACAACACCCGTCTGGTTTTATCAAGGTCATCATCCAAGGGATGAAATCTTACTACTTCCAAGTTTTTTAAAACACAAGTATGCACTGACACAGACCCTAGGGAAAGTCCCTGAATCAGTGAATTAAGGATGTGTCCACATACAAACCCTGGCAATCACATGAAAGGCAATCACGTAGGAGTTACACCAAGAACTTGTCCCTTTTACTCATATGGTGACAGCAGACCATACAGAACACATGAAAAAATGCTAATCCTAGAAAAAAGAACAAGAGCTACAGTATAACCATTAGGAACCCTAGGTAATCAATGTGTGTAAGCAACAATAGCTTAATGTGGTATATATATAAAAGAAAATTTGATATTGGGAGTACCTCATTGATTTTTCTCAATTATTATAAGATTGCATGAGCTAAACTTATCTTGGGTCAAGTGTGGCAGAAATGGTGAATTGACAGCTTTCAAATGTAGAATGGAGTGCTACAGGGCTGCACACTAGCTCTCACTCTTTTCGCACTATACTTAAATGATTTAGTGAATTATCTGGACATCCAGAGAAATGATGCACCAAAAACTGGGACACTTAAAGTCCCGTCATTACTATTCGTGGACAATACTCTGCTTATATCTAAAACTCTGTCAGGTTTGCAGGTCCTGGTGGACCGTTTTCTATTATTCTGTGCCAAAAGGGGCTTGGAACTGAATATCAAAAAGACAAAATGTATGTCCTTTAATCCCTACTCACCTAGAAGGTGAAGTATCTGTGCACAAAGTGAACTGCTCAAACAAGTCAAAGACTTTGATTACTTGGGGGTTAGACTCACTAATAAGCTAGCCTGGTCTTTGTAGTTAGAGAAGAGTGCACTTAAGCTACAGCAAGAGACCAGGGTGATCCTCATGATGGTAAAGAAGAGCAAAACTAGATCACTTTCTCCAGCAGTTGAGATATATTATGCCAAGGCCAAGGGATCTGCCCTTTATGGTGCAGAGCTTTGGGACCATGAAATGTTAAAGAATCTCACAGCAGTAGAAAACAAATTTATAGCGGCATTGCTGAACTTGCCACAAAGCACTCCACATTTAATGCAGGTTATAGATGCGGGCATTCTTCCAGTAGCTCTAGTATGCAAACTCAGACCTTTGCTGTATTGGCATAGATGGTGGTCCAAAGAAGAACTAGCTCCATATAGGCTCCTTCTTGCTGAATTAATGTGCCCAAATATTTGCTGGAAAATTCCTTAGGTAAGGTCTGTCAAGGAAATGATTTTTAAGCTTGATTTAGCCGCTCTTTGGAACTCTCCTGTTGATGCCGGCTCTATTCCTAGATCTGTGGTAAAGATAGATTAAAATCCTTCTTATGGAAAAAAAGGAATTGAGAAAATGCAACCAGGCCAGCTGCACAGACAGTTTCCTAGATTTTAAAGATGGCTCAATCTTTTGAGCCCTTTTTAGACAAGATTACGTGTCCCTTAGCTAAACAGTTGTTTATATGATTCATATATGGAACGCTACCCGTTAATAGTTTCTGCATCCGCTGGAAACCTAACTATTGCTCCAGCACATTATGCCCTTCTTTTAATCTAGAGGAGGAAGATTTTCACCATTTCTTCTTTTTTTTGCAAAGCCTATGTAACCCCCCCCCCCCAGAAGGGGATTAAACCAATGTATCTCTTGCTAGGTAGTAGGAGAATAGAACATGCACTGAGGATAATACGATAGATACGCAGTGGCAGCCCCACTTCCTTGATGCAGCAAAAGATGGGAAAAAATAAAATGATAATAACGTAATGTTCTTCTCATTTTATTTTGTCCTCCTGCTGCAGCAGCTGGTGGGAGGGGGCGGGGTGGGGCTGAAGAACAGGGGAGGAGGGTGTAACCCTCCTAAGTGCACAAAGACTGTTTGATCGGCCCTCTCGGGCCGCCCAAAACAGTCATGCGCACTTTCCCTGTTCTCCATGCAGGCTGCATTAGAGCCTGCATAGAGAACATGCCCACCCCTCCAGCCCCTGGCTGAGCGCCCTTTCACGGTGCTCAGACCAATCACAATGCTGCATTGCAGCATTGTGATTGGCTGTGGGGCGCGTGGGAGCCCTGGCTTTCCTGCTTCCTGTTGCTCCAAAGAAGGAAGAGGATGCAGGAGAGGCTGCGGCGGCCGGCCAGCCGGCCAGGAGGTAAGTGATTTTTTATTTTTATTTTGTACCTGATCCTCCCTTCCCCCCGCCTCTTAACACTGAGGGTGGGAGGTAGCAGTCGCGACTGAGGATACGGATGAGAAGATTTATATAATTGTCGCCAAGTTCTTATTCTCAGCATAGACAATCCGCAAGAAAGTTCTTGCGTCAAGGTTGACTAGCGATTTACGATGATTATATTGGTAATTCAAGAACCTTTGGAATGAAATGTTGCTTTGCATTTATTATAGTTATATCTTAAGATAATGTAGGTGCAGTTTTATTTGTTTCTTGGTGCTATTAATGTTCTGCTTCTACGCATTTGCACTCTTACGAGATTCTTATGCCATTTGTCCATGACTACTTGTATATTTTGTCACTTGGAAATGATTTCCCAGTGTAGTGATGATTTATGTTTTTATATTTGATATGCCCTATGTATTCCTCTGTGCTATTTTATCATTGCTGATTTGATTTTAATTATAACGATTTTTAATTGTGTGTTTTTACTATGATGTATGTTGTTTTTAAGGATTTTTGAATCCGAAATAAACTTTCTAATTCACTTTGATATTGAGTTCAGAAAAATGGCATTACATATAAGGTAGAACTAAGCATACAATTTCCAATAAAAGATGGTGCCATGCAGAAACGTTCATGAACATTAAATATCTTGCTTTAATTTTTACTAAATTATATTGACAACTATTATGCAAAAAGTGCTTAGTCTAGATGGGCTCACACAGGGAAAAGTAACTGACAGGCCTTTACTCATTGGATGTAACAACCTCAGTACGAGATCGAGGCTCAAGTCAAGTATCCGGAATGGGATCCGGATAGGATCTGGTAAGTAAACCATACCCGGAATGAAGGAGATGTGGTAAGAGTACTACCAGAGAACCGGTGCTCTCAAATAAAGATCAGTAGTTGGAGTTTTCTAAGCTGCTTTGTGGTAAACAATGGCTCTTTGAAAGTCTCACTCAGTGGTACTATTTGGGATATTATGCTTCGACCTTTCCCAGAGCTCGGAAAGATCCAGGGCATCTATCTATTGAGCCGGATAGTTGCCCTACTCTTTTATGCTGGTGAAGATTTCCTGATAATCTTGGGGAGTAGTGGCAAAAAAGAATACATTGGGGTCACCTAGAGCGCCATTTAAATGGTTGTTTACAGAAGAGAACCCTTTGTTGTGCCTAATAAAAGATACCCAGGCATACCTCCCTTAACTGGACATTGGTCATTCAGAGTTTGGAGAAAAAGAAAATCCTTCAATTTCTAGAGGAAACCCAAAATAGATAGTAGAATCCATGGATGAATTTCTTCCACGATATCAATAAATTGTATTCTTTTTGTGAGTTTTATCCACAAATTGGAAGATTTTCAGTTTCCTCCAAACTTGAAATTTTGAGTCGTCTGCCCAGTATTGGAGGGAGTGGAGGGAGTCATTGATAAAGATATACGCACATCTAAGAGAATAAGGATTCAATATCTATTGAAATATCTGATGATGCTCACACACACATCAGGAGGATCTTTGTTCAGAATAAAGGGCCTGATGTATCAAATGGTTTTAACCATTCTGTATCGATGGGTAAATGAATTGAAACATAAGAGCAAAAGTTCTACCACAAATCTCTGATGGGTGTAATGGCATTCTCAGTTTGGCTGCATTCCACTGGAAGGCTCTGCCAAGTCCATTTGAAACGTCACAAACGACCAGGGCTTATAAAGAAGCCCACAAAGCATTACTCTCTCTTGTGGAATCATTATTCCCTCGCCCCCCCGGTAATAATGAAAAAGTTGACCTTCGAAACATGAATTTTCTAGCAGTAAACATGCACCATCTCAACTCAGCCAGCACCTACATGTCAATCCACACCTGCATCTCTGCCTGCACAGAAGCCTGCTTCCACACTGACACTAGTTAGCAAAAATCCACTAATTAATGCAGTTAAAATTGCAACCACACTGACGAGGCTTGCTGACCAGCTTTGGCACAAACACATGTGACATCAACTATGAGGCATGGTCATGGGACCATGGTCTCTGGGACAGACCCGTTGACATATAATGTGCTGCAGGAACTCTGGCCACTTAAATTGGTCCTTAGAAACACATACACAAGCACTAATAACCGGTTGTACAATCAAAAACGGATACTAGGGAAAAATTAGCACCTGCTCCCATACTCCTGATGTTGTACCAACATTTCTGAGACTCGGACCAAAACTTCGATTTTCCAAGAATAGTTATTAGTCATGAAAGATACAGTGGGATAATCCTTGAAACAGCAGCTGAAACCAGCGGCATAATCCAAAATGATGCCCTGCTCCTGCATAATGTGATGAGGGGCCCTGAGTCTCCCATTTCTCACAGATATTCATTGATCTTGGGCTAAATGTGGCCCCTTTAAAGGTTGCGGGCCTTCTGGAGTGTTGGTGGGCCCACAGTCCCGCAGGGGCTGCTTTTTGCCGCTGGCTCAAACCTATGCAGATGAGTGTGGGGTTTCCATTAGAAACTTAAATAATGCTCTGCTTAGATAACAGACAAGGGTGCCATTTGCGTGACATTCCTGGTGTGATTTTGTGCAGAATGGGGCATGACAGACTTCGAATGGTCACATACGTTGCCAGTTGAGCGCTGGGATAGGATGGCCATTCTGTGGCGCATGCTTCCAGTGTGGGGAGGAGGTGGAGCTGGAGGAGAGAAGGGGAGTATGAAAAGACTGATGGTTAGAACTTACTAACAGTAGCGGCTGCTCTTCATTACAAGTGGTGAGGCAGGGGTGGGGGTAAATAGCACAAAAAAAGCACTTACCGGCCGTTGCCGTCTTGGGGTTCTTCTGCTCTGGTCCCGACTCCAATTCCCAATGGACTGGTGCAAGCTGCGCAGGCTTCTAGATGCAAATCAAAATGCTGCTCTCATACTGGTAATACAGCATGAGAGCAGCACCGTGATTGGCCTGAGCGGGCTGGTTTTACACTCGCTCAGGTCCTAGGAGCCTGTGCTTCTTTTCCACCCGGCTGTGCAGCACAGAGCTCGGGTGGAGAGAGATCTAATTGCGCATGATGGTTTAGCCGGCCTTAGACAGCCGGCCAAATCATCATGCGCACTACTCCTCTCCTATCATCTTGGCCCCACCTTGCCCAGACTTGGTTGGCTCTAGCGAGCGCGGAAAGAAGAATATAACGGTTTTATTATCATTTTATTTTTCCCCTTCCCTCAGCTGGCTCTCAGCAGGAGCGCGCGCCTCCGCCATAGCAGAGGAGCCGCCGCTGCAACCAACCTCCCCAAAACACGTGGATCTTTTATTTTGATTTTAGGGATTGTCCCTTGCCATTTTAAACCATTTCAAGCTTTTGAGCACAATAATGCAATTATACGCTTTTGACGACTGAGCAATGAGGAGTGTATGATAGGAAAATGATGCCCTTTTCTTGTTGAGTTTGAGCAAAACGTACTTTGAGGTGCCTGTGGAAGTTGATTGTGGTTACAAAATGGAGCGATTATCCTCCCTGAATACTGTAATCTTCCTTGAAGGGATTTGTGAAACATTTAGCAGTTGTAGATTATATTGCCAACTTCCTTTTTATTGTCGGAGGGGCGTGCTGTCTGAAACTGTAAAGCAAATGTACCTGGTAAAATCAAAACAAAAGAAACCGCATTAGGACGTAGTCTTGTACACCCTGTCAACTAGAACTGAAGAGTGAGTGGGTGGCAAGCACCACCCCCAAAAATGTTTTTTTTGTGTGAGAGACTGGCAGGAGTTTATAAGTATTATTTTATCGCTCCGAAATTTGCTCCTGTGGCGCTTCTTTCACGTTTGTAACAAATGTCGCATGCTTTTTGAATTCTCAAAGAATTTTAAAGATATTTGCTTACAGCATTGCCAAAGGTGTACATTTGTACAAGCGAAAATGTGACAGAAAAGTGATATTGCACTTTTTAAAAACTTTCCTCCCCTACACCCCATTGATTCTGTGGATACTGCTTCTGAATAGCTACTTAAAAAACACACAATCCCGCACTTGAAAGGAATACACTTACAGGCATTTTCAGGATGGCAAACTACCTGCAAATATTTCTGTTTCCAGTATTCTGTCAACGATTCCTTCTCAGCTTAAACCTCTTTTGCACTGGTAAAATCTCAGTTTTCCTTATTCTGTAAATCAGGAATATTATTTAGCCTTCACAAATTCCATTTTATGTGCACTTATGTGCACTTAATTGGAAAATAGGTGCACAAATTAAGCGGTAATTCTCTAAACACAATCAAAAGTGCCTTAATCAGTGCACATTCAGCATTAACAAAGCCATTCATTTGTACTTGTGTATAGTGAACAGGCATTCACAACAAGAGTAGTGTGAGTTTCCTCACACAAAAGGTCTAAATGTGATAATTGCTTAAGGTCTTGTTTTTGGGAATAGAAGAACCTTCTTCCAACATGATGAAGGGCCCGTTCGTATAGGAAGGCAAGGAGGCAAACCGAGAAGGAGGAATAGGTTACATGTGGAGAAACAGGGCAAGAGGTGCAAATAGGGTGAATGTTAGCACTCTGGATAAGTAGGTAGAAAAAGAAAGATGGAACAGATATTAGAAGTTGGAGAGGATTCACAGGGAAGATAAAGGGGTGAAGAGGCAGGGTGCCAGGGGAACATGGGTTGATGCAAGCCAGGGGACATGGAAACGCAGTAGGACGCAAGGGCAGGGAGGTGCAGCAGTGATGGAGGCACAGGTCTCAATGATAGCATGGAGTGGAGAAGAGAAGCAATAGGAAGGCAGAGAGGGAATACAGCAGGTTCAGATGGGAACACTTATGTAAGGGTCACACCAGACAAAACATAGTACAGTAAACAGGGTCGTCTTAGCAGCATTATAGGCCCCCGGGCAAAGCAGTGCACAGGGCCCTACCTACACAACCACTCACAGGAATAAAAATGTTTAACTGAACTTAGTGTTTAATTCTGGCCTGCAGGGGGCCCCTATGCTCATGGGCCCCCCGGGCAACTGCCCAACGTGCCCATGCTTTAAGGCGGCGCTGACAGTAAGCACAAGTGAGGTACTGAACTCACAGGGATCAATGGAGGCACAGTAATGGCAGTCCCGGGTGCATGCGGGCTCTAGATTACACAGAATAAAGCACATGTAGCAGTCCTTAATTTGAGCAGGTGGTTGCAGGTGTGGCCCACCGGCACTCAAATTTGGGACTGGCACTTATTTTTCCTCTTCATACTTTAACTATGTGCAAAAGACAGAAAAATACAAGAGGGAGAAAGAAGGAGGAACAAGAAAAAAGGAAAAACAGTGCCAAAGAAAGATAACACCAATGATAAAGAACCTGAAAGAGTGAGATAAATGAACAGGAAAGGTCTGGTGGTTGATGGAGGAGGCATGAGGTGCAATTCAGACCACACAGCCTTGGCATTCAGTAGCCCGACCTTCAGATAGTGCAGGCCATGGGCTTTTGAGCTAAACTTTGGGCACTGGCACGTATTATTTTACAAATAACATGTAGAGGTGTACAGACACAGAAACTAAGGCACAATCACGCTTAGATGCAGGTTGAAACAGGCAGATGCACATCCACATACAGCCACATTACTTACCACGGAGGTTAGGGGTGCTGGTGGTACTCTGCTGCCATTACATTGACAGAAGAGGGAGCCAGGAAGACAGTCCACCCTGGTTTGGAAAGGCAGGCTGAAATCTGCCAGGGATCAAGTCCTAAAAAAATAGTCTACGAATTAATTATCATATGCACTTAGCAATGATGTGACAAGCATTGACATCACAGAAAGTAGTGTCACAGGAAGTGGTAGTGCATCCCTATACATTTCCTCGCTTAAAAGCATTCAGGCCTATTTTACAATGAACAGTGAAACACAGTCTTAGCTATATATAAAGTAAGAATGTAGATATATGTATACAATGAATGTATATAAGTATATTTGCTTGTCTGTGAATAGAAAACGCCAGATTTTTAAGAAAATAGTCAGGTCAGCATGTAAAACATAATCTATGCATTTATAAACATTGTTATTTGTGTTTTATGAAGTAATTGGTACTAATATCGGATGAGCAAATAAGTATAAATTAATGAAAGCAGATATTTAGAAGGTATGTGGTGTTAAAGTTGTCATTTATATATGGAACCAGTCAAGATGGTATCATGAAATTAAAATCAATTATTTAATTATAATTGTGCACAAGGTTTGTGATCTTCTGGAGTGGCCTTCCGACTAGATGCGCACTTTAAAAACAGAACAAATTAACATAATCACACAGAATTGTGGAAATATTTTTGATGTAATTGAGTCTAGAAATGAATGAAAGAGACAACATTTTAAACAGGCAGTAGAACTCGGTAATTAAATTCTGAGACTGAGATGACAAATTTGATTACATTTCCTGGGTGTATTTTTTAAGGAGTTAACCTTTTGGTTTTAATATATTTAATTTCTAGTGGTGTTCTTCAACCAGCTTTTTCTTTTTTTATTGGTTTTTAAATGATAACACTTAAACACTTAAATCATTGAGAACATACTGAGCCGCCACGGTAGATGACTTCAGTACCCTTCCCTCAAGGTAAGGTACAACAGTAATTGACTTCCGAGTAAACAGTTCAGCATTTTCTCAATTCGATTATCAGAGTTTCACACTAGGGTCCAGTACCCAGTTGGAGACATCGGTTGTGGGTGTCGCACTATACTCATCTTTGTCCATTTGCCTAGGGCTCTGCAGCCCCCCCATATCTCATTGTATTTATGGGGGCATCCCCTTCCCTGGTGTACCATCTTCTCACTTATTCTGCACATTTCCATGCCCATCACCCAGTTCTGCAGGCGTGGGCTGCAGTCTCTTCTCAATTTTTAGCAATTTTCTTTTCTCCACTACGTCTCCCAGATCGACTAATTTTTTGTTATAATTTGTTGCGTCTGAGCCCGCCCAAACACCCAATGCGAGGGGGGCCTCAAGGTCAATTGTGGCCTCTAAGAGGGTATGCGTAACCCTGTTCCAGAGCGAGCAAGCTTGGGACACTCCCACAATGTATGCATGAAAGTGCCTCACTGTCCACAGCGCCTATGGTATAACTCATTTTGGGACCTACCAATTTTATGTAGGAGTGTATGGGTATAATACATTTTATGCAAGATTTTATTCTGAGTCGATAGCTTACCTTTATGGCCATCTCCCTGGGGAACTGTAGGGCATACTTCCACTCTTTGTCATTCACTTCCCCCACGTTGCCCTGCCAACGGGCCCGGAGTCGGTACAGGTCACCCTGTGTGTTCCCCATCAACATTGTATACGTAAGTTAATTAGCCTTGGATGCCATATGGCCGGCTAGGAGTTGGGATTCCAATGAGGAGTCCTCCTTCATTTCATCCCTTCTTGGGATCCTTGAGTGTAAAGCGTGTCGCAGTTGCAAATACCTAAAAATCTGTGTTGTGTACATTGCATATTCAGCCTGTAAGTGTTCGAATGGCACCATTCCGTTTGCATCCCATAAATCATGGAACATGGAGAAGACAATTGCATCCAATTGTCTGAAGTCCACTTGCTCAGTCACTGGCCCCAGCCACGTTCCTAGCAATAGGTGGAGTTGGGGAGTGAGTCTCTTTCCCCAACCCCTTTCTCAATTCAGTTTATACCACAGAGAGACCACCATTGCGGTGGTTGGCGGGGCATTCATCTGCAGTTTCCCTCCATATAACACGTGTAGGTACTCCTTCGGCCTAATTTTCTCTCAGTTCATCAAGCCATATTCCCAGATGAGACATATGCCCACTCATTCACTCTCTGGAGCCTCATAATATCAGGTAGAACTATACCACACTCATATACAGATCTCTGGAGCGTGAAGGGCAATTCACAATGGGCCATTGTTCCATTTTAGGGATTGTAGTGGTCTATTCACCACCAGGAAAAATCATCTAGAATCACATAGGGGCTGCTTTGCAGGATACAGGTAAATCTAGGAACAGCAATCATTTAAAAGAGTGCCGCTCTGCCAAGAAGAGATAACGGCAAACGCCTCCAGTGTTCTATATCCTTTTCCAGCCCTTGACGGAGTGGGGCCAGGTTATCTTCATAGTGCATTTGCTCTTTCTCGACACCCATAGACCCAAGAATTAAAGTGGTGAGTAGCCACCTGCAGGGGCAACGGCAGGGGTCACTGCACTCTCCAGGTCCCTATCCAGAAGGCCAGTGATTTATCCCAATTTATCTCTAGGCCTGAAAAGTGCCCATATATCTGAAAGATGTCACTAAGTCTCTCCAAGTATGAGGCTGGTTCTGCAATATAGAGTAGGATATGTTTGGAGTATAATGATATCCGATCTTCCCAGGAGTAATTCCATCTTCAGCCCCATACTTGGGCGTCTACCCAGATCCATTCAGCTAGGGCCTCTATCGACAAAGCAAAAAGCACCGTCAACAGTGGACATCGCTGCTGTGTACCTCTCCGTAAGGGGGAACTCTCTGGGCATGGTTCCATTGAGCCTGAAGCTGGCTCTGGATTGGGTGTAGAGAAGTTGCGTCCATTTCAGGAATCGGGGTACGAATCCCATTTTTCTCAATAGGAAGGGCCATTCAATGGAGTCGAATGATTTGTTCATATTGAGCGATGCGATGGGCAGAGGTATTCCCATTGTGTCAACCTCCATGATATTGTTATAGAGGTGGCATAGATTCAACCTAGTAGGTCAGCAGGGTATTAACCCATTCTGGTCCTTGTGTACCAAATCCGAGATTACACTTTGCAGTCTGTTAGCTAGCACCTTCGCTAACACTTTAGTGCCTGATTTAAGTAGGGAGATTGGCCTGTAGGAATTCCACCTGTTTGGGGGGTTTTCAGGTTTAGGGATAAGTATGATTGTCTCCGTGCATTGATCTCTGGGGAACTCACCCCTTCAAAATGTTTCCATGTACATGTCAAACAGTGGGTTTACTACATTATTTGCCTTTCTCATATAGAATTCCGCTGGTGGTCTGACTGGGCCTGGTGCCTTCCCTGACTTTAGCTACAAGAGTTCAAGGCTTATTTCGTCTGTTGTTAGGGGCCCCTCAAGCTCCAGAATTTGACCCTTGCCCAGGCATCTGCAAGGGTAGTCTCAGATAAAGTTCAGAGGTGCTGGCTCTGGTATGTCACTAAAGGGCGCATAAGAGTCCTGCTTATAGTCCACCATTACCGTCACTATCTCCTCACTGCCCGTAATGGTTGAGCCGTCTGGGCTTATGATTTCCCCAATGTGGTGCCTATCTCTGTGTCTGTTACTGAGTCAGGCCAGGAGTTTCTTGGTTCTCCTCACTTCATACAGCTGTTTCTGTTTGATCATGTGTGTTAGTCTAATTTCATTCATGGCTAGTATTCTATATTTCTCAGTCTTGAGGTGAATGTGCTGCATTACAGCGTTGGAAGGTGTTTAGAAATGGGGTTTCTGGTTGGCTAGGGTATGCACCTAGGCCAGGCAGAACCCACCACTCTAGTCAGGGTAAGGGAGTTACACACCCAAGATAACCCTTGCTCACCCCTTTGGTAGCTTGGCAGAGCAGTCAGGCTTATCCCAGATGTAAAGTGTTTGTCTCACACACACACACACACACACACACACACACACACACACACACACACACACACACACACACACACACACACACACACACACACACACACACACACACACACACACACACACACACACACACACACACACACACACACACACACACACACACACACACACACACACACACACACACACACACACACACACACACACACACACACACACACACACACACACACACACACACACACACACACACACACACACACACACACACACACACACACACACACACACACACACACACACACACACACACACACACACTTTTTATTATACATAAAAACACATAAATCACTGTGACACTAGGCACTTGTCATGATGTCACATAGCTCATAAAATCACTTTGCCAACTGAGCAATAGTCACAACATCACAAGGTAGTGCAATCAAGTAAATACTCATATGTTGCACACGTTATAAAACCACCATCACTGCACATAAAAGGTGATCCCTGAAGTAATGCCTGTTATCATGATAAATGCAAGGTAAACCGAAATACATTCATAATTCAGCACTTATCCTGTGACAGGTATTGGATAAACACATGAATCACCACATATTACATTTAAAACATAGGGCACAGCACCCTGTGCTTCTATTACGCTTTATACTGTAATTTAGGCACTAAGTGCAGCACACAGCAGCAACTGCATGCCTATTAGCCGCAATAGTGTAATTCCCAACACTTAGGGGGCAGGAACCTTTGCCCACCTCTCACAGGCAGGTAGTTGTCCCGGTGCTGTGAAAGCACCCATATACGTTTTCAAAATGGCCCCTCGGGACCCAGAAGGCAGGCTGGTAAAGGGAGAGCCCAAGGTAGTCCAACTGCCTCCCTGTGACCTTTGAGCCTGGCGCACCTGTGCTCCAGTGAGGTGGTATCCTCTGGCTCGCGGGGCGTACCCCGCCCGTTGCCAACTTTCCTCAGGGTGCCTCCACTGAGGATTTGCCCGCAATGCCACAACTCTCGGGTAGCGGCCGCCGCATACTTGGGCCTCACCCACCCGCCCGCAGACTAAAGACCCCAAAAGCTGCTGAGGCCTGCCAGGCCGTGCGACGCAGTCTGAGGCTGGACCAGTGTCCCAAGCACAGGCCCAGTGGACTTGCTCGCCCCACCTGGGTTTCCACCAAGGGGGCTCCTATCGGGGAGAACACCCTCGTTGCGGCATGCCCGGCGGGGCGGAGTTTCCGCCTGTCCACTATTCTGGACTCCAGGGGGACCGGCATTACTTGCTTCCCACTGCCTTCCTTGGCTGCTGTCGGCTCTCCCTCGCTAGGGAGGCGGAGCCGGCCCTGTAGCAGCTGACGCGGTGCCGGAGCCCTGGTTGCTACGGAAACTTTCTCCTCCATCCCTCACACTGCCCACATCGGGGTTCCCTTCCAAAAGGGAGGGGGCCACGCTGAAGGGGGATTTCGGTGTGTGGTGCTGTGGCAAGCAGACCGTGCTCTGGTGCAGAATGAGCCCCCGCCTCTGCCCACAGAATTTAAAGCTCGCACCACGCACTTTCTGCCGGTTTCCTTTCCTTTTCAAAAACAGAGACCCATAGCGCTCCACGCACACTTTCTGCAGGCAGAAAGCGCTTTTTCCAGGCTTCCTTTTTCAGGCAACGAAATGAAGCACCAGCCATAGGAAAAAAAAAAGCCAGGAGCATTCCACAGCGCTCACCTCGCGCTGAGCTCCTTTGAGAGCACTGGGGGGCACGCATGTTCAAGAAAGCAGGCAGCAGGCCAGCACACAGGTTCCTTGGGGCAAAGATGCAGTCCTTCCAGCAGGTCAGCACTACAAGGCAATGTCTAAGTAGCGGTTCCCTGGCTGCACAGCAATCTTCTGGTGCAGCATGTAGAGCCAGCAGTGTCTGGTTACAAGTCCCACGAAGTGTCTAAAATAATGGGGTCATTCCCCCTCTACTTATACTCCAAAAGTCTTTGTTCTGGGGGCACTTCAAACAACCTTTAGAAGTGCACAACACCCCCATTCAATCCTCAGCCCTGGCTCTAGACACACTACAAGGGGGCGGAGACAGCATTGTGAAAGGTAGGCACATCCCTATTCAGGTGCAGGTGACAACTCCTACCACCACTCTAAATGCAGACCAGGCCTAATCAGCCCACTATGAGTCACCCAGGAAAGGCAGGACACACCTCAACCCCCCCTTGTGATTATCTACAGTGAATGCACATCCCCAGCCCCTGTCACTCCACAACCAGACAGTGAGTACACAACTAGGCAGGGCACAAAGAGTCATAAGCACACAGAAATGCCCACTTCTAAAAGTGGCGTTTCTAAAATAGTAATAACAAATTCGCTTCCACCAATAAGCAGGATTTGTTACTACTATTCCAAGCATACCAAACATGGCCATGCTACCCCTGTCATATCAGAAATTACCACTGAAACACATATCAGGGAATTCCCAATGCAAACCTATGAGAGGGCAGCCTCACAGCAGTGAGAAACCAAATAGCCAGTTTGTCACTACAAGAATATGCCACACAGCTAAGGCACATGTCCTACCTTTTACCTATATTATCAAAAAGGAGTATGATGTTCCTAAACTAGGGAGAGAAGGTGTAGGAAGTTCGTATCCTGTTCCAATGGTGGAAACAGGGGTATTCCTATTTGGGAAATAGGGCCCTCACACACCCACGGGTGTCATGCTTCATCATAGGGCATGCTCCTCGTCAGGTAAATTAAATATACCAAGCAGATGTAGACCCATCTTACCAAGTTTACACGAGAGAGCACCTGCACTTTAGCACTGATCAACAGTGGTAAAGTGCCCAGAGTCATAAAACCAACAAAAAAAGGTCAGAAAAAATACAGGAGGAAGTTCTGGGATAACCCTGCAAAAAAGGCCAGTTAGAACAGTGTTTAAGCTGCCTCCAGGTCGAGGATTTCCTCTTTGACCTCCCACAGCGACGGGTTCTCTCTAACTTTACCCCTATTTTGCCTGCTATAATGACCCCCTGAATGGTGGCCTTGTAAACCGCCTTTATGGAAGAAGTGCAAACTAGCCACATGGGTTTTGCTTTCTTGGATAGGTAAAGTCATTCTCACCTCATTGCTACGGCCACTCACTGTTTCTGCCATCTTGTATATTCCCTTTACTTTCAAAATCTAAATGTACATTCTGTCTCTCACAGTGACCCCCTACCGACCCTTTCAGAACCACCAAGCCAACCCTGGATGTCACCTTTACTGGATTTCCAGGATCTCATTCTGGGATGGCTCTGTAAATTATATCTACTATAAGAGAAACTGGCCTTTAACTGGCTAAATGCTTGTGATCCGCGTAGGCTTCTTTACCAGTTGAGCAATCACTACTTGTTTCAGAAAGCAAAACAGAGTTGGGAGACTAGAAAGAGCCTTCAGTCCACTGGACAATCAACTTGAAATCTGCATACTAACAAGGACAGGAGCACAGGACCATGAAGTAGAAATCTGCACAGGAGATTAAAGATGAAAGTAGCAGTATCACCAAAATAGGTTCAGGAATAGAAAGAGCTATAGCAACAAAACAGGAACTAGCAATGAAGGGATTGTAAATCAGCAAAACACCGACGTTTGAAAACGTTCCTTTTAACTCCCTTCAGTGCTTCATTGGCTTGGATTTCTTTGTTGGTGGGCACTGTTATTTAAGTCCATGAGTGCCCCTAGGCCGGTGCTCAATTGTAGTCCTACTTCAATGTTTGTGGTTTTCAAGGCCTAGCTTGTTGAAGTGTGACATAGTATTGTAAAGAGTGTTGAAAACAGGACCCGGTGACCCATCTTGAGTGCCATCCAATAGCAGGAAAGCTTTATCCTGAGTTATATCCTTTTGTTCCAAACCTTTACTTGATATTGCACTGGTAGTGAGATTGAAGATGTACACGTGTGTTCCACATTGGTTAAATAGAACAAACTGAGAGACTTAGTAATAATAGTGAACTATTTTGCTGTGATGGTTTGCATGGTCAAGTAAGGGTAAATACTTCTTTACATGATGTATACAGTGGTTTTCCCGAGAGAATCTCTTGTTTTCAAGTAGACTAGGTTATTGTTTTGTGGACTTTTTGGCAAATGATGCAGTGGTTTGGTGAAAACATAAATAGCTTTGCATGTGTGTTTGAAAGTTTTCATCTGTCTTGACAAAATGTTCACATCTTTTCCCAACCTGCTTATTGTCATAATTATATTTAATTGCACAAATGTACTTTTGTAATAGAGTTAACACATTTTCTGACAAAGGCGGAGATGCTGACTGTTGTTAGGAGGCATTGCAGTGCTTCATACTTCCAGCACGGCCCCATACTCACCTTAATGATGATGTGAGGGATGATGTTTCTGGGTGTGTAGTGTTTTGCAGATATCATGTTCAGGTTATCATATGTGTGGCATGAACACATGATTAGGTGGGCTAATACTCTCAAGCCATGGCCCCTTGCTCATATGAATATATACTGAAGTATAGATGTCTATGCAACTGGAGCATCGTATTTTTGGCTTCTCCTTTACGCGTCATAAATGCTTAACATAAATGTGCTATTAGCACATGTTTTCAGTATGGCCTAACTACATTAATATAAAGTGTTGCACTTGACATAATTTTTTAAGTGCACTCACTGTAGAGTTAGAGAATTCATACATACGTTGTGTGCCTTAATCGTATTAAATTAGATATTCTTTGAAGACTTGATGAATGAACCACCCTCACCTAGAAACATCAATGATGCATGTAATATGTGCACTAATGTTTGATATATTTCATTTAAAATGTAGTTCTTAGCCATACTTACACCTGCGTATTAAAGCTTTTATCGTATGACACATGTATGTAATATGAATATAATGTACTGACAGCTTTATATTCATTTGTGCTTAAAGTGCACACACATATTAAAGGTGCACCATTGATTTAATGCTTTAAAGTTGCCCTGACTAGGCCTGTTTTCCAGTCTGCAGAAAATACTGTTTCCCATTTCTGCGTGCATGTCTTTTTCCTTGCAGGTGCATTCATATAGATCATTAGTTTGAGAATAGATACAACACCAGGGCCGGCTTTAGCGCTGGTGGCGCCCTGTGCGACAATGTCTGTTGGCGCCCCCCCAATGACCACCTCTGCCACGGATTCCCTCACTAGCACCCTTTAACAGTGCCTCTCAAGTCTCCATAACCACTGTCTCTCAGATTCCTTTAGTTTTATAGCGCCACTCATACCAGTGTAAGGTGTCAGAGCACTTTACACCACACACACATTGCACAGAGACAATCATATGTGTGTAAATCAGTGTATAGGAAATGTTACATCAGTCAGTACTATAAGGTGTAGTGTAGGAGTGACATGTCATCGATACTGGTAGGCAATATAGTTAAAGTTCTTATTCAGGAAAGGCACAAATTCGGAATTTAAAATGTAACATCATTGTTAGGGGTTATCTTTCATAATAAGAATTGTTTTCTACCCAAATGAACCCTTTTCACAAGATTAGGATAATGAAAGACTGGGCAAAAAAACATATAGCTCTAACATATACCTTGCAGTTTGCAGCAGCTCGAGGGTGACAGTTAATAGCGCAATGTTCTATATTAGGATTTTGACTTATAAACAAGTAACAAAAGGAGCTCTCTGACAGAAGCAGTAACCCACTGACCTATTTACATTATATGCACTTCGTTATCCGCATGGTACACGTTCTTAGCAGCAGGCATTTTAACCCTATGCGCTACCTTAGGATGAGTCAAAACTTCCACTAGACAAACCTCCGGTCTATTTCCAGAAAGACGATTAATCACCGGACTTCTCTTGACATTTTAATTGATGTCTGAAAGTTGCTGGAGGCCAGGAACGAGGCAGCAGGTGCTTTTAAAATAATACACATTTTCAAAAATGACGCCCCCACCCCCAAGTCAATGCCCGGTGCGGTCGCACCGATCGCACCGCCCTAGAGCCGGCCCTGTACAACACTGTACTAGTGATAGAGAGGGAGCCTGAGAAGACCTTGACAAAAGAGCATGGAGAGCCAGAGTGTTAACTGAAGAGTCCTATTTAGCAATGTTGCCACATGGCTTAGGTGACCAAGGACGATGTCGTTCCCATGTTCATTGTGGGACATTCCAGAAATGTTGCAGCTTACGACGTGAGAATGGAAAAGTATAATGGAACCCCTGATGATGCGAACAGAGGTGTGTTACCTGAAAGACTCTGGTGGAAATATCTAGTGCCCACCCTGCTTAATGTTATGCCACTTTTCCTTAGACTTTGAGAGGTTTAGACCTCTATGCATATTCCCATTGAATCTTGCTGAGTGTGGGTTAGGCTAACAATTAAATTCCGCTGACCCAAGAAGACTCTTGACCGAACTTCTGACATGCGGACACCTTCCCTTTATTTTCTGAACTTTCCTGTATTTCCTGCATTTCCCTAAATTTGAGGTCTCTTTAGACTATTAAACCATCCTCTCAGTTTGGACTTTAACCAAATGATTTTAGATTTTACTCATGTATAGAAAAGAGAATCAGAAACTCTTCTCTGAGCACGAAATTTTGCTATTGATCTTTTGTATTGCTGTGACTGAATTACTTGTTTGTCTCACACTGGTATGCCTAAACTTCTTTAGGAGGCTGGGTTTCCCAGTTGTTATTCTGTATATGGTGCTGAGATTTGTGTACCTTAACTTGACTGCTAACTTTTAATAAACCTTCTTAACTATAGGCACTGAGTCCTGGTCCTTATTGAGTAGCCAAATGGGTTACATTATTAATTGCAATTGATTGATGAAATGCTTACTCTCATCACCTCTCAGGCGGGAAAGAAAAGATTAATCGGAGGACAAATGGCAAGAGGGTTGGCCCAGAGCGCTGCAGCACAACTGTTCATTTTGTTTGAACACTAGCGCTCGCACACAATAACAATAAAACACAGTGGCACACATACACACAGGTGGGACACACACTTATACACAACCACAAAGCAATAATACACAATAGCACAGACATGTACACATGAGCAACACCACAAACACACAAACACACTTGGAACATGCTGAAAAGGTAGGAAGCAAGTGCTGGGAACAGTGAGGCCATAGGAGTTGGCCTTTGTTTCCCATCATTCCACCTGACACCCCTGAATTCTCAGTGTGCCTGCAATCCTTGCCATCTTCCCAGGGCACACCCACATGCAGCCACATTCCAGGCCTTGAAATTCACCATAAGTAGGCAGAACAGATTTGCCAATTTTGCAGCTTTCTGTTCTTTGGAACAACTGGGAGCTTCCCCACCGCAACACCGTCCGCGCATGCTGCACACATTTAATCTATAACGCATTTAGCGGGGATCAGCGGTCATGCAGGGGCTGCACTTGAGAGAGCACCAAAGTCTCCGCTTAGCAAAGGGAATGAGCAACATAAAAAGATTGGATGTTGAGTGATAAAAAAAGAACGTGAACAGAAAAAAAGAGCTAACCAGAGAAAGGGGTGGCAAAGAAAAATAAACATAGAAACTGCGGAGGGAGAGATGGTGTGAGGGAGAGACATATTGATGGAGAAAGAGGAGTGAGATGGGATGAGGAGAGTTATAGGGATAGAGGGAGGAACAATCAACAGAGAGGGCCAAGAGGCAAACATAGAGATGAAAAGAGCTTAAGAAGAAGAGAGGGAACTATAAGAATGACACAGGAAGAAGAGAAGAGAGTGCACAATGACAAACCTGTTTATACTATCTATCGTTCGCAATTTGAAGCCATTTGGTGATGTGTGATTGACTTCACAAATACCTCATGTGCATCTGGACTGTGCTTTCACTTCAGTTTCATGGTTTTATGGCACTGGACTGGGCTTTCACTTCAGTTTCAGTGTTTTATGGCACTGGACTGGGCTTTCACTTCAGTTTCAGTGTTTTATGGCACTGGACTGGGCTTTCACTTCAGTTTCACTGTTTTATGGCACTGGACTGGGCTTTCACTTCAGCTTCACTGTTTTATGGCACTGGGCAGGGCTTTCACTTCAGTTTCACTGTTTTATGGCACTGGACTGAGCTTTCACTTCAGTTTCACTGTTTTATGGCACTGGGCTGGGCTTTCACTTCAGCTTCACTGTTTTATGTCACTGGACTGAGCTTTCACTTCAGTTTCACTGTTTTATGACACTGGGCAGGGCATTCACTTCAGTTTCACTGTTTTACGGCATTCCTTTTAGTTTTGTGCAGGAGTGCACCAACTGTGTTAGCAGCTAATATTGTAAGGCTGTAGCTGCAGGAACTGTATAATCTGAGTCATGCAGCCCAATGTTGTGATGTCGCTAAAAAATGGCAAGGCAGTTGTTACTTGTTTTGAATAAAGTGTGCTTGTTGAGAAATGGGAAGGGGAGTAGTAGGATGCTAATGGCTGGGGTCCCATCATGCTTTTTGGAGAAGCGTTCCTCATCTAAAGATATCCCAGAGTATGGCTTATTTCAAGTTCAACCTGGAGCCCATCTTGTGCTTAGCATGGGAAGTGCTGCAGGCTGCTGGACTCATTAGCCAAGCCATTTGTAACAATTGTTGTGATTAAAGGAGCACTGCAGTGACAAACCTACACATAGCCAGCTAGGAATCATTCACCTCAGAAAAAGTTAGATTCACTCGTTACCAAAAGCAGTGGCAGCTCCTCTGCTAAGGCAGTTAAAAAAGGAAAAATAAAATGATAACACAATGTTATTACCATTTTATTTTTCCATACTTGCTCAGTTCTAGGTGTAGGGCTGGGCGGGGCTGGGCTGGGCTGTGCAGAGCAGGGGGAGGAGTGGTGGGCACTCTCTAAGTGCGCATAACGGTTTGGCCGGCCGTCTTGGACCTGCCAAACAGTCATGCACACTTTGCATGTTCTCCACCAGGCTGCTTTGCACAGCCTGGTGGAGAACATGCACAGGCTCATAGTCCCCACCTGAGCACCGAACCATGACACTCAGACCAATCACAATGCTGCTGTCATGGTGACAGCAGCATTGTGATTGGCTTGAGGGAGCCTGTGTGCTTCCTGCTTTGGACCGAGAGTCAGAAGAGACAAGGAGAGGCGGCTACCGTACCCAGGTAAGTGATCTATATTTTTTTCATTCCTTCCCCCAACCCCCCTCCCCCCGCCCCACCCTACCACCCCTGTTTAGTAGCAGCCTCCACTGACCAAAAGAAGTTAGACACAAATGTTTTACGGGCAATGTCACCAGATCTGCTTTCTTTTCCATACCATCACAATTCCTGTTGTTGGTCCTTGGGCCTTGTCGTCCTTCTTGTGGCAGAGTATAGAGAGGCTTGACTTTTTGTTCTCCACTGCTGGCACCAGGCTGTGAAGTCTGGGTGGTGAGCATGCTACTTACAATCTTAAGCATGTGCACTACTGTGGACAGAGCATACAGTCACTTAGACCAGCTCTTCCCAAAATAATTAGAACCACAAACCCAATTTTTAGAATGACAAACGTTTGCGACCCATCCGGCTTTAACTGACATTAGTCGAGTGATTCTTTTTTAATGCAACTATAGCATCGTGTGGAAGCACAGTGTCATATACAGACAACACATTTTCTATTTAAATTGCCACTAAATTTGCACAGTCATACAGTTTTGCTGATAAAACTGTATTGCACACAAATGATGGTATGTGGGAATCAGGTTTCTGTGAACATTTATCATTCATGCATCACCAAGTAAAGTGTCCTGATTTGTTTTGATCCTATTAAAATCTTGGTTTCCATCACACTTCAGCAATACAAAGAAATTGCTTTATTTTAGCTTTCCTAACTGCTGAATGTGTACAGTTCATTTACAGGTATTTACATTTCTTTGTGTGTTACAAAGATGGCACCTTACAGTCTTTACTTTCACCCCTGTACCGAGCAGGATTCTCACATAATCCACTCTACTTCCCTTTCTCTGACTGCAAAATGAGAAGAATTTGTAAACACCACTCCCCATTTAAAATTAAAATTAAAATAAACAAGCAGCAATTTGGCAGCAGACATAACCTGACATTTGACTTCTATGTTTGAAGCACAGCAAACCTGACATTATAAATACAGAATTTAAGGGCGTCTTTACTTATTGCTTGGACTTTCGCGACCCACCACCAATCGGGTTGTGACCCACAGTTTGGGAGACACTGACTTAGACCGTCATTACTAGTTGCCTGGAGCAGTGCTCCCAAAAATACTGGGTGCAGGAATACTGGGTCTGGGTTTACTTATTTGGAAGAATCCTGGAGCCTCCAGGGCATGCTGAGGGATGCTCCAGCTGGCAGCCCCACCACCTCCCTGGTCCCTGCCACCCTCAACACAAAATGCCTCAAGCACAGCAACCCATTGTAGCCCCTGCTGGCATTACCACCAAAGGGGGATAATGTGAGCGTCGAAATCCTGTGGTTTTTCCCGCTAAATCAGGCTATGCTCCATTCCAGGCAGACTAAATCAGAATGACCTGAGCTAGGGGTGGAGACCCCACCGCTAATTGGTAATTCCAACCCTGAACCCCAGGCAAATCAGAATGAAGCCCTAAG
This sequence comes from Calotriton arnoldi, assembly GCA_963921515.1. NCBI lineage: Eukaryota > Metazoa > Chordata > Amphibia > Caudata > Salamandridae > Calotriton > Calotriton arnoldi. Next base: position 418,636 of record CAWUFW010005927.1, on the reverse strand, counting down.
TAGTGTATACTGAGAACACACACTTTAGGCGGTGCACACCACATGGAGTTTCAGATCTCGCAGCTGAGGGACTCGAGCTAGCAGCCAACCTCAAGTGCTGATACTGGACCAGACAATTCATAAAGTGTTCTCGCCTCAGAAGCGTAAGTCTTACGCTATTTTATAGGCACTTGTAAAGCACAAACATCTCACCCCATAAGGGGTATCGTGGTGCTATAGCCTCAAACCACTAAAGCCCTATTGCAGGTGGACAGGTCAAGCAGGCCACTAGCTCAAATAGCCAGATTTTTTGCAGCTTTTTTTTAAAGTGGTATAGCTGTGCCAGGTTGTTCCAATTGTGAGGTGCTAGATAAGAAAAAGAACACCATCTGCATCAAGTGGTATGTCTACGGCGAGGAGTGGCCAATGCCATGTCAGATGATCTAAGTTTCCTACCTGGCTGGTAGAACCTGATCATTGTACGTAAGTATACAGGGGCCTCACCATACAGGGCTCTGTGAGGGTGGTCGAGGAGCTTCCTAACAGGTAGCCCTCGATCTTGACAGATCCCAAGGGTCCTGTCCCATAATTTCATGCATGCTGCTGTTAGGAAGGCACCTGAACACTGGTCCACCCCATTCCTTTTCTCCCTGGTACAATTAGATGTTTCAGCACCGAGGACAGTGACCACAGGAGTCACCGAGGAACACAGCACACAAAGGCATGAAAACCAAGAGAATAGGTGGAGAGCCCAGTGACCCTCCCACCTTGGGCCAGAGTCCATGTTCTGTCCACAGGCCACCTCTAGATCTCTAAGTGCCCGAGCAATTAAAATCATTGAAGTGCCTGGCATTCCATTGTTATTGTGATGCACGTGACCTTGCTCTCCTTTGGAAGGCGTGGGAGGGAGATTGGTTGTCTGAAGGCTGAAAATGTTTAGCTGTCTTCGGAGTCACAAAGGCTTCAGGCTTCTGCAGAGAAATGTAATTAACATGTCAGCGGAAAACAGGGTTGGGAAGAAGGTCTTCAGTGTGTAATCAACCCAGCCCTAATCCCCTTTGATTCATTTGACATTGGGCTGCTTCCCTCCAGGCAGTGAAGGAGGATTCCCTAGATACCATGAATATTTTATTTATTTACTTATATGCGGTATGTATGTAAAATGCAGACTCCAAACTCAGAGCGCTGCACAGTCAGAGTGGAAGCTGCAGACCCGCAGTATCCAGGACTGCAGAATAAAGTAGGGTAGAAATGTAAAAGGGGATAAAAATGCCACAGAGAGCCTAATAGTCAGGACCACTGGAATTATGCAGTAGGGGCGGGGCACATTATGCGATAGGGTTGAATAAATTATGTGGCAAGAAACTGCAAATTATATGGCATAATGCAGCACCTTTTTCTATAATATTACTTCATTACTTTGTTCTTCTTACTCTTTTTAACACTGTCTGAGCATTGGGTGCACCTCATTAGTACCAGTTCAACACCCAAATATAGCAATAAGCAACAGAAAGGTGATCAGTCAACCTGTGCAAAGGACTTTCCACTTCTCGACAATACATGTTGCTGCGTTTTTAGTAACTTTTGAACTGTTTGAGCTAGAAACAAACTTTTTTTGTAGTTAAAATGTGTAGATTATGCAGCAAATGATGGATTATGTGGCAAATGCAGCAAATCTACAATTAAGCGAAAAACGCAGCTGCCACACAATCACATAATTCCAGTGGCCCTGTTAATAGTCAATAACAGGCAAGGGCATCAAAGCACTGGAAGATCAGGAATAAAACTAAAATGCAAAGATATAGGTGGGAACAGTAGCTTCAGCGTCTTGTTTACTCAATTAACAGATAATGAAACATGGTTACAAAACAGTGATATGTTAGAGTTAGCATCCCACAAAATTTTAGTGTTTTTGAGCGTTTGATGAAAAGGTAGCAAGTCAGTCCTTCAAGGCATTGGGCAACAGAAAAAAACACAAAAGCTGACATTAGCACAATGCAGATCTAAATTTGGACTAAAAATAGAGAAGGAAAGTCCTCAGGGGTTAGAAGTAAAGTGGATAAGAAGGAGCAATAGCATTGCAGGAGCTATCGGCTTCATTTTTAAGACAGAGACAAAGCTTTTAGAATGAAAGAATAATGTGTAGAGGCGAGTGGGCCTTTCCAGAAAGTGGAGCGCAGAGAGCATCACTTAGAGGTACACAGGAGTCATGATTTAGGCAGACACATCCAAATGTTCCCCAAAGTTTTTTTTTTTTTTTTTTTATTTATACATTTTCAAAAAAAAAAAAAAAAAAACAGACAATACAGATATTCAAATCAGAGCTTTGGCAAAGGTTACACATAATGTAGAAGTCAGTTGGCAGAACTTAACAGTACACAATCCGGCATGACAGATATACATTGACATGACAACAGGTTAAAGTGCATCGTACGATAGGATAGGCTGAACATTATTACACAAAAAAATCGGGTATTATACAGTGGTGACTGTGAGCAGATAAGCAGTGAGTGGACCCCAAACATCACGAGGCTTCGATGCCATGGGCAACTCCTCAGCGTAACATGTGAGCTGATCCCGACAGTATGCCAAGTCCTGCAGCCATAGTTTAGTGGAAGGTGCAGATCTTCCTCCCCAACCCATAGAGATTCTACGTTTAGCGAGTAGCAAGGATATAGCTACAAATTTTCTATGTGGTGCTTTGATATTAGCTACAGCGCCCACCAAGCATAGCTGTGGAGTACATGCTATGGGCAGCTCCACCATCTGATGCAGAATGTGTGTGACTAATCTCCAGTATTCCTGCACCTTTGGACACTCCCAGGCTAAGTGGTAGAAATTGGCGTCCGGGGCATCACAGCGCTTGCAATGATCAGTGTCTCTCAACCCATACCTGTATAGCTGTGCCGGAGTATAATACAACTGGTGTAAATATTTAAAATGCACCAGTCGCAGGTTCCCATTTGCTGTTAAGTGTCCTTTCAGACGGCAACAGTCCATCCACTCGTTTTCAGAAAGCGGTTCAGGGAGAATGTCATTCCATTTAGCCAACGCAGTCTTATCAATTGCGGCCGTATCCCTCTGTGAGGCCTGATATAGTCTCGTAACTAACCTGGCTCTGGATGTGGTAGTGTATATAAGTTGCAACCCTTCAAGTGTCTGCGGTTCTGCAGGGAACTGTGGATAAAGTGTACGCATAGCGGAACGCAGTCTAGTGTAAACAAACAGCTGCATGGTAGTGGCATTGCCCCTGGTGGCTATATTTTCAGACGCGATAAATTGACCCCCAGGAAACGCATCCTCCATTGTCAAAAGAGCCATGTCATGAAGGGTCCTTATCGTACCAGCTTCTTGCGTAACAGAAAGTTCTGAGTGATGCAATAATGGCATGCCTGGAGCATACAGTGGCAGTTTTTGTGCCCGCTTCCCTAACTCTTGCCAGGCCCTAGATGTGGTTCGTACAGTGTCAAATTCCCCTTTGTCAAATACCGTGTGCTTGTTGACTATCATAGCTTTAAGTGGTATAGGGTGTACCGCACCTGCCTCCACCGCCACATGGGGTATATAAGCTGGGTCCTGTTGCCAATAATAGGCGTAATGAGCCTGCGCACAAAGATAGTAGAGATGAAGGTCTGGTGCTGTGAACCCTCCCTGCTCGTAAGGAAGTGTGAGTGTTTCCCATTTGAGACGAGATTTTTTTCCTCCCCAGGCTAATGTTATCAAGAGGGAACGGAGCTTATCGAAAAAATGTCGTGTTAAATTTACCGGGATATTTAAAAATAAATATAAAAAGCGCGGAAGGATCACCATCTTCATGAGTGCTATACGATCTGCAAAGGATAAGGGTAATTTAATCCAGCGATTTACTTGCCCCTCTAGACGCGTGATAGCCGTGCCATAATTGGATTGTATGACCACTTGTGGGTCCCTGTGGAGCCATATTCCTAAGTATTTCACAGTGTCAGTGCACCATGTTAAGGGATAATCTAGATCAATGTGGTGTGTGCTATCTGTGAGGGGTAGTATGATCGATTTGGACCAATTGATTCCCAGCCCAGAGAACCATTCAAACCGTATGTATTCCCTAAGGAGTTGTGCAAGGTGCGTAGCGGGTTCACGAACGTACAACACCATGTCGTCAGCATACATGGAAACAGCCAAGGGGCGCTGGTGAAAACGCAGCGCTGCCTGTGCATAGCGCTGTCTTAAAATACAAGCCAATGGTTCAAGTATGAGTGCAAATAGTAAAGGTGATAGCGGACACCCCTGCCGTGTGCCGCGTTGAATAGTAAAAATCTCTGAAAGCTGACCGTTAACCCTCACACGAGCTAGTGGGTTAGTATAGAGTAGTTTGATCCAGTTAGTAAAAATAAAGGGCACTCCCATGCGATGTAGAATTGCAAACATATAAGACCAGGAGATTGAATCAAATGCTTTTGCAGCATCTAGTAGCACTGCAACTGCCGGCAAGGTAGGCTCAAGCACATGCATCGCAGCAAAGAGTGTTCTCAAATTATGCGCTGTTGAGCGAGTTGGGACGAACCCAGATTGATCAGGGAGGACCATGACAGGGAGAAGTAACTTCAATCTTGTTGCTACTACCTTCGCTAAAATTTTAGTGTCCGTATTGATTAATGATAGCGGTCTATATGAATCACACCGATCCGGCGGTTTATCAGGTTTTAGCAGCGTAATCACAAGTGCTTCACGTAGGGTCGGCGGCAAACATTGAGTCTCGTATGCCTCCTCAAATAACTGGAGAAGGCAAGGGGCAAGCAGATCTATATATTGTTTATAAAACTCTGCTGGCAACCCATCGGTACCCGCTGATTTTCCATTAGGTAGTGCAGTAATAGCGTCCCGTATTTCATCCAGGGTAAGAGGATGCATTAGGAACTCCTGCTGTCCCCGCGAGAGCCACACCAACGCGATATCATCCAAATATTGCGCAAGTTCTGCCTCATCCGCTGCCTGGCGATGGGCATACATCCCCTCATAATAATTTGCAAAGGTTTTAAGTATATTAGGTGCATCATAATGCGTGATATCATCTACGGTGACGGCGTTGATTAGATAAGTTTTATGGCGGGGTTCAAGAATACGGGTAGCCAGTGCTCTGCCCGGCCTGCCAGCTTCTCCATAATATCGAGCAATGCCCCGGCGTGACATATGTCTGAATTCTTGATCCGCCACGTCATTATACTCTGTGATTTTTGTTTTAATAAGTGCCAGCTTGGCTGGATCTGATGCCTGTTCGTATCCACGTTCAAGCACACGCAGTTCTTGCTCAAGTGAGGCCATAGTGCGACGCAATGACTTCAGCACTCCGGCTTGTAGACCTATACAGGCTCCCCTAATGGTCACTTTAAAAGCTTCCCAGAGCGTTGCAACTGTTTGGACAGACCCAGTGTTGTGTAAGAAGTAGTCAGCAATAGCTTCACGCACACCCTCACAAAAAACCTGGTCTAAAAGAGATGTCGGCTGCAGTCGCCATTGGAATTGGGAGGGGATGTGAGAGGGCAACGACATGCTGAGGAGCACCGGGGAGTGGTCCGATAATGTCCGTGGTAAATGCTTAATCTGTACAGTCCATGCACCGATGCCTTGCGTGACCAGCCAGTAGTCTATGCGTGACCACGCCTGGCGCGCATATGAGTGGCATGTACCTTCCCGGATGCCCAGATGCCTCACTCTCCAAATGTCCGTAAGCCCCAGGGATACCATACCATCATGCACTGACTTAGTGGCTTTCTTGGGAGGGGGGTCAACCGTCGACACTCTGTCTAATTCAGGATCGAGAACAGCATTAAAATCGCCCCCACAGATAATGGGTGACGAAGACAATTTATATAGCTTGCCCCACAATGTGTCATAAAAAGCAGGGTCATCTACATTGGGACCATATAAGTTCACTATCACCATCTTCGCACCGTGTAATGTACCCTGCACTATGATATATCTCCCGTCCTCGTCCTCCTCTACATGTATTGGCACAAAAGGGACGCCCTTCTTTATAAGAATCATCACTCCCCGCGCATAGGAGGAGTAAGACGCAGTCAGTCGCACCCCCGCCCATCTGGTAGCTATGGTTGAGGCCGCATGTTTGTTAAGGTGCGTCTCCTGCAATAGAGCAACCTGGATGTGATGTCGATCTAGGTATGACAACACCTGTCGCACTTTTTTAGGGTGGTTAAGCCCCCTAACATTCCAGCTTATCCACGATATTGTGGGTGTTTTGGGGTCAGTCATGTCTGTCGATAGTGTGGATCGTATCTGTGCCATTGTCTAAATAAAAGAGTTTAGTGTAAAGTCTGTTCCGCCAATGTGAGGTGTCCAAAGTTCTAGCAATGTAACAGTGTTCCCCAACAATCCCCCCCACCCACTTCAGCATAAGGACTATGCTGTGATTACCCTGGTTCAAAACAAAACAGCATATATACATTTGCATCTGTAAATCCTTGTAAATACAATGAGAAAAAACAGAAAACGACATTACTAAGGCGCCAAAGGGCACCTGAACAGAGGAAAGAACTTTGTGGGGAATACCCATACTGTGGGTCACTAGTAGCCATCGGCCCCCCGAGTTAACAGGGTGGGTCAAGACCAGAAGAGATAGGCTAACCAGCCATCGGCTTGTGAACAGTCGAAGGGCCCTCGTACATAACACCTTCAGAGAACCAACATTGTAAAGTTAGCAACTTGTACTATCAAAAATTTAAACATTCTACCCCCAGCATAGAGCAAGCGGAGCATAGCAGTTGATACACAGAAGATCATATGCAGGCTAATATACACGTGATACACTAACAATAACTGACCCTAATATTCAAGATAACATATTAAGCCATTAGGGAGATTGTCGCTAGGTACCGCAAACATTTTGGATCTCACGTGCTCAGCCCTCAGTGTCCGAATCTGCGCCTTTGTCGCGCAGTGATTCCTGCCGCTCAATCTGCCGTATATATTGAAGTGCTTCTTTGGGCGTTGTGACAATACGCGCTTTTCCCGCATGTTGGATCCTCAGCCGAGCAGGGTATAGCATCGCATATTGGATATGCAGAGATTGCAGTTTTTTTTTGACAGTTTGAAATTCTCGACGCGCCTGCTGCACAGCCACTGTAAAATCGGGAAAGAGTTCCACCTTCATCCCCTGATAGTCCAGGCCGCCTTTCTCTCTGGCCAAACGGAGCGCTGTATCCCGATCCCGATAATTCAATAGTCGGGCTATGATGGGTCGGGGTGGAGCCCCAGGCACAGGACGGGCAGCCAAGGAGCGATGGGCCCTTTCCACTATGAGCACCTTAGAGAACTGGTCAGCGCCCAGGAGAGATACAAGCAGCGTCTCGACAAAGGATTCCATGGGCCCGGTGTTGGTGGATTCTGAAATGCCTGTAATGCGAAGGTTGTTTCTACGGGACCGAGCCTCAATGTCCTCATTCTTCGCTCTGATCACCTCCAGCAGCTTCTCCATGCTGGCGCAGGAGGAGCTGACAGCCTCCACGCGATCTTCCGTGGTCGAGATACGCTGCTCAGCCTCCGCCATCTGCGTACCATGCTGATCTATTTTAGCCGCCATGCTGTCCATACGCAGGTTAAGGTGATCAATCTTTGCATCTATGGACTGTAAGCTCTGCTGCATACTCAACATCAGGCGTTCCAGCTTGGTAGGCGGCCCCGCATCAAGATCCGGTTCCGTATCTGAGGCGTTAGGGGTTTGGGTTCTCGTGTGCTTTTGGTCTCGAACTGCAACTTGCTCTGCTGCTTGTCCGTCCTCCCCATCTTGGTTGCAGTCCAGCGCTGATATTGTCAGTCAGGGGATTGCGCGATAGCGTTGACCCCACTACCTACAGCATGCACAGAGATAGTCTACGACGACTAGTGTAGGCCTTTGTTAGCGTTATTCTCTATACCAGACGGGGGACTTGCGGATCCTGTCAGGCCATGCAGCATAACCCACAGGCGGAAGGTATGTAGCAGCTAGGGCACCATAGTCGAACAGAAAGGCAAGGAAGCGAAACCACTGCCCAGCCGGACAGGACGTTTTATATAGGCGATTTGCAGCAAATCCAGTTACAGCGCCTTCACACTATCGGACCGGCCGCACACAGCGCAAGGGATTCCGAGGGTGCACACCAGACTCCGGGGGTCACAGTCATCAACACCGCAGAGCTGTACACTGGTGATCGCTGTGTCGCAGGTCGTATATCACATCAAAATAGAAGATCAAGCAGGTCTCTGAGGCGTAGCGGCCCAGCACACTCCCAGGGCCGTCAAGATGAGGCAGACGAGATCAGGCGGGGGAACCACCAGCAGACCGCCAGTTGTACCGCACAGTCCCAAGGCCCCAAAGCCGGCTGCCCAGTTAGATAGTTTAGGAGAGTTAGGAGGATCACAACGCTGAACTCGGGGGCAGTCTGGCAGTTAATGACATATTCCAGCAATTAGTATTTCCCCATAGAAGTCCGCCGCCAACTCAGCAGGGGCACCCCCACAGATCCGATATGATCAGCGCGGTCCGGCTCTCCAGCGCTCCGCCTCCCGCCGAGCAAATGGCGCCGACAGTAGCAACTGCGCTCCGCCACCACAGCACAGACAGAGATGCAGGGTGGACCGTACATGCGGATCCTGGCCGCGCACAAGACAGTGTCGTGAGAGCCTGCAGTAGGGACCAGCGCTTCACGCAGAATTTATGCTCGTCGGTCCATGCCATATACTGGACCCACGATATTACGTGCCGCGGCAGCGGCCAGAGCGGGCCAGGGGGGTCGCAACGCAGGCACCTCACCTCACGTCAGCAGCTCCCGCAATGGCGGTCTCCCGTCTCGCGAATCCAGCAAGCGGGACAGTAGCGCAGGCGCTCTCCAGCACGCCACCAACGAACCGCCGCCCGGCAAGTCCGCCCTACAGAGGCAGACGTCTCAGATGTGGGGCACAGCAGCAGAGAGAATCTGAGCAGGGGGCTCAGTGGCCAGTGCGCTTCAGGGCAGCCATCTTGCGCCGATTGCCGAAAAGTTGGACAAATATGTCGTAGGGCACTGACCAGCCTGATCAGCAACCCCAAAGTGTTCCTCTGTGCCGCGGGAGTCAGGATAGATGTCTCACCGCCGTGGTTGGCGCCAATGAAGCAGGATTGTAGACGGATTGTAGGCTTGACCAGCAGAGCAGCACTAAAGTGCGGCCATTTTGCTCCGGGCTCTCTAGCGCCCCCCCCCCAAAGCTTAGTTAAGAGTGATTTAAAAATGTAGAAAGACGGATCATTCTTGACATGAGGAGGGAGGATGTTCCGAATACTGGGAGGCTTACCCCTGCCAAGCCGGGCCTTCTTCACAGGTTGAGTAGAGGGAGATGTTCTGCCTTTACATTGTGATGTGTGAGGGCCTCCATGTGAGGATAGCTTTTGGGGAGGACTTATATATATATATCTCGGGAGTACTCCACCCACCTCTTGCCGAAATTCCACAATGACTGGAGCACGGACCATCAATTCAGTGCTGGTAAAATTTCCTTTATTTTCCGTTAACAAATAACAGCCGCTGAGATTCTGAAGTACTGGGTTTTATTGGACCCAGCGGTGCCAGGGAACACACCCAATGACCTCGAGTTCTTCCTGTCTCAGACTACAGAAACACAGAGTCTTCTTGGTGGCTTCAAAGATCAATTTATTGGCTGCAGCCAGCAACAGGTATCCTAGAAGTACAACAATGTGTATGTTCTCAGGAGACTGCCTTCTCATGGAAACCAGCTATCTCTTTTATACAGAATATTATGCTTTAGGCAAACATTCCTTATTTTTACAGTGGGTCATTCACATATTTCTTACAACAAAAGAAAAGACAGATTCATGATGACAAGCCCATTTTCAGTTTGTCCAGCCCACAACCAAATACCCAGTGAGGCCCAACACCTGCAACAGATATAATCTGGACCCCTAATAAAACCGGGCACCTCCTCCTCGTAAAGCAGGTCATAAAGAAAGAGCAGTGACAGGTGTGAATAAGATTTAGATATAGATGTGTGCAATGAAGGGTTTATGGCATGCTGCACCTGGGCCCCTAATCTCGATCGGCCACTGGGAACTAAAACTGGCCGAACAGGTTCTGGCTCTAAGACAGTGGAGTCAGCTTGCCCAGGTCACTGAAAGTGTACGTGTCCCCTAAGGCGCGTTTTGGCTTTAGTCATTGCCTTATGTGAGGGCAACCACAAAATGGCTGCCGTACACAAAATGGAACCCGAGGGTTCACAAGGGAATCGTTAATATTAGAGTGATCCCGTCACTCGAATATGACGCAAATACTCAGATATAGCATACCTGTCATTACCGGTCTGCTGATACCAAAATTGTCATGTTACAATGATGTTAATGACACAGGTCCAGAATTTTCAGTACCACAGACCCTCCTTTTGCCCTTACATAGGCAATTTACTTACACTCATGCTAATCTGAGTCTAGGTCTATGTTCATGAATTCATTGAGATGTTGCTGTAGCATCATCCTATTACTTAGCTCGTCCCTTGATACAGGTTTCCTTACACATGATGTAACACATAGGCCGCATATGGCAGGAACACACTGTATGCACAGACAAAACAGGAAAAGGATGGCTAGAAGTATCCCAATGACCATCAGAACTTTCCATCCCCAGGTGGATAACAGTTCCCAGAACCATCCCATCAACGACCAGTCTCCTTCATCTATATGGATGGATTCAGAGATCCTATGTAGTTTGGAGATGGCCTGGTACACTGTTGGAGCGTTATCTGGAATGAAAATGCAACAACTGGATTGGATCACTCTACATACCCCACCACGGTCTGCAAGTATGATGTCTAACGCGACCCTGTTCTGCAGGGTCATAAGGCGGTCCGACTGGAGCTCAGCAGTCAAATTATTAAGGGCACCGACAGTTTCGACTATGGTGGATTCAACCACTCGCGTCAATTGCCTCACATTCCTGTTGTTAGCCATAGGTCCCCAGAACGGCAGAAAACCCCTAAAGAAGTCTCCCGCTTCTTGTCCTGCAGTGTCTTCCTTGCTGAAGACACCCCTAATTCTTCTTATCTTATGGTAATCTGCCGCAGCTGTGTAGGTGGGAGGCAACAGGAATGAAACGAAGCATGTGCCCGAGAAGTCAGGGGGCAACCACGTGTAGGCCCTATCATGGCAGATAAAGTAGGTACCCCTAGCTGCTAAGAACAAAGGGGAAGTCTGAGACGCAAAAATATACGTTTCAGTGCAGATACTCTTCCCTAACTGAGCTCTTGGATTCTTGCCATTACCTTGCAGACATAGATGACCCTGATGGGGTACAATCCAAATTGGAGCGGATCTTTTTGCTTGCTGGTTCTCGCTCAGACTCGCTCCATATCCAGTCACGTTCCATCCAATATACGCTAGTGTCTCATCTTCCGGGATAGTTTCGTAGGAACTAGTTCCCCTTATCATGTCGACTATCCCCTTAACTAGAGCACTATTCTTTGGGTTGTCTTTGACGGAATGTAGGGGGTGGATTTCGCGAGCATAGATGAACATCGTTCGGTATGCCCACACAGAACTATTGTAGCTGAATGGCAGCACTAGGTAGGGAATACCTTTCTCAGTAGTATGAGGCATAAGGCCACACACCCAACAGTTGGTTCTGTTCACTACTAGCTGGTGTTGGTGTAAGAGCTGAACAAAGGAGTTGTTCATAAACTCTAATCTTCTAACGGACTCGTGTTCAGGTAGAGGGTGAAAAGAATGTGAGGAGATAGTAGAGGAAGGCATGGGCTGTACAGTGGGTGCAGATGTCACTTGAAAAGAGAATATGATATACCCCACTAAAGACATCATTAGACTAAGTAAAATACAAAGACACATAATTAGAAAACATTTTCTGCTCATGGTTGCACATATTTTCCTCTTGAAACTTATTCTTTCAACAGGTCTCTCCATCTGAAAAGGCTCCATCCTCTAACGTGCTGTTCGCGGCGGTTGGTTTTCTTCACTTGAGAGTGTTTCTGAATGTCCCAGGGAACGCCCTAGAACAAACCAGACCCGTAGACCTTGTGTCCGCAGGCTACACACTCAAGTCTTTTCACCACGACCCTACAGCTGAACCCGGATGGTGGTTCAAAAACAGGTTTTCGGATGGGAGGACCAAAATTTCATTTTATTTGTCCATGACTCTCGGTCACAAGTTATAACGGCTTTTTCCAGGCAATGTCTGGTCGCAAAACAAAAGTTCAGGCTCAGTAGTGTCCAATCGAAGTGGTGATGGTATTGCTCTTTGGAGAAGATCGTCACTTTCTCGCTCAGAATTTGTCCCTGTGACGCGTGCGTCACTAAAAGGCAGAAAACGAGGCACTGTTTCAGTTTCCGAGTCAGCAATTCCCTCCTGGACCCACCGGTCATATGGTAGAGGCAAAGGGACCCTCTTACAGTGTACGCCGTGGATCCAGTTTTTCTTCCCTTGTACTCGCACTGCAGATCTTGTGGACAAAATCACCAAATAGGGGCCAATCCAGCGGGGCTGATCGTTCTTTGTCCGCTGAAAGTTCTTGATTAACACCCACGATCCGGGATTGATTGCATGCCCTGGATCTTTAGAAGCCTGAGGCAGTGTATTATGAACCTGTTGGTGTAAAACACGCAATTTAGCCGTCAAATCATGCAAGTAATCAAGCAGTACAGGGTGTTCAATCTCGCTGAATTTCGTTGGCCTCGGCACTCCCCATATGTTAGCCGGGCGACCAAACACTATCTCATGAGGACTAAGTCCTACTCGGGAATGTACGGTCATCCTAGTTGACAACAGTGCTAATGGCAACGCATCAGGCCATTTAAGGCCAGAGCTTGCTTGTATCTTGGCCAGTTTTAGTTTAAGAGTGCCATTATAGCACTCAACTAATCCAGCTGATTGGGGATGATTTGCAGCGTGAAATTTCTGCCGGATTCCTAAACCTTCACACACTCGTTTCATCACTTGACCCACAAATTCACCCCCATTATCACTCCACACCATTCTCGGCAAACCAAACCTAGGGAAGAACTCTTTGAGAAGGGCTTTCGCTGTGGACAAGGCAGTATTATCTTTCAGAGGATATGCCTCTACCCATCTTGAAAAGGCACAAACAACAATGAGTACGTATTTCAAATTGTTGCACCTCTCCATGTGGATGAAATCTAGCTGCAAAACCTCGAACGGATACGTTGGAGGCGCAAAATGACCAGCTGGAGTTGGGGTTCCCTTACCAGGATTGTATTTCAAACAAACCATACAATTTTTGACCACATTCTCTGCACATTTGGGAATTCCAGCATTTTGCCACACTGGAGCCAATAACTTACAGATTCCTTTCACACTGATGTGGGCCATCCCATGTGCCATTGTAACCACTGCAAGCACATATGTATCGGGTAACAACCATCGCTGATGCTCCGACAATTCAACCCAACAACCATTTGCATCCAATTTACCCGTACTCTCTCTCCACGTACTTAATTCCTTCTCCGTAGCTTCAGCTTGGATGGACTTCACACTCTCTATCGTATCTTCACACATTCCAACGTCACCAATCCATCTTGCAGGGCCCGCAACATACATTCGACTCATCACATCTCTTGCTGTTTCTTTCGCAACTTCATCAGCAAACATATTACCGCGACCAACGTCGTCAGTGATCTTCTTATGTGCACTGCATTTCACAATCGCGACTTGCAATGGCAAAGTAAGTGACTCCAGGAGCTCATTCACCAATTGACCATGCTGTATTTTCGTACCGTGAGACGTGAGGAACCCACGTTCCTTCCACAAGCGTCCAAAACTATGGGCCACACCAAACGCATACTGGCTATCGGTATATATGGTCACTTTCATTCCTTTTGATAATACACACGCTCTCATAAGTGCAGTCAACTCTGCTGCTTGAGCTGAATTATGTGGGATACGTGCAGTTTCAACAATCGTATGTAAAGTCGTGACAGCATATGCCGCAGTCGTATCACCATTCGGAAGCTTGAAGCATGACCCATCCACCCATAAGGTACCATCACACTTTACAAGAGGAGTGTCCCTAAGATCTACTCTCCCTTTCGTTTCTTCTTCTGTCCTAAGAAAGCAATCATGCTGTTCCGGAACATCTGTCTTTGTTATAATTGGCAACAATGTAGCTGGGTTCAGCGTGTTGCATTTTCTTATGTGCACATGGCTCGCTAAAAGTGTCAACTCGTAACCTGACAATCGAGCACTAGTTAAGTGCTGTGTCTTGGTCCTGTTTAACAAAATATCCACTGCATGTGGGACCATCACGACCAGCGTATTATTCATCACCAAACCAGCAGACTGTCGAATAGAAACAGCTGCTGCCGCTGTGGCTCTCAAACAACTCGGCAACGCTCTAGCTACCGGGTCCAAAATCGACGAGAAATATGCACATGGACGTTGCTTGTCCCCAAAAGACTGTGTTAACACTGATAATGCACATCCTTCTCTCTCATGGACATACAGCGTAAAGGGCTTGCTGTAGTCGGGGGTACCCAACACAGGAGCCGAACACAATGCATCACGCAATTCGGAAAAACTTTTCTGACAATCTTCGGACCAAGGAAGGGGATTCGGCGTGTCTTTATAGGTCAATGCTACCAAAGGTTTAGCCATCAATGAAAAATTCGGTATCCATTGTCTGCAATAGGATGTAATACCTAAGAAAGCACGCACTTCTCTCTGTGTCATTGGCACACTTAATTTTGCAATTGCCTGAATTCTTTCTGGGGTCAATCTTCTTCCCTCTTTCGATAAGAGGTGACCTAAATAGGTCACTTCTTGTCGACAATACTGTAACTTGGAAAGAGACACTTTGTGGTGTAAATCAGACAAATGACGCAACAATGACAAAGTGGCTTCTTTACAAATCTCCTTAGTATCTGCAGCAACTAACAAATCATCGACGTACTGTAGAAGGGTAGCGCCATCAGGTAACACAAGAGTGTCAAGCTGAGACTTCAGAGCCTGACTATAGATAGAAGGACTTTCACAAAAACCTTGAGGAGCTCTCTGAAATCGGAAGCTTCGGCCTCCTAAACAGAATCCAAAAATATCCCTGCTCTCTACGGCAATAGGGATGCTGAAGAAAGCATTCTTCAAGTCAATCACCGAGAACCAAGTGGCTGAGGCTGGAATCATTGTCAGTAAAGCAGTGATATCGGGAACGACTGGAAACTGTGGCACAACTATCTTGTTTACCTCTCTAAGATCAATCACAAACCTGTAAACAGGTGGCTGAGAAGAGTCAGTACGCTTCAAGACAGGTAAAACAGGACTATTGCAAACATTACCTCTTGTCTCTTCAATTACATTTTTCTCAATCAAATCATAAATGATCGCTAGCAACGCTTTTTCACCTTCATTAGAGATCTTGTATTGGGGAATGCGCGGCATTTTAACATTGGCTTTCAACGTTACAACATATGGCGGTATTTCCAAAAGACCTACATCATTGGGACCAGTAGCCCAAAGAATATCAGGGAGAAACGACAATTCTGTTGGAAGTTTGTCCTTTGACAAATATATTGGTGAAACCACTGTCTTACCCAATGTGAGTTGTACTCCCGAAGGAGAACAATACAATGTCGCATACAATCTTTTCAGCAGATCCAATCCTAACAAGTTCTCACCACAACCTGTCGTTAGAATAAGTGGTGCTTCGATTTCACAAGGTCCAACAGAAAGAGACATAGGGCTAGAAATCGGGTTCCTAACCGGGGCGCCAGAAAAACCTACTGAAACATTAGTTTCGCCAGACAAAGGTGCGCCAGGGAATTTAGAGTGCATAATAGAACTCTTTGTAGCACCAGTATCCAACAGAAAAGGCTCTGACACACCTGATGTAATCACCTCAATATAAGGTCCACTCTGATCTACTGGAACTGAAACAACTCCCTCTCTTTGTCTATGGCTGTCCTAGCAATCATCACCTTCCATACTCTCACCTTCTGCATAGTAGTCATCAGCATAGTACTGAGTCGTCCTACCAGACGCGTTATTCTGCTGATCAAAACTATTCATTGAATTTTGAGGAGGAAATGGGCGCGCGTTCTGGGTGAAATTTCCGCGTCCTCTAGCTCTAGGTGCTTGTGGAACACCTCGACCTCTTGCGCCAGAAATACCATTCATACGCTGCAACAAAATAGGGCAATTATATTTAAAATGACCTTCTTCCTTACAATATGAACATTGGTTAGGGCCTATCAGAGCACGTTGTTGAGGATACTCAAACCTTTGCGAATTCCTCTGATACTGTTGAGGTTGCTGATAGTCACGCTGATTACTACGAGGCGGATACGCTTGTTGTAAAAGAACCTTTGTTTTTAACTCTTTAGTTTTCTTGTCTGCTCTATCTTTCTCATCTTTATCTCTATTTTCGTAGTATTGTGCAGTAGCCAATATCTGTGCTGAAGAGGAAACGGCCCAAGAACTCTCTGAATCTTTCAATTTTTTACACAATTCGGGAAGCAAATTATGCACAAACTTGTCAACAAACAACCTTTGACCACCTTCTGTACTCATATCCTGACCACTGTGGTCGATAAATGTCTCTTCAAACCTAGTGAAGAAGTCAGATACACTTTCCTCCTTCTTCTGCTTGCATGCAGACAATTTATCCCAATTTACACGCATTGCAGGCATCAAAGTCTTCATGTAAGTAACGATCCTACCAGGGAGGTCTGCTACTAAAGGCTCTGGTTTAGCACCGCCTACTTGTCTGTCATTTGCCGCATTGATATTAATCCATGTGTCCCCTAACTCCGGCGCATGATCCGTGTGACGGATCACTCTCCATAAAGGCTGTGGGACCACATTTCCAAACAACATGTCTATATCAGCTAAATTCATAACACAGGAGTCTGCAGTCTGTGATAATTCCTTATAATAACCTGCAGGGTTTTTACGGGGGTCGGGTAGAGTCTGCTTAAGAGCCAGGACTTCAGTTCGCTTCCATGGAACATGTACCCACACACGTTGAAAATGAGGCTGAATAGGTGGAACAGCATTTAGGTCTCCTTCTTTCCAAACTGGGGGAACTTCTCTCATGGGATACTGTCTGACCTTCCTTTTAACAGAGGGTTCTGGCTCAAACAACAGTCGAGAAATACCCTCACTCCTAAATGATAATAATGTCGCAACTGCTTTCTCAATATCGGAACCCACAATCGTGCCTTTGGAAAACTCAAACCGTACACGACACAACTCAGGCGGATTGGCCTCCATATCACAATCTTTTAATCTTTCAAGAAGAACTTCGCACATTTTGTCAAAAACATATCTCTGTTTCGGTGCTTGCCATTGGTGGAAGACATCCATAACAGACTCTAACTCATATCTTGTAGGGTCAGTGACCCATTTATGCGCCAAATGATCCAATACTCCCTTCTCTCTAGAATCGGGCAATTGGCTACGCAATTGTTTACGCTCTAAAACGGGGGTCGTAGTCGGTGACCCAAAGAAAGGAGACAAAATACTAGTAACAGTGTTTGTCATTCTCTGTCGGACAGAAGGAGAAGTTGACAAATGAACAGGAGGAAAAACAGGAGGAGACAAAGCAAATGCAGAGGCAGTGTCAGAAGGGATAGTGTGGAGGGAAATAGATGCAGGGGGCAAAGTCATAGGAAGTAAAGATGGAACAGGTAGTAAAGGTGGCAGCCCTTGAGGGGGCTGCGCCATAGTAGTAGGTGCCAACTGAAAAACAGCTGGTGGTTGTGGAAGAACCGGAGGTACAACAACTGGGGGTTGTACAACTAAAGGTTGCGGAGGTGCTGTAGCACTCTGCGCATAAGGAGGTGGTGAATTCAACAAATGAGACATTAAAGGATCCTTCTCAAGTTCCTTCACTGTATCTTGCTGAAGAGGTGGCAAAACTGGATAACATTTATCAATTGCCAATTTACGTTGCCTGTGCAGCTGTTCACTCGCTTGTTCCTCTTCATCATCCTTATACTGCATAGCAGCTTGCATTATTGAAATACCCTTTTCTCTTTTATTCTTCTTTACTAATTTAATTTCTTTCTGTTTGGCTTCTTTTCGCCATAGGCGGAAAGAGTCAAACATCGCCGGCCGGGCTTTCTTCTTAAAAAGTCTAACCTCTAAATTATCCAGAATTTCGGTGTCAAAACTACCATATTGGGGCCACTTTAGGACACCATCTTTCCTTGTGTACCTAACCCATACGTTATTATACGTGATAGGGCCCACTCCATGCTTCACGTAGAGCTCATAGGTTGGAGTTCCAATTGGAGGAACCGGACACGAGTCCTCCAATCGGGAATCCCTATTACAACCAAGACAAAACAAATTTCCAAGTCTGCTAAGACCAGGCATCTTCGCTCACTAGTCTAGCTTCAAACTTCAAAGGATTATCGAATACGACAGTCTCGTGAATACACGAGTCCTTCGGCTTTGGTACTTGCAAGTTCCAAATCAAAAGATCCTAACAAATCAAAGATCCCATGGGATACCCAAAACTAAGAACCAAGACTAAGGACTGGGAGACGCTCCACTTATACTTAACTGAGGTATCGATGACGTCACCAGAAGACTCGTCTATTGTCTCGCTCTACAAATCATAAAAGGGTCCAAGACAGGGCGATAGTCAGGGCAGCAGTCCTTCGTAGCCGTCGGGACGCGGGGAACCTCGCAGCAAAGACTTTCGGACCACGAACGACATACAGGGGTCGATGAAGTGGTTGGCCTTCCTCCAGAATTTTACACGAAGCTCCTCACGACCTCTGGCTTGGACCGGTACCGCTGAAATCGCCCCACGTTGGGCGCCAATTGAAGTACTGGGTTTTATTGGACCCAGCGGTGCCAGGGAACACACCCAATGACCTCGAGTTCTTCCTGTCTCAGACTACAGAAACACAGAGTCTTCTTGGTGGCTTCAAAGATCAATTTATTGGCTGCAGCCAGCAACAGGTATCCTAGAAGTACAACAATGTGTATGTTCTCAGGAGACTGCCTTCTCATGGAAACCAGCTATCTCTTTTATACAGAATATTATGCTTTAGGCAAACATTCCTTATTTTTACAGTGGGTCATTCACATATTTCTTACAACAAAAGAAAAGACAGATTCATGATGACAAGCCCATTTTCAGTTTGTCCAGCCCACAACCAAATACCCAGTGAGGCCCAACACCTGCAACAGATATAATCTGGACCCCTAATAAAACCGGGCACCTCCTCCTCGTAAAGCAGGTCATAAAGAAAGAGCAGTGACAGGTGTGAATAAGATTTAGATATAGATGTGTGCAATGAAGGGTTTATGGCATGCTGCACCTGGGCCCCTAATCTCGATCGGCCACTGGGAACTAAAACTGGCCGAACAGGTTCTGGCTCTGGACAGTGGAGTCAGCTTGCCCAGGTCACTGAAAGTGTACGTGTCCCCTAAGGCGCGTTTTGGCTTTAGTCATTGCCTTATGTGAGGGCAACCACAAAATGGCTGCCGTACACAAAATGGAACCCGAGGGTTCACAAGGGAATCGTTAATATTAGAGTGATCCCGTCACTCGAATATGACGCAAATACTCAGATATAGCATACCTGTCATTACCGGTCTGCTGATACCAAAATCGTCATGTTACAATGATGTTAATGACACAGGTCCAGAATTTTCAGTACCACAGACCCTCCTTTTGCCCTTACATAGGCAATTTACTTACACTCATGCTAATCTGAGTCTAGGTCTATGTTCATGAATTCATTGAGATGTTGCTGTAGCATCATCCTATTACTTAGCTCGTCCCTTGATACAGGTTTCCTTACACATGATGTAACACATAGGCCGCATATGGCAGGAACACACTGTATGCACAGACAAAACAGGAAAAGGATGGCTAGAAGTATCCCAATGACCATCAGAACTTTCCATCCCCAGGTGGATAACAGTTCCCAGAACCATCCCATCAACGACCAGTCTCCTTCATCTATATGGATGGATTCAGAGATCCTATGTAGTTTGGAGATGGCCTGGTACACTGTTGGAGCGTTATCTGGAATGAAAATGCAACAACTGGATTGGATCACTCTACATACCCCACCACGGTCTGCAAGTATGATGTCTAACGCGACCCTGTTCTGCAGGGTCATAAGGCGGTCCGACTGGAGCTCAGCAGTCAAATTATTAAGGGCACCGACAGTTTCGACTATGGTGGATTCAACCACTCGCGTCAATTGCCTCACATTCCTGTTGTTAGCCATAGGTCCCCAGAACGGCAGAAAACCCCTAAAGAAGTCTCCCGCTTCTTGTCCTGCAGTGTCTTCCTTGCTGAAGACACCCCTAATTCTTCTTATCTTATGGTAATCTGCCGCAGCTGTGTAGGTGGGAGGCAACAGGAATGAAACGAAGCATGTGCCCGAGAAGTCAGGGGGCAACCACGTGTAGGCCCTATCATGGCAGATAAAGTAGGTACCCCTAGCTGCTAAGAACAAAGGGGAAGTCTGAGACGCAAAAATATACGTTTCAGTGCAGATACTCTTCCCTAACTGAGCTCTTGGATTCTTGCCATTACCTTGCAGACATAGATGACCCTGATGGGGTACAATCCAAATTGGAGCGGATCTTTTTGCTTGCTGGTTCTCGCTCAGACTCGCTCCATATCCAGTCACGTTCCATCCAATATACGCTAGTGTCTCATCTTCCGGGATAGTTTCGTAGGAACTAGTTCCCCTTATCATGTCGACTATCCCCTTAACTAGAGCACTATTCTTTGGGTTGTCTTTGACGGAACGTAGGGGGTGGATTTCGCGAGCATAGATGAACATCGTTCGGTATGCCCACACAGAACCATTGTAGCTGAATGGCAGCACTAGGTAGGGAATACCTTTCTCAGTAGTATGAGGCATAAGGCCACACACCCAACAGTTGGTTCTGTTCACTACTAGCTGGTGTTGGTGTAAGAGCTGAACAAAGGAGTTGTTCATAAACTCTAATCTTCTAACGGACTCGTGTTCAGGTAGAGGGTGAAAAGAATGTGAGGAGATAGTAGAGGAAGGCATGGGCTGTACAGTGGGTGCAGATGTCACTTGAAAAGAGAATATGATATACCCCACTAAAGACATCATTAGACTAAGTAAAATACAAAGACACATAATTAGAAAACATTTTCTGCTCATGGTTGCACATATTTTCCTCTTGAAACTTATTCTTTCAACAGGTCTCTCCATCTGAAAAGGCTCCATCCTCTAACGTGCTGTTCGCGGCGGTTGGTTTTCTTCACTTGAGAGTGTTTCTGAATGTCCCAGGGAACGCCCTAGAACAAACCAGACCCGTAGACCTTGTGTCCGCAGGCTACACACTCAAGTCTTTTCACCACGACCCTACAGCTGAACCCGGATGGTGGTTCAAAAACAGGTTTTCGGATGGGAGGACCAAAATTTCATTTTATTTGTCCATGACTCTCGGTCGCAAGTTATAACGGCTTTTTCCAGGCAATGTCTGGTCGCAAAACAAAAGTTCAGGCTCAGTAGTGTCCAATCGAAGTGGTGATGGTATTGCTCTTTGGAGAAGATCGTCACTTTCTCGCTCAGAATTTGTCCCTGTGACGCGTGCGTCACTAAAAGGCAGAAAACGAGGCACTGTTTCAGTTTCCGAGTCAGCAATTCCCTCCTGGACCCACCGGTCATATGGTAGAGGCAAAGGGACCCTCTTACAGTGTACGCCGTGGATCCAGTTTTTCTTCCCTTGTACTCGCACTGCAGATCTTGTGGACAAAATCACCAAATAGGGGCCAATCCAGCGGGGCTGATCGTTCTTTGTCCGCTGAAAGTTCTTGATTAACACCCACGATCCGGGATTGATTGCATGCCCTGGATCTTTAGAAGCCTGAGGCAGTGTATTATGAACCTGTTGGTGTAAAACACGCAATTTAGCCGTCAAATCATGCAAGTAATCAAGCAGTACAGGGTGTTCAATCTCGCTGAATTTCGTTGGCCTCGGCACTCCCCATATGTTAGCCGGGCGACCAAACACTATCTCATGAGGACTAAGTCCTACTCGGGAATGTACGGTCATCCTAGTTGACAACAGTGCTAATGGCAACGCATCAGGCCATTTAAGGCCAGAGCTTGCTTGTATCTTGGCCAGTTTTAGTTTAAGAGTGCCATTATAGCACTCAACTAATCCAGCTGATTGGGGATGATTTGCAGCGTGAAATTTCTGCCGGATTCCTAAACCTTCACACACTCGTTTCATCACTTGACCCACAAATTCACCCCCATTATCACTCCACACCATTCTCGGCAAACCAAACCTAGGGAAGAACTCTTTGAGAAGGGCTTTCGCTGTGGACAAGGCAGTATTATCTTTCAGAGGATATGCCTCTACCCATCTTGAAAAGGCACAAACAACAATGAGTACGTATTTCAAATTGTTGCACCTCTCCATGTGGATGAAATCTAGCTGCAAAACCTCGAACGGATACGTTGGAGGCGCAAAATGACCAGCTGGAGTTGGGGTTCCCTTACCAGGATTGTATTTCAAACAAACCATACAATTTTTGACCACATTCTCTGCACATTTGGGAATTCCAGCATTTTGCCACACTGGAGCCAATAACTTACAGATTCCTTTCACACTGATGTGGGCCATCCCATGTGCCATTGTAACCACTGCAAGCACATATGTATCGGGTAACAACCATCGCTGATGCTCCGACAATTCAACCCAACAACCATTTGCATCCAATTTACCCGTACTCTCTCTCCACGTACTTAATTCCTTCTCCGTAGCTTCAGCTTGGATGGACTTCACACTCTCTATCGTATCTTCACACATTCCAACGTCACCAATCCATCTTGCAGGGCCCGCAACATACATTCGACTCATCACATCTCTTGCTGTTTCTTTCGCAACTTCATCAGCAAACATATTACCGCGACCAACGTCGTCAGTGATCTTCTTATGTGCACTGCATTTCACAATCGCGACTTGCAATGGCAAAGTAAGTGACTCCAGGAGCTCATTCACCAATTGACCATGCTGTATTTTCGTACCGTGAGACGTGAGGAACCCACGTTCCTTCCACAAGCGTCCAAAACTATGGGCCACACCAAACGCATACTGGCTATCGGTATATATGGTCACTTTCATTCCTTTTGATAATACACACGCTCTCATAAGTGCAGTCAACTCTGCTGCTTGAGCTGAATTATGTGGGATACGTGCAGTTTCAACAATCGTATGTAAAGTCGTGACAGCATATGCCGCAGTCGTATCACCATTCGGAAGCTTGAAGCATGACCCATCCACCCATAAGGTACCATCACACTTTACAAGAGGAGTGTCCCTAAGATCTACTCTCCCTTTCGTTTCTTCTTCTGTCCTAAGAAAGCAATCATGCTGTTCCGGAACATCTGTCTTTGTTATAATTGGCAACAATGTAGCTGGGTTCAGCGTGTTGCATTTTCTTATGTGCACATGGCTCGCTAAAAGTGTCAACTCGTAACCTGACAATCGAGCACTAGTTAAGTGCTGTGTCTTGGTCCTGTTTAACAAAATATCCACTGCATGTGGGACCATCACGACCAGCGTATTATTCATCACCAAACCAGCAGACTGTCGAATAGAAACAGCTGCTGCCGCTGTGGCTCTCAAACAACTCGGCAACGCTCTAGCTACCGGGTCCAAAATCGACGAGAAATATGCACATGGACGTTGCTTGTCCCCAAAAGACTGTGTTAACACTGATAATGCACATCCTTCTCTCTCATGGACATACAGCGTAAAGGGCTTGCTGTAGTCGGGGGTACCCAACACAGGAGCCGAACACAATGCATCACGCAATTCGGAAAAACTTTTCTGACAATCTTCGGACCAAGGAAGGGGATTCGGCGTGTCTTTATAGGTCAATGCTACCAAAGGTTTAGCCATCAATGAAAAATTCGGTATCCATTGTCTGCAATAGGATGTAATACCTAAGAAAGCACGCACTTCTCTCTGTGTCATTGGCACACTTAATTTTGCAATTGCCTGAATTCTTTCTGGGGTCAATCTTCTTCCCTCTTTCGATAAGAGGTGACCTAAATAGGTCACTTCTTGTCGACAATACTGTAACTTGGAAAGAGACACTTTGTGGTGTAAATCAGACAAATGACGCAACAATGACAAAGTGGCTTCTTTACAAATCTCCTTAGTATCTGCAGCAACTAACAAATCATCGACGTACTGTAGAAGGGTAGCGCCATCAGGTAACACAAGAGTGTCAAGCTGAGACTTCAGAGCCTGACTATAGATAGAAGGACTTTCACAAAAACCTTGAGGAGCTCTCTGAAATCGGAAGCTTCGGCCTCCTAAACAGAATCCAAAAATATCCCTGCTCTCTACGGCAATAGGGATGCTGAAGAAAGCATTCTTCAAGTCAATCACCGAGAACCAAGTGGCTGAGGCTGGAATCATTGTCAGTAAAGCAGTGATATCGGGAACGACTGGAAACTGTGGCACAACTATCTTGTTTACCTCTCTAAGATCAATCACAAACCTGTAAACAGGTGGCTGAGAAGAGTCAGTACGCTTCAAGACAGGTAAAACAGGACTATTGCAAACATTACCTCTTGTCTCTTCAATTACATTTTTCTCAATCAAATCATAAATGATCGCTAGCAACGCTTTTTCACCTTCATTAGAGATCTTGTATTGGGGAATGCGCGGCATTTTAACATTGGCTTTCAACGTTACAACATATGGCGGTATTTCCAAAAGACCTACATCATTGGGACCAGTAGCCCAAAGAATATCAGGGAGAAACGACAATTCTGTTGGAAGTTTGTCCTTTGACAAATATATTGGTGAAACCACTGTCTTACCCAATGTGAGTTGTACTCCCGAAGGAGAACAATACAATGTCGCATACAATCTTTTCAGCAGATCCAATCCTAACAAGTTCTCACCACAACCTGTCGTTAGAATAAGTGGTGCTTCGATTTCACAAGGTCCAACAGAAAGAGACATAGGGCTAGAAATCGGGTTCCTAACCGGGGCGCCAGAAAAACCTACTGAAACATTAGTTTCGCCAGACAAAGGTGCGCCAGGGAATTTAGAGTGCATAATAGAACTCTTTGTAGCACCAGTATCCAACAGAAAAGGCTCTGACACACCTGATGTAATCACCTCAATATAAGGTCCACTCTGATCTACTGGAACTGAAACAACTCCCTCTCTTTGTCTATGGCTGTCCTAGCAATCATCACCTTCCATACTCTCACCTTCTGCATAGTAGTCATCAGCATAGTACTGAGTCGTCCTACCAGACGCGTTATTCTGCTGATCAAAACTATTCATTGAATTTTGAGGAGGAAATGGGCGCGCGTTCTGGGTGAAATTTCCGCGTCCTCTAGCTCTAGGTGCTTGTGGAACACCTCGACCTCTTGCGCCAGAAATACCATTCATACGCTGCAACAAAATAGGGCAATTATATTTAAAATGACCTTCTTCCTTACAATATGAACATTGGTTAGGGCCTATCAGAGCACGTTGTTGAGGATACTCAAACCTTTGCGAATTCCTCTGATACTGTTGAGGTTGCTGATAGTCACGCTGATTACTACGAGGCGGATACGCTTGTTGTAAAAGAACCTTTGTTTTTAACTCTTTAGTTTTCTTGTCTGCTCTATCTTTCTCATCTTTATCTCTATTTTCGTAGTATTGTGCAGTAGCCAATATCTGTGCTGAAGAGGAAACGGCCCAAGAACTCTCTGAATCTTTCAATTTTTTACACAATTCGGGAAGCAAATTATGCACAAACTTGTCAACAAACAACCTTTGACCACCTTCTGTACTCATATCCTGACCACTGTGGTCGATAAATGTCTCTTCAAACCTAGTGAAGAAGTCAGATACACTTTCCTCCTTCTTCTGCTTGCATGCAGACAATTTATCCCAATTTACACGCATTGCAGGCATCAAAGTCTTCATGTAAGTAACGATCCTACCAGGGAGGTCTGCTACTAAAGGCTCTGGTTTAGCACCGCCTACTTGTCTGTCATTTGCCGCATTGATATTAATCCATGTGTCCCCTAACTCCGGCGCATGATCCGTGTGACGGATCACTCTCCATAAAGGCTGTGGGACCACATTTCCAAACAACATGTCTATATCAGCTAAATTCATAACACAGGAGTCTGCAGTCTGTGATAATTCCTTATAATAACCTGCAGGGTTTTTACGGGGGTCGGGTAGAGTCTGCTTAAGAGCCAGGACTTCAGTTCGCTTCCATGGAACATGTACCCACACACGTTGAAAATGAGGCTGAATAGGTGGAACAGCATTTAGGTCTCCTTCTTTCCAAACTGGGGGAACTTCTCTCATGGGATACTGTCTGACCTTCCTTTTAACAGAGGGTTCTGGCTCAAACAACAGTCGAGAAATACCCTCACTCCTAAATGATAATAATGTCGCAACTGCTTTCTCAATATCGGAACCCACAATCGTGCCTTTGGAAAACTCAAACCGTACATGACACAACTCAGGCGGATTGGCCTCCATATCACAATCTTTTAATCTTTCAAGAAGAACTTCGCACATTTTGTCAAAAACATATCTCTGTTTCGGTGCTTGCCATTGGTGGAAGACATCCATAACAGACTCTAACTCATATCTTGTAGGGTCAGTGACCCATTTATGCGCCAAATGATCCAATACTCCCTTCTCTCTAGAATCGGGCAATTGGCTACGCAATTGTTTACGCTCTAAAACGGGGGTCGTAGTCGGTGACCCAAAGAAAGGAGACAAAATACTAGTAACAGTGTTTGTCATTCTCTGTCGGACAGAAGGAGAAGTTGACAAATGAACAGGAGGAAAAACAGGAGGAGACAAAGCAAATGCAGAGGCAGTGTCAGAAGGGATAGTGTGGAGGGAAATAGATACAGGGGGCAAAGTCATAGGAAGTAAAGATGGAACAGGTAGTAAAGGTGGCAGCCCTTGAGGGGGCTGCGCCATAGTAGTGGGTGCCAACTGAAAAACAGCTGGTGGTTGTGGAAGAACCGGAGGTACAACAACTGGGGGTTGTACAACTAAAGGTTGCGGAGGTGCTGTAGCACTCTGCGCATAAGGAGGTGGTGAATTCAACAAATGAGACATTAAAGGATCCTTCTCAAGTTCCTTCACTGTATCTTGCTGAAGAGGTGGCAAAACTGGATAACATTTATCAATTGCCAATTTACGTTGCCTGTGCAGCTGTTCACTCGCTTGTTCCTCTTCATCATCCTTATACTGCATAGAAGCTTGCATTATTGAAATACCCTTTTCTCTTTTATTCTTCTTTACTAATTTAATTTCTTTCTGTTTGGCTTCTTTTCGCCATAGGCGGAAAGAGTCAAACATCGCCGGCCGGGCTTTCTTCTTAAAAAGTCTAACCTCTAAATTATCCAGAATTTCGGTGTCAAAACTACCATATTGGGGCCACTTTAGGACACCATCTTTCCTTGTGTACCTAACCCATACGTTATTATACGTGATAGGGCCCACTCCATGCTTCACGTAGAGCTCATAGGTTGGAGTTCCAATTGGAGGAACCGGACACGAGTCCTCCAATTGGGAATCCCTATTACAACCAAGACAAAACAAATTTCCAAGTCTGCTAAGACCAGGCATCTTCGCTCACTAGTCTAGCTTCAAACTTCAAAGGATTATCGAATACGACAGTCTCGTGAATACACGAGTCCTTCGGCTTTGGTACTTGCAAGTTCCAAATCAAAAGATCCTAACAAATCAAAGATCCCATGGGATACCCAAAACTAAGAACCAAGACTAAGGACTGGGAGACGCTCCACTTATACTTAACTGAGGTATCGATGACGTCACCAGAAGACTCGTCTATTGTCTCGCTCTACAAATCATAAAAGGGTCCAAGACAGGGCGATAGTCAGGGCAGCAGTCCTTCGTAGCCGTCGGGACGCGGGGAACCTCGCAGCAAAGACTTTCGGACCACGAACGACATACAGGGGTCGATGAAGTGGTTGGCCTTCCTCCAGAATTTTACACGAAGCTCCTCACGACCTCTGGCTTGGACCGGTACCGCTGAAATCGCCCCACGTTGGGCGCCAATTGAAGTACTGGGTTTTATTGGACCCAGCGGTGCCAGGGAACACACCCAATGACCTCGAGTTCTTCCTGTCTCAGACTACAGAAACACAGAGTCTTCTTGGTGGCTTCAAAGATCAATTTATTGGCTGCAGCCAGCAACAGGTATCCTAGAAGTACAACAATGTGTATGTTCTCAGGAGACTGCCTTCTCATGGAAACCAGCTATCTCTTTTATACAGAATATTATGCTTTAGGCAAACATTCCTTATTTTTACAGTGGGTCATTCACATATTTCTTACAACAAAAGAAAAGACAGATTCATGATGACAAGCCCATTTTCAGTTTGTCCAGCCCACAACCAAATACCCAGTGAGGCCCAACACCTGCAACAGATATAATCTGGACCCCTAATAAAACCGGGCACCTCCTCCTCGTAAAGCAGGTCATAAAGAAAGAGCAGTGACAGGTGTGAATAAGATTTAGATATAGATGTGTGCAATGAAGGGTTTATGGCATGCTGCACCTGGGCCCCTAATCTCGATCGGCCACTGGGAACTAAAACTGGCCGAACAGGTTCTGGCTCTAAGACAGTGGAGTCAGCTTGCCCAGGTCACTGAAAGTGTACGTGTCCCCTAAGGCGCGTTTTGGCTTTAGTCATTGCCTTATGTGAGGGCAACCACAAAATGGCTGCCGTACACAAAATGGAACCCGAGGGTTCACAAGGGAATCGTTAATATTAGAGTGATCCCGTCACTCGAATATGACGCAAATACTCAGATATAGCATACCTGTCATTACCGGTCTGCTGATACCAAAATCGTCATGTTACAATGATGTTAATGACACAGGTCCAGAATTTTCAGTACCACAATTCTCTTAGGCTCCTGGTTGTAGACGGTTTTCAATAAAACCTTTCCCAATAGGTACCATAGGGCGATGTGGTCTGCTGACACAATTTGAAGTAAGTGGCTTTGACAGCAAAAGTTTGCATAACTGGGCCAGTCTTTAACTTCACTTCGGCCTCATTATTGGGAAAAGCTAAATACATGTGTACATCTTGAACTTTGCTGTTGATCCAAGCAAACCCCGATATTTTTTAAAAGGGCGTGTTGCTCATACGTAAGGTGATGAAGGAATCAGCGCAGCTCTCATAACATCCAATTTAAGCCCGCTGTAGAGCATGAATCTTTTGAAAGCGAGGAGCACGTGTCACTAAGATGTACACCTAAATAGTTAAAGTTGAATTTTAATATGTGTGCGGATCCCCATTTACCAGGTGACCTATGTCTTCTTACCTCTCCGAAAGATGATATTTGTTTTACTTACATTAACAAGCAGGCAGTTGACTCTATTTATCTAACTGTGACAATGGTCTCTTCGTGCCAATGAGGATCTGGACAAGATTGACCAAATCATCCACATGTTGCAACATTTGGTTATAATAAATCCCCATTTTTGGTGGAAATGACCTGGCACTAAGACGTTTGCACCTGCCTGAAGGGTGAGGCAGAGGGGTCATTGTTCTCTAAGCCCTGTAATTTGCAGATCCCATGCTCGTAAGCAAACATGCTCTGTTTTCAGTTGATGGTGCCAGATGTTGGATCTACCATGTTTTCTCCTTCCTAGGACCATTGTTTTATAAACTTTGAAACAGGTCCTTATCATGTGAAGGACTCTTCTTCAGTGTGTTTAGCCAGATCCCTCAAGAACGTCTGACATGTCTGAAGAAGTGCCTGCCCAAGATATGCTGAATAGAGGCTGAAGAGCAGTGGTGCCAATATGCACCCCTACCTTACGCCTTTGGTTGCAAAGCACTTGGATCCCCGGCCCAATGCCACCTTCACCCACGTCCTCTTATACATCGACTGAAGTGTTCCCAGTGGTGACCATGACTACATTTTAGGGAATTTTGCCTAAAGACAGTTCCACTATGCAATAGTATTTCCATCAATCCATCATCACCCTAGATTTCACCTAAAGAAGCCCATTGTCCAAGTCAAAACCTCATACTTCACACAGTGCATGGGCCTTTATCGAGGGAGTCACATTGGCTTATCTCTAGGCAAGATGGGGCAGTATGAAAGTCCCTCCTAAGACAATTGGCTAGTAGAGTAGGTAATGAGTGAGTGAATTAGGAACCCTGCAGAACAACAGCAAATCAGTTAAAACTGATATGTTTTTCGTACACCACAGTAGTAAAGTATTGTCTGACTCTGAAGTCAAAAGTCGCTCACACTGGCTTATTCCATCAACTCAAATATATATGGAGCGTTTTGTAAGGAAACGATTGGGAAATTAGGGGAATTCATCCAGGCATAATTGCACAGAGTGGTGACTGTTGCCTTACAGTATTCAGCAGGGTCAGTGCTGTCTGTGATTTCCCCCAAGCAAAATGATGTCAATCAAACTTCTCTACATGCCAAGTGGCCACAATCTATTTTTCTAGGTGGCAATTCATCTTGTGGTGCCCTAAACAGCTGCCCAGAATGGTCATGCTGTAAAAATGACTCTGTTTACAGCTGCAGTAAAAAGGATCTCCATGAATCACATTCAATATTGGATACAAACACTGCAGCAGCGAGAGTTGTGGAGGCCATGGGAGTCCCATGAGAGGACTGCTGTAAACCAGTGGAGTTCCCTCCCAGGATATCTTGTGGTCCTCAAGTGAAAGCTCTGGGTTTCTGACAGAAGACCCTCTGCTTGATTTGCCTTCAGAAACCTCTGACCTGATGACCCTTCTGCCAGAGGGCCATCGGGTCATAGTGAGAGCTGCCCCGCCCTAATAAGAGCCGGGCAACTGTCAAAGGATTTTCACGCCTGCGACCACAATTTTACTTTTTGAGAACAAATAGATTAACCAACATTCAATGAAGGATTCATGCAGAAATTTTGGCTAGTGCTTTGCCGGAATTCCTTTTCAGAATTCTTCACACCTGCAAAAAGGTAGTTATCAAGTGGTTCTTCATCGACCGTGCTACAGAAACCAAGTTTTAGATATATGCAAATAGTCACCAGCCAAAGAGACACTTTGTTTTTGGCAAGTAAAATGCCTCAAGCCCCAAGTGTGAAAACAAATGTAATAAATGTTTATTTTCAAGAATGCACTTACTTAGAAAAGAAAAAAATACTCCTGTGGGTGAACATTTGCTGCAATATATTACAACACTATGGAAAAACAACACGGAGGCGCGAGTGCCACATTACCAAGTTATTATTAAAACTATGCAGACTATGAAGAAATATTGTTGAGGTACCATTCATTGTGTTTTACATAGCTTCAACAAAGCAACATATATCAGTAAAAAAGCATAACAGTGAATGCTCTGTAAATTTCGAGAGTATTCCAAAATGATGGATTAAATGTTGAAGGCTGTGAATTGTGATTAGTGACTCCTTGGGTTGAAAGCTTGTGGTCCAGTGGTTAGTGTGTATAATTTAGACCTGTAAGGCCTGTGTTTGAATCCCAATTTGGTCACATTGTTTGATTTTGAGCAAATCATTTAATTTGTGTCTGTGGATCTTTAGCCCAGACATATCAGTGCACCCAAATAACAGTTGTTAATATGTCAATCGTTTTGGTTAAAACAAAATACAGCGAGTTTTCTAGACTCCATTCAAAATGGGAAAAATTGGATTGCTTGACCTTGGGAAATGTTGGTGATGTCAGACCCTTTGAGTGGATTTTATTCATGTGTTTCTTGACTATCTGACATTTTAGAGTGCTGAAAAGAAATTAATATTAGGCTATTTCTGATCTTAACTTTGAAGTAAAAAAACTATTTTCAATGACACAATAAAGTGGATATTACTGGGAAAGAGCAAACAACTATGGCTACATTGAAGTCTAATGGCAGTGAGAAAACTTTATTTTGAAAAAATCGAAGTCTACCAGAAAGCTGCACATTGATACTTAGACACTTAAGATTGTAAATCTAAGACGAATAGAAAACGTTTTGATTAGAGTTTAATTGGTATTATTTAATCTAATTTGGGAAGATTTTCTAGATCTACATGACTGTTAATGCCCCATCTTCATGTTAGAAAACCCATCTTAGAGATATGTGTAGCTAAAGATAGTTTTGAATGTTTTCCATGCAGTAAATGGATCATCACCAGGGAACATTTAGGGAATTTCCTTATATTACAAAGTAAT
Organism: Calotriton arnoldi; assembly: GCA_963921515.1. NCBI lineage: Eukaryota > Metazoa > Chordata > Amphibia > Caudata > Salamandridae > Calotriton > Calotriton arnoldi. The sequence goes on along the minus strand of CAWUFW010005927.1, from coordinate 386,454 downwards.
GATACTTAAATGATTTATATGCTATTGATTTTATTGGTTTGTTTTTTATACCTAATACCTGATCAATATGGTTCTCATTATTTCATATTTTTGCTTGTTACCTAACTGTGAGAATGTGAGACATTTAATATTCCTGTATTTTCATTTACATGTTTAAATACATATTTGTATAGTTTAAAAAGACTTTGATAAATTATGCTGCATGATGAAGAAGACAAATGGGCCAACTGCTGAAGCACTGAAAGTTTACCCTGCCCTAAGAAACCATAAAATAGCGACAGATGCACTGACTGACAGATAAGCAGTCAAACCCAACAGGAAACGAATGCAGGTAACAGTGGCGCCTATAATCATGTTCAATGTCACTGCTTGGTGGAGGGGGCAATACCTCAAAAGGACCTAAGTATCCCACTGACTATATGCATTAGTGTGGTATTACAGTACAGAGTGGTGAACTCGGCTACAAGTCTTTAAGGGCGGCCAATTTCAAGCGTATGTTTTTCTTGTCACGTTGGATGGCTTATTATACTCCGAAAGCTCTCCACAAAATGTTTCCTGACTTGGAGGATAGATGTTTTCGCTGCCAGCAATTGGGAGCAGGCGACTGGCTCCATAGTTTTTTTGCCTGTCCTATGTTGACCCAGTTTTGGGAGGCAATATTTGGGGCTATTGGTAATGGTCCGCAAATTCAACTTGAGACTGAGGCTGCTGTGGCTCTTTTTGGCCTCTCCAAACTAAGTCAAAATGTCTTAAAAGCAAAAAAAAGGGGGGAGGGGGGCTTTTATTGCAATAGCCTCTATAGTGGCTCGATCCTTGATTCTGCAGAATTGGAGGACTTCTCGAGTACCAACATATGCACAATGGTATAATATAACAGCTCGCACACGGAAAGTTGAAGAAGCCTACGCAAAAAGGGTGGGAGCAACTAGAAGGTTTGTGCGAATCTGGACATATTTCGAGGGAGTAGATTGTGACCCAATGTAATTATTGAGTGATTGGATGTTATTGTCCTCGAATCCTCGAACTATACAGCTTTGTTTTCTTTATTATCAGTATATGCTTTGTTAAAGCTACTTTCAGCACTTCACACTTTATTATGTTCAAGAGAGACTAGATAATATTATACCGAAGTTATAAATATAAATGAATTCTTTAATTTTAATGATGAACTATATCTATTTTTTTACATTGTTAATGAAATTCTATGATGTAACAAATTTTTCTGTTTGCTGTTCAAATTAAAAAAAAAACAGTACACAGTGGTGCGCATATTGTTGATGGGCAAGAAGAATGCATCCACAAGAGGTAAAGCCACTGTAAAATGTATAAATGAAACAATTCACCTTTTCTGACAGCAGCAGGTTTCTATCTTTCCCACTTTTTGGGGGTTTATAACAAGTTATTTGGAATCTGAGTCTTCTATTGTTTCTTAGACTTTTAATAAAACCTTTTTTTTTTTTACATTTGCAGTTTTATAAACATTTTAGCACTGGTAACGACCGCACACTCCCTATGCTGTTTTTTTGGCTGTGCACGTATTTGAAGTATGTGGTAGCCCTGTGCCCCTGGGTTGCGTGAATAAATACAATGTGCCAAGAATTTGAGGTTCCACAAATTAACTTCTCTTAAGACTTTCTTTTCAGTTAAATGTGATTTTAAAACCTTCCCTTTTATGCTCACTGGGTCTCACAGACATCCCATATTTTACAACATTTAAGTCCTTCACTGAAGGTCCACAACAACGGGTGGCGATACTGCTGGTGGTGCGTATTGTAAATCCACCATGTTTTTGTAGCTTTACTCTTTTCCGCCTCCTCAAATTCAGGTGGTTAGTTTCTGCTCTAGTAATGCCAGCCACAGATTTGTGGTTCTGTAAATAAGATGGCCCCTGATGAAGCATAACTTATCATTTTCATCAACTTTTGATCTATGTAAGATTAAGTAGGCACTACAGTGATTTAAACCACTGACTGTCAGATTACACACACATCTCAGGAGCAGGTGGCTTAATCTACTGGATTATTTTACCAACAGCCAGGATCACAACATCTGGCAAGGCAAGACATACTTATGTTCTAGCAGCGGAAGCCGCTCCATTAGGGCAGAGGAGCTCCGTCCCCCTGCTACCACCAGCAAATAAAACAATAATAAAACGGGTTTTAAACCTGTTTTATTATCATTTTATTTTAATCCCCTGGACTTGCCCCCAGGACTCTGATGAGTCTTGGGGGCGGGTCCAGGGGATGACACTGCTGGTTGGGGAGTGGTGGGCACTCCCTTCTCTGCGCATGAGGGTTTGGCCAGCTGTCTCAGGTCGGCCAAACCCTCATGCGCAGTGAAGCTCTCTCCAGCCCCGCTGCGTTGCTGGGGCTGGAGAGAGCAGGCACAGGCTCCCAGTCTGCCTGGGAGCGCAAATTGCAGGCGCTCAGGCCAATCCTGACGCTGCTTTCATGCAACATCATGATTGGCCGCAGTGCAGTCTGGGAGCCTGTGCCCAGAAGAAGAAGCCTGGAGGAGCACGATGCGTTGTTCAGGTAAATGTATTTATTTATTTTAAATTTTTTTTGTCCCCCGAACCTTCCACACCTCCCTCCTTTGGCCTAGCCCGTCCCGCCACTTTGGCAGGGGACGGGCCGCTACTGTGTTCTAGAAGTGCAAGGGGCAGTGTTTTTTCATATTGTTGTAAAGCACTTCAATAAACCGCTTGGTTCTGTTTCACGTGCAGTAAGATTAAGTTACTTGTTTATGCAGACAAGAATACAAGCCTTTTCTATAGTAAATATTTAGGCCTTGTCATTACTCTTTTTGGAGTGTACTTGCATTTGTCACATGGAAATATTATGACCTGTCATCCATTAGCTTATGATTAAAAGATGACTGATTGGTCGGTTCCCCAAAGGAGATTTTAACAGTCATCAGATTGTATAAATAAGAGATGCAGTTAATCACAGAGGTGACTGCTGTACGTATTTTTCATGTTGCATATATTTTCAATTAGCAAACAACATCATTAGTCTTTACTGAAGTTCGTTTAAGATGATAGACACTAATTTAAAACGGAAAGCACCAGGATTGGGATGTTGCTATATATTAAAACCTGATGCAGATTGAATAGAGTTCATTGGCCTAGTAGCTAAAGTGAGGAATGGTAACAGGGCAGATCTATTAATAGTGCAGCAGGTGCAGCGGCACCGATGCTTAGAGGCATGAGCGGTCAATTTTACCTCTATTAGTAGCTGTTTTTTACTACCAAAAATGGGATGAGGGGTCCATTTTCCTTGCTCATATTAGGGCTATGCTGCACTGCTGACTGTTAATTGCATAGGTGGGCACCTAAACAGGATTATTCAGCAAGCAGGGCTCCATTACTCACACACAAGGATGGAGTCAAGCTCCTTCAAGGGTCCCTTGAGAGCTTGTCAGGGTAAAAGGCTGACTCAATGAGGTTGCTGGGGCACAAGAGGCATCTCAACAGTTGAAGGCTAACCTCTAGCTTTGTCAGTTTACAGCATCCTCTAGTTAACTTTTACTAGCATCAAATCAGTAAGATGTAAACTGAAAAAAAAGAAATCAGATAATCATAATTAATTATGAAGAAGTAGAATGCAAGTAATTATAAGCAGTACTTTGGAATCAATTGCACAGTAGAAACACTGAGCATGATTTTGTCTGGTCTTGGGCGGTAACAGAAAATCATCTGATGTGTGAAGAAGTGTCAAATCCGTAGGTGAATCTCTGGGCAGAATCTTCAGAATGATCATATACCTAAGGTGGAGAGAATCTCAACAGACTCACAGATTAAACACCTCCTCCACAAACTGGAAGATTTTTCATTACCGCTCTGTAAATCAACCCCTAAGTATCTTCGTAGTGTTTTAAACAGGCATGTATGTATGTATAGATACGTATGAATAGGTATTTTGGATCACAAGGCTGGTTTTAGAGTAACAGCCCACCAAGAAGGTGCAGGAGCCTTGGGTTACAATTCAGGATTGTTTACCCCAAGGCAGGATGTTGGTAGGTGGTGATTGTTATTGTGCGGAGATGTAGCGTTCTCTGACGAGCCTAGTTTTCAGCTCCTCTCTGAACTGTAGAAGGGTTGAAGCATTTCTCACATGAATGGGGATTTTGGTCCAAATCCTGGAGAAAAGAATGGAGAACGCTTCTCTTTAGTTTTGTGTTTCTGCTGATGTCCTGGCATCTGGTGTGGCACTGTCCTGCTGAAATAGTTAATTTCTCAAACACACAAAAGGTGATGGGAGGAATGCTTGCAATCTGTCCAGCCACTGACAATCACTCAAGGTAGCATTCCAATCCATCGTTCTTTTGCTCACCATGCCACCTCAGTTTGAATCCAGCAATATGCAAACCAGCCTTGACCCCGCTCCTCATAGAAACAGTCCAGCCTGATCTGCCAGGCCAGGTCCTCACTGTACTGGAAATCAAGCAACCTAGGACTGGACAGGGATCATAAGCCAGGTATAGCTTGGTTCAAGTGGTACAGTGAGCACGGGACCCATGTCTGGGCATTCCCTTGCCACTTAGGGTGGTACATCAAACACCCAAAAGGTGAGGGGATGAATGCTTGCAAATTTGTCTAACCACTGGCAATTGCTCGGAGTAGCATCCCAGCCAATCGTTCTTTTGCTCATCATGCCACCTCAGTTTGAACACAGCCATGCTCCTCAGGGGAATAGTCCGACCCCGAAATGCCAAGGCAGGTCCTCACCGAACTGTAACACAAGCAACCTAGGACTGTTTTCTCCATGATAAGGTCTCATCAGGCAGGTATACCTTGGTTCCAGTGCCACAGTGAGCATGGGACCAACTTCTAGGCATTTGCCACTTAGAGCAGTACATCAAACACACAAAAGGTGTTGGTAGGAATGCTTGCAATTTGTCTAACCACTGGCAATTGCTCGGGCTAGCATTCCAACCCATCGATCTTTTACTCAGTTTGTACCCAGCCAGTGGAAATCAGTCTTGACCCTGCTCTTCTTGTGAACAGTCCAGCCTGAACTACCAGGCCAGGTCCTCACCAAACCAGAACACAAGCTACCTAGGAACAGTTTGGCCCTGATAAGGGCTCATCAACCAGGTATAACTTGTTTCCAGTGTCACAGTACAGGCAAACTCTTGCCACTTAGGGCAGTACATCAAACACACATAAGGTGATGGGAGGAATGCTTGGGTCAAGACTGATTTGCATATGGATGGATTGAAACTGAGGTGGCATGGTGGGCAAAAGAACGATGGGTTGGAATGCTACCCCACATGAATGTCAGTCGTTAGACATATTGCAAGCATCCACCCATCACTTTTTGTGTGTTTGATGTACCGCAATAAGTGGCCAAGGGTATGCCAGACGTGGGTCCCTGGCTCACTGTGCCACTGGAACAAAGCTAGCCCACCTGAAGAGCACGACTCGGGCCCAACCGGTATTGGGTTGCTTGTATTCTTGTTCAGGGAAATCTGGCCTGGCAGTTTGGGCTGTACTGGTACTACTGGAGAATGCTCAAGACTGATTTGCATAGGTCTGAGTCCAAACTGAGGTGGCGTGGTGGGAAAAAGAACGATGGGTTGGAATGCTACCCCAAGTGATTTCAAGTGGCTAGACTTATTGTAAGCATTATCCTTTTGTATGTTTGATGTAGTTAGTATCTCTGTGAGTGTGGAGGGGTGCCCACTCTAGTGGCTTCTTATGTGTTGCAGCTTATCTAGAAGATGATACTGAAATTGAGGGGGAGGAAGTGTAGCAGTGACATGCTTGAACTTATTTGGGCCTTTGATGAGAAGTGCTGCCACATATCTTTCAGGAGAGCAAGTGTGGTATCTAGAAAAACACAGACCAGGGCATTGCCTACATCTGGGTGCTGAAAGACTCATCTTTGGACTGTAAGTCTAAATTGTTTTTGTAATGTAGGTTTTCATATTCTTCAAGCAGAAGTGTAACATAACGTGTATTTGTAAAGCACAAGTTCACCCAGAAGGGTATCTTGGCACTGAATAACAGATGTTTATTGTTACCCATCTCAATGGTGCTCATTTTATCAACCTCAGAAGTATGAAAGGCGGAGTGGACCTCCTGGGATTTGAACCTCTGACCATGAGGTTAAACAAAGGCCCCACAGAGAACGCATTAATCCACTAAGCCACCAGACCCATCAGAAGTGTTGGTATCATGTTGTCTTTGTTCCTTTGAAAGAGAGTTCATTCTGAAGGGGGACATCAAGTGACTGCACCTAGTCCTCATACTATGCCAGTCCTTTGGCCATGTTGTCTGTACAGTATTTCTGCTACCAGTCCTTATAGTAAAGATAATCATTTAGTATTTGCTCTCATGGCTGAGCCACTGTATACAACAAATAGAGAGATAGTGGTAATTAGTTATTGCATATCCTCTAAGACATCAAGCAAAAACACTGAACAGATGCAATACCATTCATTGAACAAATCATGGAAATCATCACGACCAACTCCAGTCCTAACTGTGCCCAGATCTTCCTTGGTGATTTCAACCTCCACTGGAACAATGCTTGCGACTAACCAGTGATTAGCCTTAAAACATTCTTAGCTGACCTTAACCTGGTCCAATTCTGCGATAGTCCTACTCACAACTTGGGAGCAATCTTAGATCTAATCATCTCCAAGGCTATTTCCATTCAGCTTGAATCTATTGTCCCATGTGATTGGACAAACCACCACCGCATCACTTTCCACATCACGGAATCAATGTCCTCTAATAAGGCACAAATTAAAAAACCAAGTCACTGGAAAAGGAACATTCGAAACATCAACCTGCACGAATTGACATCTATTAGAAACTACATACTAACCCCACCGGAAGACGTCAGATGTCCAGGTCCTTACTGATCACTACAATAATTTAATGACAAACATTTTAGATTATATTGCACCTCTTCAACTTAAAAGAGTGTCCACCAAAAACCCCAAGCCTTGGTTCAATGGCAGCCTTAACATGGAGAGCGCAGTCTTAGACTAGCTGAATGTTCATGGAGAGTCTCCCCCACTCTCAATCACCTCAAGCCCTAAGATCTCTGAGAAGCATTTACAACAAATGCATACAAAGCGCAAAAGCAAACTTTTTTAGAAAACAACTGGACGGTGCCAGGAACTGGCCTAAAAAACAGTTTGAACTTGTTAAATCGCAATCTAACAGGCCACCCAACCCTCTATCTGTGACTAACCTGCAACTTAACTGCGAAGAACTTGCCACCTTCTTCCTTGGAAAGACAGGAAAGATTGAAAGTGACTTACGATCTGCAATGAATCTCCTCCGGTGCTTTCACACTTCAGCCCCCCCACCCTTGGGGCATGAGCGTCCAGCCTACACCCCCAAAAATAACACCTCGTGGAGTTCATTCAAATCCGTTGATGAAACTACCATTCAAAAAATCCTATCAACACTGAAAACTTCTAACCACTTAAGCGACCCGCTTCCTGCGAATCTCTTCAGGGAGATTAAAACCTCTCTTCTCCCACTCTGGACCAAAATAGTAAATGCTTCATTACTTCAAGGCACTTTACCAGACTGCCTTAAATCTGGACAGATAACGCCCATTCTTAAAAAGCCCACAGCGAATCACACTGACCTGAATAATTTCTGTCCTATCTCCAACATCCGACTCTCTCAAAGCTCCTTCAAAAATGTGTCCATACCCAGCTATGCAATCAAATCAATCATTTCCATCTCTTAGACCAATAAAAATCTTGCTTCCGTCAGGGCCACAGCACTGAATTGGCCATCACTCATATAGTTGATGACGCGCTGCAAATGCTTGATCATAATGAATCCTGCCTTCCAATCCTCCTCGACCTCACATCAGCATTCAATGCGGTCAAACATGACAGCCTCCTTGACTTATTGGAACGCAGGATGGGACTTTCTGGTCCTCTCCTAGACTGATTCGCCTCTTTCCTCCACAATAGAACCCAAAGAATAACGATTAATCATTCCCTATCTAACCCCACACCTGTCACATTAGGTGTTCCGCAGGGTTCCATGCTATCACCCACTCTCTTTACCTGTTCATGGAACCGTTAACTAAAATTCTGAAATCATCAAACATCAATTATCACATGTACGCTGATGACACCCAACTTTACCTGAAAATCTACTCCCCTGAAGATATTAGGTCTCTTAACGTAACTCTACAAAAACTCAAAGTTGGTTGACCTGCAACCACCTCAAACTACATGTTCTCAAAACAGAATTCCTCTTAATTGCACCCCCAAACATTCACTCAACATTGTGGAACGGCTGAAACATTTAACAGCCCTCGATTGCATTCCACATTTTATCAACTCCATGAAATAATTGGGAATAACGCTCGACTAGAACTTGAACATGTAGGAACACATCAGCTCAGCCACCAGAGGAGCTAACTTTCAAATGAGCATCTTAAGGAAAATTAAACCTTTCCTCCCCTTCGATGACTTCAAGTCAGTTGTTCAAGCCCTAGTAATCTCCAGGCTGGACTATGTAAATATAACCTTCTCTGGCCTTCCAAGATCTAAGTTGGCCCCCCTTAGGTCCTCCCTTACCTCTGCTGTTAGGCTCATTACCGGATCTAAACGCTACAACCACATCACACCAGATCTGAAATCACTAAACTGGCTCCCTCTTGAGGCAAGAATCTAACAAAAAATTGCCTGAAACTATCTGACGGCACTAGATCCTCAAGAAGCACTTCATCCTTACTACGGAAACCACAGAAATTTAAGAAGAAGAAAACTTACAATCGGGCATTCTCTGGCATTGCTCCAAGAATCTGGAATTCCCTACCTTCTGAAATCCAAGTTAATCCTTCACTGGCATCTTTAAAAAAAACTGTGAAATTGTTATTGATGAACAAATACCTGCTCTAGCTCACAGGACCTATGCTCCTCGGCATTGACAATTCAGACTGGCTGTACTGGCGATCTGTCACTTGAAGCTATTGCCTGTAAAGTTTCTTTATTTGGTATTAGAGGAAGTTCCTCACCCTGCCCTCGTACCACTACTTCCTGTACTGTTATTTTGACTGTTATTATTGCTTATCATTGTCTGCTTTGCTTGTTTTCTCTAACCCTGTTCATGTGTAAAGTGCTCTGATACCCTCGTGGGCAGAATGCAGCACACATAGAAATAGGAAGTAACAAAGAGAAATAAAGATATTTCACCTTGTTACGCTTCGCCTGGGGAGGCATATCTTTTTGTAGCATTCCCAGGTTTATAAGGTCTGGCAAATTTAGGAATGCATCAAAGACCATGGGAGATGCGTGGCAACACCCACACAATGCCTATGGAATGCCTACCCAGGGCAGTGGATTTTTGGAGCCACTCAAAGCCACGCAAAACCTGACTTAAGGTTTGCATCGCTCTTGCACCACGTCTCAGTCTCAGAAAACCTTTATTTCGGTTACAAATAACCTTAAAAAGTACAGTACATCGCATTTAAAACAAACTCATAAAACTCATGTTGGACAGTATAAAATATGATATAAAAAGGATTCTAATGTTCATGACAATACTCTTAAAAAAATGCATTGGATAAATACTAGCAGCATACATAGGTTCAAGACAACTTATGAGAGTTAGTGCAATATCAGACAGATGCAACCCCCTGACGAAACTAAATCATCAAACAATAAGTATTGTATGTTGAAAAAAGAAAAGTACAAAATATAAACCTAATGACAGTGGGAAATTTTCTTTTCCTTAGAGAACATGATAAATGTAGCACTACACATTGGTTCTGAAAGTACATAGCACCACAAACAATGGCTTTATAGGAAGTTATAGTGCCTCCAATGGAGGCCTGCTCTGCTGTTGCTCTAAAGACCATGCCCACTGTAGGAATCTTGAAAGAGCAAACAAGGAAGTCTCTGATGTGTCAGATCTTAATATACGCAAGGCCGACAGGCAGTGCCTTTCTCCTATATTTAGACATAGTGGAAGGTTCCACCTGGACCTCTGGATATTATATTAGTGACACAACAGCAGGAAGTGCGCTTCAGTTTCTGCTGTGTTAGGGTGAAAAGGGCAGTACCCTGTCTCTGCTCTCTCTTTACCACACTTCGAGAAAAAACCCCAGAGGGGTAAAGCACTAACTCTAAAACGAATATACAAGGACTTTGCCATGGGGGTGGGTAATTCTATCAATAAATTGCTAAAACTGTAGAGTACATTTGTGATTTAGATATTTATCAGTCAGGCCATATTGCCTCACCTCCTGCCATACCTTCTGGAGAACATGCTCCCATAAATTCACTTGACCCACATAGCTGAATTGCTCCTTATCTTACTGGTATCTTGAAACAAGTCCTTAAGCTCACTGCACAAGATTTTAACAGCTTTCAACCAGTGTGTGCTACAGGACTTGTCTAGCATTATTAATTCCTGTAAGCAGCTCTCTAGGGGGTCAGCTCCTGGGATGTCCAAAGTCTGACCCAATAAGTCAGACTTTTCAAACGGGCATTTTGGTCAATCCTATTAAGGTTCAAGCCCCATCTTAAGGGTATACGTGGTGTGCTAGCTGGTACATTCAGGATAGATGTAACATTTACTTTCTGTGATAACTAATCGTGAAGTACTGCTCGCACCCCAGATTTCTGCACCATATAATGCACCACCTGTTGCGACAGCTCTATTAGCCTCAAGGGCTGTAGAAACTGCTCTACTAGCTGATGTTTTGTGCTTCCTCACTATGGCCTCTGATCTATGTGTTAGTATATAATTGTTTTTTTGCAGCTGCAGGTCACAGGAGAGCTTAGCCATGAGCCTAACTCCCAGGTAGTCGAAGCTCCTAACTTGATCTGTAGTCGCACTCTCCACTGTCATTTTACTCCTAAAGGTGTGATGGGGGATGATGGCCATGTACTTAGATTTCCCAGTGTTGATCTCTAGGCCCCTGCTCCTGCTAAAACCCACAACATAATTTAACAATTCCTGCAAGCCCATAGGTGTACGAGAGAGCAGCAGTATGTCATTGGCAAAAAGCAAAACAGGGATACAGGTACCCGCTATCTTGGGGGCATCATACTGGCACCTGCTCAATGCTTCAATCACACCGTTCATAAACAGAGAGAACAACATGGGGTCCAGTACACACCCCTGCCTCACCCCTTGCTGTTTGGGAATCCTAGGAGACAAGTCAACCTGGCCATTCCATCTGACCTGGGCATATGTGTCTGTGTGTATCCCAATGAGGAGGTGGAGAAGATCATGAGGGATTCTCATTAGGGCCAAGACCTCCAATAGGGTATTTCTCAGTACCAGATAAAATGCAGCCCTCATATCCATGAAGGCTACATACAGATGATCTTTGTTAATATTAATATACATCCAGCAGATGGCCAAGAAGCGGTATGTCTGGTCGATCATGCCAATACCCTCATGGAAGCCTGCCTGAAGACATGACAAGACCTGATATTCTTTCATTTCATCCTGTAGGCAAAGCAAAACCTGCCTACAGAAAATGTTCTGGGTATTGTCAATAAGGCTGATTGGCCTATAGTTTACAGGGATGTCTTTTGGGCCCATCTTGTGGATAGGAACGATAATGGCACCTTGCCATGACTCTGGAATCTCGTCCCGGCTTGCTATGGAGTTACCTAAGGTATTCAAATAGGGGATCCAGATGTCAGGTTCAGAATGGAATAAATCCACTGGTATGCTGTCAGGGCCAGGGGATTTTTCCTTCTTCATATATGAGAGAGCCACACTGGTTTCCTCTAGGGTAAATACAATTGAGGATTCGCCCGATGGATTAGTGGTTGCCACAAGAATAAACCAGCCTAGCATCCTCCTTTGAGCCAAGCCTCATACTGGGAGTGTCCCTGTATAATGCTTCGAAGTGGTCAATCCACTGATCAACAGGGACAAACACATCAGAAGCAGTTGGAGCACAGTTATTACCAGCAGCGATAATTTTCTAAACAGCTCTTTGCTCTCGTTTCCTGAGTGCCTCTAGTAATTTAGCCCACTGTTCCTCCTCCCAACATACCTTAGATTTGGTCAGTATTGCCTTGTAAGACTTCCTAGCTTGCAGTATGCATTGTTTGGAACCCTCCTTGATGGCCCTAATCAAGCAAACTTTTGCATCCCTGCATTCTTTAGTGAACCAAGGGAACCTCGTGGAGTTAGGCTGTGTTTTTACACCTTGTTTCCTAAAGTCCTGTGTCAGAACTTAAAAGAATTCAGTGTGTTTAAGACTAAACCTGACTGAATTTGAACTAAGCGAATCATGAAAATGATCCACTAGTGTTTGGTATATCTTACTCTTAGCATAAGTGTCGTTATTAATGTTCGCCTACTTTATGTTTCTGCAGTTGTTTGTAAGGGCTAGTGACATTGGAAAAATAGCAGTGGCTTGCTCAGGGGGCTTGAAAAATAAGACCAGGCTGAAATCAACAACTAGGGGATTATTATCGTTATCCATACGTGTGACAACTTCCACGTCACCTGATAGGACCATACCCTCAAATCTAGCAGGATATAGTCTATATGGCTAGTATACAAGCCTCTTTTAAAGGTAGGGATGGTAATCAGATGTAGAACAGCTGTTTATAGCTCTTAAGCCATAATGCATGCAAAGATGCAGTGTTTGACTTGCTACTTTTTGCCATTTCCTGTCTGGTGTACTAGCAAGCTTAGGAATCCCCCATTCTTTACCCTCATCTGCTATAAGGGCAGAAAAAGGTTCCAAGGATTCAAAGTTGGTGCTGTAATCACCCGCTATAATAATGGGCCAAGAATGTTGAACACTGTCCTCAAGTAAAGTCTGAAGGCCGTGTATGATTGAGGATTTGACACTATCCTAGACTGACCGCACATAGATATTAAACACAGATATGTGCTTTAATGGAGCTGATCTTTGGAATGTCAAAAGGATTCCTAGGATATATTTAGATCCTGTAGCTAAGACTTTCACCTTAAAGTTATTTGTGTTTTTAAGCCAAATCAAGAGGCCTCCAGAGGCTCTACCAGATCTAGCTGGAATGACACTAGCAAAGAAAGTTAAATATCCAGGCTTGTATAGTGGTTCAATGGCCCACGTTTCCTGGAAAAAGATTATTTGATGGCTCTCAATAAATTCTCCCCGCTCAAGATCATTTTGTTTAGCTTGTAATCCTGCCACATTCCATGACATAAATTTGGATACTGCACCATACCCCACATGCACAGCTGAAGAAACTTGAGATGGACAAGTAACCGAGGGGATAGAATGAGAGCACTGCAAACAGTCTGCTTGAACATTTATAGCCATCTCGGAGCCTTTCCTGAGGGGAGTCCTTAACCAATGGCCTTCCTGCAGAGTCTTCTCTGCCGAGTCAAATACTGTGGCAGACGAGCCACTAGAACTAGTGCCAGCCTGGGTAGAATTCTGTGGGAGTCAATCAATGTCTGATGCAACTGAACTTCCCCCCTTGGCTCGCGTGCTAATTTATGAGTTAATGCTAAACCCTTTCCAGTTTCTTGAGAAGAATGCATCGGTGCTTTTAATTTAATGCTTATATTTATGGCATCAGGTAGTTGGGCTCTATGTTCCAGGGCAATCAATCTATCATAAATTTCCTATTAACAAAGCATATGACAATCTGATCAAGGCTATCAGACTTACTAGTGTACCACCTGGCTTCTATGATGTCTTCGCTAATTATGGATCTGCAATTGCATCAATACCCATGGAAGTTGCGTGGGAACACCCACGTCACACTCATGGAACGCCTACCCAGGGCAGAGTAACGCAACGCAACGATATGCGCTGCGTTGCGTTACTCCAGATTTTTGGAGCCACTTAAACCTGACTTAAGGTTTGCGTCGCTCTTGTACCATGTTGCATTGTGCAAGAGCGTGGCAAACCAGGTCATAAATATGGCCCTTAGTTTAGGCCGAGGTACCCTGTTGGATGCACTTTACGAATAAAAGCAGTGCCTCAGAAATCATCCTCTCTGGTTATAATTCTTGCCATGTTAAAAAATGAAGCATGAGTGTTCTTTTGCATTCAAGTCGGTGCACCATTGATAGAATAAGACTTTCCTGGGCTCTACATCAACGAATTGGACCAATGGGTGAAATATAAGAAACACGGTGCCCTGACAACTGTACTGTACATAATGAAGGTATTAAAAGTCACTGAGCGGCTTTGTGACCTCACTAGACAATGGACTTTGAGTTATTCTTTTAATCAATTCCATTATAGACAGATATATGGTACCTTGTTATCGTTTTATTGGCCACATGCTGTGTGTTTTCCAAAATAGTTACAGACTGCTTTCTGAGCATTGTGAATGGCTGTCTCACCCTGAGCAGTCTATTTTTTATATGTTCAGATCAATGATTTCCTGTTTGAACCTTTCTTTGACATTCCCAAGAGTAAAAGGAGAGAGACCTCCTACTGACTGACCAGGCGATGATCACTGATCTCCTGCAAATCCACAGCGGTAAAGCAACCCAGCGGCTTCTGTATCAGCAGGACATTTCTGAAGTTCCAAATAGAGCAGTTCTTCCTAGATGGATGACTGGCTGACAGTGTTCGAGCTCTTTGTTTTGAGACAGTACCATTCAATGCTTATCCTTTGTGAATGCCTCTACCTGGAGACAAGCCAATTCCCATCAGTGTCACTCTACAGAAACAGGGGACTTCATCGGAGCGGCTACCATTTACCATTTACCGAGCCTCCCTGCTCACAACTCCCGAGAGACGGCTCTTCAAAGAGGCACTTTGATTGTAATGCCTGTTCTATAAGTGTGGCTGGCTCCACGTGTCTTACAAACGTAAATGCAGTGTCAGCTCATATCGGGGATGAGGGATGATGGCACACGAGACAAAGACAGACAGTTGTGAAAAAGAGGGCTTTGGTTCTGCAAGGGGAGGGCAGGTTCCATTCAGCCTTAGACATTCAAAGGAAAGAATGGATTTCTCAAAGGGAGGCAGAAATAAGAAAACAAATAAAAATGTATATTTTATTACTCAAAATCAAGACTAAGGGGGATATTTACAACAAAATGTCGGAGCGCGGTGTTACGCCAACATTGGTAATGCCGCGCTCCGACATATTTAAAATGCAGGTATGCGCATTATTTACAAAAATACGGTGCACCCCTGTGTTTCCCCTTGCACTGGCGCTAATAAAGCTGCATAGCGCCAGTGCAGGGACCATTGCGCCATGTTGCAAGGGTGCCTGCGTTGCAGGGGCGACCGTTTATGTACAGGAAGGGACACCTTCCTGCACATAAACAATCTTGAAAGGCGATTTGCTCTTTCTATGTGTGCTGCGGAATGCAGCACACATGGAAAGAGCAAAAAACGAGGAGGAATTAATAATTTATCCTCGTATCACTAATCTAAGACCAGGTATTGCCTTGCCTTAGTTTTTGGCGATGCCCCAGCCTGTAAATATGGGGCAACGTCAAAAAGCAATGGGTGTTGCGGCGGAACTCCCACTGCAACACCCATTGCATGCCCCTTTCACGCTAAGTGAAGCGTGAAAAGGGGCCTTATTTACAAGCCGGCGTTAATCCACGTTAAGTGGCTTAACACTGCTTTGTAAGTAAGGAGAAGGGGAAATCGCCTCCAGAACGTCGCTAAAAGTGACATTCTGTTGGCGATATCCCTTTGTAAATATGCCCTTAACTATCCGACAGGGGAACAAATAGAATGATGTGTAGTAGGGTGTGGAATGTAAACATACAATCACATCTCACGTTTTCACAGCGGCCTTTAAAATATGGCGTGCGCCCTACAAAAAGGACTAACACTGAAATGCCTTACTAAATAATATACTCGTACTAAAAGGAGGAAAATGTAAGCATTGTATTCCGGCATCTATGTAAAAAAATGTAAGGCACAATGTTTCTTTGTTAATGTACCCTTCTTTCAGTCAGCCCATGCTTGTAAAATATGCTTCAGATACTTCATGTTCACAAAGAGTTGCTGACAGTTTTAACAATTCCCATAATATTTGGGGACTGTTTAATATCTTTTTGGGGTTGCCTGTTAATGGGTATCCCTTTTCCATTAGGAGATATTCCCTGAAGTCCGGGACCTGGCGGGTCCTGCCTTTATTAAAAAATAGTTAAAGTCTTTAAAAGCCATGTACATTTGTAATATTGCTATATTTGACAGGCTAGGCATGTTGGAAGTACAACATGTAGCCAGTCCTGGGCTTTCATTAAATGAAAATTGATTTAGGGAGATGTGCTTTCATTTGCATGACCACCCTCAATGTTTTGGACTGACACTGCTGGGTTTTCGACTCTGAGAGTGCACTGAGGCCAAATAACCAGACCTCAAGCTAATACTCTGACCACTAAAAGTGCATGTTCGATTGGCTTATACCCATTGGCATAACTTTACTTACTTATAAGTCCATAGTATAAGGTATCTGGGTACCCAGGGCCTGTAAATTAAAGTGTTCTTCAGGGACTGTAGCTCTTTTTGTGCCACCCTTTCTGTGACAAAGTAAAGCATGTCTCCCAGCCTGCCACTGCAGACTAGTCGAGCAGTTTTTCAGTACTAACTCAAATTTGCATTTAAACCAATAGCAAAGCTCAAACTTCCCATTTTAAAATATATGTCACCCATACAGCAGGCCTATTTAGTCCTAAGGTAGTGTCATTCCAAAGAAAGGGAGACCACACTTCTGGAAGCAAGGAAACAAAAGATTTATTTAGTACAACAAAAGATAATCTCTAGAGATGGAAGAGTGTCCGAGACCCACGGATTGCGTAGGTGTCAGGAGACTGTTCAAAATGTCCTTGGCATGCAGCATTTTTTATAGGATGTAGACACTCCCCTTGGGTGTAGGAGGATGACAGAAAGTCAGTTGGTATGCAGGAATTCAGGTGTGTGGAGCAGATTTTCAGGTGTTGGGCCAAAGGAAACTCCGAGGAATGCAGGAGTTCAGGAGTGCGCTGGACATATTCCTGTTTGGGGGCAGCTTTCATGCCTTGCAGCTGAGGAGGGTTTCGTGACCTGGCCAGGTGTTAGGCCGTTGGCAGGGACAGACCTGTTCTGTTGCCTATACAAGTTCCAGAGATAAATGCGTGGGTGCAGTAGAAACCGGCCCAGGGCACCAACACAGGGTCACGTAGGAGACAATCTTGTGAAAGGTCAAGAAAGCGTTTTGTGAGCAAGATGTAGGTCATACACGGCAACATTTAGAAATACAGTTATTACAGTCCCTCCTCTTGCCGTGTGCAACGTCATTAGTAAATGTCAATTTTACAGAGTTCTTCAAATGTCTGATGATATAGTATTTTGCTGTTTTCAGTCTGACTGGTCATAGGTGTGGATCTGCAGGTAGATGCACACAGAGAACAGAGTGCTGGGCCACAATGGACACACAGGCAACAGAAGAAGATGGTACCCAAGGGGATCGTGAGGAGCGCCAGTATCTTCCATCCCCAGGTGATCAGAATGTTCCATAAGCCAGTTGTCCAGGTCCAAGGGGTCCCATTGTCTGGTTGTATTTCGGTGGCAATCCGGTGTAGTTTGGAGATTGCTTCATAGACGGAGGGCGATGAATCAGGAATATACACACAGCAGCTAGCCCCGATGATGCGACAGGCCCCTCCTCGATCTGCCAGGATGACGTCGAGCACCATGCGATTCTGAAGAGAAACCATCCGTGTAGCATCGATTTCGGCCGTGTGTTGGGTCAGTATTCCTGCAGTGATGTTGGCAGTAGCTTCCAGGACTCTGGTGAGTCGCCTGGTGTTGAGACTGTTGGACATGGGACCCCAAAAGGTAGAAGGCCCTTCAGGGCATCGCCGAATTGCTGGTTGCTGGTGTCGGTCTGGTCTATATCTGGTACCCGTCTCCTCTGTCTGTGGTACAAGTTGTTCCTGTTAAATGTGGGTGGCAGCAGGAATGCAATATAGCATGTGCCACTCCAGTCAGAAGGCAGCCAGGTGTAAGCTTTGTTTCCACATACAAAGTGCAGTCCTGATGGAAGGCTGAGGTATGGGGTGAAGTTGTTGTAGGTTATGGTAGTATTGCACAGACTGGCTCCTATAGGTATTGTTCCTTGACCTTGCAGACACAATGTACCAGGACGTGATGTAACTGAAATGGCAACTTCTTTCTCTTGAGTAGGAAAGAAAGTGTAACCCCAGGTGTCCTGCATAGGGGTGGACATAATAGCGTGCATTTGTGGCGGGTCAGAGGCATTGCAGAGAGTATTGTTTTTTTATGAAGAGTCCAAAGAAAGGGTTGGAATGTTGTAAGGTTGCCTTTGTCATAACATGATGGAAAAACGTTCGTCAAATTGTACATCAGAGCACAAGTGTAGGCCGGAGTGGCGGGAAACACCAAGAATGAGATAGTGTGCTGAACTGCATGAGGTAGGAGTCCACAAACATAACAGTCTGTCGCATTGGAAACCTGATTAAACTGGTGTAACATTTGAATAAAAGTATTATTATGAAACTCCAAGTGTCTGTTGAGATGTGTGTCTGGCCAAGGTACATGAGAATGTTCAGGTGGCGTTGGTGGAACTGTTGCTTGGGGTAATACAGTATGTTTGGCGGGGACTATTTCTTCGAGGATCCAGAACACTACGCTGAGCAGGACAAAAATGGCAGTCAGGATAAACAGTACTATTGTCCGGGTACTACAAGTTCTCATTTTAGCTTTCTTCAGCCTTGGAGCTAGACTTGTTCTTTAGCTTAGCCTTGGACCGGAGGTAGTATCCGTCTGTTCCTTCGTCACAAAGTTCCAACTCAGTGTCCGACTCAAGGCGTGGTGATGCTGATTTTTCGTGCCTTAAGACTTCTTTCTGGGTTTGTAGTTGTTCTTTGGTGACGGGGTCCACTTTCCTGCAGTGGGACGCATGTACCCACGACTTTCTTCCCTCCACTCTGACGGCTGTCCTTGTGGACAGGAGTACCTGCAGAGGCCCCTTCCAGCGTGGTTGTAGGGATTGGGTGCGGGCGAAGTTTTTCACCAGGACAAATTCGCCAGGGAGGATGTGATGGCCTGGACCCTGGGATCTGTCCTCAGTAGTGGCCCGCACCTGTTCATGGATTAAAGACAGGGTCTCAGTAAGTTCATACAAATAATCAGTCAATATTTCCTGTGGTAGGTGTGAAATGGACTTTGGAGAGGGTGCATTCCAGATATTCATGGGCCTGCCAAAAACTACCTCGTATGGGGTAAGATGGGATTTGGAATGTGGGACTGATCTAATAGATAGTAGTGCCAATGGAAGAGCATTGACCCAATTCAGTCCTGTTTCTGTTGTTATTTTAGCCAGCTTTTCTTTAAGGATCCCATTGTACCTCTCCACCAGCCCTGCTGCCTGTGGGTGGAATGCTGCATGAAATTTTTGTTTGACCCCAAGCCCTCCCAGGATGTTCTTGACTGTCTGTCCAATGAAATGGGACCCCCTGTCACTTTGCATTAATCTACAAAGGCCATATCTAGGGAAAAATTCTTTCAATAAGACTTTAGCTGTAGTGATGGCAGTGTTATCCTTTGTGGGGTATGCCTCAACCCATTTGCTAAAGGCACAGACTACCACCAATGCATATTTGTAGTGATTGACTCTGTTTAACTGTATATAGTCTATCTGAAGTACTTCAAATGGTGCAGTAGGAAGGGCGAATCCTGCCATTGGGACTTTAGTTCCCTGACCTATGTTGTGTCTGAGACATGTGAGGCACTGTTTGACAAACCGCTCTGCTGCTGGGCGGAGTCGGTGGTAATCCCATACTTCCTTGAGCATGGTACACATGGCCTGGGAACCAATATGTGCAGGTAAGTGAGTCATAGTGAGCAAGGGGATTACGTAAGCCTGTGGTAATTTCCATTTTAGCATATCTTGGGACCTCCAGCACCCCTCTTCATCCATTGTTCCCTCTGTTTCCCACTGGGCCTTTTCTTCAGGAGTGGCTGAACGCTGTATGTCAATTATCTGCTGTCTAGCGTCATGCCATTTCTCAGCTTGTGACTTTAGGATGTATACTCTAGCTGGTACTTCCCCCAATGCTGTTTGTCTTGCTATCTTATCTGCTAAGGCATTCCCTTGCCCTACTTCATCTGTCACCCTTTGTGAGCTGCACATTTGATTACTGCCAGTTTGGTTGGTAAAGTGATTGCTTCCAAAAGGGCATTGATAAGGTCGCCATGCTGAATAGGGGTGCCATGTGAAGTAAGGAAACCTCGTTCTTTCCATAGTAGTGCAAAATTATGTACCACGCCAAAGGCATATTGACTGTCGGTATATATATTGACTGACATATTGGTACTAAGGATGCATGCTCGTGTAAGGGCTGTTATTTCTGCTGCCTGGGCTGATTTCTGGAGAATTCTAGCTGTTTCTATCACTGTAAGGGCTGTAGTGACTGCATAGGCAGCGGAAGTAGTACCGTCCGGTATTTTTAGACATGACCCATCCACCCATAAGTGGCCTTCTGCCTCTGGAAAAGCTGTATCTTTCAGATCCACCCGACTTTTTGTTTCAGCTTCAGTATGGAATACACAGTCATGGTGGGCTGGTTGTGTGAGGGGATCAGTAGTTGGTAAGGGTAAGAGTGTGGCTGGGTTGAGGGTGGTACAACGTTGTATTGTGATATGCGGGTTAAGAAGGGTGAGTTCATATCCATGTAGTCGGGCACTGGTGAGATGTTGTGTCTTGGTTTTGTTGAGCAATATGTCCACTGAGTGTGGGACAAAAACTGTCAGGGGGGATCCCAAAACAATGCCCTCCGTCTGTCGCACCGCCACTGCAGTGGCCGCTACAGCGCGTAGACAGGTGGGCAAAGCAGAAGCAACAGGGTCCAGGACTGCAGAAAAGTACGCACATGGTCGCTTGTGTGTGCCATGTGTCTGACAGAGGAGCGAGAGGCTGCATCCAGATCGCTCGTGTACAAAAAGAAAAAATTGTTTGTGATAGTCAGGAGTACCTAGTACGGGAGCAGAGCACAGGGCCTGGCGTAGTGTCGTGAATGCTTCTGTGTGTTGGGTGGTCCAGGGGACGGGGTCAGATACATCTCTGGTGACTAGAGAAAGAAATGGTTTAATGATGAGGGAGAAATTAGGGACCCATTGTCTACAAAAGGAAGTCAGTCCTATGAGTGCTCTGACATCTCGTTGGGTGACAGGAGTTGGAAAATTCAGAATAGTTTGAATCCTATCTGGTGTAAGAGTGCGTCCCTCCTCAGACAACAAGTGACCCAAGTAGGTCACTTGTTGTTTACAATACTGTAGTTTGTCTTTAGAGACCTTGTGTCCCTTAGTAGCAAGAAACTGGAGTGTGATCATGGATGCTTTGCGGGCAAGTTGTGTCGTGTCTGCTAAAAGAATGTCGTCAACGTATTGAATTAATACTACTCCTTGTGGAAGCTGGATCTGATCCAGTTGTGTTTTTAAAGCCTGGCCATAGATGCTGGGACTTTCACTGTAGCCTTGAGGTGCTCTACAGAATCTATATGAGACATTCAATAATGTAAATCCAAAGAGAAAACGGGAATCCTTGTGTATATGAATAGAGAAATATGCATTTTTAAGGTCTATAACTGTGAATACTCTAGCTGTTGGTGGGATCATGGTGAGAATGGTGGTAATGTCAGAAACTACAGGAAATTGAGGCTGCACTATTTTGTTAATAGCTCGCAGATCGATCACAAATCTATATATCTTTTGTCCTGTAGGGGAACGTTTAAGAACTGGGAGAATAGGACTGTTACAGATATTTCCTGATACCTGTTCCACTACACCAGCGAGTATGAGGTCCTGAACAATGGTTTGAAGGGCGACCTCTCCCTCTTTAGATATTTTATACTGTGGGATCCTTGGCAGAGTTGCTCCTGGTTTTACGGTGATATGCACTGGAGGCATTTGGATGGATCCAACATCCGTGTCTGAGGTCGCCCATAGACAGGGGGAAATAGTCGCCAAATCATCTTGTATGTGTGATAACTGTAAAAGCTGGGTAGGAGCAGAAGGAGCATTGTTATCGTACAGTATTAACCGAACGTTATTCGGTGAACACCGAATGGTAGCTCTATAGTGTTTTAACAGATCTAGGCCTAGTAAGTTCTCTGGGCATTGGGAAGACAGTAAAAAGGTAGCTGAAATTTGTTCACCTTGCATTGAGAATGGTGTTGGGTAGGACAAGGAATTGACAGAGGGCTGACCATCGAATCCAGTCGATGTAATGAGTTTGCCGGATGGAGGAGCCCTCGGAATCAGTGGTGTGGTTAGAGTGCTACGGGATGCTCCTGTGTCTATTAGAAAAGGTCCCGCTGACCCTGCAACTGATGCTGTAACATATGGTCCCTGTTGATCTACAGGTACTTCCACTGGTTCCTTCCCCCATCCTAGACTGTCCTATGCTGCCCAATACAGGGATGACATTTCAGGATCATCCACGGTATAGTCCTGAAGGGTAGCTTGAAGTTCCTGCTGTCTTGGGCCTCTATCAAATCTATTCTCCCTGTAAAGTGGTGTAGCTCGTGTCTGGGTATTATGTGTTCTGGGTTGAGTTTTCCCCGAAGCGATGTTGGCTGCTAGAATCCTACAATCACCTTTCCAGTGTCCTGGTTTTTTACAATAAGCGCAGATGTCAGTAGGTTGGGGGCCTAGTCTGGGTAGTTGGCGTGGGGTATCTGAGGTATATGGTCTGGGTTCGGGGTATGAGACCGTTGGTCTGGGCATATGGCTGTTTGTGCGACGCGTATCTATTTGACTAAGCAACACTTGTTCTTTTAATTTCTTCTTTTTGTTCTCTTTCTCATCCTCCGCTGTTTTATTCTGTGTCTCGTAATATTGAGCCATAGTCAGAATAGTGGCCGGAGTGGCCGCTGGCCAACTACTTTCACTAGATGTTAGTCTGTTCCCTACTGAAGGTAACAGACCCTTTACAAAAGTTTGAATTAAGAGATGTCTGCCAGTTTCAGTGGTCACATCCTGACCACTGAAGTCAGCGTATGCTTTTCCCAGCCTTGTGAAATAGTCAGAGACTGACTCATCCTGGTTCTGTTTACAGGCAGCAAGTAATGTCCAGTCTATTTTCCTCTCAGGTGCCATTGTTTTCAATTTTGTCAACAATCTTTGGGGCAATTTTAAAATATGGTCGTGTGGCTTTTCGCCTGGTTTCCTATTTGTATCTTTGAGTGCTAATTCTTCCCATGTATCCCCAAGGGCTGCCTGGTCATCTGTAAACCGTAGGGGTTTCCACAGTTCGGCTGGAAGTATAAGTCCAAAAAACTGTATTATGTCTGTTAGAGTCAGTGTATATGAACTCAGAACCTGTTGGACGCTTTCATAGAATCCTGTGGGATTCTTTCGGATATCAGGGATGTCCTTCCGCAGTTGCAACATTTCTGCTTTGGTCCAGGGGGTGTATACAAAATTAAACAGCCATCTAGAACACGCATTGGGATCATTAGGGTTAGTAACATTAGACCCATCGCCCCGAGGTGGGACAAAAACGGGTGCTGCTTCTTTAACAGGCATTTGCTGTATCCTTTCAATAGGTTCTACCTCATTGGAAAGACTTTCTTTATGTAAAGCTGTTTTAATCATTGTCAATAAAGTATCTCTTTCATCTTTTGTTGACCCACCACTTTCTACCAAACGATAGAGTTTGCGAAATGCTGTAGGTGTATCTACATATGTATCATCATTTTTAGCCATTAGGTGATAAGCCATCCTCTCTAGTAGATAGTTCTTTCCTGCTACTTGGATCTGCTCATTGGTTGCACTGTGTATATCTGCTGGGGTGGCACCTTTGTATATTAGCTGCTGGGCTCTGAGATTTATTCTTTTCCTGTCGTGGCTTCTTAATCGTGGGGGATGGTTTTGTCTATATTCACTAGTATCTGATTCATGACCTAGTACCAGGGATTCTGACTCGGAGTCTGAATCTGCAGCAGACGGGGCTCGCTTCTTTGTTTTTTTTATTTTTAATCTCACCACTGGTTCGTTAGCGGTAAGAGGCACGGAATCTGATTCGCTAACCGGGGGAATCGGGGCAGTTGCTTCAGATGGCTGAACAGGTTGATGTTGCGGGTTTGGGAGTACATTAGGAATGACAGGTGGAGGCTGTGGCGGTTGCATTAACAATTGTGGTTGATAAGCAGGAGGTCTTGAATACAATAGTGTATCCTCTTCATCTTGTTTAGTTGGTAGTTCCGGATATTGACCTGTTACATTTAACCTAAATTCTCTGTCATGTCTCTCTTTATTCCGCTCTATTTCCTTCCCTTTAAGGGCTGCTATGTCTGATTGGGGTGTTCTCTTTTTCTGGTTATTTTCTTTAGCCTGGGCCTTCCTAATTCTCTCATGTATTTCTTTCTTCCAAAGGCTGAAAGAATCAAACATACTTGCTCTAACCTTCCGCCGGTGAAGTTGTTCTTCTAGGTACGTTATCTGCGGAATTTCAAATGACCCAAACTTTGGCCATTGTAATTCTATATTTGATTTTGTGTATTTCCGCCACGATTTTGTGTGAATAATGCCGGAATTACCATACTTTATGTACATTTCCTTATTAGGGGTCCCTTCCGGAGGAGCCGGCTGACTGTCTTCGAGAGTATCTTGGCCATAAAAACAGCAACATAATTTCCTTAATCTGTTAGAGACAGGCATGTCTAAGATATGGGTATCAACAAGGATATTCTCTTATGACTGCAGTTTTGTTCAAAATTGAGAACACATTACCTGCTCTTCGGTGTTTGCAAAGACCGAATAATTAATCCAAAACCAGAATAGTCAAAGGCATGCTCAATATGACGTTCAGAATAGAAAAACATGTCGCTCAAGACGACCTTACCAGAATACTGATGTGTCCTGTTTCCAGCGGGGTCTCTTCTTTTTCGAAAACAAATCAGGTGGACCAAAGAAGGGATCCCCAGTCAGGACCGGGGCTACTGTTGTAGAGGACACCGTTGAGGGAAGGAGATACTGGCGACGTTGGCTACGGGGACTTGAATCTGCTTTTCCGTAGGTGCGCTCCTAAGTTACCGATATTTCCCTCCTCTCCGGGTCGTCAAGCCTGGGCCACCGAGTCTCTGACGGGTTCCACGTTGGTGCGCCAAATGTCATTCCAAAGAAAGGGAGACCACACTTCTGGAAGCAAGGAAACAAAAGATTTATTTAGTACAACAAAAGATAATCTCTAGAGATGGAAGAGTGTCCGAGACCCACGGATTGCGTAGGTGTCAGGAGACTGTTCAAAATGTCCTTGGCATGCAGCATTTTTTATAGGATGTAGACACTCCCCTCGGGTGTAGGAGGATGACAGAAAGTCAGTTGGTATGCAGGAATTCAGGTGTGTGGAGCAGATTTTCAGGTGTTGGGCCAAAGGAAACTCCGAGGAATGCAGGAGTTCAGGAGTGCGCTGGACATATTCCTGTTTGGGGGCAGCTTTCATGCCTTGCAGCTGAGGAGGGTTTCGTGACCTGGCCAGGTGTTAGGCCGTTGGCAGGGACAGACCTGTTCTGTTGCCTATACAAGTTCCAGAGATAAATGCGTGGGTGCAGTAGAAACCGGCCCAGGGCACCAACACAGGGTCACGTAGGAGACAATCTTGTGAAAGGTCAAGAAAGCGTTTTGTGAGCAAGATGTAGGTCATACACGGCAACATTTAGAAATACAGTTATTACAGTAGGGTGCTGTATATTAAAAAGTAGGACACGTATTCTTATATGTCTCAACAGTATAAACCCCAAATTGTTCTTTCTACTGAGGAAAAGCTTGTAGCCCCATTGGCAAATACAGGGTTACACGCCGGCAACTCAGCTGTGCTAACTTGTGAATGGGACTATTAAAGTTGGTACTTCAAGGTATCAAAACAATTATTACCTTAAACCCAACTTGATGCCTGTTAGAAATGGGGGTTTCTAGTTGGCAGTGGCTTGCACCCTGTCCAAGTAGGGACCCTTATTCTAGTCAGTGTAAGGGAGTTACACACCCAAGATAACCCCTGTTCATCCATTTGGTAGCTTGGCACAAGCAGTCAGGCTTATCTCAGAGGCAATGTGTAAAGCATTTGTACCAACACACACAGTAACACACACACAGTAACACATACACATTAACACAGTGAAAACTTTTCAAAAGGACACCACACCAGTTTAGAAAAATAACTAATATTTATCTGAATCAAACAAGACCAAAACGACAAAAATCCAACATACACAAGTAAAGATATCACTTTTAAAAGCTTCAAAGTAGTTCATAGGAAACTATGGATGCGTCACTTGTATCACAAAGGGATGCATGAAAATCAAAGATGAAAGCAGGTGCAGGGGAGATGAGGTGCCGGAAAAGCTAAGTGATGTGTCGATTCCTTACTCCCAGGGGACGTAATGCATCGATTCCTTAATGCCAAGGGAGGTGATGCGTCAATTCCTTACTGTAGCACAAGGGAGGTGATGCGTCTGTTCTTTACTGCCAGAGGAGGTGATGCATCAATTTCTTACTGTGAGGGGAGGTGACACGTCGATCTCCAGACACGCGGCCTCGGTTCCTTACTGCTGGGCAACATTGATGAAGAACATGGAGCACAGGTGCGATGTGTTGAAAATCTGGATGCGCTAGGCCGATGCAGCGATGAAGCAAATGCTGCATTGATTCTCCAGCCACGAAGCAGGTAATGGGTCGATTTTTTCAGCCGCACAGCAGGGCCTGTGTCGGAGTCGGAGCGGGTGCCTCGGACGTCGGAGACATGGTGCTTAGGACTCGGGCTGCGGCGATCTTTCAGCTGCACGGCAGGCACTGCATCGATTCTTCAGCCGCACACCAGTGGTGCGTTGATTTGCCAGCCGCACGGTGGAGGTGCGTCAGGAAAAACAGGCACTGGAGGTCGATGCATGGATTTTCTTAGTCCTCTGCAGCAAAAGCCACCTCCAATGGCCTAGAACTGGAATTGGCACAACTTGGCAGATCAGAACTCCCAGCAGAGGAGTACAGGGGCTGCAGATGGAGTCTTTGATGGCCAGGAGACTTCTTAACAGGAGGCAAGCACACACAAGCCCTTGGAGAACCTTGGTAAGCAGAATGTAGAAAGTAAAGTCCAGTCCTTTCACTGCCCAAGACAGAAGCAGCAAGTAGCAGGCCAACACAGCACAGCACACAGCAAAGTGGTAGTTCCTCCGGACAGCTTCCCCAGCTCTTCTTCTTGGCAAAATGTCCTCTTAGTCCAGAAGTGTTCTGAAGTTATGGTGTGACAGCTCCACTACTTATACCTGTTTCTGCCTTAGAAGTAGGCAAACTTCAAGTCTTTGTAGTGCGCCAGACACTGCCTTTCTCTGCCCTGGCTCCAGACACACTACAGGGGGGTGGGACAGCTTTATGTGAGGACATGCACAGCCCGATTTAGGTGTCAGTGACAACTCCTCCCACCACTCTAGCTCAGGAAGACCCATCAGCCTGGTGATGGGCCATCCGGATATGCAAGGCACATACCTCAGCTCCCTTTGTGTGATGTCTAGAGTGGATGCACAAACAGCCCAACTGTCAGTCTAAACCAGACATGGATTCCACAGGCGGGCAGAGGCACAGAATGGTAATGCAAGAAAATGTCCACTTTCTGAAAGTGGCATTTTCAAACACACAATTTAAAAACCAACTTCACTAAAAGATGTATTTTTAAATCGTTCAAGGACCCCAAACTCCAAAATCTCTATCTATTCCCAATTGGAAGTTACACTTGTAAGAGGTTACAAGGCAGCTCCAATGATAACCTATGGAAGAGATAGTCCTTGCAATAGTGAAAAACGAAATGTGCAGTATTTCACTGTCAGGACATGTAAAACACACCAGTACGTGTCAACATTTTAAATACACTGCACCCTGCCCATGGGGCTACCTTGGGCCTACCTTAGGGGTGCCTTACATGTAGTAAAAGGGATGGTTTAGGCCTGGCAAGTGGATGCACTTGCCAGGTCGACATGGCGTTTAATACTGCACTCATAGACACTGCAGTGGCAGGCCTGAGACATGTTTGCAGTGCTACACATGAGGGTGGCACAATCAGTGCTGCAGGCCCACTAGTAGCATTTGAATTACCGGCCCTGGGAACACACAGTGCACTTTACTAGGGTCTTACCAGTAAATTAAATATGCCAATCATGGATAACCAATCATAATCACAATTTACATAGGGAGCACTTGCACTTTAGCACTGATCAGCAGAGGCAAAGTGTTCAGAGCTCTAAAACCAGCAAAAACAAAATGCAGCACACAGTCAAAAACAGGAGGCCAGAAGCAAAAATACAGGGGAAAAACACGCCACAGATGCTAGGTATAACAATGCCCAAGTCGAATTTAATGTAACATTTGAGAAAAATTCAACTTTTAGAAAGTTGCCACTCTGTTGCCCAAGTTTTCCAGTGGCCTTCACAGAAGTTAGCCAACAGACAGACTTCTGTACTCCTGGGGGCAGTGTGAACAACTCCCAGGAAAGGGAACAATAGAGGCCTGCCATTGGAAGAGGTGGTACCTCTCCCTAGCAGGAAGCCACACAGGGTGAAAGCCCAAAATACAAGCTTCAAAGGGGAAGCCACCTCTGAAGGGCAAATGGTGAACACACACGAGTGGGGCTTCTCTTATGTTCAGGTAGATGGGTTGGTGTCGGGAACAGAGAGGCGAAAATGCTTTTTCCATGCGCGTGTAATCCTCAGGTATCTGAAGCGGGCTACCAAGCTCCACACACTGAGAGAGGTTGAGCCATCTTGGGAGTGGCCGAATATTGCACTCTAGGATAGATGGATGACACCCTCTACAGGAAGTCATCATCAGATAAAAAGGGACCTGGTAGCCCATTGATTAGTAACCACCACATCCCGAGGGCACTTTCTGGGCATAAATATTGCATCCCTGCACCCTGGCTTCAGATCACATCTGAACTGAAGAGAGGACCAAAGAAGAACTGCCCTGCTATTCCCTGGACCTGGCAAGAGAGCCTGCACCAAAGACTGTTCTGCAACTGGACTGCACATGCTGATCCTTGAGCTAGCAAAGAGAAGACTGTGCCTGTGGTGCCTGGCTCTAGGAAACGTTGCTCCCAAGCCTCAGTCAGAAGAGGTGAACTCTAAGAGTCAGTTGGCTGACTTCCTGTTACAGCTCCAGGTCGACAAAGCTGCAGAATCCCGCCTTGGCTAGTCAGTAGCCATGATCGCTTGATCACCACTGACTGCCGACATGAAGCTCGAGAAGCCAAGTCCTGATGCTCAAAAGTTGCACCTGAGTCTGCTGGACCTGGGAGAGTTATCAGAGTGCAGTTTGGTCACCCAAGACGGACCCTAGGCTTCACCAAAGGGAACTGCTGTTTTCACTGTGACTACAGACCTGTAGTTCAGTGGTAACTGAGCTTTTGCTGGACCCACCAGGACACAAACCCCTGTGGCCAAAGTCTCCCCAAGAAGACCATGGACCGTAGCCCTAGGAAGCCACCCATCAACCGCATAGCATCCTCAGCACCTTACTTCATAATCAGCATCCTGTATCCTTTGCATCAGGACCACTGCATTGAAGTCTATGGTGGTTCATCTATAGAGCTTGGAACTGGACTTAAGATTACTGTGTAACAAGGTAACCGTTCTACAAACACTTATGGGCCCACTGGAACACCTCCATGTAATAGATGGTCTCCTAAAGTGGGCCAGAGTAGCCGAACACAACTCTACAAAAGTTTTACAAAGTTTCCGCTCACTGTGGTAGTTACCAATGCTTGTTGACTTTTTGAGTAAAAAGCTGTACATTTTGTTTTACTTAAAAACCTAAATCTACGGAACCCTCCGGTGGATTGCATTTGTTTTGATGTCTAAAAATTCATAAATATTTGATCTATTTTTATAAATTTGTGTCTGATTTCATTTGTGTTGTGTGACTTTTATTCATTGCTTTGGTACTTCTGTTTAAGCTTTAGTGCTCAAAGCCACAGCTACCCACAGTTGAGCTAAAGGTTTTACAAATAAGCCTGAATGGGTCCAAGTCGATATCGTGAGTGTATTAGATGGTGAGGTCACACAACCACACCATATAATATATCACTTTCCTCACACACACCTTATAGCGATGATTTGGAAAAGGAAAGTCACCATCTAGAAACATGCTGTTGTATCATCAGGGGGCGATCTGGCAACCTAATAACGCACTTTTGGGCAAAATGCTCTGACACAATGTAGACCATATTTCCTGATTGTATCACAGTTCATGATGATGGAGGGGAGGTTTAAAATTTACCAGGTCTGAAATTCAAGGCATGGGATATGACCATCTGAAGAGTTAATTATGATTTTATGAATAGTTCTTATATGCAGGTCTAGTGTTTTTTAACATGAATGTTGATAGATTAACAATTGTTCAAAGGCATTAAGACACCATCTTTCAAATTTTTCAAAACGGCTCCGGAAAATGAGGGAAAAGTGTTCCTTTGAACAAAAATAGACTGGGTAGGGGCAGTCAGTGGCGATACAGACATCTTTGGGCTGTGGTTTTGTCTTTGTGGGATAAGAGAAGCCAGGGTCTGTCAACACTCAGACCCTTTTGATCGTTTTTTGTGACTAAAGCTAGCCCACATATAGTCTAACTACCGTTGATGTCTTTATCTTTATTACGGGGAACTCTTTATTAATGTTCATCTCTTTACCATTTTTCCATGTCCCTTTCACTTATCTATATGGACCATATAGACTATGGACTATTAATGCACTTTGAAGGATTTATCAATATGTGTATTTGCTCAAGAGCAAAATATGGAAAAATTTAACAAAGTAAGAATTTCATGAGAACCAGTGATATTTCATCAGCTATTTTTATTCCATTTACCAAATTGTGAGAAGCAGCAGAAGTGACATCAGGCTCTCCTTGGTGCATTATTGATCTCTTTTTATCCCTTTTTCCACCCTCAACCCAATAACAGCCTTCTAATTGCTGCTGAGAAACTAGAGAAATGGCACAACGTGGAAACCACAGAAAATAAATTGGGGTATAAGCCTTGTTTACCTTCTTTTCCTGCTATTATCTTCCGCTGAGACCAAGAGAAGCAAAGGCAGGGTCAGAGCTTCTGGATGGCAAGACAGGGGTAGTAGCTATTAATTCTCATTACCACTAGTTCACATGCATCAGTAACTAGTGGGAGCTTTGATGAATTGCTACACTAGGCATTACAGGAAGGCAGATCTGCCAAAAGCCGACTCTGTCGCTAACACAAAAAACAGTACCTTAAGTACAACGGTTGAAAAAGTGCTCGGCTATTAAAGTCAGCTCAGAGAAATGAGCCTCCGATCTTGACATAAAAGTAGTGAGCCAAGTGGAAGCAAGTATGACTGCATCTATGCACTGTTTCCAAAAACGGAGAAGAAAAGACTAAATGGCTCACTATGCATTATTCTGGGTATATGACACCTTAAAATGGATCTTAAACTGCACTTGAATCTAGAATTTACCATGTAGGTTTATAGATAATTGCCAGTCACTAGGAATGAAAGTAGATCTCTCCTAATGCCCACCTTGTGGGAGTATATGTCTGTTTCCACCAATTTACTTGGCCAGAAGTATTTGAAAAAGCATTGTTTTGCCTTATGATTGCTAAAACCATTTGGTGCAAAACCCATTGTCCTCCATATTATAAGTGTCTCTAAGACCATAGCCACAAATGCTTCTCTGAATTGTAAAATGTTCTCAGTGCTGAATGATCACACTTCTTTTTACAACTAGATCTCAAGCAAACCATTGTTTTCCAATGTACTTGGCACAAAAAGCGTTTAGCTCACGTATTGCACTAGACAACCTAGCGTTCGTTGACCTTTTATTAATCCAGAATCTGGGATACCACTCCGTCCATTATCCTTGTACTAGTCCTTGCCTACGAGGGTGATCGAAACCTGAGATAGGCACCTTGTAGCTTTAATATCACAAAGCATTATTAAATCCTTCTGCTCCCAAGGTAGGGCATCTTCTTGTAGGACGTCAGTGTTTTTTTCCAATCTCTTACACTGCAAGCAATTTGGGTTCTTCAGCTACTGCTATAGAAGACAATAGCTAGAGTTAATATTGCCCCTGTATTGAATTGGGACTTTCTGAACTGGACTGATGCCTAGCTCTTCTGGAATCCTTGTAGGCAGTCCCCATAAGAGAGCATTCAATAGATAGAATTCAAACTCAAATGAAAGGAGCCCTTCTCCTGAAAGAAGAAACAGGCATGCAAGCACATGCAGCATAGGCATGATGGCCCTGCTTTGCAACCTGATTAGCTGCACTTGCTTCTCCGGCTTCTGCTTCAACTTTACCTGACCCGCTTATTGCTGCGTTTGCACACTTTTGATAAGTATGAATAATTGCTTAGGTATTTCCAAGGCAAAGGATCTAAGGGCACATACATAGAGTGCTCATGCTTCAGAAGGTGATAGCCCATCTGGGAGCGAACAAACGGTTTCCAGATCCCTTCTTCCTACCTTCTTCGGAGGAATCTGGTCATGCTCACATGTTTGATAGTTACCGTTCTACGGTGACTCTTAGGGGCCTCATTATGATGGCACCAACGCAACGGGATTGAGACCACCCAACAAGTAGTCAGCCGTTCCAACTGCCATATTTTGATGAGAACTCCGTGTAGGCGGTCTGAAACTTCATTTTTCTACTGCGGCTTGTGCTGTGGCACACGGGGCATGGATGTTTGAGGGGGCACCCCATGTGCCCCCCTGGCCACTAAGAAGTGCCCCACGGGAGATGGGGGCCCTGCTTGGGGCCCTCAAAGTCCCTTTCCGTCTCTCTTTACATGGCGGTGGGACCGCCATGTAAAGGCTGACGGAAAGGGACATCGTAATCCCTATAGCGGTGCCTGCTCAGGCAGCATCGCCCTTGTAGGGATTACAGTCCGACCGCCACTGGGACGGGCTCCTTGAGCCTGTCGGAGGTGACGGTCTTTCCCCCGACCACTGCGCTCCGACTGCCGGTATTGTAATCCGGCGGGCGGACCGCTGCCCTGGATGTCGGGCAGACCGCCACCGACAGCCTGTCGGTGGCGGTCCGCCTGACATCGTAATGAGGGCCTTGGTCTCCACTAGTGAATCTGCATTATTACTATTATAGACTCGAAAGAGCCAGAGAGGTTTGTTTGCCTTGCTACTCAGTCAAAATGATCCTCTTCAGGGTTTCACCAGGATGTCCCAGATAACATTACAATGGACTTCCTTTCCCCTTGTCTGGCAGCGTAAGATTGAATATTCAACTTGTCCAACATACAGCAGCAACTGCTGGGTCATTTTATGATCCTCTCAATATTGCTACAATCTTTCTTCAACATTAGATCTCAACTGGAGACTAGTAATAACATTGGTACTGGTGTCTAAGGCCTAATTACAAGTGCCATGTTGGTAAAGGATCGCAATTGTAAATTGTGCAATGCTATCCGTTTACCAAGTGTGATAAAATTCGCATCCTGTAAAATTTCTGCTGGTCGAACCTGATAAAATTTAACAGGTGAATAATGCCTAATAAATACTTGGATATGCAGATTTTTCGAGAGTAAATACCAAAATCTGCATATTATGCCCCATTTCCAGAGCAAAACTCAGAATGGGCAATACTTATTGCAGCTGTAAAATTCTGGACACCGGAGTGTTGGATTTTATCTGGGCGTTAATTATTGATCTGACACTAACACACTTGCATTCAGGCCCTAAGAAGCAAACACGTTAAATGAAAGCATAACGCTGTCCGTGGAGACCAGAGGCAAGTTGACATACATTTGCATACGTACGAGGCAATTTTGCAACAATATTTGCACCGATGTACCTGCAGAAAAATAATATATGCACCTACTCCTTAATGCTGAAACGCCAACCGGTTCTTTCTGCAACATTGGGTAGGTGCAAATGCTAATTTTGCACATGTAATTCAGTGAAAACACCTATGAAATTTTCCCTCGAATGGTGTAAATGTATACAACATTGCTGCAAATGTATTTTGAATAAAACTTTATGGTTCAGGTTAGGACATATGAAAGTGGAACTGCACAGACCGAACAGCCAAATAACTATTCTGGTAGCTTTGCTACCTACTGTAATCTCAAATTATATGCAAAAGAAATGTTGACTCTAGATCATTTTGGTCAGGGGAATGTTCGCCGCTCCACGTGGCAGGCGCACTAATATGTTCTGAAGTGAACTCCTGTCTCCCACTTCGTCAGCGAAAGAAGGAGAAACTGAACCGATGCAAATGTGCAGTGCAGCCAGCACAACTCATAAAATAACAATAGTATTACAGCTCAGGCTGTAAGGGTGTATGCATAGGACATTGGTCTGTCCCTAATGTCTGTATTACTGTTTCTCCACGGTAATCAATCAATATATTCAGTGGCACGATATAATATAGGGAGACGTGTAATAAAAACTAAGGCACAAAAATCATACAAGGATAAAGTGTGATTGAAGTGACAAGGAAGCTGAAAGTGGAGAGGGGAAAATATGCATGAATTTAGCAGTCCTAAATGATTTATACAGCCTAACGTGAGCTTCAGGCCCAGATTTACTAAGGACTTGCATTGTCCTTGCGTGACCCAAGTGGTCTCAAGGCAAGGCAAGTCCTTAACTGGGATTTACTAGGCCACACAAGGGGCAATTTGTGCCACCTTGCGTGGCTTTGTAAAGAAAAAATAACACAACGCAACCTCTTGCGCTGCATTGTAATACACTGCATTTGGGAGGCGTTCCATGGGTGGAGCAAAGGTGGTACCATGCATTCCATCCATGGATTTGGGCTCATTACCAAATTTACTAAAGCTAGTAAACCTGGGAGTGTGTCAACATGCTATGCCTTCCCCAGTGAAGCGTAACAAGGGTAAATATCTTTATTTCTTCTTGTTGCTTCCTCTTTCGATGTGTGATGCATTTGGCATCACACATAGAAAGAGGAAAATGCCTCTAAGGATTGTTTTTGTGAAGGAAGGTGTCCCTTCCTCCACCAAAACAATCCTGTCCATAACACAGGCACCATTGCACTATGGTGCAAGGGTCTGAAAAGAAAGAGTGCCCCTGACTATGGATATGGGGAGCAGAAACAGAGGAATAACATTTATATCATAAAGAGATAAGCACCTACCCTCACCATTTTTCTACATGCTAAGTCTCCAAATATTTATGAAAACCGAATTAATCATAACAGGAATTAATGCAGAGCCCACTAAATCTAAAAACATCATATATTTTATTGATTCACATAGTAATTTAAATGATTACAGATCCCTTCATTTATTAACTGTAGCCCTAAACCCTTCTCCTCCAGTCGCTCACCCCCCCCCTAAAAACAAGTATGGGGTACCTCACATCAAAACTCTCACTCTTACCTCACTCATACTACTCATCATCAATTAAAAAACAGCATTGAATACCTCTTGGAGCTAGCAGATCAAAAGCACTAATGCAATCTTTATAATATATCTTGCTTAGTTTTCCTGTGTTTACATGTTTACAATCTTCATAAAGACATTTCATTGCATGGACACATATACATTACACCACGAGGTTTACGAATATCGTTAAAGTCAACACTTTGTAAGAACAACACACGTTTCACTGAGAAATGGTTTGCTATATTAAACAAATGTTCCTTGGATTTAATATTATTAATAATAGAAGAACTATCCAAATTACTAGAGGATTTAAACAAAGAAGTGAGCCAACTAAAACAGGAATTGACCAATGCCATGACAGAAGAAGACTGGGAAGCAACCCTAAATGACATCAATAAACAATTGGATAGTTACACCAAAGAAATAAATGATCAAAAAATTAGAAAATTCAAAAGGGACACAATTGATTATAAGCTTGGAGAAGTTTATAATTGGGCGGAGATCTACGCACGCCGGAGACAACAAAAACCTAATACTGGCAGATTTACAGATTCTGACTTGTCATCTTCAGATGACTCACAACAGCGAAATAAGTCATTCAGACCAAGGGATAACCAAACAACAGAAGCTGAAATACCGTCCACGTCAAGCGTTCCCATCCCGCAAACTAACCAGTCTTTTTTTAGAGTAAAGGCCCCAGATTACAAGAAGAACCAGGAGGGGCATGCCGAATAAGAACCACAGAATCAGTGGCAAAAAACACGAGGAGCCAGAAACCTTAGTCATAAATATTTCTAAGGAAACATTAACGGAATTTCAAATCAAAACATTACAGAAAGGAACATCTTACGTCCCCACTTACCATTCTAACTTTTTGGAAACTCAAATCAGTGTATACAAGTTCTTAAGGCTATTAAGATTGACACTTTTTCGAAAACATTGTGAATAAGCTAGATGAATCCAATAAAGATACTTTACTAGGGTTACGTAACAAACGCAGATACACAGCGCCTACAAGTCACAAGGTATTGGATGCATTTGAGAAAGTTGTATTAAAAGATTTAGACACAGTTTTCAAACAACCCAGATCAAAAACAACAAATATCACACAAAAAGAGAGACACGCATTAGATCAATTGGCTTCCAACCCCAGAATAACCATTCGTCAAGCGGACAAAGGGGGAGCCCTGGTCATTATGGATACTGAGTTTTATCTAGAGAATGTCAATAACCATGTGAACGATGAAAACATACTCTAAGATATCATTTGATCCCACTAACCAATTCTTGAAAATACTTGGCGATATCATCAATAAAGCATGTGACAATGGTACCATTGGAAACAAAGAAAAAGAATATCTCATCAAAACACACCCAGCGCTCCCATATATATACATGATTCCAAAAATTCACAAACACCCGACAAAACCACCGTTCAGACCCATCGTCTCTACAGTAAATTCAATTCACGAGCCAGTGGGAAAATACCTATATAGACATCTACAACCCATTGTTCAAAGGATGACGACATACATAAAGGATACTACTGATTTCCTAAACATTTTGAATAACGCCAAATCGAGTTTCACAGAAGATATGATTTTATGTACAATCGACGTAAAGTCACTTTATACTACCATCCCACACAACTTGGGGATACAAGCAGGGGAATCCTTTTTGGTAATGATTGACAAAGATGAAGATCTAAAGGTATTCTTGATGGAACTCCTCCATTTCACTTTATTCCACAGCTATTTTAAATGGCAAGATGAGTTTTTCATCCAATCGTCCGGAACATCGATGGGAAATTGTGCCGCTCCGGCATATGCTAATATTTTCATGCACAGGCTGGAATTGGACCACATATTGAATAAAAAAAACTGGACAGATAACTTAATTTTGTACAAAAGATACATAGATGACATTTTTATTTTGTGGAAAGGCAAAGAACAAGAATTAACCCAGGCCATCAAAGAATTGAACAACATCAACGAGCGAATAAGTTTCACATCGGACATTCAGAAAAATGAAATTACATTTCTAGATGTACTCATTCAGAATCAACAAGGTCAACTTACCACCAGAGTATACACTAAAACCACTGATCGCAATAAACTATTACATTATACCAGCTTCCACCAACCCTCTCTCAAAAACATTTACCATTTTCACAACTGTTACGAATTAAAAGGATCTCATCATCAGAAGAATCATACACACAAAGCAGAGATAATACCATAATGAAATTCCGGCAACGAGGTTATCCTGAAAACATTTTACAAGAGGCCACCGACAGAGTTCAAAAAGAAAAAGAGAAGACTTGCTTATACCAAAAACAACCAAAAACAAAGAACAGAGAATGGTATTCGTTTCAAAGTTTTCTACCAGAAGTACCAAAATAAAAAAACTCATAATCAAACACTGGTCCATCCTTACACTTGAAGAGGACTTCAAAGGCATTTTTCGGCTACCACCCAGATTTGCATACTTACGAACACACAACCTAAAAGAAATATTCAACAAAAAACAAGATGAAAAACCAGCCGGTTATCGGGGTACACTACCTTGTTTAAATTGTGGGAATTGCAATGCCATCATAAAGGGTAATCAAATTCAACACCCCACCAAAGGCACCCAAGTGAAACTAAGAGTCACTGCAACATGTGATAGTACCAATGTAATATACATGTTGAAATGCCCCTGCGGATATGCGTACGCAGGCAAAACTGAACGTAAGATTAAAGTTCGTCTGACAGAACATAAAAGTAATATCAGGATGAAAAATTCCAAAGCCGCAGTGGCGGTTCATTTCAACTCTATGAATCACAACACCAGCCAGTTGAGATTTTTAGTATTGGAGCGAGTACCATTACTCCCAGGAAGGGACAATACCCAATACTTATTACAAAGAGAAATCTCTTGGATTTATCATCTCAATACAGTAAACCCGAAGGGCCTCAATGAAAGAGTGGACTTTAGTTGCTTTTTATAATCATTGAAATACATATGACAATGTTTACTACATCGTGTTGAAATCATATTAACTGACATGTCATAACTTGATACACCACGTGATCAATCACACAATCACTTTGATTTTTTAAACACAGTGGATACATTCCATCTCTTCTTTACCCTTTATTCCTCTTTCTTTTTACCCCCGCATCGATCATGAATTAAGTGAAGCACAACTTCTAATTCGTTTTTGGAAATTCACTTACATTTCATTTTTACCCATTTACATTTTTCACATCAATTTTAATTCTTTTAAAACCGGGACCGTTGCGAGTCACGTTAGTGCACAGCGAGTCATTTATTTCTATCGTAGTCTGTTTTCACTTTTTTCTCATTTTAAGCGGAAAGCTACAGCAGACGGAAATTGTTACTCTAAGAGCACAAACAAAGTTTCATTCATGTGCTTGAAGGAAAATAACTAGTTACGTCACAGTGTCCTGTGCTCTGCGAAGACCGCAGAAACTATGGGGACAGAATACACCACAGAGGGACATTGATTGGGTGGAATGAGCAGGACCAGTTTGATCAGTTCATCAGAAATAAGAGCCATCTGTCATACTTGCTGCTCAGCCAGTGTGAGTGTGGTGTGGAATGTTCGTGTGGATGATGCTGTGGAATGTTGGATGAGTGAGGCAGTCAGTTGGTGTATGGGCTGAGCAGCAGGAAGGCTGCTCCTGGTGGGGCTCTCTGTACTTCTACTCCTGAACTTACAATCATAATAAATCCTATCTAAAGATACCTGACAGCATCTCCAGTAGCAAGGGAAAAGTCTCATGGCTCATCCACAAGATACCTTGGAGTTGGATCTTCGTTCATTCACAACATTTTTGGCGACGAT
Organism: Calotriton arnoldi; assembly: GCA_963921515.1. NCBI lineage: Eukaryota > Metazoa > Chordata > Amphibia > Caudata > Salamandridae > Calotriton > Calotriton arnoldi. Next base: position 347,288 of record CAWUFW010005927.1, on the reverse strand, counting down.
TTTTAAAAGAACCTGCGTGTAAGAACTTTATAGAAGCTGAGACTAAGTGAAACTTAACCTGGATTGGAATTTGAATCTTGAAGTAGCTCCTTAACGAAGAACCTCTTCTTGAAACTTTGCGCAACGAGTTTATAAGCTGATTGGCAGCCCTGAGCCCCACCAGTGACCACAAGACTGGTCGGCCCCAACCCGGGCATGCCAGTTCCTGCTTAGCTTTCCATCTACAAATTTGGGAAAGTGTCTTCACGTAGAGGAGTTCTCTCAACCTGTGTGGTGAAGTGCGTCTGGAGAGCTACAACGTACAAGAGCCGTCCCTGTCGTGAAGAGCAACAGTTCCCTCTCTCAGTGTGGAGTAGATCAACAAGTCCTCAGGGCTCCTTGTGGAAGTGTCACTGGCAAGTGTCCCCTGACTCCTTGTCAAGAAGAGCTTCAAGTCCCTGAGACCGACGGGTGGGAGAAGCCCCGCAGTTCCTGTTTGTGGGCTGAGAAGCTTCCTTTCTCCCTGACAAGAAGAGGAGCAACGGTCAAGGGTTATGGAGGTTTGTTGGGCCCTTGTGTCCCCAGTGTCCGAGTCAATGAGCAACATGAGGGAGGAGTCCGTATTACTAATGGCATTATGGTTGTGGAGTTCCCTCACTCCGTGTGGGAAGGGCAACTTGGGAGGTGCTGCAAGGTGAACCCGCCTACTTGTTTTCCCTGGACCGGCTTAGTGGTGCATAGTGGTGCGGTGGTTGGTGCTACTCCTATAAATATTTTTACCCCTTCACTTGTAACTTCTCTGGCAAAACCCTTGATCGCTGTGCCTTATAATTTCAAACTTTTAACTGGCAACTGTCACCTACCCGCAACAGCCTCTCCCCGTCTGTTGTCTCTAGCGCGAGCCCTGTCTGCAGCTCGCAGAGTGTTCTTCAGCTCGTACTCTGTGGTGCAAGCGCATGCCTGGAGCCACCCGGTACGCTCCACGCGTACGTGTTGTCAGCGTGCTGCCTTCTTTAACTCTCGTGATGTTCCAAATGCCTGGTCCGCACAAAGACTTTCGTTCCTCCGATCTCTAAAATTGTTTTTGGAGAGGATCGTACTATATTGCTGTGGGGGTATGCGGTTTTGACATTGCCATCGAATTCTGGTGAGATCTGCGTTTCAGTTTTTAACTTAGATGGCCTCAAGTTCCCTTTATTTGCTTATTGTTTCCATGCATCAACTGGTAATGGTGGAAAAGACTGCTGCATCCGTGTGGGAGAGTGATTACTCTACTCAACTTCTATGTCTTTGTCGCGCCACACCCCAAGAATCATGGCACCCCTGACTTTGATTTTGCGAATTCATTTTTATTGCAACATCCATGCTTGTTAGTATTTGGGGTTTTGTTGTTGGAGACAATTATTGAATATGTAAACTTCATAGATGGGGTGTTCATTAATAAAAAATGCAAATTTCATGTATGGGATGCTTCGCTCAAAATTTTTAAAACTCTCTTGCTTAAACCACTTATGGTGCTGTGTTTTTGGATGTTTATAGCCATATCGCTTTAGATTACTTGTGTGTGTGAGTTGACTTTTAGGTCTAAAGTCGCACTGGGTTACCACGTTTCTGTGGTTGTGGGGGTATTGTGTTAATTCACCCTGTTGGCATTGTGTGTGAGATGACTTTTGCTGTTGAGTCACTCTGGATTTCCACCATGGCGTTGTTGTGGGGTAAGTATATCCTTCACTTTTGTGGTGTGAGTGTGTGATAGTTTTTAAGTGCGAAGCTTCTTGGGTCTACCATTGTTGTTGTTGTAGGTGTGGATTGATTTATAAAATCACCCTTTTGGTGTGGTGTTTGAGTTGACTGGGAAAGAGTCACTAGCGTTCACCACCTTTATTTTGATGGTGGTTGACTTTAGGAAGCACCCACTTGTATTGGCGTTCCTTCCACTCTTGTGTGGTTGCGGCATGGTCTTATGATAGTGTATTTGTGCACTTGTGTTGGCGTTCCTTCCACTCTTGTGTGGTTGCGGCATGGTCTTGTGATAGTGTATTTATGCACTTGTGTTGGTGTTCCTTCCATTCTTGTGTGGTTGCGGCATTGTTTTGCTTTAGTGTATTTGTGCACTTGTATTGGCGTTCCTTCCACTCTTGTGTGGTTGCGGCATGATTTTACTTTAGTGTTTTTTTGTTTTGTTGTGGGTGATTGCTATTGCACCGTTTTTGTTTGGTTCCCTGTGTGTTCATGTCCATTTCAGCCTGGCCAGATGGTATGTTTGTGGCATAAGGGGTTTGGTCGGTTATGCGTGGTGTAGTAGATGGCGAGCTTGTTTGGTTTTGTGTGGAAAGGTAGAAGATTTTTGTGTTTTGTTTAGAAAGGGACAGGATGTGTGTATGTGTAGTCTTTTTGCTTTCTTAAAGTCAGTTTTTATCTTGCCTAGTTTGTTGTTTTCATAAATGTGAGTACATGGGTGGGCCTTGTCCATTTCTATCATTTATCATCTTTTGTTAAAATGCAAGCAATTTGTTACATTCTTCTGTGCTTTCTTTGCATTTTGTTGTTAACTTGCATGCCCATTGTACTGTTCTATATTTGCGTTTGATCTTAACTTGTATGCCCTCAGTCATCTTCAGGCCTTTGCAATGGTTTCTCATGGTATTCCCATCCATGTACATTTTATCAGTGTATACTTTTTCTTGGACCATTGCATTGTGTTTTTGTTTACCGTAAAGAAGGGGGATGTGTCATACTTGCTGCTCAGCCAGTGTGAGTGTGGTGTGGAATGTTCGTGTGGATGATGCTGTGGAATGTTGGATGAGTGAGGCTGTCAGTTGGTGTATGGGCTGAGCAGCAGGAAGGCTGCTCCTGGTGGGGCTCTCTGTACTTCTACTCCTAAACTTACCATCATAATAAATACTACCTAAAGATACCCTGGAGTTGGATTTTTCTTTATCCACAACACCATCTTAAAAAAATGTTGTCTCAAATTAAAATGTGCCACTACTAAATCATAATAATAAACATACTTCTAATTACATCAGCAAACTCACTTCAAGTACAATATTATTATTATTATTGTTACAACTAGAATTCATCATAAAACTCATTAGTACTCAAAATGATTTGTCACCCAAAATGAAATATTTAAAACAACTTCCAGAATAGTGACCTCATAAAACATTTGTGACACCCGCCAGTCAGTCCTTACTGTTATTGCTAACAGTGCTTTGATTCTGGAATACACCATTTTGTTTTTCCAAATTAAAGCATTGTTATCAGTCCCAGCACACAAGTGGTGTGTGTCTTAACAGGCAGATGTGCCTGGGGGAGTCATACCAGCCTCTGACAATATGCAAATGTTCTTATAGTTTAATGGCATAAAAAATACATTATGCACTTAACACACACACTAATCTATGTGCAATATACTCTCTGAAAAAGTATTCATACACAGAGATTTCAATGTAACCTGTGTGGAAATTGGAAAATTCTGCTGCATATAGAAATCTACTGCTGGAGTCTGTTATTCTTGATGAAAACATAAAAAATGTACACATTTGTCACATTTATTACAGTTTGATAAAGCAGGAATCCATGCAGGGTACAAATTCCGCACATTTCAATGATGCATGCTCACACATATATCATTAAGCACACACACAGCTACTGAATGATGCAGCATCATGACACCGATGTGATTGTGCAAGCATCGTCTCCCGTTTTTTTCCCCAGCTGATTCTGCAAAACCGTGCCAAAAAGCATTGGCAAAGCCAATTGATCACAGTACGACAGCTATTGACTTTCCCAATACTTAATATTTTAGTGACTTTTTCTGTGTCAGAGTCTTGGATTTGATTATTCGAGCTAACTTTCCTTCCTTGAAGACGTCCTTTGAAAACAGCAGGAACCATGTCTCCAGCGCAGCGTGGGGGGCGGGGCACAGATATTCACAAACAAAAGAGAGCTCTGAGACAGGGACTGCTCCTTCGCTATGGCGGAGAAGCGTCGCCCCACTGCTGCTACCCAGCAGAGGCAACAATGAGAAAGAAAATGATAATAAAATAAGTTTAACATCATTTCCTTTTTCACCGTTGCCTCTGCTGGGTAGCTGAGTCCCGGGGCGGGCCGGGCCATCCCCTTGAGCCTCAGGAGGAGGTGTGTGGGGACTACTAGGTGTGCATGATGTTTTGGCCTGCCGTTTTAGGCCGGCCAAACCTTCATATGCAATTAGCATTTCTCCACCTGGCTGTGTTGATTAGCTGGGTGGAGAAAAGCCACAGGCTACCAGGCACTGTCTCAGCAGCAAACCAGGCCGCTCAGACCAAATAGCAATTCCAGCATGAGAGCAGCGCTGGGATTGGCTTCTGGGAGCATGCGCAGTGTGCGCCAGTCGAGGATTGGGAGAGGAGGAAGCCTGAGCAGCTCCAGCGTCAGGTAAGTCATAAATTCTTTTTATACAGAATTTTTTAATGTATTTATGTCTCCACCCCCATTGACGCCCTAACGAGTCGCATCGGGAGCAGCCCCCACTACTCTGAGAGCAGGATCATAATGCACTGGGTCCCAAGCACAGTGACTCTGCAGATCACTGTTGCCATCAAGAGCAAATGCTCTCAGAGATCCAAGGGAACAGGTAATGTGTGGACACTATGAGGTAAATGGAGCTGTCAGAGCCCTGTTTACATTCTGATCATAGTGCTGCTTTTTAGCCCGTGAGGCCAAGGGTCCCCTAGGAAACTCTTTGTGTCACCAGGAACAAGCCAGGAGTCACAGCTGTGACCCTTTGCGACCCCTAAGTGACGTCCAAGTCAGTTACCCCTATTAATAAAAGCTGTTTGATAAATTGTGAGGTTGATTAACGGAGGAGCTTACAGACATGCTTTCCGTTCCTCCACTGTAGTCTCAAACTACAGGCAGCCCCTGATCAACATGAGCCTGAAAAGATTTATAAGAGGAAAAAAGAAGAAAAAACCATATGCATTTGCCAAATGTAAGTCTGAAAGTCAAGACTGTTGCGAAAAAAGGGGAACATGTGGGAAGTATGATGAGATATGTTGCGAGTTCTAAGCCCATTCCATTCTTCTCTGTATAAACTCAATTTACCAGATTTTTCAATGTCATCAGCATTGCCAGCAGTGCTTAATTTGAGCCGGTGGTTTCCGGTGCTCTGCACTTAATTGTCAACACCGTTGTTTGTGACAGTCTGATATTAGGGGGCACTGTCTGGCTAATTTAGAGATGACCACAACAATAGTTCATTATTAATTCAATATACATTAAAAATGACTTTTACCTGCTGTCCAAGTCATTCTTATAGCTTTGGGGGCCTGAAATAGTCCGAATTGTCACACTTGTAGGAGTGTGATGGTTAGTAGTTGCGTTGTTACTACCATAAGCAGTATAGCAGGGGCAATATGTGGTGCAAGCTGCAGTGGCCTCCTGACGAGAGCCCTGGCACTTATTGTTTCACAATCAATCAATCAATTAATTCTTTATTCAGATACGAAAATATCCATAAAAGTACAAGATAAAACCTGCACAATGCATACATAATTAATGATTAAAAGTCAATAAGTGCAATAGACATGTTATTATGTGTACACGGAATTATATACATAGTACAAAAATAAATTTCAACAAAACAGACATAAGCCTTCAATTAATTATTAGTTCAGAGGAAATATAAGATATAATATTTAAAATGTAACAAGCATAAAATATTAAAAAGCGGACACTTTGACACGTAAAAAACAATAAAATTAATAAGATATGCGGCCCACATATTAATTGAGTCAAATGCCTGGCATACAGCAAAAGCTGTCTATACTGTGTTCATAGAAGCACGAGAACAAACAGCCAATTTCAAGAACGTACTGACGCGAAAAATTAAATTTTCCCCATTGAGCGTAACAATCTCCCTATATGCTTCCCTAAAATCAGTAATATCATGAGCCTTAAAAAAGGGGATCAACAACTGCTTACTATATATTTTATAGAAATCACAGAAGAAGAAAAAGTGTAACATAGATTGGCTGCCACGATTTCCACAAGGGCAATGCATTTGCTCGAGATTGATATTAAAACCTAGGGGAAAACAAAGTAAATATTTTAAAGTACCAGCCCTAAGACGAAAGAGCAGGCTTCGTTCCCAGCGATTAGTCGCCTTTAAGAGATAACTAGCTGGGAATTTTGTGGAGGGACCAACTGCATCTACCATAGTTATATACCGGGCAACTGAGGGTTTCAAAATTTCTAGCTCATATCTCAGCTTGGCATAGTGAGCATACAGGGCCCCCTGGATAATCTTTTTGTTAGTGCCTGCCATGTTTCCTGGGTCTGTGAAAATGTGTGGCAGATTTACAATGCTCAGGCTAGCCTTAACAGCCGCCAACCAAGGTATATCTCCGCCCTTATTACACTTAAGACAGTCAACTATAATGTCTCTAGTCAATGTGGCTGCTGGATTTTGCCACACTTTCATCCAGAAGATCACTGGGCGGGTCTTAATGTAATCCTCAATAAATGGTAATTTTAACTCACGATGGCAAACAAAAGAGGAAGAACTGATCGGTGCCCCCAAAACTCTCCGACAGAATCTATTTTCTTCTACCTGGATATTATTACAATTTGCATAGCCCCAAATTTCCGCTCCATATGTTGCGGTCGGTAGGCACTGAGTTTTATATATTTTCAAAAGGGATAGCACTACCTCAATTCTTCTTGGTTGAGGGAGAGACAGAATCAAGTTGACTGCTTTTATAAATTTACTCCTGCTGTGTGCCAAATGGGCAACCCAGGAACCATTATCTGTGTATACCACGCCCAAGTATGGGAAAGTGCGTGTGCACAAATTTTTTCGAAGCCAGAATTAATTACATTTACAGAATATTTTTTGGGGCCGCAACTCATTAAAAATGATTTTTTTAAATTTGTGCAAAGGTCCAGCTTATTCATAAAATCCACAAAACCCCCAACTAAAGTGCGCAGTGCATTGGGAGTGCGGCCCATTAGGACCGCATCATCTGCGTACAGTAAGGCGGGAAGCATTTTACCATTAATCATAGGGACATCCTTGGTCAATTTGGACAGATTGTTATTCAGCTCGTTGATGTACAAGATGAAGAGCAGAGGGGCCAGCACGCATCCCTGCCTGACCCCTCTGCCGATCACGATATTCCCCGATACTGCCCCGTCCCTGCTAATCCTCACCCTAGCTCCCAAGTCCTTGTGTAAATAGGCCAAAAATATACTAAAGCCTCGTCCAGCCCATAATTTAAAAGACATTGCCAAAGACGCGATCTATTTACAAAATCGAATGCTGAGGTAAGATCCATAAAGGACAGGTAGATTGGGGACTGACGAGCTATAGTGTATTTACCGATTAACAGATATAAATTAAGGCATTGCTCTACAGTACCCAATCTACTTCTGAAACCCAACTGACATTTATCTAAAATGCATTCATCTCCAGCCCAACTCCTGATTTTATTAAATAAAACCCGCCCAAGTATCTTCAGTGTGTTGTCGATCAAAGAGATCGGTCTGTAGCAACTAGGGTTAGACCTATCTCCCTTTTTAAAAATTGGGACTATAGTACTCATTGACCATGTGCTGGGGATATGGGAATATGTTAGATTGTTAAAAACATTAAGCAGAAGCACTGCCCAAAATTCTGGTTTATGCTTAATAAGATCAATATAGAGTCCATCCGGGCCAGGGGCCTTGTTTCCTGAGCTTTGATCAATGGCCTCCTCGACTTCTGTTATAGATATCTGGACTCGTGTGGCAGCTTGGAGATCTATGTGAAACTCATTCTGAGCAGGGGCTGTGTATATTTTGGAAAAGTGTGTTACCCAGGCTTCACTTGTTATGTTACAGCTCAGAGGTGTTAAATTGTGACCCATAGATCTCATATTTTTAACAGATTGCCAAAACCCATTTGTATTATTTAAATTAGCGGCACTGGACAAATTATCCCAATGATCTTTTAATATCTCATCTTTCCTCTGTTTAACCACTTTATTATATTGTTTCCTCAGTGATCTAACAAGGCTTGCATCCCTTGGTGTTGATAACAAGGCAGCGCGAAGCTCTCTATTGGCCCTGGAGCAATCACTGTTAAACCACTTGATGTTATAATTATTGGGTGTCATAGGTTTTGAGATAATTTGTTTAACGCCTGTGCATAGGTGAGCAAAAGCTGTTACTACCTCGGAGTTAACGTCCATAGGCGACAGACAGGTATCGACAAGTGACCGATAAGTTGTTACCATGTTCTGAAACACAATACTATTGTCGGTACCTTTCCCAATGATCTTTTAATATCTCATCTTTCCTCTGTTTAACCACTTTATTATATTGTTTCCTCAGTGATCTAACAAGGCTTGCATCCCTTGGTGTTGATAACAAGGCAGCGCGAAGCTCTCTATTGGCCCTGGAGCAATCACTGTTAAACCACTTGATGTTATAATTATTGGGTGTCATAGGTTTTGAGATAATTTGTTTAACGCCTGTGCATAGGTGAGCAAAAGCTGTTACTACCTCGGAGTTAACGTCCATAGGCGACAGACAGGTATCGACAAGTGACCGATAAGTTGTTACCATGTTCTGAAACACAATACTATTGTCGGTACCTTTCCAAATGAGTCTTAGATTATCGGTCAAGGGTGTTAAATTACTTGCTCCTAGTTCTACAATCGGATTGGCTCTAGGAATGACCCTAAACATAACCGAAGTTGGGTTATGGTCCCCAAATGCGGTCGGTATAACCTCTGCTCTAACTAAAATATCTTCCAACGTGGCTGATATGAAAACGTAATCAATTATTGAGGCGCAGCCACGGCCTCTAAACGTTTGTATTAAATGGCTGTCATCGTTGTATACAGCTGCAGTGTCCATCGCGTTTACTAACTCATAGTTTAACAAATAATCAACCATATTCCGTCCCCCTTTTACACAGATTTACACATGGTGCGTAAAGAGTGTCTGATATATTCGCCCCTGAAATCTTAACGTTAAAATCACCTGCCAAACAAATTCCAGCTAGATTGGGGGTCCCTGATGTGATTTGTATATTTGACACAAAATTAAACAGGTTGGCAACAATTGTGTTTGGCACGTTTAAAAAATCATTATTATAAAAGTTATTAAAACATATGGAGACCCCCCGTGTGTCTATCAAAGCTTGGAAGTTGGGACTATTTGTAGAGATAATTTTGATACTTCCGCCAGACTGAATATTAACCCAAATAGAAAGGCTGCCTGAGGGTCGCCCATATGTGGAAGCTTGTGCACAGACATTAAAACATGGAAAGCCCTCAAGGTAAAGATCCCCTGTGGCCCAGGTCTCCTGGAACATTAAAATATCAAATTTGTTTACCAGGTTAATCCAATCCTCGCTGTTTACTTTGGAAGCTAAGCCGGCAACATTCCAGCTTAGCACCTGCAAGTTGTGGTTCGGGGGCTCAAAAGCATCACTTGCCAAGGGGGACGATACTGATCTAAAGGGGGCCAATTCGATGGGCGAAAGTATGGGAGGCAGTCAATCTAATTTATCCAGATCAGAGAGGGGGGTAAACCTATTTTGTAACAAAAGTGAAGAAATGACTGGTGTGTTGATAGAATTATTGGGTTTGTAAAAATGGGCAAGAGGCAGTGACCAGATATCAGTAGATGAGGAATTATTATACTCTCTTTGGCTCAGTATAGATTTTACCAAAGCTGGCCGACGGAAATTAACAACAATACAATCTCCTTCTAAGGTCTTGGCAGATCGACCAACCCAGCCACCCTGCGCACCATCAAAATATCATTGATGTTGTGTATGCTAAACCCCTTGTATTTTACCAGCCAATTAACACTCTTGTTACGTAGTTGATCCCAGGACTCTGGTTGATTTTTCTTTATAGGGGGCACCCCTACTAAAACCAGGACATAAGGGCAGGCCTCAGGTGGTAAGTTTAAAACATCTTTTCTTGGATCAACGAGCCCGTCGTCATTTTTACTGGGAGCAATGTTCACGATCTGGGATTTTTGTACTTGGCTGGTATTATTTACAGGGACTGTGCTAGGGATAGGGGCGGCTCGTCTACTAGGCGGCTGTGGAGTGATAAGAGTACCTGGGTGTGGGTTGTTCCCCTGATTGACGGCAAACTCAGGGAGAATGCATTCTTTGACTTTACGACAAATATCGCAAGACCCGTTTAACATAGGCTGCACAGCAATAGGAATTGGTTGGGATATACTGGGGATACTGGGGATACTAGAAATGAGTCCCTTCTGAGCCTGTAATTTGTCAGACAAGTTGGGTGCATTAGTAGACAAACTAGACTTGTTAACAAGGGATTCTAAGCGATCCAAGCGCTTCCAAAGTAAAGCAAAATTCCTGTCGACAAGTTCCTTAATTCGTTCAGACACAGTGTCTACAATAATGTCAATAGCAGTATCTCCCAGTGTAAAATTGTTGGAAAGTGCTGGCATGAACTCCGTCTGAGTTTGGGTATGAATTGGGTAGTTGGACATAGTAATTGACTTTAGAACAACAGGGGCGCCAACAGTTACTGCATCATTCACTATTTCAGCTGTAGCCGCAGGGCCTTGAATCCATGTACTTAGAGTGGAGCACTGTGGCTTTAGACGGGGTGGTTGTTTCCTCTTAGGGCAAACAGGCTTAATTGTTTTCCTTTTCCTTTTTGCCCCTGAGACTTCTGGATTTGGGGAAACAGTCACATTTTCACCTGTGTCCTTATGGCTTTTGACTAACAGACTGTTAGCAGTAGTTGCAGTCGCCCTGTGGTCCCCAGTTAATTTGGTTTCATTGCGGCTCGGACAGCTTGCCAAGTCTGGTGAGTGCAAGAGCATGTTATTCATACTTTGGTTCTTTGGTGAATTTAAATTCAACGTCATGGGGAAACTAATATGATCATCATCATCCACAGATATGGGGGTAAGCTGAGGGATTGTAGAACCCAAGGACATACGCCTCTCGGTTAGTTCTATTTCAGTACTAACAATATTGACAACCCTCTCCAACATGCTGTCTATAGAAACTGAGGCAGTGGCGCGCATGCTAGACATAGCTTTGGCCATTACAGTAGATCCGCAGGGGCAAGCCTTGCTTCACTCACCAAAGGTTGTCACAGGTGACAGCAAATGTCAGAGGGGTGGCCCAGCCCAGTCTACTCTGGTCTATGACGGGCGCGGACTGGCCCGCCCTTGGCCCGGGCTTTGCCCGGGCACGCCCGCGTGCGTCCCGCGCTGCGGGAGGGCCGCTAGCTTTTTATCGCGCCCCCGGCGCAATGTCAGCTGTGCGGGAGCGTGGCCCTCTGGAAGATGTAGGCGTTGTTGGGCCGTTCCCCTCACGGCCAGGAATTAAGGAAAAGAGCCGTTCACCTCACGGCAGCAGCGGAGGCTGCACAACAAAGCCCCCTGTCCGGTGTGCGTCCCGCGCTGCGGGAGGGCCGATAGCTTTTTATCGCGCTCCCCGGCGCAATGTCAGCTGTGCGGGAGCGTGGCCCACTGGAAGATGTAGGCGTTGTTGGGCCGTTCCCCTCACGGCCAGAAATTAAGGAAAAGAGCCGTTCACCTCACGGCGGCAGCGGAGGCTGCACAACAAAGCCCCCTGTCCGGTGTGCGTCCCGTGCTGCGGGAGGGCCGCTAGCTTTTTATCGCGCCCCACGGCGCAATGTCAGCTGTGCGGGAGCGTGGCCCTCTGGAAGATGTAGGCGTTGTTGGGCCGTTCCCCTCACGGTCAAGAATTAAGGAAAAGAGCCATTCACCTCACGGCGGCAGCGGAGGCTGCACAACAAAGCCCCCTGTCCGGTGTGCGTCCCGCGCTGCGGGAGGGCCGCTAGCTTTTTATCGCGCCCCCCGGCGCAATGTCAGCTGTGCGGGAGCGTGGCCCTCTGGAAGATGTAGGCGTTGTTGGGCCGTTCCCCATACGGCCAGGAATTAAGGAAAAGAGCCGTTCACCTCACGGCGGCAGCAGAGGCTGCACAACATAGCCCCCTGTCCGGTGTGCGTCACAAATTAAGCACTGACTGGCAGGTTCCATTCACTGCTTTCTGTTTACAAATCATGTTTACAGGTGTGAGTCCAAATGATTTTATTGAAATTAGGCTCAGACGAGAAATCCTAGACTGCATTGGGTTGTTATAGGATAGACGAGGATGGGAACATAGTGTTGGAAGGGGACATGTGGTAATGTTAATTAAAAACAAGGAAAGATGTCATGAACTTCTGTCCTGCTCTCCTACTTTGCTTCTGTGCCCCTCCCAATGTCAGAAGAGCTGCTGAACGAGGAAGCATTGGATTTCCTTTCCACTCTCTTTTGTCATCACAGAAAGGATATTTTGTGGAGGAAGCCCACACAAAGTGCAGCCACTCACACTAGACAGGAGTCTCCACCTCAAACTTCAGTCGGAATCCTGCTGGGAGTGCAAGGCGTGAGAACCAAGAGATTGGCAGTCAATACATCACAAAAGTATGCTTGGCAAAAGATAACATGTGACACATATACTTTTAAACAGCCATTCAAGGAGACTAAAAGAAGTGCATTGCCACCCACTTAATACAAATGAAGTCGTTAAAATACACGGGAAGTCCATTGCTTAATTTGTAAAAAAATAAGTGCTAGGGCTCTTGTCAGGAGGCCTCTGCAGCTTGCGCCACACATTGCCCCTACCAGTGCTGCCAATGATAGTAACACCACAACTACTAACCATGACACTTCTCCAAGTGTGACAATTCGGACTATTCCAGGCCCCCAAAGCTATAACAGTGGCTTGGGTGGCAGGTAATAGTCATTTTTAATGTATATTGAAGTAATAATTACTGGTTGTTGTGGCCATCTCCAAATTATACAGGCAGCGCCATCTTGTGGCAGACTGTCACAAGCACCAGTGTTGGCAATTAAGTTCCGGTGCCGAGCACCGGAAACCACCTGCTCAAATTAAGCACTTGGGAAGTCAAGACAAGGTTTTCTGGTTAAATCCACCACAGTCAGCCCAAATCAAAGCATTAACACTTTCTGGAAGGTCTTCCTCATTTTCAGTGTCAATCCCTAGAGAAGTATAATTGTTCACATTTTCAAGTATACTGTCATCATGCTCCACATGATTCCCCCTTCAGTTCTACCTGTGTATTGTGAACAAGTGTGATTAAATGAACTCACACACCACCGTTACTACTTCCTCATCCTCCCTCCATTAACTCTCTTCTCACTCCTGGAAGGATCATCACTCAAATGTACAGAATGTTTTGCTGCTTTCTTCACCGTGCTTGGATCAAAGCATTTAGAACACCCTTTCTCTTTCCAACGTGGGGGCATATTTATAATATTTTGTCATAGGGCAGTGCTGCAAGCCTTCTAGCTGCACTGCCCTACGTCAAAAGAAAAGGGCAGCCTTTCCGCCAGCGAACAAACTGCAGCCGAGTGCCAACGCAGGCACCCTTGCACCATGGTTCTGTGTTGTTGGCATGATTGTTTTTATGCCAGAAGGGACACCTTCCACCCCAAAAACAATCAAAGGAGGCGTTTTCCTCATTCTATGTGTGCTGCAGAATGCAGCACACTTGGAAAGAGGAAAAAACGAGGAGAAATGTAAACATTTCTCCTGGTCACGCCTGTTTTGGGAAGACATTAGTTTTGCTGCTGACCCAGATTTACTCTATGTTGTTAATCTGGGGCAGTGTCAAAAACCCTGGGTGTTGCATGGTAACATCCATGGAATGCCCCTTCAACGCAGAGTAAGGCATTGCCTTACTCCATATTTACAAGGCTGAGAAAAGCCACGTAGGCTGGCTTTGCGTGTCTTGTGAATATACGCGGGCATGCTGCACCTCCAGAGCATCACAAAAGTGACGCTCCGGTGGCGTAAATGTGCCGCAGGTCTCTCTATTGTCATCCAACCACCATCTTTAAACAATAATTCTTTAACAAGGCTTCCCTTCTGATAGTGAAATTAAGTTTTGCACTATTTTTCTAGAACCCTGTCCTTTCTTTTCTTTGCTAATACCACCAACATTAAAGGCACAAAATGCTTCCTGTAATCATCAAGGAGCCACATTAAATACAGTATCTCTCTTCTTCATTATCCTAACAGTTATACGCCAGTGATAGAATAAAGGTTGTTTTTCCCAGGCAACATCTTGATAACATCCAAACCAGAAACTGCAGCTGTTGGTATACATCTTGTAAGTATAGTGTTACTTTTCTCTACCAGCTCATTGAATTGTGAGGTGCAACAGTATGGTATTTAGCGCAGCACAGTTTTCTTTTTGCAGTTTTATATAGCACGAACACGACCTGAAGATATTAAAGGAGTGCTTTACATGAGCACCAGTTACATTACACAAGGACGCATTCATTTTTGTTTTTGAGGCACAGGGACATTAAGTGATTTTCTCAGAATCAAAGGATGTCGACCCAACGCCGAGACTCAAACTTGGTTCACCAGCTCCAAGGTCAGCAGCTCTGGCCGTTACACCAGTGGCTGCTGATGCATATAAACAGTGGTGGGGCAGGGGAGCATGGGGGGGGAGAGCGCAGGTGGGAAATAATTTTAAAAAAAACATACCCGATGCTGCTTCTGCCGCCTTGCACCTCGGCGCTCCTCTGCTTCCTGGTCCTAGCAGCCCCTGGGACAGCATCAGAGACTCCCTGTGCAATCTCCAAGCTGCTCTCATATAGCATGAGAGCAGCGCGGGGATTGGCCTGAGCGGTCTTGTTTAATGCTTGCTCAGGCACATGGAGTCTGTGCTGTTTCTCCAACCCCGCTGTGCAATACAGCTGGGTTGGAGAAACTTAACTGTGCATGTCTGTTTGCTGGCCTAAGAGGGCCGGCCAAACAGACATGCACAGTTAGCAGTGCACATCACTCTGCCCCATCTGCCATGGCTAGGCCCCACCCATCCCTACACACGCTGGCTCAGCCAGCAGCTGAAAAATGAAATGATAATAAAATATCATTTTATTTTTCAGCTTCTGACTCTGGGCCAATGGGCTTATGCCCCATCCTCATGCCAAAGTTTCAAAAATCCCTTAATATTTAGTGAAACAAATAGAACTCTGTTAACAATAGCCTTAACTTGTGGCTGTCCTTCCTGAGCAGAATTATCTTGAAGAAAGTTAATAGCACACTCTGTATTAGGGCATGGGTACAAAACAGTATGTAACCATTTGACAAGGCAATCAATAACAACAATCAAATAGTTGATATCTAAAGGTAGAGTAGTGATTTGTCCAACAGAATCTGTGACTAATTTCTGCCAGGATCTATTAGGAAAGTTAGGTGTGGCGAGAGGTGTATCACAAACAGCCCAATTCATATTGAAAGCCTGACACTTTGAATGAACACAATTCAGCAAACATCTCAAATTCTCCACCCAAGACAAGCCACCAGTAGTCAGTGTGCAAATATTCCTTAGTTGAAATAAGCTCTAAATGCTACTCATGGTGATGCTAATTCCTTTATGATTTAACTCCAAATGACAGACGTTGAACAAGCATACATTAATTTTTTTGTAGTTAAGTATTTTTTATTAAGATTGAGAAGAGTAGTAAACAGTACAGTCATAAAAAAGAATAAAACAATGAGATATATTTACAGAGCTGAGGAACTACCAGTCAAGCAATACCATAGAGCTAAAAATTTATGAAATGCAATCTAATAGTGAAATATAATAAAATGAACAAAGTACATTTCTTATTATCTTTTTCATTACACAAAAGAGAATAAGAAGGAAAAAGGGATAGAAAAAGGATATAAAAAAAGAAAGAGGGGGAAAAGGAACAGAGAAAAGAGAAGAAAGAAGGACAGAGAAAAAGTAAAGATATAAATATATGAATTAGGATAAAGATGAGTGTGAACAGAAAAGCAGTGAAAGGTAACCAGAATAAATCAGATTTAATTTTTTGAGATAATGAAGATGAAGAAACAGTAGATATTCTATGCTCATCACAAATAAGATTCCACCATGTTAACATACATATCTTAGACTTATCTTTCCAACAAGTAAGTGCAACCTTAAAGGCAAGTGCAATGAAAAGATCAAATAATACAGACTTTGGATAAAGATATTAAAATCCTCTGACATAGTTCCAAGAAAAACATTTTAAATGGATAAGGGAGTATTACACTGAAATATCATTAAACATTTTGACCAAATAGATTTCCAAAAATTACACACTTTCGGACAATTGTATAATAGGTGGGTTAAAGTACCATTGGAAGAGACGCAAGGTCAGCATAAGGGAGAGGCAGAAGAATCAATTTTATGGATAGAAGAAGGAGTGATAACAGCTCTATTACACATATAAAAATAAGGATTGAGTGATATTGGCAGCTTTGGAAGTATTGAAAATTTAAGCCTTAGTTTATCCCACTGATGAACAGAGAACGATATGTAAAGGTCCTTTTCCCATAATAATTCAATAGAGGATTTAAGTCTTACAGGAATAGGGGAGGATAAAAACTTAAATTTGAGAGAGGCTTTGGGGATGGAATCGTAAGTAATATTGTATAATGGTGTCAAGGATTGGATTGGAGCACAGGTGATGATTGGTTATATTGTTGTAAACAAGAATTGGGTAAGTCGTAATGTTCTTGTAAGGCAAAGGTACAATTGAATTTTGGGAAACCAAATGATGAACATATAAAATACCCTTTTCTTTACAATGCTTGAAATAAAATGATTTATGGCGAATTTTAATACATTTATTATAACAAATAGAAGATGCAAGAAAAGACTAATAAAAATCGGAACCTAGGGTAAATATTGTATGCAGCCAATGTTGGGAGTATTTTAAAATCGGGTTTTTAGATATAAATGTACATTTAGACATAAAGACAACATCATGAAATGAAAACTCATGTAGTAAAGTAAGTTAAAAAATAAGCATTTGTGATATTGGAGAGTCGTGATAGTCTTTGATAGCATAAATTTGTCGAATTAAAAAAGCAGTTTGATATCACTTAAAGTTAGGGAAACATATACCACCTTCAGTCTTTGGTCAAATTAGTTTGGATAATACGAGCACATTTATTATTCCAATGAAATTTGGAGCAAATAGAGTTAATTTGGGAGAAAAAATAATTAGGAATTTTGAAGGGTAGCATAGAGAGTGTAAAAAGAACATGCAGTATGATCAGCATTTTAATGGTATCTAATCTACCCCACCAGGATAAATGAAGAGGAGACCAGGTAGAAAGTAAGTTCTGACTTTTTAGAGTATTGAAATTATTAGTAAGTGTATTAGAAATAGTGGGAAAAAACAGACACCCAAGTACTTAATCTTGGAGGGGCACCATGCAAAATTAGTATTGCCAAACATGTAATGATAGCATGAGGAGTTTAATGGTAAAATCTCAGTTTTAGAGAAGTTTAACCTGTAACTAGAAATATTGGAATACAAATCAATCTCTTGCAAAAAGGGATCTTGGGAGGCTAGGGGATCAGACACATAAACCAAAATGACATCTGCATAAGCTGAAAGTTTGATTTCAAGAGAGTTATGTTTAAAACCAGATATA
This sequence comes from Calotriton arnoldi, assembly GCA_963921515.1. NCBI lineage: Eukaryota > Metazoa > Chordata > Amphibia > Caudata > Salamandridae > Calotriton > Calotriton arnoldi. The sequence continues at coordinate 329,790 of CAWUFW010005927.1, read as the reverse complement.
AAAGGATTATTTATTTATTTATTTATAAGCGCAACATTCATCTGAGTGGATATCACGGCACTAGGAGAGCAAACATCTAAATGAGGGTGAGGTGACCTTCAGGACTCTAATTGATTAATTAAACCCTGGGGAACAAATGGGTTTTTAGTTTTTTTCTGAATGACATATAGGGGCCGATTCCGATCTCGGTCGGAGGCGCACCCAATACCATTCGGTCGGGAAAAAAGCCATGCGAAAGCCTGTTTCCCGACCGATCCGTACAGCACACCGAACGAGTAAGTACGATGCGCACAACAGCAAAGAATCCGGCCGAGCCGTACTCACCCAAACCAGGTCCTGTTCCCCGACCGAGGCGAATCCGGAAACGCTGAATCGAGTCGCACGGAAGGGAAAATGCAGCTCCGTCCGGCCGAACGAGTACGATGCGCTTTCCGTACGCGCCGAACCCGTCGCTACGCACGGCACGTCAAAGCATCCGGGAGAGGCGCACATAAGCTCCGATTCGCGCCACAACACGATCCACGGCTCCGAGACGAACACGGCAGCGACGAGGACGAAGCGACGAGGACGAGGAGAAGCGACGAGGACGACGCGAAGCAACGAGAAGGACGAACGACACGAACCAACCATGAATCCCTTCGTCCCGATCATACCAATATTCTACATTTACTACCGGAACAGGCACGGACGCGTACGGCGCAGAAGGTAAGCCAGACACCAACCACAAAACACATACAACACGTACACGACACATCACACACACACAGAGGGATGCAGAATATACTTACACCAGCAACAGCAGCACCATAGGGGCGGGATGCCCATCACCAATGCCACATATGCACACAGGGGCCTGAATGCGCACCACCACCCCTACCCAGGGGGGGCTGGATGCCTACCACTACTACCACCCTCACCCAGGGGGCTGGATGCCTACCACCACCCTTAGCCAGGGGGGCTGGATGCCTACCACTACTACCACCCTCACCCAGGGGGCAGGATGCCTACCACTACTACCACCCTTACCCAGGGGGGCAGGATGCCTACCACTACTACCACCCTCACCCAGGGGGGCTGGATGCCTACCACAACCCTTAGCCAGGGGGGCTGGATGCCTACCACTACTACCACCCTTACCCAGGGGGGCAGGATGCCTACCACTACTACCACCCTTAGCCAGGGGGGCTGGATGCCTACCACCACCCTTAGCCAGGGGGGCTGGATGCCTACCACTACTACCACCCTCACCCAGGGGGGCAGGATGCCTACCACTACTACCACCCTTACCCAGGGGGGCAGGATGCCTACCACTACTACCACCCTCACCCAGGGTGGGCAGGATGCCTACCACTACTACCACCCTTACCCAGGGGGGCAGGATGCCTACCACTACTACCACCCTTACCCAGGGGGGCAGGATGCCTACCACTACTACCACCCTTACCCAGGGGGGCAGGATGCCTACCACCACCCTCACCCAGGGGGCTGGATGCCTACCACTACTACCACCCCCACTCATAGGATGGACAATGCATGACACAACCAGCACACCACAACCTAGGGAATGCAAGAAGAAGACATCCCCCAACACCATGACAAGCGTGTGTAGACTGTGTCAAATGCCTACAACACCGAACATGACTTTGAACATACAATGTGACCCCTAGCACATGTGCCACACATATATGTGTGTGGCACCCACAATGCAAGCAGGCCATGACCATTGTGGCAATGGGGTCCAAACCCCCATCATCACAGTGACCAAAATGTAAGTGTGGGGTCCATAGCTGAAGCACACTTTGAACAATGTGGCAATGGGGTCCAAACCCCCATCATCACAGTGACCAAAAGGTAAGTGTGGGGTCCATAGCTGAAGCACATTTTGAACATTGTGGCAATGGGGTCCAAACCCCATCATCACAGTGACCAAAATGTAAGTGTGGGGTCCATAGCTGAAGCACACTTTGAACATTGTGGCAATGGGTTCCAAACCCCCATCATCACAGTGACCAAAATGTAAGTGTGGGGTCCATAGCTGAAGCACATTTCGAACATTGTGGCAATGGGGTCCAAACCCCCATCATCACAGTGACCAAAAGGTAAGTGTTGACAAAGAAAGAGGTGCAACTGCCAAACTGCATGGATGATTCCTGGTCACAGAACAACAAACACATCAGTGGCAAAGTAGTGTATGTGTCCCATTGCAACATAAATTGGGGGAGCCAAATCCTGCAGTGCAAATAAGACATACCTTTGGCCATGTGCAGACAAACAACACCCATGGGGGCTGACACCGTCAACAATCATCAATGACACAATGACAGAAGTGACCATCAGAATGCAGACCCACATATTTGCACCAATGGGCACACACATGCAGATACCCTGTGGAGACTGCAGATGTGAGGTGAACAGATACCATACCATGGCAGCAATGGGACACACAAACCATGATCATTGTGCTGACCGATGACCTAGGAGTCCCAGGGACAGCAGGGGAAACCCACCAAACTACATACAGCCAATGGCACACCCAAGATATGCCAATGCAGTGGTGCAGATGCACAAACACAAACAGGCAGACCCACACTGCACATCATACACAACAGGTGAGGGGGGTGCCAGTGTCCCTAGGCAACCACACAACACATGAGGAGACTTGAATACCAATCATACAGATGTGCATACAGTGCCACACAAAGGTAACTCATGGATCCAAATCCCCTATGTGGGCAAGCAGGCATTGTCAGATGAGAGGGAGCACAAATCACACATGTCACACAGGCACGTAGGGACAGCAACTGACACAGCAAGACACAGACACACCACAGCACCACCCCCAGGGCCCCCACAATGTGGTGACCCTGGGCTGCATTACAATCCCACTGTGATGACAAAGCTAAATGTGGTTCACACTGTGAACCACAGTCATGTGTACTGAGCAACTAACTACCATCACACCTACACAAGCACAAATCAAACAGCATGGCCAGTAAGCCAAGGCCAACATGGAGGCAGGGGCCTAGCCGGGCAACAACTCTCATCTGCACACACTCAACACCACACCACTCGACCTCCAACAATGTGCAGCAGTGAAGCACACATGCACTGGTGACATTGCACATGCACCGGTGACATTGCACATGCACCCATGACTATTCCAGGGTGGTGGGTGGGAACCAAGGTGCAGAAACACATCACACATGGACACTCAACAAGACTCCTGAATGTCTGACACTGCACACTACGCTGTACATGGACATGACGGCAATACCACACCAACCAATGGGATCCCAGCCACAGTCACACACCAATGAAGAAGCCAAGGTCACCCACAAAGAACACACATAGACAACAACCAACATTGCAGCCCGGACCCTGAGGAGTGCCAGCAGTCACACACACAACGTGTCACAATCACTGAAAGATAACACAAACTGGAAATCACATGACAGGGGCAAACAACAAGTGCCAAGGGAAACCTGACTGTGACCCATCTGCGTCTGCACACAAACTCAGCCCTGACAGCAAACACAACTATGGGTGACACCCTGATGACCAGTAATGTGCCATGCACCCACATCACAGAGAACCCAGGGAGAAGACTTTGGGGGAACATAGCTCAACTCAGCTAGCATCACAAACAGGTACAACACTAGGGATCACAGCATGCACAGCTAAACGGAAGTGAACACACAGACATGCACATACAACACACACCTTGGGCGCAGGCAATGTCACAGGAGTACACACTGCCATGAGGGGACTCCACTCCTGTGTGAGGAAAGCTGTGCCATATGTTGCCTCAGTAGGGCCCCATCATGTCAGCTGAGCACTTGGTCACACAACCAACAATTAGCACCAAATGAGGGCTCCCGTCACATCAGCCTGGTCATGGAAGTGCCAACGGAATCATCAGCACAGATCCAACACACTTGTATAGCAATGTTGCACTGACAACACAGATGAGTCCTTCCCCATTGATGCCCAAACCTGCATGTCCACTGGAGATGGCCACACGGTCAGGGAAGTAGACGAATTGAACAATGGCAGGCACAACAGATGTGCAGGGGTGGAAGCCACAGATGTGAAATAGCCAATCTAAGTAGGAAATCCCATTGCCAAATACTGAACACATGACACCCTCAGATGCTGCTATGGATGACATGGATACACCACAGGATAGGACACATTCCCCTGGACCACATGGGTTCCTGCACAGTAACACTTCATTATCATGAGACCAAATATCACCATCACTGCAGCAAGGGCATGGTTAGCATCATCAACATCATGTACATCAGAAGCAAAAGCACTAGAGAACAGAAAGTTGCTTTATTCAGCATATGTGGCATTAAAAGTAGAAGTCCGGTAGAACAGAAACAAAGGCCAATGGCCAGTCCATCAACAAAGTCACAAGTGGGTGACAGTGGCAGATGCCACCCTACACATGCCCGCACAAAACCAGGGACAATCCACTAGGAGGGGCAACCGGGGGGGTAGGCCAGGCACCGCAGGGACAGGATCAAGGCTCACCAGGAGGAAGCAGGGAAGGGGTGGTGGGTGCTGGAGAGCCACTGACAACTGCAGTGGAGGTGTCTGACATGGTGTGTGCCGGCACAACTGGGGGCATGGCTCAGATGTTGTGGGTGCCGGCACGACTGCAGTGGACCCTGCAGATGGAGTGGACAGGTCCGCCATTGCAGTGCCCAAGTCAGACAGGGTGGTAGTGGACTCCACTGCAGTGCCTACCACCAGGGGAGGAGAATGGGGAACAGGCAAGGTGGGCTGGACAGAGGGGGAGGACACCCTCACCACATCAGTGGCACAGACAAGCGCAGCGGGGGTGTGGTGCCGGGAGAGCAAGTGGCAGGGGGAGAAGGCCGGAGCCTCTTGGGGATGGTATATCTGTGGGTGGGGGAACCTGGGGCAGGGTGTGGTGGGGGCACCTGTGGAGTGGGGGCCTGAGGGATGGAGGAAGGAGACCTGGTGCTTGAGCTGCAGGGCGGCGGCGGGGTCTTGCTCTTACCACTCCGGGGGACTTGCGGGTGGGGGCCTCAGTCTGTCTGCGCCTGGGGGAGGGTGTCCGGGGGCGAGGGGCACTCTGCTCCGTGTGGGGGGCTTCCTCTTCACCCTGGATGCTGGAGCAGCTGGATCGGAGGGGAAGAGGCCGAGGTCACTGAGGAAGAGGCGCTGGGTCTTTGGGGTTGCAGGTGAGGCAAGGGAGGGTGCTTTGGAGGGAGAGGCAACTGAGGACTGCGCAGTGCCCGTGGATGCGTGTGTGTGTACCAGGGCCCCATCCCCTGTGAGTCTGGTTTCAGTCCCCTGACTGTGCGTGCGTGTGCGTTTTGTTTGTGGCGTGTGTGTCTGTGTGCTGGACGTGTGTGTGCTGGTGTGTGCCTGTGCAGGTGTGTGTGTGCTTGGGACGGGTAAGGTGCTGGGGAGTGTGGATGGAGCAGAGGCAGGAGGGGTGAGGGACTGTCTGAGGAGGGACACTGCTGCCGTCAGGGAGGAGTCCATGGACCTATTGCCCCTCTGTAGGTCAGACATGCCCGATGAGATGCCCTCCATGAACGACACCAGCTGAGTCAACAGTGCGGTGTGCGCATGGAGGACACTCAGCATGGCTGTCTGCCCTACATGGAGCTGGCGAAGGAGGTACACAGACTCCTCACTCAGGGCAGCAGGGGACACAGGGGCAGGGGTGCGGTGCCTGGCCCAAAGGAGACACGCTCCCGAACATGGGAGCCTCCACGGACCTGGGGAATGGGAGCCGATGGGAGGGCGGTGGTGGTGCTGGTGGTGGTTGGGACAGCAACACTAGCTGGGGTGTGGTGGCTGCTGACACCCGCCTCCACAAGGGAGTCATCCTCCGAGTTGCTCTGGTCCTCAGCTGAGGTGGATGGTGCTGAGGACTCCTCGGTGTGGCTCCCCTCGCCCTCCGTGCCACTGGGTCCCTCCGACCACTCCTCGGCTGCTGACCCAGTCTGGCTCTCTGGCTCCTCCTGGTCCGTGGAGCTGTCCCCTTCCGTGGCCGTGGATGTATCTGCAAACAATGGGGAAACAGACAGACATCAGTCACCTGCACCAAACGCACACACCACTGTGAGCACAGCACATTACAGAGCAAGCCCTGGCATCATTAGTTGTACATTGCTAAAAGTGCCCTAACTGAACAGGAGAAGCCAATTGTCAGTCTGATGCCAAGCATGGCACTCACATCCCACATGGCCTTGCACCCATCTGTCTGGTGTCTGTTGGATTGCAACACCCCAGTGTGGACACATGCACCAAGTACACAGTAGTTGGACAGTGCAGAGGACACGGTGTGGCATGTGGACATGCACACATCACAGCTCTTGCCACTGAGTCAGTACAGGTTTCCGGATGAAAGGGATGCCCAGAGTCAAATAGGAAATGCATGTGATGCATACCAGCGACAGACACCATGATGCACCCATGTCCTGATAGCCATCGCCACAATGGTGTGCATGTAGCACATGTCACTCCCCTGCAGGACCACCAATAAGTTGACACATGCCATGGCAGAGGCATGACTGCTAAGTCATACATCACTGTCTCAGTGATGTATGACTTGGCAGCCAGACAACAACACTATGCACTGTGTCACAATAGTAGGTCATGGGGAATGCAAGTCCTGGAGCTGCACAAGTGCACATGTACATCCCCCACACAACACATCATCTTAACCCTCATCTGTCCAGGTCATACCTATTCGACATATGGGAGACCTGTGACACTACCCTCTGAACCTGAGCCCCTCACAATTTGCTGTGAATGGGGAACAGCTGCCTGAACTTCACATTCGCATACCCCAGTCTGCACGGGCAGCTGATCAAACACCTATGTGACACACAAGTATCGTCTCCTATGGTCACATCTCCAGGGGCATGCTGAGCCCCTACCAAGAAACACCCCAGCAGTCCTGGCAACTAATCCACAGCACACTGACACAGAGGTAGACACCTGAGGGGTTAAATCACTGTGCACAATGTGTCAGCTGATACACGGGAGTGGGAGTACAGAGTGCATTGCATGGCCTGGAGTAGGCATGACTGTCCTGCTCCACATGAATGAGGGATGTGCCCTGGACAGTGGATAGCTGGCTATGTATGTGTGACACACGTAATCTGCACACTCCTGGGGCCCAAACATTGTTCCCACCCGCTGCATGGGCGTGTGCCACATACCCCAGGCACATGTGGTGGCTCAGCTCAGCAAGTGGACCGCATATCAAAGCAACACGCAGATCACATGTCCAAACACAGGCGTTGTGTGAACAATGGACCCACCCATGATGCCCACAACAGAGTTAGGGAAACAGATGCTGTCCCCCACCTTTAGTGAAGCAAACTGCAAGGACACAGTCCCAAGTGACACAATTCCCTGAATGTAAGGGCCACACCTGGGTATCAGATGAGCAGTGGGCAGTGCACAATAGAGGGACATGGCTTCTGGACAACATGACTGCTGCACTGTGGCAGTTGAACCAGGCCAGAGGAGGGCACAAAGCATGTAATACAGAGTTCACAGTGCAGTCTTTGACTCACCCCCTCCTTGCTGCTGTCTGGCCTTCAGCTGCCCATCCAGGTCTGGAAACACCACCGCCAGGATCTGGAGCATGTGGGGGTCAGGGTCCGTGTTCCGCCCCTCCTGCGAGGAGGCGACAGCTTCAGCTGGACCCGTGCAATCCTCCGGGTCCAGCCCCGAAGGTCCTGCCACCTCTTCTGGCAGTTGCGGATCCGGCGCTTGTAGACCCCCACGTACCGGACGGCCCGGACGATGTCCTTCCAGATCTCCTGCTTCCGATGGGCATTAACCTGTCAGGATGACAAAGTGAAAAGGCCATTACTACACATGCAACATATCCGTGCATGACACAGTTGTATATACATGTCTCAATCACAGGGGCACATGATGTACACTGGCAGTGCAAAGCTGCCCATGGACAGTTTGCCAGACGTCACTACATGGTATCATTGCATGGGAAGTAAAACCTTGTTCAAATGCACTGTCACTGCACCATACCTGTCCAGTGCATGTCACTACACACTATGGGGGTGACAACTACTCAGTGAGCCTGCTAGCCAGTGGCGTGCAGACTTTCAGCCTTGCTAGTCAGACAAAATGCACATTCAGAAAGGCAGTGCACAGAACACTCACCTGCTCCCCTGGTGTCCCATACAGCTTGCTGTACTGTGGAAGTAGGCTGTCCAGCAGGGCCTGGTTCTCTTCAAGGCTGAAGGCTGGGGCTCTCTCCACAGTACGTGCCATTGCAGGGTCCAGAGGGGCAGAGACAGCAGCAGCGCAGTGGCAGATGTCGTCCTGGAGCATGTAGTGCAGGCAAGTGAGCTCTCAGGGGAACAGCCAGCAATATATATGTGCTGGAGAGGCAGTTACTGTCCCTTGTGTCCAAAGTGATAGGTCCAAGTCGTTTGCATCTTCTGAATCTGGCCAATCCATGGAATAGCAGCACCAAAACACGCCCACAGCATCCTTCAAATCTTCAACTTCATGACATACATGATTTTGCAACATTGTTGTGGGTGACCAACTGATTTTCCAGCAACCGACTCGTTCGAAATTCGAAAACGCGTCCGTTGCCAGGCAAGCCCATTGTCAATGGGTGCGCATCGATTGGTCCATTGCGGTACAACGCGTACAGGGTACAACGCGTACCCGCACACATTGAATGCAATGGGCCGGCTGGAGGCACCGATCGGTCCATTGCGGTACAACGCGTACAGGGGTACAACGCGTACCCGCACACATTGAATGCAATGGGCCGGCCGGAGGCACCGATCGGTCCATTGCAGTACAACGCGTACAGGGGTACAACGCGTACCTGCACACATTGAATGCAATGAGCCGGCCGGAGGCACCGATCGGTCCATTGCGGTACAACTCGTACAGGGGTACAACGCGTACCCGCACACATTGAATGCAATGGGCCGGCCGGGAGCACCGATTGGTCCATTGCAGTACAACGCGTACAGGGGTACAACGCGTACACGCACACATTGAATGCAATGGGCCGGCCGGAGGCACCGATCGGTCCATTGCGGTACAACGCGTACAGGGGTACAACGCGTACCCGCACACATTGAATGCAATGGGCCGGCCGGAGGCACTGATCGGTCCATTGCGGTACAACGCGTACAGTGGTACAACGCGTACCCGCACACATTGAATGCAATGGGCCGGCCGGAGGCACCGATCGGTCCATTGCAGTACAACGCGTACAGGGGTACAACGCGTACCTGCACACATTGAATGCAATGGGCCGGCCGGAGGCACCGATCGGTCCATTGCAGTACAACGCGTACAGGGGTACAACGCGTACCCGCACACATTGAATGCAATGGGCCGGCCGGAGGCACCGATCGGTCCATTGCAGTACAACGCGTACAGGGGTACAACGCGTGCACCGCACACATTGAATGCAATGGGCCGGCCGGAGGCACCGATCGGTCCATTGCGGTACAACGCGTACAGGGGTACAACGCGTAACGCGTACCCGCACACATTGAATGCAATGGGCCGGCCGGGGGCACCGATCGGTCCATTGCAGTACAACGCGTACAGGGGTACAACGCGTACAGGGGTACAACGCGTACCCGCACACATTGAATGCAACCGATCGGTCCATTGCGGTACAACGCGTACAGGGGTACAACGCGTACCCGCACACATTGAATGCAATGGGCCGGCCGGGGCACCGATCGGTCCATTGCAGTACAACGCGTACAGGGGTACAACGCGTACAGGGTACAACGCGTACCCGCACACATTGAATGCAATGGGCCGGCCGGAGGCACCGATCGGTCCATTGCGGTACAACGCGTACAGGGGTACAACGCGCACCGCACACATTGAATGCAATGGGCCGGCCGGAGGCACCGATCGGTCCATTGCAGTACAACGCATCACTGTACATGTGACTGGCATATGTCAGTATGCCTGTCTCAGATGGACATATGCCAGCCACAGATAGCTCCCAGGGAGTGAGGGGCACACCTACATCACGACAGCCTGTCCAAACTTTATCATACGGCATGTAAGGCTGCATTTCCTATTGTGTGTATGTTGGTGTACATGTTGTCCTGTGGGTGTCACCTGTGGGCAGCCACCCCCAGGCTGTGCACGTGTTCATGGGGACAGGATCCTGGGTGTTACGTGTACATGACCACTGTGATGTGCAACTGTCCAGATCTGTGCATGTGCCATGGTCACATTTCACGGTGGTGTATGTGTATGTCATGTCACATACCCCGTGAGTCCCATGTGGGACGGTATGTTTGAGCCAGGGTGTCCCAGTGGCACAATAGTGATGGTCCTCCACAGTCTTTGTGCATGTAGTGTTTACAATGTCTCTGATTTCATGTGCACAATGTGAGACAGTCTCCACATCCAGGTTGTGTGTGCATGGACTTTGATGTTGTGCGTGTGTGTGTCACAGACGTCCATGTCTGTCCTGCCGTGGCAAGTGGGGCCACTACCTGTGGGGGTCATGGTTGTTTTGCTGTGGTGTATACATGATACTCCATGTAATGCCAGTGTCCATGTGGCAATACAGGGTCCCTGGGAATGTACCTGTCGTTGAGCTGTGGTGCCTGGGGCACATCTGTCCTCACATGTCACTGTGGGGGTTATTGTGACACGGCAGCAGGAGATGGGAACTGTGACACGGCCTCATGATATCCAATGGGCCAACCTGGGACTAATTGATGCCACCTGTTGGACCGTGTTGACAGATGTTGGCCATGTATGTACCATACATGTCCTTCCGGAACTGCACACTTCATGTAGTTGTGCCTCATAATGATGTATGTTGGGATCTTGAGTGTGTTCAATGCCGCATATGTGGGGTGACTGCTTACTTCTCCTCTGCACTGCAGGGCTCCTGCTGTCCATCGACCATTCCCAGACCTGGCAACGATGGTGGAACGGGACAGCATCCGACGGTACCGCTTCACCAGGCAGCTGATTGAGGATTTGGCAGTGCAGTTGTCCCCACATTTGCAGCCTGGCCGGCCGTATCCTACAGCGCTGACCCCCAAGGTGAAGGTGATGGCAGCCCTACACTTCTTTGCCACCGGTACCTTCCAACATACTGTGGCGACTGCTGGTGGGATGTCACAGACCATGTTGAGCCGTGTGCTCCGCGATGTTTTGGCGGCAATGTTGCTATTCCTGAACCGGTACATCTATTTCCCTAGACTGCGACGACTCACTGACGTGAAGAGTGACTTTTATGCCCTGGGGAGGATGCCGCATGTCATTGGCTCCATTGATGGGATACATGTGGCTTTGGTACCACCACAGGCCCAGGAGCAGGCCTACAGGAACCGCAAGCACTACCACTCGGTCAATGCACTGGTGGTGTGTCTTGCAGACATGACCATCACACACGTGTGTGCCCGTTTCCCTGGTTCAGCACACGATGCCTTTGTGATGAGGAGTAGTCGCATCCCCAGGATGATGGCACAGATGCAGAACCAGCGTGCCTGGCTTGTCGGTGTGTACTGACTTTGTGCCATTGTGTGTGATCTGATCTGTAGTATTCCGCCCACTTTTCCAAGTCAGCTAATGTGCACTTGTCTGTCCGTAGGTGACTCGGGATACCCCAACATGCCGTGGTTGCTGACACCCCTCAGGAATCCTGTGACACCAGCCCAGATGCGCTACAATGAGGCACATGGTCGGACCAGGAGAGTGATTGAGCGGACATTTGGTCTCCTGAAGAGCCGCTTCCGCTGCCTGGACAAGACCGGAGGGTCCCTCCCATATGCCCCTGCGAAAGTGTGCAAGATTATCATCGTCTGCTGCATGCTCCACAACCTGGCAGTGCGGAAGGAGTTGCCTCTCATCCAGGATGACAATGACCAACATCCGCCACCTGTGGAGGATCCTGGCCTGGACCACGATGCCAGTGACGATGATGATGATGATGATGGTGATGTCCGCACACAGCTCATCATCAACTTCTTTAGCTGAATGTGAGTATCCTGAGGTGTCATGTCAATGATGTGAGTTGGCATGATGTGTGGGTGGTGCTCTGGTGCTGTTGGAGTGTGTCCATGGGCTACTTGACTGGATGTGTGTTGCGATGTGTGCTAACAGGTGGGCTGTACTCCCCAACAATGTTGACATGCTAACTTGGTTCTGGGTGGGTATCTTGTAACATGTATTGTGCATGAGTTTTGCTGTTCTGTCCTGTACTCCATTGCTTTTGACTGTGTGTCATTTCTGTCCTTCACAGGGTACTTTCAGATTCGTTTGGTCAACTGTGTCCACCGACGACGTGATTGCACATCCAGGGTGGTAGCTGTTGTGTCCCTACAGGTGATGTGCGCCACACCCATGGACTACCTCCCATCTACAGTTGTTGACTGTGTGCCCGCTGCCAGGTGGGATTACCTTGCATCTGTAGTGGTTACGACATGTTGCAACTGTGTAATAAACCTGTGCTTCACTTTGTGATGTGCGTTGTCTGTGGTCACACATTTGAGTGCCATTTGCTTACTGCACCTGTGGGCTACTTGACTACAACTGGGAATGGGTGTGGTGTCTGTGCATTGCACCATCTTCCCTGGCAACATCAGTGTAGGCAATGAGTCAGATGGCCTAGGTGTGTATGTGTTGTGTAGCCCTGGTGGTGTGTCTCCCTCATATGTGTCACGTTGCCTTTACTCACATGCCTGTGTTGTCCTTGCTGTTGCAGTTTGCATACACAGTGTAATTTTGCAGTTCATCATCCCCATAACAGCACCCACGTTGGAATCACGACAGAGGCAAGTATGGTGTATTAGTGTGTTTATTGTGATACATTTGTGTTAATAGTGCATAGGATGGGTAGTGCTGTACATAAATCTTGCAATCCGAAGTTCCTAGGTGAATTGAAAGTCCTGGTAGACAGGATCCCCAGTATCGGGGCCACAGTTGTCTGACACATTGGTCCAACTTGTACTCCCCATGCAATGTGTGGGAGTAGTGTTGCCGTCAACAGGGTGAACAGTCTGTGCACAAAGGCGAACATCCAGAACAGGTTCAGGCTTCCTGGGAGTTGCGCTTGGCCATCGGCCTCTCACTTTTCCCTCCTCGGACGACCCCTCTTCTTGGGGGGGCCCTCAAGTACAGGCTGCTGCGGTGCAGGGACTCTCCGCCAGAGTCCTCCTCCCTCCCTGTGGCAGTTGCAGTTTGTTCGGCACCAGATGTTGTTGGCACACAGGGAGGTGTGGACTGGTTGCTGTTCTTCTGGCGGAGGCATTGTAAAATGTCCCTGTGCACCGCCGTCATCTCATGCAGTGCATCCCACTTGGACTCCACGCGGGACATGTGTGAGTCCACGCAGGACATGTGTGACTCCACGTGGGACATGTGGGAGTCCAAGCGGGCATGATGGGCAGCCTGCTGCTGTTTCATGTCTCTGAGGAGCCCCACTACCTGGCTGAGGTCTCCGGTGCTGGACTGGTACGCATCAGCTATGCGTACCAGTTGTGGGTCATCATGCACACCAGCAACGTCTGCAAGCAGCGACCTCTGTCTCCCACCCCTCCCACCACCCCTGCTGACATGTGCAGTGTGTGCAGTGGCACGCACAGATAACCCTGGTCCACCTTGGGGGTTGGTGGTGGTGGTGGTGTCCATGGCCCCAGGTTGGTCCAGGGTCCCTGTGCTGGTGTTGCTCCTTGTTCTGTCCATGTCGGCAGGGATGGTATTTGTGGTGACAGTCGTTGGAGGGGTGGGTGCAGGGGTGCAGCTGGTGGTCCTGCTGGTGCTGCAGCTGGTGGTCCTGCTGGTGCTGCATGTTGACTTGCACCGGATGTGCCAGGTTGGTCTTCATCGTCCGAGGAGGACAGAGGCTGTACGACGCCAGTGAGCTCCGCATCCTCTTGAGCCTGGGACTGGGACTCCTCAGCGTCTGCTGCTGTGTCCCCATCATCACCTGTTTTTGGGAGACACAAACAATGTATGTTATGTTTCTGCAGGCATCAATGGTTGACACACATGACAGTTGTGACTGTGCCTCTGGGTGCGGGCCTGTACATTGCATTGTCCTAAGTCGTCACAGTCAGGGGTTGATATTGGTGTGGCACATTGTCCTGCATTATTTGGGCATTTCTATGTATTTTTTGGGGTGTGAACATGGTCTGCATTGGTTGTGTTTGGTTGACAGCCGGCCCTCCTTCCCACCCACCCAGCCAGTCAGTTATCCCACCATGGAACATGCTTGCGTTGCAGGGAGTGGAAGTTGTCTCTCAGGATGTCAGTCAGTGGTGTCCTGCTGTTTGTTGGTGCACAGTTGGCAGCAGGGCCTTGTGCTCCCCACAGCAGTAGCCAGTGTCAGCCATCTTGTGAGTCCTTCTCCACTCCCTGTGATGTGAGCATGGTTCAGGGTGGTGTTGATGGGACAGTTGTGGGGGTGAGCTATGTCTGTGACTACGACTCCCATCATGCTATTGCCTCCACCCCCTTCCCAGCATGCCCATGCTTCCTTCCTTTTGACTCTGCTTCCCTGTGGGGTGGGCTGGCTGTGCTGACAGGATGGCTGGGAGTGTTGTCCTGGCAGTTGTTTGGCTAAAAGTCCCAAGAGTGTCCCTGTGCTTCACACAACATAACCCAGGGTGGTGGTTCTTTGTGGGATCTTGTGTTAGGATGGGGGCATTGCATTCTACCAGGTGGGTTCTGTGGAGTTTGTGTTGGGGTGTGTGTGAGGGGAGGTGCTTGTGACTATGGTCAGTGCTGCAAGTCCTCCTTCCCACCAAGCTAGCCAGATATCCCACCATGGAACGTGCTTGCATTGCAGGGAGTGGAAGTTGTCTCTCAGGATGTCAGTCAGTGGTGACCTGCTGTTTGTTGGTGCACAGTTGGCAGCAGGGCCTTGTGCTCCCCACAGCAGTAGCCAGTGTCAGCCATCTTGTGAGTCCTTCTCCACTCCCTGTGATGTGAGCATGGTTCAGGGTGGTGTTGATGGGACAGTTGTGGGGGTGAGCTATGTCTGTGACTACGACTCCCATCATGCTATTGCCTCCACCCCACTTGCCAGCATTCCCATACTTACTTGCTTTTGTGGGGAGTTCAGTGTGTGTGGGTGTGAGAGCAATGGCAAGATGGCTGACAGTGGTGTCCTGCTGTTGGTTGGTGTGCAGTACCCAGCATGCCCTTGTGCTCCCCACGACACAGCAACAGTGTCAGACATCTTTGATGGCCCTTTCCACTCTCTGTGGGATGTGCATGCGTGAGTGTGAGCTTGCTGGGCCATGTGGTGGGGGATGTAGAGCTGTGACTACGACTCCCATCATGCTATTGCCTCCTCCCCCTTCCCAGCATGCCCATGCTTCCTTCCTTTTGACTCTGCTTCCCTGTGGGGTGGGCTGGCTGTGCTGACAGGATGGCTGGGAGTGTTGTCCTGGCAGTTGTTTGGCTAGAAGTCCCAAGAGTGGCCCTGTGCTTCACACAACATAACCCAGGGTGGTGGTTCTTTGTGGGATCTTGTGTTAGGATGGGGGCATTGCATTCTACCAGGTGGGTTCTGTGGAGTTTGTGTTGGGGTGTGTGTGAGGGGAGGTGCTTGTGACTATGGTCAGTGCTGCAAGTCCTCCTTCCCACCCAGCTAGCCAGATATCCCACCATGGAACGTGCTTGCATTGCAGGGAGTGGAAGTTGTCTCTCAGGGTGTCAGTCAGTGGTGTCCTGCTGTTTGTTGGTGCACATTTGCCAGCAGTGCCTTGTGCTCACCACAGCAGTTGCCAGTGTCAGCCATCTTGTGAGTCCTTCTCCACTCCCTGTGATGTGCGCATGGTTCATGGTGGTGTTGATGGGACAGTTGTGGGGGGCAATATGTGTGACTGCGACTCCCATGATGCTATTGGCTACACTGACTTGGCCAGCATACACAGAATTCCTTCCTTTGAGTGGTCTTCACTGTGTGTTGGTGTTGTTGTGGTGGCTACATGTCTGGATGTGTTTGTTAGTTCTATTTGTGCCACTGCCTAGCTGTAGTTGTAGTTGTGTTTGTACATGTGTTGGCACAGTTGGATGTGACTTTTTTGATGGCATGTGTTGTGTTTATCTGACTGACATACACATTTTGGGATGATTCTGTTCTGGTTGCTGTGTAATTGCTATGAGTGCATGGTTTGACTCTCCCCTTGACAGTGATGTGTGTGTTTTGTGGCAGTATATTGTGTACATTTGTTGTGTACTCACCAGGCTCTGGGATGTCCTCTAGTCCATATACGCTCACTGGCGGAAGGATGGCCCACACCTTCTCCTCCCAGGGCCTGAGGTATATTGGCTTGGCAGGAGGGCCACTGCCGGTGTATTGGCTGTTGATGTAGTCTTTCTTCAGCAGGTCCCGTACCCTCCTGCGCACATCATACCACCTGTTCTGGATGTCGCTCTTTGTGCGCCGACATGGTGATTGTGCGTTCACCCTGTTGATGATCCTCTCCCACATCTTGGTTTTCTGGGAGATGGGGGTCTGTTGGACCAGTGTGCCAAACAGCTGAGGCTCTACCCTGAGGATCTCGTCTACCATGACTTCCAATTCACAATCTAGGAACTTGGGAATCTTCTTGGGGGGCATGGTGATGGGTTGTGATGGTGAGTGATGTGTGTGTTGGTGTGCAGGTGAGGGTGTGTGAGTGTGTGTTTTGCTGGGTGTATGTGAGGTAGGTATTTGTTGGTGTGCTGATGGTGTGTGGCTTGTGTGAGGGATGAGCTGTGGGTGTGTGGTTGCTTTCTCTTGTGTGCTGGCAGTGGAATGGCATTTGCAAAGGCTCATGGTTGTGATTTGTGTCCTTTATATAGGTGGAGTTGTGGGTGTGTCTTTGTTCTCTGTCCCCACCCCCCCAGTATTTATTGGCTTGGTAATTGCTTGTTTGGCCTTTTTTTGGGTGATTTTTCCTTTGTGCTGTCTGTGTATGTTGGAAACGTTCTTGTGACCGAGTCGGACCCTGCATTTGTCTCGTACGGTCTTCTCCGTTTCGTTCACGCTGTGTTTGTGCAGTTTTCTATGCTGCGTACGCGTCGGTCGCGGTGTTTTGTGTTGCTTCGGCTCGGTTTAGTATGCGTGTCGGTCGTGCGGCTTGGCCTCCGTCCGACTCGCTCGTGGTTTTCGCGCCTTGCATCGTACTTTGCGGTTTGGAGTTCGCGTGTACGTTTCGGTCGGATTTGTTCCGGGTGCGTGTCGGTCGGTTGGATTCGCGTGTTTTTCCGGCCGGATTGCTGTCTTCCTTGCGGCTCGGTCGGTCGACTTGGTTTCGGTACGTGTCGGTCGGATTTTTCACGCCTTGCATCGTACTTGGCGTGTCGGGCGCCACAGGTACGTGTCGGTCGGTATTATTTCCGGATCCGAGTCGGTCGGTGCTTTTTCCGGCCCGAATCGGAATCGACCCCTAAGTCATCGGTAAGATGAAGTTTCAGTGGAAGTTCATTCCAGTGAGTTGCTGCCAGATGAGAGACAGAGCGCCCCCCTGCTCTGGCCCTCTTAATGCGTTTTGTTTTTGCCCGCGCCTGATTGCACGACCTTAAATTCCGTGTTGGAACATAGAATTCGATTTTATCTTGTAGGGCTCTGGGGCCGTGATGGTGTAGGGCTTTGTGTGCATGACCCGGGAGCTTGAATCTTGACCTTTGTCGCACAGGCAGCCAATGGAGCTCCCTCAGGCATTCTGAGGCTGAGCTGTACCTGCTTTTGTTGCACACCAGCTTGGCAGCCGCATTCTGGATCACCTGCAGACATGAGAAAAGATAGTCTGCCATGCCCACATAGAGCGCATTCCCATAATCCAGTTTACTTATGAGCAAGGCCTGGATGATGGTTTTTCTGCATTCCAGGGGGATCCATAAGAAAAGTCTTTTTAGAAGTTTTAATGTAGCAAAGCTTCTCCCACATAATGCGCGGACCTGGTCCTGCATTGTTTGTGCATTGTCAATGAAAAAGCCCAGGTTTTTTGCGATCTGTTTGGGCGTGGGTGCAGGTCCAAGTGATAAGGTATCCTCCTGGATCAAATCAGCGGTCAACATTGCAGCCCCTATTAAAAGTTTTATCCCCAGGAGGAAAAATCCATCAGAACCATGGTTCACGGAAAAACTTAGGGCTCAAAGGCAAGTGTGCAGAAGGGCAGAAAGAAAATGGAGAGCTAATTATGACCAAAGGATGAAAAGTGAATATGCAAGAACGTTGGCAGACTACAAAAAACTGGTAATAGGGGAAAAAAGTAACTATTTTACAAGAAAAATAACTGAGTCCAAGAATTCCTGCAGGGAGCTCTTCGCCACAGTAAAAAAATTAGCGAATCTCCCCGCTGTAAACCAGATGGAATGCAGCACAGAACTATGTAACACACTTGGACAGTTCTTTGTAGATAAAGTCACGTCAGTATATGACTCTTTTAAGACTAATAACAACATTGAAGCCTTACATAAACACCCTAGACCAGGCATGGACATCTCAACCCCTAAAACTGGCTTTTGTTTTGCTTCCCCTTCAGCAGAACAGATCAGCCAGGTAGTGAAGACCATTAGGTCTGGGGACCCAACGGACCCATGCCCACCCAAGGTTATGCACATGTTTCCTGAACTGTTAAGTGAACAATTAAATCTTGTGTTCACAGAGATAATCCAGTCAGGCTACTTTCCAGATGCCTGGAAAATAGCTTCAGTCCTCCCACTCTTAAAAACCCCCAACTTGGATCCAAAAGAACCCAGTAGTTACCGACCAATTTCAAGAATTCCATTCCCAGCCAAAGTGTTTGAAAAACTGCTGAATAAACAACTGACAAAATTCTTAGCTTCCAGAAACTTTTTGGACCAATCACAGTATGGGTTCAGGGAGGAACATGGAACTGAGACAGCCTTGGTTATGGCAGCAGAGGAACTCAGAAGTATACTAGACGCAGGAGGGAAGGCCGCCCTGATTCTATTGGATTTATCGGCGGCCTTCGACACCGTGAATCACAAGATACTCTTTGCCCGTCTAGCAGAATTGGGGGTCCAAGACACTGCACTCAAGCTGATGTCATCATTTTTAATGGATAGAACTTTCTCAGTTAAACTGGGAGATTTTACATCTAAATCCTTTAGTTCGCCTTGTGGAGTGCCTCAGGGGTCCTCCTTGAGCCCCACTCTCTTTAATATTTATGTCGCTTCCCTGGCATCGATAATCAGAAAGTGTGGGTTTTTGCCAGTTTCATATGCAGATGACACCCAAATAGTGGTGTCGGTCTCAAGCAATGTGGAGGAAACAGCTGACCGCTTTAACGACTGCATGAGGCAGGTTAATAAACGGATGCAGCTTAACTGCCTGAAACTGAACGGTGATAAAACCGAAGTTATGCTACTGGGATCAGATGCAGACTTTTGGTCTCCTAAATGGTGGCCAGCTAGCCTGGGCGAGTGCCCAATCCCAGTGGACAAAGCTAGAAATTTGGGAGTCATATTTGATAATAAATTGACCTTCAACGCCCAGATAAATAAACTGTCCTCAACTGTCTGGTACATTTTAAAAATGATCAGAAGAATACACCCATTTATCCCCCATGATTCACGTAAAACATTAGTTACGGCATTGGCCTTGTCCAGACTGGATTATGGCAATGCCCTGTACGCAGGGATACAAGCCCAACACCTAACTAAACTCCAGCGTCTGCAGAACGCAGCAGCAAGGTTGGTGCTGGATATTCCCAGATCAGAGCCAGTCGCTCACAGACTGAGGGCCCTCCACTGGTTACCGATCGAAAAGAGGATTATGTTTAAATCAGTTTGCTTGGCCTACAAGGCCCATCATGCTTCTGGACCGCAGTTTTTAAGAACACACCTGAAACGGTATGAGCCAGCAAGAAGCTTGAGGTCTGCTCACGCAAAACTTTTACAAGTACCGAAGTTCAAGCAGGTCAGGTGGGGGGGGGGGAGGGAGAAGCTTTCTGTTGCGGACAGCCAAAACCTGGAACCCTCTCCCAATCACGATAAAAAGCAGCCCTTCGCTTTTGTCTTTTAGAAAAGCCGTAAAAACTTGGCTCTTTTCCTCTTAAGTCAGTTCATCACCTTTTCGGTAATCCATCATACATCGAACCCTAGCGCCAAGACGCCTCCGGGCAATCGCGCGCTCTATAAATTTATAAATCAAATCAAATCAATCAAATTTGGGCCACCAGGTTGCATCCCAGATTAAATGGGCTCCTCTGAAGAGTAGGATCTCTGACTTATCGGCGTTTCGTTTTAGACAGTGGTCTGACATCCATGCCGCCATTTCTGAGAGACAGTTAGTTTAATCCTGGTGTCCTCAGGTGTCTCTTCAAGGGCTATCAGCAGTTGTGTAGCCTCCGCATAGGAACAGATACTGAATCCCCATTTTTTGCTGTTTTTAGCCAGAGACGATACATAGACATTGAAAAGGGTGGGGCTCAGGGAGACTCCCTGTGGGATGCCATAGTTGATGGTTTTTGGGGTGAAGGTGAAAGGTCTCATTTCTACTGTTTGTGTTCTCTTACTTAGGAAGGAGCAGAACCACTGAAGGGCCTTAGAGTGTATCCCCCTCTCATGTATGGTGCTCAGTAATAGGTCATGCGATACCGTGTCGTAAGCCTCTGACAGGTCCAATAGGATCAGGATGGCGGCTTTGCCATGGTCAGTTAGGGATCTGAAGTTATCTAAAACTGCCAAGAGGGTAGCCTGAGTGCTGTTAGTGGCTCTAAAGCCAGTTTGGGGTGGATCCAAGAGCTTGTTGGATTCAAGGTAATTGGACAGCTGTTTATTAACCAGCTTCTCCATCACTTTGGATAGGTATAGGAGCTGAGAGATAGGTCGGTAGTTTGCCGGACTATGAACGTCTGTGCCTCCTTTTTTTTAGTAATGGGACTACAGTGGCTTTTTTCCAGGTCTCTGGGAATACAGCAGTGTCCAGTGAATTGTTAAATAAGCGGGTTACGTGAGGACATAGATTCAGTATAATCCGAGAGAAAATAAAATGGGGCATGGATCAAGCGGGACCCTGATTTGACTTCAGCCATTGCTTTGGCGACCTGTTCTTCTGTGAAGGAAACAAAATTGCTGAGGTAGGAGTGAGCCTCGGGGTGGGGATTCAATGTTTCCCAGTTGATAACACTTGAGGGGGGATGGTTTCTGAATGAGGAGTAAATCTCAGAGATTTTATCAGCAAAGAAGTTGCTGATTTTCTCCCAGCAATCTACCGAGGGTGGCCAGATTTGGGACAAGCTCGATGGTTCACATAGCTCTTTTACTATTTTGTAGAGCTCTTTGGGTGAATTGCTGTTATCATTTATCCGCTTTGCGAAGTAGCTCTTTTTAGTGTTTTTAATGGCATCATTATAGGTTCTCAGCTCTGCTTTGTATGACAGTCTAGCCTCATCCCGCTTGGACAGTCTCCATTTATGTTCGAGTGCTTTACACTTTCTTTTTAGTATCCTGAGTTCATGCGAATACCATTTTTCAGATGGTGTTCTTCTGGTAGGTTTATTTACAGATCTGGGGGCACATTGGTCCAGTGTGTTGGATATTTCAGCTTGGAGACTTTCTGCTCCCATTTGCACAGGGAGAGTCCTTAGGGCCTTCAGATTCTTTGGGGAGAAGTGGTGCTGGAATGTGTCAGGAGTGACAAGCCTCCATGCTCTCTTTGCCACCACTGATAATGTAACCAGGCTGATTAGTTTAGTTGGAAGGAGGAAGGTAAAGGAGAATAAGGAATGTGTTCAAGAAAGGGTTCAAACATAGAAGAAAAAGCAAAGGCAAAAGGGAACATCCTTGTCTAGTGCCACGATGTAAATTAAAATAAAGGGAGAAACATCCATTAACAAAAACACAAGCACGTGGTTCAGAATATAGTAAATTGATAAATTAAATAAAATTAGGGCCAAAACCAAACCAGTGGAGAGTATTAAACATAAATTGGCAATTTATATGAGCAAATGCTTTTTCAGAATCAAGGGATAAGGCAGCAAGGGGAGAGGGGTATTTTTTCCAAAAAGCAAGGATGTTAGAGAACATCCTAGCATTATCCGAAGCAAGTCTACCCCTAACAAAACCAGATTGGTCAGGTTTAACAAGAAGGGGGATAACATCTTCCAACCGAGAGGCCAGAATTTTAGCAACACTTTTAGAATCATAGTTAATAAACAAAATTGGACTGTAGTTTTTACAGAGGGCAGGATCCTTATCTGGTTTAGGAATAGTAACAATAAGGGCATCTAAAAAGGAACCATTAGATTTAGAGTTCAATAAAAAGAGTTAAAGAGTTCAAGTAATTTAGGAGCAAAAATAGAGGAAAAAGAAGATATTAGCTCTATAGAAAAACCATCGGGGGCCATGAACTTTGGCTTTCTTTAAAGATTTAATAGCATCAATAACCTCCTGAAGAGTTATGTCCTTTTCAAGAGCACTAAAAGTATCAGGAATAGAGGGAGGATTAGGAAGGCCATGGAAAAAAGTTTGAATGTCACATTCAGAAGGATAGGTATCTTCTGTATATATTGATTCATAGTAAGACTGAAAGGCGTTAATAATATCAGGATCAGATGAGATTATAGTATTAGTAAGTTCATTACAAACAGGTCCAATATTTTTCTGTTCTGATTTGATTTTTAAATGATTGGCCAACATTTTACCAACTTTATTTTGACCTCCATGGTATTTAGACTTAATTGTAAGGAGGACGTTGCATGCATCAACAGTAGCAAGTTTATTGAGGGTAGACTTAGCTTTAATCAATTCCTGAAAATTGGAGGGGGATTTAGAAGTGAAATAAGTAAGTTCAAGAACTTTAATATGTTGGAGAGTAAGCATACATTCATGACGGTCCACATTGGCACATGTTGAATAAGCATACATCCTGATGATGGCCCTTGCGTGAATTAATTCAAGAGACCAAACTATGAACATTTTTGGACTGATTTAAAGGTATTTTGTATTTCATTTTCATGTATGTTTTGTAAATATGTATAAGGTTCTATGTTTTTAGTCTGATAGTCTAATTGATTTGTTATAATTCTTTTTTTGTTGTTCACTGTTTTTATGATATGAATTTGTGCTGTTCTGTTCCCATTGGCTGCTTAATTTGTTTGTGAATTCACCTAGCTAAGTAAATGTGATTATCCTTCCATTCTATTTTCCATTTTTAGTGTTTTATTGTTTAGGCCAAATATTTTTATTGTTGTTGTGAGTTCTTAAATTTGACTTATCTAGGAGTACCTATGTCATTGCTGTTAATTACCCAAATTCAAGAAACATTATTTGGTTACCCTGTTCTATATTAGATAACACCAAATGGCAGCACAACTTTAATTGAGCAAAGATATAACCTCCAAAACTTAATTCATCTACATCTGTAACAAAATGCTAAATGTTCTCTTAAGGTTGTCTCCTACCTGGTTTTCAGGTGATAGGGCCTCACAAATGCTCTCACTCATATCAAGCAACACAACCCCTAACCCAATGTTGCTATCTGTTTGACATCCTTCTTTATGGTCCATATGTAACAAAATGTGTCCATATGTTGGTTACTCCTAGAAACAAATCTCGCCAATTTGGACTGCCTTTTGCCATACCCTTTTTGCCTAGATGAAATCCATTGAGAGAATAAACTATCCAACTGCCCCATTCCCACCGAATCCTTGTAAAATATGCTCCAGGACATCTAAGGAGTAGGCTGACACCAATCCTGCCCTGCATAAAAAGATACAATTGAAAAACAAGTGTAACCATGTCAGCGCAAATTGACAACATATTGCAAGAAATTGGCCTACCTGGAAAATTCAGTAGTGCAGTCTACAGAAGTAAACAAGTTTCAGTGACTGCAACTCAGTGACTGCAACTGTGGCACACATTTAGTAGCTTGGCATTCCTCAGAGAAAGTGTCTGTAGTATAGTGTGTGCATAACAAAACATTAGTACAACAATACAGTAAGAAATAAAGACAGCTTCAGTGTGTACACTATGTTTAAGTAAAATAATTAACAGTAAATAAGGTAAATAAAACATATTCAAAATCAATGGAAAACCAACCATAATATTATTTAGGGGCATAGCTGCAGAGGACATGGATGGGCCATGTTGATGCATGGGTCCTTTAAGTGACACTGACATGTAGCAACTTTTCTTGGTGAAAAATTGTGGACCTGAATCGCAGCAGGAATAATTAATATGTAGACGAAGAAGTACTCTTCCCCACAGGTGCAGATTTACAATTTTCCATTATTTTCATGACTGGCAAGTGATGGGATCTTTTAAAAGTCTGCTATTTTCCCAAAGCATAAAATATTTTTCCATGGAGAAACCCGTTCAACAACACTGCCAATGTTTAGAAGTGTTCCATTCCCATTTCCATCTTCGCAGCAGAGTTAGTACTGCTCTTTGCTAGAGTGAAACTCTGCAATAAGGATGGGGAAGTTGTGCGTTGTGTATTGCATAACATAACTGGTGAATTTCAGTGTTTTTTTAGCTTAGTATTTTCTGAACCATGACTAACCTTTAAACTCTGTTTTCCAGTTAATTTCAGAGGTTTTTATCAAAGGAACATTGTAATGAGTTATTTGATGTTGTCTGAATTATGGTGGTTCTATCTCCACCAGTGTCAATATATAAATATATATATATTGACACCTCACTTCTTAGGAAATTCCTTTTTATATCCTTAATTACTTTTTTAAAGAGGGCATCTAAAAGTGTTTCAAATTGAGGACAGAATAAATACTGCTTCAGAGAAGGGGACTCCCAAAACCTTTTTTCAGTTGTCAATATAATTGGATTTCCAAAATTTTGGGCATGCATAACTGCAAAATGGCTGAATGAATGGTCACCAAATGTGAGTGTCTACTGACTATGTAAAAATATATTTTATTTTCTTAAAGCTAAGGAATGCCTGAAGGAGAATGAGCAGACAAAGGGACCCCAGTGTACGTGCACAACACTTTGTGAGTGTGAAATGCAAACTGACAAGAAACGTTTTACAATGCAAACATTAGAAGGAAGGATAAAGCTGCACTTTGAGTTAACCGGTGTTGTAGCGTTAGCGTGATTGGGCTCTTTTGTCACTATAAATCAAACATTTTATTCTAAACTCAAATTTAACCTTTGCTACCTGTCAAACCTCATTGGTCCTCTGTTGGATCTTGTTCTGTGCTGAAAGTGACTGGAATACTCAAAGGATGAGCAATTACCAAATGAGGACCAGTAATATGATAATTGCTACTTTCATCATTTACCCTTGAATAGTTAAGGTTGTCTATACTCAGGCCAGAAACGTATCAAGCATAGATTATACCCACAGTCAAATGATGAGTCAGAATCAGCAGAGTTCAGTTTATATCTTAAGTTTAGTATTTCATTCAAAGTAAGTAACATTTAAGAAAATTACATACAACCCTACATGAAACTAAATTAGGTTTAATAGGAGAATATCAAGCTCTGCGAGATCTAAAATAAAGGGATAAATCTTCTTCAGCCGAGGGAGATATAGCATAGAAAAAAGTTCAGTTAGTTCCAAGTGACCAGTTCCAGTTCATTAAAGACAGGAATCTGTATCAGTCTAATGCTGTACCACCAAAATCACAGCATGTGACGTGAACCCTCCAAGGTTCCACTACGCTAGCATACCAGCCGGCAGCAACTCATAGTATTACGTCACAGTTCGCGTTAGTCCTTGGATGTCCAAACAGTCAGCCTCTCCTGCTGTAAGCTGATCACACGCTCTCTCTCTGTCAGTTCCAAGATCTGGTAAATTATACTCCAGGAGTTACGGGTCAACACCCCTTCACATCACCAGGAATGTCAGGCCACTCTGTCCCGTTGGTCATCTTCGATAGGATGAGGGTGATGTAGTAAGTAAAAGTATACAAATCCGGAAGAATTAAGTAATCCATAACTCGTGATTTCCTTAAAATCATTGTAGGTTTAGTCATATGAGCAATGTGGCACTCAGGAAATAGACAAATGCATGCTCTCATCTTTTGTCTGTCAGTTTCTCAATCATCTGTTCTAGCATGTAACGGTTTTTGTGGCAAGTTTAGTCGAACTGTGCTACAAATGTCAAAGGAACAATTGAAAGTTAGGACACAAATGGTAACTTTGCAAAAAGTTCTCATAGGCTTCAGACTACTGAGTTCAGAAGTTCATATTGGGAAAGAAGCAAAGTTGAGACCTTTATGAAATACAGCTTGTACTCGATGAATTTGTGCTTCAATATGAATCTCGCATTTGCATGGCATAAAATATTACTTTCTCAATTAAAGGTATTAATATCATTTCGATCATCCCGTAATAAATTCATGTAAGTTTAGGGTACTCAAAAAATCTTGAAAATGTCACAATCACTTACATACAAATGTATACATTTCTTTTGCACATCATATATTATTAAAGCACACATATTTAAAGGCACATCAAAAGAAAGATACACAAATACAAATTTCAGCTAAACTCTTGTAGCACTTACTTTTCTTTTGTCATTTTCAGTGCAAACGTTACACATCTTAATGTTCTATTTATCTCTAACATGTGAAACGTTCAATTGTCTCATATGATTTTTCTTAATTATCGTTATCACATTATCTAATCACATAATGACATCATTAAAGTGTTAAAAAGAATTCACATCTATTCATTAAATATAATGTAACATTCTACATGCTTTTACAATGCAGTACCCAAATCTAAATTATGTTTTGTAATTTCTAGAAACGTTGAGCTTAACACACATTTTTTTGTCAGTTCCATGTAAAATAGTGTCACAATCATTTTCTATGTAATATTGTCGTAAATTAGTAAGAGGAAATCCTCTGCTCTATCACCGGTGCTACAGTATTCAATGTCTCACAGGCCGTGAGAGAGAAAAAAGAGAAACAACCTTTTCACTTGACCCACCTCTCCAGGACAGTGAGGCTAATTAAAGACCCCTCGCCTTATTCAAGGGTGGCGGTGCTTAATTTACTCTCTCCTCAGTCTTAGTCAGAGGCAGTGGGGAGAAATGACACCCACCCACTTTTAAACTGTATACAAGGGAGCATTGCATATAAACCCCCTGTGCTTTAGCCAAGGATGAAGAGGGGAAATATCACGCACCCCAGCCCTTTGCATTGCCCACATGAGGGGCTCTGTGTTAAACACTATTTGCCTTGTCCATGTTTTAGGGTCTGCTGATGCAGAGGGGTAGGGCCCTTTTCTTACCCCACTGCAACTGACCTTTTTAGGGTGCTTGAGGAATAAAAGAGTTAGGTTCAGTTTAAATTCACAGTTACAATGCAAACTATTTAGTCTCACAGTGAAGCTCACAGTCGATAAGTAGAATTAACTATGGATTTATTACAAATTCAAAGCCAAAGTAATATAAATCAGTCTAAAAAACTTAGCATAACAGTACAAGATTATCAGAGGAAAGCCGAAAAGGCAAGTGGCGGCCCATGCAGGTAAGCGGGGTGGGCGGGGTGGCTGTGGGAGGGAGAAAGTGACAAATGACAGAATAGGTAAAATAAAATAAATAAATAAAACCACTTACCTAGCGCTCACTGCATCGCCGATTCAGTGATGCGGGTGAGCGCAAGGTAAGTGGTTTTATTTATTTTATTTGAGCTATTCTGTCATTTGTTACTTCCATAACCCCAACCCACCGCCACACCGTGCTTACCTGCGCGGGCCACCACTGGAAATGGAACACAAAAGTTATCCTCAATAGCAAGTACAGATGAGGACTTCAGTAGCAATAGTGCACAGTATAAGAAAAACTATCTGATGGTGAGATTGGAAGTCACGGTCCTCCTGCCTATAATGCATGAGGAATTCTAATTTCTCCAGCTAACCTACACTAAAGGATGCTATAGGGAACCCCTATTAGATCCATTAAAATAGAAAGGTGTCAGCATAGGAGAATTTCTGTAGAAGTTTGCTAAAGCAGAAGTATTGCATAGAAAAAAGCCACACAATGAGAATAGAGTATAGAGGTCTGTACCTCTCCTAGCCTGAAAGGAATCTTTCAAAGCGACCTTGGATTTCATTTCCTCATTCTGCACAGACAGTAGTCCTCACTTCTGCTTGTTAATTTTTATCGCCCTCGACTCCCCTCACGCTTTCCTATCTTGTTTACACAATGGGCCTTTCTCCATTCATTAGGTCATTGTACCAGGCACCTGCAGAGGAAAGAAAAACACTGCACCCAAAGTAACGTTCACTTTGAAGGTTAAACATTGTGAAACCCAAATGCTTAAGGTCTTTGGTCAAGTTTGCAAAGCTAAGATTTCAATGCACGTTATAACTGCATGAATACAGATACATAGACAGTCCCATTATAAGCATAAAATGCAATTCTGATAGATATATGTTCCATTATACAGTAAATATAGGACACCTTTAAGTAAGTATGGGAATACATAAAGATTAATCAATGTTATTGAAACACACACGTATAAATATATATGAGAACTGCAATTCTTTGTTACTGTAAGAGAAGCATTAGTGTACATATGTATATAAATGTTGAGATTATATGGTACATGCACTTTTCATAGGGCTTTAAGTGCACTTCACTTCATTAGTCACATTATACCACATAAGTACATAAGGCTGTGTACGTATATGTGGCCTAATCAATAACAATGAGAGTGGAGCCAAAATTACACTGCTCCAGTCCCCCCTCTGATGGTGTATCAAGCCAGCACAGATAACAATCTGATCTTATCAGACAGACCATCTAAAACTGTTAGGTCTTGAGCGTTTTTGTCTTGAATCTTCCAGACGTTTCATATTGTCATAGTATCTACTCTGACAATGCTCTAAATCCACATCTGCTCTCTTCCTTTTTACTCCCTGTCTAACTTGAGCATACTTATATCAATTAAAGATCATAAATAGGAATATCACACAGAGAGCAAATATCAAAAGGGGCTTCAAGATAGCGCCCAGAATTCCACTTCCTAGGTTTCGTAACCACTTGCCTATGGCAGTCAATCCATTCCCAATGACTTCCCAGGTTCCTGTTGCTTCCAACCCTTCCAAACCCTTCGTCAATCCAGATATATTTCGGATATATTTATCCAGATCCTGACTTTCATCAGGTATGCACCTACAGCATTACTAAACTTTGAGCATCCGGCAGACTCCACCCTCTTTTGCGTGTAAAAGGTCCAACACAAGTCTGTTCTACAAAACAATAGACCTTATCGCAATCATCTCAGTATTTATAAGCAGTAATTAATTTGCGGTACTAGTAGCTCACTCGTCTACTAAAGTAGATAGCTTTCTAATCTTTAAATCATTCAGAATCACACCTACAGACGGTATAGTGGCACCAAAAATATCACCCACTACTTCAGCTGCACTAACACCTCATTTTGTCCAGTGTTTCTTTTTCCACAATGGATCATTAAAATGTTCTACATGGTAAATCTTCGGGACTGTTATACTAAGATAGCATGTAATGTGCCATCCATGAGGCAATTTAAAATATGCATGCTGTCCATATATAAAATACACTCCTGGCATCAGAGGATTCTATCCCTCCAGATACAGATCATTCTTTCCTCTTGCCTCAAACACATGCTCACAGTCACTCTCTCCCCAAAATATTGGATCAATAAAACTCTGGTCGACATATGTACATAACTTCCCTTTATGCTACCAATCTAATGTGAGAGCGAGGTAAATTTCCCTCCAATTGATGTTTGATCTCTTCAACACTCCATCCAGTTTGTCAATGAAGCTCTGGGTCATGTCCAGATCTAGATTCTCGTTCACTTCTCCTGTCTTCTACCAAATTAAAAAATGTATTTTCCACATCTGATATCGAGCAAGTTAAATTATGCCTATGAGCATAAGCAGTGTGTAATGATTTAAGGGATGCAAAATATTTACCTGCAATCTCTGCATCTTTAAAATAAAGATTTTTATTCCTATGTTTGAACATAGGGATTTCTGACAACACTAAATTGAAGTTTGAAAAATAATATTGGAAACAACCCCGTTTGTAAAATGAGCTCATCAAAAGACTTCAAGTAATTCCATAAGTCAAAGGAATATGATGGTAAGTAATGCCTTCAGCTACAGAAGCAGGCAAAAGCCGAACATAGCAATCTCTCGCACTCCTCGTATCAATGTATTCATACAACAATCTAAAATATACAGTGGAAGAGTAATCTCCTCTTGATATGTCTGAGTAAAACATCTTAACCCCCCACATTAATATTTTATCATCAGTAGGATGTGATGCAGTAGGAGCAACAGTTGATCTAATTTTTCCTGGCTTGTTTATAATCAGAGACAACCCTATAAGCATTGTGATTAATACTATAACTCCAACTATTAATGTGCCCATTATGATGTATCTACGCCTACTGGAACAGGTGTTTGTATTGGCTTCCATTTCTCCGCTAGAATCTAAACCTTAGGGTGTAAAGTAGCAGCTAGAATCTCTTCTGTCGATTTCCACCTGGGTAAACCAAGTTCACTTGATATGCAGCAAATTATATACAAAGTCTTTATGAATCTTCATTCTTCTCTACAAAGTCTCTCTAATTATAAAAGGTTCAAGTTCACTGGTAATCAGTTCCAAAACTAAATGTTTTCGTTTTTCGACTAACACAGGGAACTCATTAGCATCCAGGGACGGAAACTCGGCCACATCCAGAATAAAATGTCTCAAAGCATTTAATTTCACTAAGAGAGGAAGCTCAAACGTAAAATCAAACTGAAGATCAACTTCTCTCAGTTTCAGTTGAATTCTCAAAATGATTCCAGAACTCCCACAAAACTCGTTCTGTCTGTCATTTGCAAGGAAATATATCAATTCGGGCGAAGAGTACCTCCGGCAATGCACTCTTGCTCTCTTCTACCTTCTAAGAGTATTTCCCTCTCCTTTTACGTCACTCAGGTCAGAGTTCTCAGTATCTTCCGGAATAACAGCAAAGTCACCTTCTCCTTGTGGGATCAGTCTCACGCTTCTTATCGTCTTGGCCAATGTTCACCAGCTGCCACTCATGGCTGAACAAACAGCACTAGGCCCTTCATCGGGTCTGACGTTTGTTCCATCACAGCCACAGAACTAGCTTCTTCTCCAGCCTCAGCCACCGATTCTTCAGGACAAACCTCAGACTGAACAAGTGCTGTCGCTAATTCTTGCAACAGCTTGACTAACATGCTCCTGTGGTCTCTTGACCACCACTGGCGCTTCTGGGAGAGGTGATGTTATATCGTAGAGGGGACACAGAACTCGGTGAATGTGAGCAGCATGAACCCAGTTGGAGAGACCGCCACACTTCACAGCAATCGTGGTGACCAGAATCACTTGATACGGCTCCCGCCAACGATGCTCCAGACAGCTTTTCCTCATGTGTTTCTTGACCAGGCCCTAGTCCCCAGGACTCAGGTCAGGGCACTGCTTCTGAAGAGGCAAGCGGTAACAGCTTTGACCTGTGAGACACAGAACACACCACACCAGCCAGTCCCTTCAATGGTCATTTCAGATCATCAGTAATGTTCACAAGCGCATTTGAGGGCACTGGTGGAAGTCTCATTGCCCTGCCCATGGTGATCTCATGGGGAGACAATCATGTCCTTCGATCAGGTATGCTGCAGAGACTCATTAACACAAGTGGAAAAGCATCAGGCCATTTCAATGACGTGGAAGCAGACACTTTAGCAAGCCTTGGTTTCAAAGTTCCGTTAACCTGCTCCACAAGACCCGAAGCCTCAGATTTGTAACTACAATGCAGCCTCTGTTCAAGTTGCAAAGCAGCGCACATCATCCTCAAGATTTAATTATTAAAGTAGATAACCCGGTCAGATTCCAGTGAAGTCGGGAAGCCAAACCTATGTATTAACTCCGTCAACAACAATTTTGCTACTGTGATAATTTTATTTCTCTGTGTAGGGTATGGCTCAACCCATTGTGAAAAGACGCACACCACAAAACCAGCACATACCTCAATCCATTACACATAGGCATCTCAATGAAATCCAAATGCATCCTCTTAAAAGGGCCACCTGACCTTTCAATGTGACTCAATGTAACTGCAGTCCTTTTCCCCAGATTGTTCTGGTGGAATCCAACACAGCAATGACACAGCGCTTCAGCCATCAACCCAAACCTGCAATTAAACCAGGTTTGTCAGAACCACCTAAGCATGGCGTCCCTTCCTACATGAGTTGGACCATGATAGTGTCTTGTCATCAGGGGTAAAAGACTATTGGGCAACACTGGTCTTCTGTCTGCCAAAACCCAAATCTCATCTTCATCCCTCTTGACACAACCTTCTTTGATCCAACTCTGCTGCTGTTCTTCCTCTTACACTTCCTCCTGCAACCTCTTAACTTTTTCCCAAGGGTCTGCTGTTGTTAACAAAATGTTGTAGTTGGTCTCGTCTGTTCTCTCCTGTTCCCTCATTGGTGTATTCACCATTAAAGTACAAGCATTATAAGCACAGTATTTAGCAACCTTATCAGCATACCTATTGCCGACTGTTACATAATCATCGCCCTTACAATGTGCTTCATACTTGACAACGGCAATCTGGGCAGGCATTTGTAATGCTTCAAGAAGCTTTTCGACTTGTTCCCCATTTTGAATGGGAATGAGTATGTCATAAATCCCCTTTGGGACCATAACTGTTCGAGGTCATGAACGACACCAAAACCCTATTGGCAATCTGTAAAAATTGCAATTTTTTGCTGGTCCGAGACAGCATGCTCTAGTAAAAGCAATCAATTGAGCCACTTGGGCTGAGTATAAATCTTGGAACCACAAAGCTTCTATTACTCATTAAACTGTGCAGACTGCATACGCAGCTCGCAGATTTACTTCATCGTCTCACAAACACGAGACAGTCTGATTCAGGCAGTGACTCATCTTGAATATCTGGTCTTCACTTGATGCATTGTTCAGTGACATCGAGATAGTCATGCTCCACCTCATTTTCATCACTGCCACTATCTGGAATAGGCAACAAAGTGGCAGGATTTAGAACAGAGCACCTCCTCAAAGTGACATTTTCAGCCACCAGTATGATCTGCTCATACCGGGTCAGGCAATTTTTTGTCAAATGCTGTGTGCGAGTACGCGTCAGCAATATTTCTACAGAGTGAGGCACATACACTGTTATAAGGTGACCCATGGCAATGCCTTCACACCTCTCGATGCTGACACCTGCGGTCGCCGCTGCTTTTAAAACACCCATGCAGAGCTGCCGCTACTGGATCTAGAGTCGAGGAAAAGTATACAACTGGTCTATGGGTGTTACCATGAGTCTGTGTAAGCACTGAGAGAGTGCAGTCCTCCCTCTCACTGCAAAAAAGCAAAAACTCTTTGTTATAATCAGGCATTCTAGCACCGGGGCATGGCAGAGACTTTCTCTCAACTCTAGGAAGGCAACCAAACAGTCACTGTCCCAAGGTACCCAATTTGACACATTCTTGTGTGTCAGCCTCTGTAAAGGCTTGGCCACTAGGGAAAAGTTGGGTATCCACTGGCAACAGTAGCTCACCATTCCCAAGAACTTCATAACCTCCTTCTGAGTTGTTGGCAGTTTTATTTGTAAAATCGCCGAGATCCTCTCTTGTGACACCTTTCTGACACCTTTCTCAATGTGATGACCAAGATGCAAAACTTCTTTCTTTCAAGCAGTACTGCAACTTACCAGGGGACACTTAGGGCCCGATTCCGATGCGGTTAGGAAGGCCTCCTAATGGCATTTTCTCCTTCCCAATTGGATCGGGAACGTGTCTTCCCAACCGAGGGCCAGATTACGATGCGGTTAGGAACATAGGCTTCCCATAGAAGTCAATGGGAGTCCAACCAAATCGTATCTGGAAGCATCCGGATGCATCATACTCGGTCGGTAGGACTCTCCCGATCCGAGTCGGTCGGAAACCATTTCCAAACCGATTTGATCGGGAAGATTTCCTAACCGCATCAGAATCGGGCCCATAATGTCCATTCTCAGGCAAGTGGTTTAGCAATACAATGGTATCGGTCTTGCATGCTTCACAAGTATTTGACGCAATCAACAAGTTGTCAATATACTGGACCAGGACAGAGTTACAAGGCATAATCAGATTCCAAATTCTTTTAAGGATCTGGTTAAAAATGGAAGGTCTCTCCATATATCCTTGTGGGACTTGGCATCATGCCATAACACAATTTCTGAGCCAAAACGCAAAGAGGAACTGACTGTCCTCATGTCAGGGTATGGAGAAAAATGACTGGTTCAAATCCATTACAGAAAACCACTCAGTCTCGCATGGAATCTGAAGCAGTATTACAGCAGGGTTCGAAATCACTAGACCGCAATATTATTAATTTTGTGCAAGTCCTGCACTATGCAGTATTTACCGCTAGTCTTCTGCATGCCCATATTGGGTGAGTTACATGGACTCTCCATAGTCTCCTTTAGTATGCCTTGTTGGACCATTGACTAGATTACTAGAGTTATTCCAGCAATTGTCTCAGGGGACAAATTGTACTGTGGGGTTCTGGGAACTTTTGCATTTGGCTTTATCTCTATATGGACAGGCTCACCTACTCTATGAGCCCAATATCCTTTCCTGAAAAACCCCACACCTCAACCTTCACTGTATCACTAAGATCTAAAGGCAGGTCTTCATTTGTTATCATAGGTTGCATGGTAACAATTGGGGTGTGATTAACCATCTTAAAGGCCATGTCCTCATTGTGAGTCTGAAACTCCTCACCTCTTGGTATACAGTAAATAGTGCTGTTCAGCTTGCACAACAAATCACACCCTAGCATACTCACAGGACTTGAATTACAGACCAAAAATTGGTGATTATCCTCATAATTCTCTGTTCTAACAGGGACTTCCTCAGTGATAGGATTTCTTATTTGCTGATGAGCAGCTCCAACAACTTGGATAGTTCCTTCTGAGAGGGGTAGGTCTGGAACTTTCACTGTTCGCACAGTAGAACAGGTAGCCCCAGGATTGATCAAAAATGAAACAATGTGGCCATTCACCTCACCATCCACAAATCGGCCACTCTGGTCTACCTCCAGGACTGTGCCAAGTAAGCAATCCTCCTGCCCTCTCAGGTGCCACCAGGGGACTGATCAACACAAAAATTATCAACAGTCTTGAACATAGGATATTGCTGGTAAAGAATATTACCCTGAAATGAATTCTGATTCATATTCGGAACCGGATTCAAAGCCAATCTGGGACCAGCAACAGCTTTCTGTGGCATCAGGGGTTGTGGAACCTGAATCACTGGTACTTGAGGTGTATTAAAATTTTGGAACCTTGGCCTAGGTACATTCTGTGACAGCATAGGATTATTACCCGGTTGCAATACAAACCCTGGATTCTGCCCTTGATTTGCTGGACTAAGATGACATTCCCACCTCCAATGCCCCAAATGGTTACAGTAGTGGCATGGATTAGACAAGTGTGGCTACATCAATTCCAGTGCTTGGATCAATACAAATTCTACCTCTACCTCGAGACTGAAATCCACACCCTGTGTGGTGGGAACTCCCTGCTGATACACTCCCTACATAGGAGATGCATTTGCTACAAATGGAGGACTTTGACTTCCCCTCTGAGCAGCTTTCATTTGCAACACCATAAGCTTCTCCAACATTTTCTCTCTCATATCAATCTCATTGTTGCAATACTTTGTGTATCGCAAAATCCCATCAACTGACTTATTCTGTCAACAAATCAAATGCTTTTGAATCATCATGCTAATTTCAGGTTTCAATCCTGTCACAAACCTAGACACAAAATGTCCCATATCCTTGGGTTCCAACGTGTCCATCCCACTATACTATTTGAATGCTTGTAACAGCCTCTCATAATATGCATAAATCGTCTCTTTAGGTTCCTGAGTTATACGATCAATCTTAACCCAAACAATATCTTGGGGTGACACCTTAGATTTCAGCCACGTCCCACCTGATTGAACTTTCTCATCACTAAAGGTGACGGGCTATTTGTCAATGGATCCCTCATGGGTTCCCATTCAAGCCATTCTGTAGCCATCTTGCATGCTGTCCACAAATCACCTGGAACCACAATACCAAACAGAGTATTCAAATCAGTCCACAACACATTCAAAATGTTCACAAACCGCTCAACTTGTTTATACCATTCTCAACTTAGGCTAATCATTAGTGAGTGATGCAAGATCACTTCGGCTCCATGGTACATGAACGTACCCTCCACAAGGCACTTCTCATAAAGGTAAAATTGTGGTACCTGGCGCTCCATCCTCTGGAGGAGGTGGTTCCCACATTAATCTATTAGGACTTGTCCAACATCCCTCAAATCTGAATGCTCTCAATTAGTTCCCGAATTTGCATTTTCAACCCTGGTATCCTTATGTTTTCCAGATCATGGTCTGAAAAACAAAGCTGATGGTTTTTCTGTAAAACTTTAGTCTGTTCTAGATCTGCCTCGTATTTCTGGGCCAATTCAGATAATTTCTCATGGGCTTGTCTCACCCTTCAAGTAACATCCTTACTCATGAACAAAAGCTCATTTGATTGGTAAGTGCCTATTCGAGCCAACTCAAGACTTCCACTTATGATCTCATCCAACTCGAGTTTAATTTGACTACATCTACCAAATTTACCTTTAATGTTGATTGAATCGTCACTTGACTTTTTTCTGTACTCTTAGTCTCATTCGAAGAGTCCCTGTGAGCTTTTAATCACTCATCTAAATTCTTATCCGTCAATATGTGTGGCTTCAGAAGCTTTTGGTACCACCTTAGCCTTAGGCGTGCTACTATGCACATTCAAAGGTAGTTCCCATACAAGGGAATCTAATTCCAGTAATGCCACAATCGACCTTAATGCTTCAAATCCTCCCTGACTCGTTGATGGTTCTGTACTTGCACCACAAGGAGAACACACATTCTTGAGGACGGGCAGATCACACGTACCATCTTCCGGAGCACTGGGATTATATATCGGTATCGTTACTACAGGACCAATTGCAACTTGCACTGTAAGAGCATCTGGAATGCCTGAGGCTGTGGAAACATTCGGGCTATAGGGTAACTAGGTACATAGAACCCCAAACTTCCTCGTATCATTCTGATTCGTATTCATAGAGGTAACCCCCACTGCATTGGAACTCGTATTCATTGGTGCTGTAGCAATCTCTAAACTTCCACTAATCATTAAACTTCCCTGTTCCCTTGCTTGGGTTTCATTGTATGGAGGTGGACGCCCTGACAACAAGACATCTAAAAAGACTGTTGCTAGTGTCACTTTAATCAGCTTCACCTCCAGCAGCTGATTCCTTCGGCCCATTTCCTCTCACTTTCTTTTTCTTCTCTTGTCCTTCTTTCCCAAACTCCTCACCCGTCAATGCCAGATATAATTTAGCTCCCTCTACCATAACGGTCCTCCACCTCTTCTGTTCTGCATCCCACCTTGCATCTGCATTCATGCGCACTGTCCTTCTAGCTCTTCCCTGATACCTTTCTTTCTCCCTAACCTGAGCAGCATGCTCCCAAACATTGAGCGATTCAAACTGTGTAGGTCTAGGTTGCGGTTTCATTTTGTATAAAATCCTTCTCAAGTTGTCAATTATTCGTATGTTAAATGTACTGTAAAGAGGAAACGCCAGTGCACCTTCTTTTTCAGTGATCTTGTGCTATTGTTTAAGCCAAACATGTATGAAGCCCTAAATTTATCGCCATATAGTGACCTGTAGTATCCTCAGGCGGCACCTCTTATGGAAGCATAACAGCAGCCATGCCCCTTACAAAATGTATCCCTGTCTATAGGTATGCTTCTCTGGTAAACATGCTTGCTGTTCTTACCCTTGGCGAGATCGAGATGGTACAGGGAAGCCATCTGCAAGGAGGAGGCGGCAAGTGTTGGTGCTAAGAATGACTTATGAGCTCTCCACAAGAAGAAGGGAAACACATTCGCCCAGCACCATTGGAGGAGACATGAGAGCTAGAAAGATGTGGTGAACATAGAAGGGCTGTGCAATATTTTTCTGGGATGTTAGGCCCTTTGGTACTTGGTACTGAGCATGTGAGAAAGCAGGTGCATGACATAATTCACGTTGTAAGACATGACATGAAGCAGAAAAGAAGTCAGCTGCATATGAATTCTTGATGCCTGCGCAGCAGACTGCTACAGACTCTTGCTTAATGTCTGCGAGCTATTCTTGGAGCATTGCAGGGCTCCCACCCACACACAAGAGAACACTGTTCAAGACATGGGGCTGCTGTCACACAATACCTCGGTAATGGGGACCCCGAGACTTCCATTTCACTGCCTCTCTTTTTCCTTTTTTCAAAACTATTAAAATGCAGTCAATCATTCCCCAAATAATATAAGGAAAAATATAATAAAATGCATATTTATTTTTTTATTTCCCTTTGAATTTTTGTAAATGTCATTTATTTTTTCACAATGTTTTGTAGGGCTTCCAGAAACCTGCCATTTAAGCATCATCAGCTCCTCATCACTGTAAATTAAAAAATGAAAAGCCACCTTTCCAGTTTGTCTTCATGTTCCAACAATCACCATTAAGAGTCTTTGTTACAAAGACTTTTCATCTGTATTTCTACAATTGTAAGGATCAGCTGGATGGAACCAAGAACCTATGAGTCAGGAATACTAAACTAATACATTGAAACCAAGTAGTAGGGGGTTGTTTTATTTTTCCCTAAAATGTTCTCACCGGCCTCAATGGCCAGTGTTCATGGATGAAAAAGGCAAAAAAGGCTCCGCTCTCCCGGGGCAGATCTGAACTGCAGTGTCCAGCAGACTCAATCAATACATTTTACTGTCTGGAGGTGTCATTCAGAGAGGCTAATTTAGGGGACACCTAGAACTGGAAATGACACCTGTTTGACTACTATTGTTTTGGAACAAAGGCCTCCTGCTAGAAGTGAAAGAATAGTTAATGGGGGATTGAGGAGAGAGAGGAAGGTAAGCAGAGAGGGGATGATGGCAACAAAAGGTAACTTGTGGATATATATATTGTTTTTGTAAAGGCTCATAGGTCAGAGAAGAGCTGGGCTATGGCTGAACTAAATAGGAACTACTAAATTTATCCAGTGTGGGTGTTCTAGCCCAAACATTGGAAGCAGCGTAAGGTTACCCTGAAATATCATTCTCTCCTAATATTGAAAGTGGAATTTATCCGGGAGAATATTCAAGAAGAGCAGGGTTATGCCTCCTCTTCTACACTAGAATGAGCAGAGGTCTCTCTCAGCCCATTGAGCCATCAGTGCCCACCACTTCTGTAATTTAATTTTCATATATTGACTGTTATAGTTTGCTTTATAGGAGAAACTGTTACCCTGATGTTTTGTAGGGCAGGGATATGCTCATGGAGTTGCCACTGATGTACCACCATTTCATGGCAGAAGTCAGAGCGTACGAAAAACTAAACACCGGAGGCTCTGACTGGTAACCTTGGGCAAGCTGCCTGAAAGACCCTCTGCCGCAATATGAAGTTGCTAACATAGATGAGGATGGTCCGGGGATAATGGATGGGCCGGGCCCTCCCTTGTTGGGCAGATGAAATGGGAAACGATATGCCCTTTGGATCATGCTGTCCATATCCCAGTCATTTAAGGCAGGGAAGGATTCTCTAAAGAGACGAACAATGTACCCTCTGGGATTTTCACCTTTGGACCCCACAGGGATGCCAGAACTCTGAGATTGTTACTTCGAGATCTGTTCTCGAGGACTTTAGCCTTAGACGAGAGACTAACCAGCAGAGAGTCATGATGCTGAATAGAAGACCTGGTTTCCCCACCGATCTTGGAGAGCAGCCTGAGTTGCCTCAACATTTCCAAGCCAGGTATGGAGGATACCCATATTCCTTGATAGCTTTCTCAAAACCACTTGTGTCTTCAGATGAGCAGTTATCAGTGTAAGAGAATACTTCTTATACTCTTTCCTGTGCTGCTGTAGAAGATCTTAAATAGCAGATAGCGTGGGAGAGGCAGCCACTGTTGAGGTGGCAGCTAGTGACCCCACGCCGGCTGTCTGCATTATATAAGAAGTCACTAGGGAAGTGGATGTTTCTGGTAAGAGAGGAAGAAGATTTGTAGGTGTAAGTTCAATGCCATTAGGATCCCAAAGCAGTTCTTCCTCTGCCTTAGAAATGGTGGGGTCAAGACTCCCCTGAGTAAAGACTGACGTGACCAGAGCTTCAAGTTGAGCAGTTGTTATAAACCCGGTCCTGACTATCAGCTGACTGTTGTAGGATAAATTGCTACCAGACGCCTCCTTGTCTCTAGAAGACAACAGGCCATTAGGACCCCCTCCGCTACATACCGTGAAGCCTTAGAGTGAGGCACTTGATCATCCTTGTCAGACAGACTACCAGAATCAGGCAGTGCGTAGAAGGCCTTTGGGGTTCCTGTAAAATAAAGCCGGATTGCCATTAGAGGTGTTTTTCCCTTGCTGCGGCTGAGATAACTGGCCCAAAAAGTCACGGAGGCCCCCAGTCCTGGCAGCTCTACAGGCAAAGTTTTCGGAGGGATCTCCGTCAATTGAGGTCACCCTGACTCCAGATGCAGATGCACCCGCTCCTGCAGGTTGAGACCTATCGAACCCCTCCATGGGAGACTCATCAGATATAAGCCTGGAGATTGATGGTAAGGAACTAATGGCCGAGACTGTTTCTTCTGAAGCTAACTGGGAGTCCTTAGAGCAGACATCACTAGAAGTACTGGGGAGGCTCAACTTTGCCTGCAGCACCCCCTGTAATAGTATGAAGAGGTGAAATATACTGATCGATAGTCCTCTGGGAGGATGTTAATGCAGTACCAGCATTTACCCCCAGGGGGAGCAGTGCTGAACTTGACTTGTCAAGTAAGTTGAGTTTGTCTCCCTGAGTCTTGCCATGAAGTTTCAGCTTGCCGAGCCCAGGGATGGACTTCAGGAAATGCAGGCCGTCTGGCCTATCAGAGATAGCTGGTTCCCTTGAAATTTCCGGTTTGCTGACAGCCACTTTCCTTACATGAGCCTCTTCCTCCCCGTTCTTCGTGGACTTAGGGAGTGAATGGTAGGAGCCCGGCTGACCCTCCATCACAACAATTTTGCTGACATCCTGGGAAAAATAGGCCAGGCAGCCATTGCAGAAGAATAGAAGAAAGCCAGAGTACGCAGTATCAAGTCCAGATAATCCACTTTTAGTAACCGGGGCTGCAGTCATGAGTCCAAGAAATGGATCAGCTGACACAATGTAGCAGCAAGCCATCCAATGTTCACTGTGGAGACAATGTATTGATCTGAGGCAGTGGGAAGAAGATGTTCTCTCAAAGCAGCGGTGGAGGGAGGGAAAGTGAAACTCTTGCCGCTCCGAGGAAGCCTCCAACTGTGCTGACACCCCAGACAAGTCGACCACTGTGCTTTGGCACGGGAATGGAAATGCCCACCACTCTGCCGGGAGAGAACCATGGGAGGCAGTGAGCTCTCTGCAGTGGGCCTGCTGCCCGATCCTCGCTTGTGCAGCAACCCTCCCAAGGGCCATAATGCTGCCACCCAACAATCGGGGTAAGACAGGACGAAGGTCAGTTCTCATGGTCTCAAGCAAACATCAAGTGAGACCTGGGAGGGCTCCGCGTCTGCTCGCCACTAGCCCAGAGCCACCATTTTGCCCCAGTTTCTCTTATGGAGCCAGCTACACTGTGGATAAAGCTTGAAGGTCAACTGCACCTCTGCTATAACAGTGCAAAGGTCACCTAGCAGCTACAGAGGTGGCAGCCAGCAAAATGACTCATCGTTCTTGCCAGTTCTATCTAGTCTAGGTGGCAATCTTGTGGTCGGCTCTTTTTCAGGGTCTGGGTGGTCCCTATTTGTGAATATAATATTTCAATTGTTTCTATGTCTGCAGTGTAATTGAGGGGACAATGTCCCACTTCTTTTTTCTCATCTTGTTTTCTTTATTGACTACTGGGTCTCTTGTTCTTGCTTGGTTTATTTCTTTCTGTTATTGGTGCACCTTGGAATGGGGTCAGTCTCTGTGGCTAACCGTGGTTTGGATTAGTTTAGCCGGTGGGGGAGGGGGGTGTTGGCCTTTTCCTTGGGCTTATATTTGGGGGGGTGCTCTCTTTGGTGGGGCTGGGGGGATTATCCTCAGGATGGGTGGGATCAAGGCTTTAACATGGGTAGGTGCGTCATCTTCAGGTGTGAGGGTGGGGAGAGTGCCACAAAAAATTTGAGAAAAAAAGATAAGCGGTTTAAGTGGACAGTTTCAGGGGGAGCCGTTGGGAATGTCTTAGGGCTTGTGTAGGTTGCATCTTTATCAGGTCGTGTTATGACAATGGCTAACCATGATAGGGATCATGGTCAGCACCTACATATCCTCCCTTGGATAATTAATGGCATTAAGGCACCCCACAAATGCAAGTTAATAAGGGAAGAACTATGCACTCTAAGGCCACACATTGTATGCCTTCAAGAGACACATCTCCCCAGAGAAAAAACTCAGTTGTTGAATGAGTTTGGGTTAAAGTATCCTGTGCACTTCTAGTTTTACCTCTGCCCAGAGGGGAGTCGCCCTTCTGGTGTGAGATAATAAATGAGTTGTGTTGAGACAAAAATCTGACTTAAGCCGTCGATGGCTCATTGCGACAATCTTCAGGGAGGATATCCGATTTACCATGTGTCTAATTTATGATCCGAACAAGGATGACCCGATGATTTTTGTCGCTTGCTGTCCGAACTTCATCAATGGCGCGAGCCTCTGATCATGTGTGGTGACTTCATTGTCACATTGCACACCTGGAGTAGACTCTAAGTACCAGGGATGCCAAATTCAGCCCAGGATGCTTGTTTCCGGTCCAGGGAAGAGATGGCTTGGCAGTTCGGGCTGGACTGTTCCCATTAGGCACAGGGTCAAGACTGATTTGCATATAGCTGTGTCTGAACTGGGGTGGTGAAGTGAGCTAAAGAATGATGATGGATTCAACCCAGATCTGTGACTGGGGGTGAGTGTCTGAAAAGTTTCAGCGCTCCGTCCATCATCTCCTTGTGTTTGCTTTGTTCGCCCTAAGTTGGCAGGGTATGCCCAGACGTGGGTCCCTTGCTCACTTTGCCACTGGATTCAAGCTAGCCTGGCTGATGAGGGCTGTTAGCCCGAAACCGGTCCCAGGATGCTTGTTTCCGGTGCAGGGAAGACATGGCTTGGCAGTTCGGGCTGGACTGTTCCCATGAGGCACAGGGTCAAGACTGATTTGCATATAGCTGTGTCTGAACTGGGGTGGTGAAGTGAGCTAAAGAATGATGATGGATTCAACCCAGATCTGTGACTGGGGGTGAGTGTCTGAAATTTTTCAGCGCTCCGTCCATCATCTCCTTGTGTTTGCTTTGTTCGCCCTAAGTTGGCAGGGTATGCCCAGACATGGGTCCCTTGTTCACTTTGCCACTGGATTCAAGCTAGCCTGGCTGATGAGGGCTGTTAGCCCAAAACCGGTCCCAGGATGCTTGTTTCCGGTCCAGGCAAGACATGGCTTGGCAGTTCGGGCTGGACTGTTCCCATGAGGCACAGGGTCAAGACTGATTTGCATATAGCTGTGTCTGACCTGGGGTGGTGAAGTGAGCTAAAGAATGATGATGGATTCAACCCAGATCTGTGACTAGGGGTGAGTGTCTGAAAAGTTTCAGCGCTCCGTACATCATCTCCTTGTGTTTACTGGGGGGAGGCAGCATTTTAGAGACACTGGGAAACAACTTATGACTTCCTATGTGCTGGCCGATGTCTGGCGCAGTGAGTTCGGATTCACTTTTTACTCTGTTCCCCATTTATGTTTTTCACAGATAGACATGTTTCTCGTTAGTCATTTCCTTCTGTTGTACCTTAATATTCAAGTAAATCTGAGAATAATATCAGACCATAATTCACTTTCTTTGTTCATTCAAGCCAAAGGGTCTCCCCAAACTCTCAGGCTACAAGACTGGACTTTTGATTAGAGACTGCTCATCGACAACTAATATTTTTGTTTAATGATTAATCATCTGAGGGATTTTCTGGAGCTCAATATTGGTTCTGCTGTTATTTTCTCACATGCTCTAACACCAGTTCTCTATGATCTCTTTAGCTCTTTTAATTCCTCGGGCCAGGTGCCCGGCTCCTGGGGAGAGACTAACATTGTTACTGTCCCTAAA
Source organism: Calotriton arnoldi (assembly GCA_963921515.1). NCBI lineage: Eukaryota > Metazoa > Chordata > Amphibia > Caudata > Salamandridae > Calotriton > Calotriton arnoldi. Next base: position 285,662 of record CAWUFW010005927.1, on the reverse strand, counting down.
AAAGGGAAGGACCCTACGCACTGTTGTTCCTATCGTCTGATCTCCTTGATTAATGCCAATTCCAAGATTTATACTTGAATTTTGGCCAACAGGTTATCTACAGTGAATTCTGGTTTGGTGGATCGAAACCAGCATGGGTTCATACCCGGATGCGACACCGCCTCACATATCAACCTGGCAATTAATGCCCTTGAGGTAGCCTCGGCTGATAGGCCCCTGTTGAAATGATAATATTGGGTTTTTTGGCCGTTACTCTGGGCAGATATGGGCACTTCTGTATTCTGCCTCAGTTTATATCTCAAGTTCGGCAATTGTATGTACATCTAAAGGTTAGGGTTCTCTGTGCTGGTACCCTCTCAGAGGTACTCAGCAGGGGTGTCCTCTCTCACCCCTGCTTTTTGCACTTTATATTGAGCCTTATAGCCAAGCTCTTAAATTGTCTGAGGCCATTGCACATACATCATCTTGATTTGAAAGTTCTAGCTTGTGCACACAATGTGGCTATTTTAACTCCTACTCCAGTAGCTGCTTTAACGGGAGTAGAAACTATTACAAGAGAATTTGTTTTGTCTCAGGATATAAGCTCAACCTCAACATAATGCAGGTCTTGACAAATGTCACCACTCCTGGCCAAGATAAGAGGTCAGTGCAGTTGGCACCATACCTGGGCGTAGTACTGTCTTTACAGATGGAGGAGATCACTAAGTATAACTTTGGTAAAATTCTTAAACAGTCAAGTGAGGTTTTGAATAAATGGAAAAGACTACATCTGGGTTTGATTGGGAGGTGCAACCTCATTAAAATGATTATCCTACTTCGATATCTCTGTCTCTTTAGGTGTATACCTCTCTACCTTCCTAAGCTTTTTTTCATGAAAATCGAAGCTTGTTGGCTGAAATGTATCTGGAGCTACAAGAAACCCCAGTGTAGCATACAGTTTCTTCAATTACCCTGGGACAGAGGGGGTATACCCTCTCTTTACCAGTTTTACGGGTCTACTACCTGGCCGCTTTTATGTCATGACTTACTACGGTTCTTGGGAGGGAATCATGGACTCTGGGGCTCATGTTCTCTGATTATCTGCCTTGGGGGGATGCCATTGTGCCTTGCATGGGTATTATCAGCACAGTGTACTTTAAGAGGATCAGGTTTAAGACCGTGAGGATGTTTCAAATACTTTGGACCCATCTTAAAAAAGAAATCCTGATTTCACTTTCCTGAACCAATATACCAACTTGGGTTATAACCCAAATATCCCTCTGCTTGTCCATTATAGCTTTCTTGAGTGTTGGGAGGACTTTAAGCTCTTTACTTTGAGACAGTTGTTCGAGGGTGGCACGCTCTTATCCTAGGAGATCTTGCCGCAACAGTTCTCTCTCCCTCATATGGGATTCTTTAGATATTTACAGCTTCAACATTTCTTAGCAATCCTCAAAACGGATGAATTTAGCAGTGCTCAAAATAGCTTCCTTGATTATCTAATAAGAAGCCCTCAAAAGGGGAATATCAGCTCGGGTTACAAAATGATCTCTTTGGCGGAGATTGAGTAGATGGCTGATCCATTTCAGCTCAGGGCAGATAAGTGAAGTAGGCACATCGGGGTTGGGGTGACTTATGATTATACCAAGTATAGTAATTCACTCACACAGAGTTTCCTTAATGTTTCTCAGATTAAGATCCATCACATTAAATGTATCACTTACTTTTATTACACGCCTCACATAATGAAGCTGTGACCAGATGGAACAGGCTTCCGATGTGGGGCTGATGGCGCGGAAGCTGTCCATATATTTGCAGCTTGTAGGTCTATAATCAATTATTCGGACCTCATCTTGGGGAAGCTTAGTGGGATCTTCCATGTTAATATTGTCTGGGATCCTAAAGGGCACATGCATCAAGGTAATAATTATGCGATTACCAAATTGGTAATCGCAATTTGCAAATGCAAATCCAAGGGTGCCTGCGGGCCTAAGGCCCCCTGAGGCACCCCTCAAAAAGGTAAGTATGCACATGTGTAGCACACTACATATCTACATAGCGCATTGAAAACATTCATTTTTTTTTAACATTTTTCAATGCATGCACAAATTATCATCAACTTAAAGTTGATGGTAATTAGCATTTCCTAAATGCACAGTAGTATTTAGGAAATGCAACATGTATCTCAAATAGGGAATCGCAAATTGCGATTCCCTAAATGCATTCACAATTTAGGTAATCTCACAAAATTGCGATTACCTATTTTGCAAATGCAAAAAGGTACATGCATCGGAAAAGGCATTTTTCCAGTCGCAAACGGGCTGATTCTGCGAATTGGCCCGTTTGCAACTGGTAAAATGCTTGATGCATGTGCCCCAAAGTCAATAATATTGGGGCACTCATCTTCAATGCAGGAATATACTTCTGTGCCATCTCTCTTGTCAGACTGGTGCTGGTGTGACATTGGCTTTTAAGGGAAGCTCCTAGTCTAATGCTTTGGTGGCATGAATTCTTAAATATGTGCTCTCTTGAAATGTCTGTATTAGATAATGATGAATGCAGAACCAAGCTAAGTCTGATATGGGACCCACTCAGGGGATGGATACGTTGAGCCTGGACTGGTCATGACAGGTTATTACTATGATGTTTTATTATCTGTGCTTCTGACGACTGTTGTCTATGATGCATTCTGTACTTTTTCCTCCATCTCCAATTATTCCCCCTTACAATGTTGATTGCTCTTGCTTTCCATTGTCCTTCGATCTGATTCGGTATTAGTTACATGTCATGTATTTCTACTTGTCGATGCAAATTTTCTCCAATAAACAAAAAAAGTTATGGTTTGCTTTAATCTGGAATGCTTTGTCCCAATTGTCGTTTGGCTGCGACCCAGATTTGAGTGAAGCTGCTTGGAAATCGGTAGTGTTGTATGGCATGAATGGCTAAGCAATAACTCAGTGGCAATAACCTCAAAGTACACACTCTGGTACATTTCCCTAAATGCAGACAACACCCCAAGGGTCATTTTTCAGAATTTACACAATGTGCATGGAAATATCACAAATTTGATCTTCTGCCATTGTTTGCGCTTGTTTTTATTTGGGACCATGCTTCCTCTTAATTAATGTCAAAATATAGTGAATTCCTGTGGACCACATAGATAAGTCTGGATTTCAGATTGCAGGCAATGGGGCAAGAACCTTTTTGGTCAAAGCATCGCAGGCATGGACTGCTGCCGCCGAATATGTTGGCTCAAGAGAAGAACATTTTGCTTTATGGAAACAGCTGAACAATTTTCTTATTTTAACCCTCTTAAACATATTCAGAAGATGCATCAGCATGGCAAGGAACGTTTTGCAGTATTCATAAAAGGAATTCCATCTTACTATAATATCACCCACATCCAATAGATTTGGTTAAACGTTCCTACGAAATGGATTCTGTCCCCTCTGTGATTCTCTTTCACCTCTTTATTCATGCACGTGTTGATCTCTTTGATGGAATAGATAGATAGATAGATAGATAGATAGATAGATAGATAGATAGATAGATTGCAGATCATATGTGTTTCTCAACTACTAGATGCTATCTCTTTGCACGCTAATAACGGTGTATGTGGATGTTAATTTTATCTCACTGTACTAACAGTTTTCTTGACTGTAAGCTATCAGACTCATTGCAGAGATTATAAAGGGTATTTATATTAAACACATATGACATGTTTATATAATGATCAATCTTTTGCTTTGCGAATGAGAACTAGTGGGGGCTTAGTAAACAACTTAAATTTCGATTCCCCCATTATGAAGGCAACGGGGTAGGTTGGTGTAGCAAGTGGGAGTCCAAGTTTCTGACATTCACCTCAAGTTGAGAGGTTGCATTGACTAACCCAGATGAGTGTGTCCTGGAAGATCCAGCATTGGAATTAAAGAATCAAAACAGGAAATTCAAAGTGCAAAATTATTGACTTGCTTTCGAGGGTTCTTAAATACATTTAGACAGCAGTGATCACTTTGATTCTTTTAGTCGTTTTAGTTTATTTATTGAATCTAGCAGCAGCCCAAGTCAAGGAAGCGCTTTCCTTGGTTAGGATATACAGTTTTTGCTGACAAGATTGATGGAAGAACATCTATGCTTGTGACAATGGTGACTATGTCTGCTGTTTTAGTTTCTTGTCTCCAATGAGATAGAAGCGTCGTGTATGACTTTGCATTTCTTTTGATAGGAGTGATGATAGGTAGCAAAGCATTTTTAATATTGCACAACCTCTATGTTTTTTCCCTTTGGCTATAGGAATCATATGTGATACTGAAAAAACGAACTACTAGCTCTACCTTATATCTGATAGTATAGGTTTGTTTGGAGTTCGCCAATAAAGGAAATACACTATATTTTGCATTGTTCAAGGACTAATGGCTTGAAAATGTTCTGACATTTACTGGAACCATAAAATGGTGAGGTGAATGAATGACAGCGTCTGTATATACAAATCTGCTGCATTTAAAGCATTTTCTTCTTCAGCACAACATAGGTTTGGAAAGATATAAATTATTTTTTAAGGTTTAATGTTGTCATGCAACTATTGCCAAAGAAAGTGTGAGTGGTTCCTTGCTATTTGGAAGTTCACAGGGATAAACAATCAGTATTTATGTGGACAACTATTGGTACACACTTCAAATGCAAGGCTTACCAATCCATACCCCTAACTCCGATCAGGACCCCGACAGCACCCCTAACACTACCAAGGGAAGAATGGACGCCTTTCAGGAGATTTCGCTCACACAATCTCCCCAAGCCATTCTTTCCTGCAAGCCTGGCTCCCCCTTCAACACATGTCCACCCACCATTCTCTATAGGGATATCGAGATAGTCAACCCTGTTATTAATCAGATTCTTAACTCATCCTTATCGACGGCTGAAGTCACCAGAGCCTAGAAACTAGGAGCAGTTACAGCTCTACAAAAACATCTCTAGCAGATCCCACCAGACTTTCAAACCTCCAGTGATTCTCTCTACTCTGCTCTCTGACCAAGATGCTGGAAAAATCGTAAATGCTCAACTCATCTTGTTTCTGGCGGACTCTAATTCACTACATCCCCAACAATCCGGCTTTAGACCTAAACACTCCACAGAGTCAGCTGTTGGAATTGGCCCTTTTTGCAGGGTCATCTCTGAACCTTTTGCCTTCCTCCTAGTCTTTTTCTCTGACCTGGTGTTGGTGGTGTTAGGACTCTGGGCACTTTAGCACTGCTGTCCAGTGTAAAGTGTGTGTGCTCTCTGTGGTAAACATGGTAAGATTGGTCTACACCTGTTTGGCGTATTTAATTTCCCTGTCAGTCCCTTGTAAATTGGTATCTGAGATACCCAGGGCCAGTAAATTAAATGCTACTGGTGGGCGTGCAGCTCTGCTTGCACCACCCACCCAAGTAGCCTTTCAAACCTGTCTCAGGCCTCTGCCATTGCAGGGCCTGTGCGCGCAGTTTTACTGCCGCTGTGACGTAGCACCTAAAGTGTGTGCCACGTCTATGACTCCCATTTTTACTGCATGTCAGTCACCCCTAAGGTAGGCCCTAGCTAGCCCTATGGGCAGGGTGCATTGTAGGTAAAAGGTAGGACATGTACCTTAAGTGTGTGACATGTCCTGGTAGTGACAAACAGCCATTTTAGTTTCTCACTGCTGTGAGGCTGCCCTCCCATAGGAATGCATTGGGGATTCCCTGATAACTGTTTCAGTGGTAATTCCTGATATGAAAGGAGCAGCGTGGTCAAGTTTGGTATGTTTGGAATTGTGATAATAAATGCTGCGTAATGGTGTGCGTAGATTTATGATCACTATTTTAGCAATGCCACTTTTAGAAGTTGGCATTTCTGTGTGCTATGTGTCTTTGCCTGCCTGATGTGTATTGCATGTCTGGCTCTGGAGTGACAGGGGCTGGTGAGGTGTGTGGCTCCAGAGGGGCAGGGTGAGCCAACGCTAGGCTGAATGGGCAGACCTGCATTTGGAGTAGTGGGAGGAGTAGTCCATGACCCTGAATAGGTCTGTGCCTGCCTGGTTGAATGGTGGCTCCGCCCCCTGTGGTGTGTCTGAGGACCGAGCCCCCACCTGACAACGGGGAGTAGAAGCACTGTAAACAAAGTGCTTCAGTACCCCCCTGAACCAGTTGGAACTGGTTCCCCAAGCCCTCTGCCAGGGCAGAACAAAGAAAACACAGTATAAATATTGGGGCTGTGACCCCATGTATGGCCAGCTGTCTTGGGGGCTGTTTTGTACCTGCTGGGCCCCAGGAGGAACCGGCACGAGGGATTGCCCCTCTGCTGGAGGGCACTGTGAGCTGGCCCGCCTTGGCCCAGCTTTGCTCCAGCTCTGCCTCCCTGGACTGAGACCTAGCGCCTCGTGAGTGCTAAATCCTAATTGCTGGTGTGAGGACGGGAGGAGCGCTTATGCCCTGAAGCGCTGGGCTGCAAACGTGTTCTGAGGGAATCCCGGCGTAGGGATTCCCCTGTTCTGCAGGAAGGTGGAGCGGGAGCCCACCCCGCGTTTCTATTGTCCCGAGAACTGCCGCACCACGAGCGGCGTCCAGGAAGCCAGGTAAGCCGCCTGACTGTGGGTGGGGCCGGAAGAAGCGTGACGCGGAAGGGAGCCCGGGTCGAGAGAGGCTTCACTCCGTGTGTGCTCCAGGTCGGAGCTGTGCCGAGTGGTGGGCGGGAGCCCACCCCTCGTTCAAGGGCGTCCAACGCCCAAAGAAGGAGCCCAGGAAAAGGAGACTTCACTCCCGGTCGGCCCAGGCACGGGCCGGAAGTCAGGCAAGGTTGCGCCTGATCATGGGCGGGGCTCCCATAAGGAGAGGGGGAGCCCCGCCGGTTGCCCGGAAATCGACCTCGAGAGGAAGCCAGGCGACGAGCGCCTGGTTGGGGGCGGGGCCCGGCCTAAGTGAGAGTCGGTGCCTCACGGGTGTCCAAAGCTGAGAGACGCCACTGAGCTTTTCCCCCATTGGAGGAGACCGGGAGAGTGAGAAGAGGCCCCGGTTGCGGGGGCCTACAGGGCACACTGTCGGTGCCGGAATTTGGCCCAAGGAGACCGGAAGAGTCAAGGAAGAGCCTGGTAAGTGGAGCTGTACCTGGATCATTGTTGGTGCCATGAGTAGGCACTGGAAGAGGCCCGGTGAAGGGGGCCTTCAAGGCACGGTTGGTGCCAGTGCTTTCTGGTCTTCTTCAGCTGCACCGCAAGAGCGCGGGCAGCTGCAACAAGGGGGCACTTTCGTTCTTAGAGTCCCGGAGTGGGGCTCAAGAGGCACTGCGGTGCCAAGGTGGATTGCCACAGCTGCACCGCGAGAGCGCGGGCAGCTGCACTTGGGGGCATTCTTTTCGTTAAGGAAACAAGGGTGAGTTGCACCCCTCGCCCCCCATTAGAGCACAGGCTGGTGGAAGCCACGTGCTCATAGAGCCCTGACTATTTGGACAAAGGGCATACGGGACAGCCCAGACGGGGCCCCGAGGAAGGCCAGTTGGCCTGGGCTCATTTGGTGTCCTGGTGTGGCATAAGGCCCCCAGATGATGTGTGCACCTTCCTAGTGTTACTGGGGTGCAGTGCTGGTTATTAGAATGTATGCCTAATGTGATGCCTAATGCTAATGCATAATGTGTTTATGCCCAAGGTGATGGTGCATACTGTGTTTATGCCTAATGTGATACAGACATAATGCGTTTATGTTGCTTGTGATGATGCTGAGTACAGTACTTGGCCAGTAGTTACTGGTTGTTTTATTATCTGTTCTAATGTTTCTGACAGTGGCCCGATTGGCCCTGTCATGTATATAATCCCCTGTGAATTACTACCTGGTGCCAGTTGGCACAGTGTATATTGTGTGATTATGATTCTAATGTGTTTATGATAATACAAAGGCTATTTTTGATATAACCTTGTGTGGAGTTTCTTTTGTAGTGTGCCTAGTGTGTCGCTGCTGTGTATGTGTTGCGCAAACGCTTTACACATTGCCTCTGGGATAAGCCTGACTGCTCGTGCCAAGCTACCAAGGGGGTGAGCAGGGGTTATCTTCAGCGTGTAACTCCCTTGCCCTGACTAGAGTGGTGGTTCCTGCCTGGCTTAGGCGCTTGCCCTAGCCTACCAGAAATCCCATTTCTAACATTGGTTGTCAGCGGTGAGGATAGGACTTGCATTTGCGCAGTACCACAGCGACAACTGGTTGCACTACAAACTCTGCATTTAGATAATCACAGGTTTGGGGATAATTTCTCCTGGTTATTTTTTCTCCTTAAAATTGTCATTTTTGAATTGTGTACTCTTGTTTCAGCTCAGACTTCTAGGTCTCTTGTGTTGCACTGTGGGTTGTGTATCGTGCCAAGATGGGGTTAGTCTATAATGAGGATGACTTTTGGGAGTACACCCAGGAGGAGTTAGAGGAATTTTGCATAAAAACGAGGATACCAATAGTAGGCAACTTCTGCAGAAAACTGTCCCTTTATGAAGCACTCCAAAGGGGAGAACCCTTAGAGCGCCACGGGGACCTGTCTGATTATCCCTCTGCATACCTAAGTGGTGGTTTTGTAGGAGGGCCTGGAGAGTCTGGAGAGGAGGAAGAAAATGACAGGGCAGGGACGCCAGTAGGTAGTGAGGACCCCATAGATAGGGAGTCCCTTGCTGGGTCCAGTCCCGGGGGCAGTGCCCTATCCCTTTCCCTGTCCCCAGAAGAGTGGGTGGATAGGAGGGAAGAAAGGGAGCATCAGCTGGAGTTGGAAAGGCTCAGGTTGGAGCTAGCGCAGCTGGGTGTGGAAGAGAAAAAGCTAGAGACGGAGAGGGTCTTAGCGCAGGAGAGGATGGCTGAGGCAGAGAGGGCCTTCGCCAGGGAGAAACTAGCTCTTGAGGAAAGGTTGTCCCCTGAGTGTAGTTTCAGTGGTCTGGATTCACCAGTGAGGGTGGGGTCCAGTGGTGGCAGCAATTTGGAGTCCAGTGTGGAAGTGTCCACTCCCAGAGCCCAGAGTATGGTACCTAATTCCCAGGAAGAGGGTGTCACACCTGAACGGTATAGGTTGAGGTTCAGGGGCAGTAGGAAACTGCCTCACCAGTCTTGGGGGGAGTTTGTGGATGTGTGTTGTGATGCACTGGAAGGTTGGGTGATGGGTAGCACGGCGAACAATTTTGAAGGGCTGTTCAATCTGATTATCAGAGAGCACATGTTCAGTTATTGTTTTCCAGGGTTACGCCAACACCTGTTGGAGTGTGAGTTCTCTGATCCCAGGGAGCTTGCACGGGAGGCAGACCTCTGGGTGGTTGCCAGAGGGTCTGAAGAGGCATTGGGGAGTGACCCTAAGAGGAGTGGCTCAGGTATTTCCCAGCCCAGAGTGGTGGGAGAGGTTCAGAGTAGCCCAGCTAGGTCCCGGTGTAGTGGGAGGGGTGTAGGGACTCACGTCCTGTCTCCAAGGAGAGGGAGTGAGAATGGGATGCGTTCCAAGGTGCCCGAACCTCAGTCTCAGGGCCTGGAGGGTTCCTTAAGGGAACACCAGGTAGGGAGCCTAGGCTGTACTGGTAGGCCGTCCGTTGAGGGGTATCTCCTAGTGTCAGGAGAACGTGGAGCATCTGTAAGCAGAGCTCCAGCGGTTCTGGTGTCTGGCAGTGCCGCTCCTAAGTGGAGGGTGCAGAAGTCCAGAGGAAGGGGTGAGAGGGGGAGAGAGTCCCCAGTGGAAGAACCAGTGGGTCAGGGGCCAGCCATAAGGGCTGAGCCTCCTAGAAGTGACCATGGTGACACCACTTCTGTTTTGGGGGATCTTCGCGCACTGTCAGATGGACAGGGGTCGGGAGATCAGCGCCAGGCAGACTGTCACGCAACACATGAGTTATGTGTTACCCTTGGGGAGGGGCATGCATGCTCCCCAGGAAGTCCTGGTGTGCCAGGCGGGTGCTCGGCCGCTGGGTTTAGTCCCTGGGTTGTGAGGCCAGGTTCAGGTTCTGCCTGACCTGGAGGGAAGGACATCTGTAACCAGTGTCCCTACCGTTTTGTCTTCTGGGGGTACCACTCCAGGTGGGAGGGTGCAGAACTCTGGAAGGGGATGCAGAGGGAGGGAGTCCTCACCTCTGACCCTGGTGCAACCTGAGGGTTTAGATCCTAGGTTGGGAGACTAGTTGCTGGAGAGAGGTCCTGAACTGGTGGGAGAATTGTTTGGGAGCACTGATTCCAGCGTCCTGGACAGTTTTTGGTTCTGAGGGTGCCTCTGCTGGGAGGAGACTGCGGAACCCCAGAAGGAGAAGTAAGGGGAGGAGAGCCTCGCCCGAGACCTCTGATCAGCCTGAGGGTGCGGACCCTAGGCTGGAGGGTCAGTGGCAGTTTAGAACTGCACTGACGAGAGGGAGAGTGGAGAATGGATACTATGTACCAGGGGTTACTGCCCCCCACTCTGTGAGATGGCAAGGACCGGAGACATCTGGATGGCCTAGGGCCTGGACCTGGCCGCGGACAACTAGGGAGTACCAGTGGGGTAGCTTAGTTGGTCCTGGGAGCTTGGACAGAGAGAACCACCTGGGTTCAGTTTGGCGTAGAACTGGAGTATGCCCCTGCAGTTGCGGGCCTGTGTCCGTGTTCTATCGCCCCAATCAGGGAAGCCCATCAAGGTAATGATTGGTCTACCCTGGCTTTTAGCTGGAAGTGGGTTGTTGAAATTGGCCCTTTTTGCAGGGTCATCCCTGAACTTTTTGCCTTCCTGCTAGTCATTTTTTCTGATAAACACACAAAAAGATAAGAAGGGGTAGGAGGAATATAAGTCCCACTTCAACCTTCCAAAATGCCATAAACACACAACAAGGAAGTAAGACTATTAAAGCTAGATCGCTGAAAATTAATAAGGTCCCAGGGGGAATACCCTGGTGTGTAAAACTGCCCTCACACACAGCAAGCTGTGTCATGCTTCATCATAGGGCTGCTAACACACCTCCTCGTTAGCCAACGTTGGAGGTGGAGCAATAGGGAGGGGGAAGACAATCCAACACATAAAAAAATATATATATATTCAAGACATGGGATCAAAAAATGTGAATAAAGGTGCAGAAATAGTGAATAAAACTGGATCCAGGGTTAGCCCCATTCCAAATTTAATTATGGACTCCCTAGCCCAGAGTTAAAAGAAAGGGGCCACAAATATGACCAGTGGATGAAGGTAAGGTGAATTATAATGAATCACCTACCCCTCCACTCTGCAAACAAATGTCGACATGTTTCAGCCGAATCAAAGGATTCAATGAATCATTACCCCGGCTTTCTTCAGGACTTCACATGAAAGAAAAGATCCCAAAAGAACTGACCCTAACTCCTCAATCCAGGAGTAGGGAAAAGACACCCCTTGTTGAGTGATACTACCTACTTATATATAGGGATGATTTCCATGGGGAACCGAGTCTATTGAAGTTCAACACTCGAACTGACGGGGGAGTGAGAACAACTCCCTGTAGTCAGACTTTCATCAAGGTGAGTTGTTTGCCCCCAAACGGTCCCTCCCGTCGCCGTCATTTTTTCTGACCTGGTGTTGGCGGTTTTATGACTCTGGGCACTTTAGCACTGCTGTCCAGTGTAAAGTGCGTGTGCTCTCTGTGGTAAACATGGTAAGATTGGTCTACACCTGTTTGGCGTATTTAATTTACCTGTCAGTCCCTTGTAAAGTGGTATCTCAGATACCCAGGGCCAGTAAATGAAATGCTACTGGTGGGCTTCCAGCGCTGCTTGCGCCACCCACCCAAGTAGCCTTTCAAACCTGTCTCAGGGCTCTGCCATTGCAGGGCCTGTGCGTGCAGTTTTACTGCTGCTGTGACGTAGCACCTAAAGTGTGTGCCATGTCTGTGACCCCCCTTTTTACTGCATGTCAGTCACCCCTAAGGTAGGCACTAGGTAGCCCTATGGGCAGGGTGCATTGTAGGTAAAAGGTAGGACATGTACCTTAAGTGTGTGACATGTCCTGGTAGTGACAAACAGCCATTTTGGTTTCTCACTGCTGTGAGGCTGCCCTCCCATAGGAATGCATTGGGGATTCCCTGATAAGTGTTTCAGTGGTAATTCCTGATATGAGAGGAGCAGCATGGTCAAGTTTGGTATGTTTGGAATAGTGATAAAATGCTGCGTAATGGTGTGCACAGATTTATGATCACTATTTTAGAAATGCCACTTTTAGAAGTTGGCATTTCTGTCTGCTATGTGTCTTTGCCTGCCTGATGTGCATTGCATGTCTGCCTCTGGAGTGACAGGGGCTGGTGAGGTGTGTGGCTCCAGAGGGGCAGGGTGAGTCAGCGCTAGGCTGAATGGGCAGAACTGCATTTGGAGTAGTGGGAGGAGTAGTCCCTGACCCTGAATAGGTCTGTGCCTGCCTGGTTGAATGCTGGCTCCGCCCCCCTGTGGTGTGTCTGAGGACCGAGCCCCCACCTAACAAAAGGGAGTAGAAGCACTGTAAACAAAGTGCTTCAGTACCCCCCAGAACCAGTTGGAACTGGTTCCCCAAGCCCTGTGCCAGGGCAGAACAAAGGAAACACAGTATAAGTATTGGGGCTGTGACCCCATGTATGGCGTGCTGTCTTGGGTGCTGTTTTGTACCTGCTGGGCCCCAGGAGGAACCGCCACAAGGGATTGCCCCTCTGCTGGAGGGCCCTGTGAGCTGGCCTGCCTGGGCCCAGCTTTGCTCCAACTCTGCCTCCCTGGACTGAGACCTAGCGCCTCGTGACCGCTATATCCTAATTGCTGGTGTGGGGACGGGAGGAGCGCTTATGCCCTGAAGCGCTGGGCTGCAAACGTGTTTTGAGGGAATCTCGGCATAGGGATTCCCCCGTTCTGCAGGAAGGTGGAGCGGGACCCACCCCGCGTTTCTATTGTCCCAAGAACCGCCGCACCACGAGCGGCGTACAATAAGCCAGGCAAGCCGCATGACTGTGGGCGGGGCCGAAAGAAGCGTGACACGGAAGGGAGCCCGGGTCGACGGAGGCTTCGCTCTGTGTGTGCTCCAGGTCGGAGCTGTGCCGAGTGGTGGGCGGGAGCCCACCCCGCGTTCAAGGGCATCCAAGGCTCAAAGAAGGAACCCAGAAAAAGGAGACTTCGCTCCTGGTGCCGGTCGGCTCAGGCACGGGCCGGAAATCAGGCAAGGTTGCGCCTAATCGTGGGCGGGGCTCCCATAAGGAGAGGGGGAGCCCCGCCGGTTGCCCGGAAATCGACCTCGAGAGGAAGCCAGGCGACGAGCGCCTGGTTGGGGGCGGGGCCCGGCTGAAGTGAGAGTCAGCGCCTCACGGGTGTCCAAAGCTGAGAGACGCCACCGAGCTTTCCCCGCGTTCGAGGAGACCAGCAGAGTGAGAAGAGGCCCCGGTTGCGGGGGCCTACAGGGCACACTGTCGGTGCCGGAATTCGGCCCAAGGAGACCGGAGGAGTCAAGGAAGAGCCCGGTGAGTGGGGCTGTACCTGGATCATTGTTGGTGGCGTGAGTAGGCACCGGAAGATCCCCGGTGAAGGGGGCCTTCAAGGCATGGTTGGTGCCAGTGCTTTCTGGTCTTCTACAGCTGCACCGCAAGAGCGCGGGCAGCTGCAACAAGGGGGCACTTTTGTTCTTAGAGTCCCGGAGTGGGGCTCAAGAGGCACTGCGGTGCCAAGGTGGATTGCCACAGCTGCACCGCGAGAGCGCGGGCAGCTGCACGTGGGGGCATTCTTTTCGTTAAGGAAACAAGGGTGAGTTGCACCTGTCGTCCCCCATTAGAGCACGGGCTGGTGGAAGCCACGTGCTCATAGAGCCCTGACTATTTGGACAAAGGGCATACGGGACAGCCCAGACGGGGCCCCGAGGAAGGCCAGTTGGCCTTGGGTCATTTGGTGTCCTGGTGTGGCATTAGGCCCCCAGATGATGTGTGCACCTTCCTAGTGTTACTGGGGTGCATTGCTGGTTATTAGAATATATGCCTAATGTGATGCCTAATGCTAATGCATAATGTGTTTATGCCTAAGGTGATGGTGCATACTGTGTTTATGCCTAATGTGATGCAGACATTATGCGTTTATGTTGCTTGTGATGATGCTGAGTACAGTATTTGGCCAGTAGTTACTGGTTGTGTTATTATCTGTTCTAATGGTTCTGACAGTGGCCCGATTGGCCCTGTCATGTATATAATCCCCTGTGAATTACTACCTGGTGCCAGTTGGCACAAAGTATATTGTGTGATTATGATTCTAATGTGTTTATGATAATACAAAGGCTATTTTTTATATAACCTTGTGTGGAGTTTCTTTTGTAGTGTGTCGCTGCTGTGTGTGTGTGTGTTGCGCAAACGCTTTACACATTGCCTCTGGGATAAGCCTGACTGCTCGTGCCAAGCTACCAAGGGGGTGAGCAGGGGTTATCTTCAGCGTGTAACTCCCTTGCCCTGACTAAAGTGGTGGTTCCTGCCTGGCCTAGGCGCTTGCCCTAGCCAACCAGAAATCCCATTTCTAACATCAGCCATCCTAGAGGTGTCTGAAACTAATGAAATGACCTTAGATGCCGGGAAGTACGCAGTGTTGCTATTGCTTGATCTCTCCGCGGCATTTGATACCATCTCCCACTCTATACTCCTTCAGCAAATCCAGGAATGCATCATCTCCCACAAGGCTCTCTCCTGGATCAAATACTTCCTTACTGAAAGGAGACAAATGTCACCCTAGGACAATTCTTGTCAGCAGAAAGAGCAGTGGCTCTGGTAGTCCTGCAGAATTCTTCCCTTAGCCCCGCACCTTTCAATATTTACATGCCCCTGTTAAACTCTTTTGGCATAGCTACCACATCCTACGCCGACGACACTCAGTTAATACTATCCCTAGACAAAGGCTCTTTCGGTTATGAACAGAATTTCCAAAAATGCCTCAACAATGTTATCCTTTGGATGCAAAACAACAACCTTAAATGCAACTCGGATAAAACCGAAATCCTACTTTTGGGAAAGTCCAACCTTTCACTCCCCTACCTAATGTTGGCCTACATCCGTGCCCCCACCCCCACCACTGTCAAAGTGGCAAAGAATCTGGGGGTGAAGTACAACACCGCCCTCTCCTTCCACTCACAAGCTGTGGCAGTGGCAGGAATGTTCCTCCACTTGGTTAAATCCCTCAAACAAATCTTCTATTTTCTCCCATTTAATGCCAGGAAAACAGTTACCTTCGCCCTAATCACCTCCAGACTGGATTCCTGCAATGGCCTGTACGCAGGATCCTCTAAGCAGTTACTCCACAGGCACCAAATGGTTCAACATGCCTCTGCTAGATTGGTGCTGAAACTTCCTAAGCCTAGCTCTGCAACCGCTGCCCTAAAAAAACTCCAGTGGCTGCCTAACCATGAGAGGATACTATTTAAAAGCCTTCTTATGGTTTTTAAACTGTTCAACTCCACTGGACCAAAATACCTCACTGCCCGTTTAACTCATTACAAAATCCAGAGGTCGCCAACCTGCTAAAGCTCCCTCCATTTACACTAAAAACCCGTGAAGGAAAGTCCTTCACGGTACTCAGCACCAAAGCATGGAACCAACTCCTACTTTCTCTCCCCCTTATAGAAAGTGAAACCACATTCAAAAACAGTTTGAAAACCTGGCTTTTCCTAGCCCCCGACCCGCTCTCCTACTTCCTAATCTAATCATATCTCTAGACTCTTTTCCTTCCCTATCTACACTCCCCAGAGATTGTTGTTAGGCCCAAGCTTGGCGCCAGGATGCTCAATTGCGAGTGACAGTCATGCTGTACAAGTGCTTAATTCATTCATTCATTCCTTGTTCATTACATAATTAGGCCTCACCATAAACCAGTGGCCTTTAAACGTTTTAGTCCCATGCAGCACCTCGTGTAAAAAAATTAAAATAATCATGCCCTCCCCAGAAATATTCTTTTTTTTTTTTTACAATAATTCTATAAAATTGGCAGCTCTAAACATATTTAACACTAATTGACAGCAACTATGATCAGCCTGGACTTGCTGAAGTATAAAAGTGTCAACAGTGTGATTCTTTATCAGAAATGGGGGGTCATGAGGGGCATAGAGGATTATTTTTAACCCCTCACTCTTTGACACCAACTCCCAGCCAGACAGTGACAAAAGATGTTACTAATGGCCCATTACAGAATAGCTCACTGCCTATCTGTTTTTTTGCACTGACCACAAAGTACTATTTTCAGGAGGATGCTCCTTTTAGCCAGTGCCCCTTCAATCAATCAATCACAGAATTTGTAAAGCGCGCTACTTACCCGCGAGGGTCTCAAGGCGCTGGGGAGAAAAAAAGGGGGGGTGCTGCTACTGGTCGAACAACCAGGTCTTGAATAGCCTCCTGAAGGTCAGCAGGTCTTGGGTCTGTCGTAGGCTTAGTGGAAGGGTGTTCCAGGTCTTGGCGGCGAGGTGGGAGAAGGATCTGCCGCCGGTGGTAGTTCTTCGAATGCGAGGGACGGTGGCGAGGGAGAGGTCGGCGGAGCGGAGTTGGCGGTTGGGGACGTAGAAGAGGAGTCGTCTGTTGAGGTAGGCTGGGCCAGTCTTGTGGAGTGCCTTGTGTGCGTGGATGAGGAGTTTGAAGGAGATTCTCCTGTCGACGGGGAGCCAGTGCAGGTTCCTCAGGTGGGGGGTGATGTGGCTGTGGCGTGGTACATCGAGGATCAGGCGTGCGGAGGCGTTTTGTATGCGTTGCAGTCGCTTGATGAGCTTGGCCGGGGCTCCTGCGTAGAGGGCGTTCCCATAGTCAAGTCTGCTACTGACGAGGGCCTGGGTGACTGTTCTTCTTGTGTCTGTCGGGATCCACCTGTAGATCTTGCGAAGCATGCGGAGGGTGTTGAAGCAGGAGGATGAGACTGCGTTGACTTGCCTGGCCATGGAGAGCGTTGAGTCGATTCAGGCCCCGGGGTATACGCCCCAATTTGAAGGTCTCTGTCATAAACTCTTATTTCATCATTACTGCCTGGGGATCAAAAATTGCCAAAAATTCCAAGCAGTTAGCCAATGTCCAAGATTCCTACTTTTCATGCTAGGATGGATCTGAGAAGACTTATCAGATGTGAAAGGGTAGGCAAATAACTAAAGTATCATATGATGTTTGTATGAGATTATCACTCTCAAAGGCCAGAGACTGAGTTTGTGGGGAAAAGATGCACAAATGGAATCTGAGTTTTTGACATAGTGCTCAAAAGGGATTCCACTCAAACAAAACGGTTGTGGTTTCTGCAAGTGATTGCAGGGTGGGTTAAATCACAGAAAATAACCCTGCATTTAGAAGACTGCTCCAAGGGCAAAGAAAGACAGTCTCGCATTGTCTCACCTGGACAAAGGGGTCCAATCATCAATTCGCTTTGTGCTGAAACATCTTTCCAAAGCCATCATTGTTTCTAATCCAAAGTTATTTGTGTGGTAGAAATAATTAAGGGCTTGATTTAGATATAGGCAGACAGCCCATTGTTCCACCATGGGGATAGAGTAAATGAGTCCGTCCCCATGACGGAGGAACAGCACGGCTAATTTGTAAATGACCACCAAGCAGGAGGTTATTTATAAAAGCATTGGCAGGAACCTCCCTCACAGCAGTTCCTGTCAATGCATTTTACTCTTTGCTCCAGAGCTGTATCAGCAGCACGCAGCCCTGTAGCAAAGAGCATTCTTTGATTTTTTTGTTGTAAATAAAAATAATAATGTTCCCCTCGCCATGGGAGTCATCTTCCATGGCTGGGGAACATTATTTCGTTTTTACTGTCCCTACCCTGGCGGTGACAGTTTGGCCATGGCGGGGATGGAATAGTCTGAGCCGTGGCCAAACGTAAGGTCCGCCCACATGCAGATTGGGTTGGGGGACGGACCACTATGTCGGCGGGGAGGGAACGCCTTCGCCGCCAGGACGGATTTTGCTTCTTGCCAATGCAGTGGCCGCTCGCATAGGGCGTGCGGCGGGGCGGTAGTAAACTGTTATCAAGAGCTTTAAGACATATGTTTTGTATTGCATTGATACGTGTAAGTTTTCTGCACTTCATTATGACTATTTCCGTGGAAATAATTTGAGAGCAGAGATGTGTTGTTCTTTGCCCCTCCTCAGGAAGCACGTCAGACCAGGTGTGACTGTGCCGCGCGCGGAGGCTGTGATGTTAGCACATGCTGAAAAGGTATAATTGTCTTGATTGTGTTATTCCAAGCGCCGACTTATTATTTCAAATACTACAGAGACCTGTTTTCAACGTGCTTGTCCACATGCTTGATGCGACCTTACACCGTTATTAGCCAGGATTTTAAATAAACGTCACGCGCCACGAAGTCTATTCTCTTCCGCTGCCCTCGCTGCGTTCCTCCTCGCGTGGTCCTTTCACGTGTGTAGACATAAGTGACAAGCCGTCCTCTCCTGTATGCTCATTAGCTGAAGTCAGAAAAGCGAAAAACGCGCCATAACGAGTGTTGGTTCGTAATGATAAAAGCTTTTAACCCCGTAGGCCTGCGGGGGCCCTTTGTCTGCCGCTTTAATCCAGCGTGCATGTGGTTTAACTCCCACCGTCTTTGTTAGAAGGAGAATTGTCCGGCAGTCGGGCTCTGTCAAGTGCATTCCTGCAGGCACCGAAATCGCGTCAGTCAGTAGCCGTCGCTGCGGATTCCAAGCTTCTGGACTTCTGGGAGGTTAATTTACTTGAAGTGCAGCTGTGACACAGATTGGATGCGTATTTTGTTCTCTCGGCAAGCACCCAGGAAATGCAAATTGGAACTCCACAATTGCCTCCGAGCGTATAAAACCTGCACGTTTCCCTGCTTGTGTTTAAAGACCTTCTTATTGAATGTTTGAAAGTTTGCCAATGTTCTCAAAGCTGTATTTCACAGAGAAAAAGATCTAACTGTGAATTATGTCCCGTAATTCGAAGTGCTGAACTATTTTGCAGGGTATTTAGCTTCCGAAAATAAAGAAGCACTGGTAAAGCCAATTGGTCTGGGCTCAACTGTGTCTTTTATATGGCCATATTGAGTATACATTTCATAAAAGATTGAGAATGTATATATGCTTTTAGGCTTCACGTGTAATGGCACTTGCAGCTGTATTAGATGTGTCGTGTAATGGTGATTGCACCATTGTGGAAAACTTATTGTATTCAGTATACACTCCATACATACAACAAAAAGGGGCTTCGGGTCAGCCTTCTTCCACCATTAGCTCGAGGCATTGTTAAAGACATCGGATCATGCCACAGTAGTATATGATTCTCACTTTGTTCTATCAGCTTAGATGTGTTCTTTTGCGGAAGGCATAAATAACTTTATTTTATCTGCAAAGTAGACTCAGTCTTCATACATTTAATTATTTTTCTCATTCGTGGCTTCTATATTTTTTAGTTTTGCTCTGCACCAGGAATTTTTTATTTGTTTTTGTCATCGACGGACTAGAAGATATGAATCTTCTCTCAACCGAAAGGTGTAAAGGGCCGGTCCTCATTTTACCAGAAGTGACAAAAAGTTGCTACTGGCAACTGAACTAGGACTTGGAAAGCTGCAGTTGTAGTATACAATGGACAGTTTTCCTCAAATGAGAGTATAGTTGCTTGAGAAGTGCTGGAAAACTGAAGTGTCACTATGCAGTCTACAGATGTCCCCAGAGGAGAATACAATGGAGATGGAAAGCTTGTTGCAAATTTACTGCAAACAGTTGTCAGTCAGTCAGTCAAATATCTTTAGTTTGCTTTGTTTCTGAAGCATAAAAAACACATATAAAACAATAATAAATAGATAGTTAAAACAATAGTGAATAAAACAATTCATAGATATTACATCTTTAATCTTTAAAGAGCCTATTGAATAAGAACATAGGCAACCAATGTGTCCCGAAAAACTTAAGGTTCAATGAAGGAATTAAAAACCTTACTTAATAAAATCATACAATTCATCCTTTCATAGTGTCATCTGTCATCTGATTTTCAGACAATGCCAGAGATAAAGTGCACCTGCCTGACACACCAATGGACCATCCAGCTTCTGGATGAAGCACAAAGCTGGTTTGTAAAGCCTAAAATTATACCTAGACATAAGTGGAACAATACATTTCCTCCTCGGAAATCGATAAAAAGTGCGGAAAAACATAAAATGCAGGGTGGACTAAGTTGACACACCATCACATGGGCACAAGCCGAGCTCTTTAAGTGAATAACAAGCTGCAGGAAAGCCCAACATTAACGGGAGATAATTCATATGGAATCTAGTAAGTAGGAAACTGTACTGCAAATTCTGGATTAACATCAAATAAGCCTGCAAACCAAGGCAAGAGGGAAAAGCGTTATAATGGATAACCGCATATTTCTGTTTATTATCTTCCCATCTTTTAAGAGCAGCTTTAGCTAAAAATGCCTCCTTCAGTCTTGCCTTACTTACCGTCGAACAGGTTGCAGGAGTTTTGAATAGTCCAAGCAACCCTAAATCTTCCAAAGTGGACCTTACCTATGACAGCCAGGGATTTGCGAAGACATACTCTAAATTCAGGCATTCCTCCAGAATCAGCTGATTAAGGCAACCATGTCCCTTTTCCAAATCGAGTGCCAGAGGAATACGGGTGCCAACCTAATTATGTCTGTTATATAATGCACCCCCTACTCACTATGGCATATTACATTAGAACAAGAGCGTGGTAAGGCTAAAAGCTTCTTGAAAAATGTATTGTCAACTCGCTGGATCTCATCAGCTTCCACCATGTCCCAAACGGCTGCCCAGTAGCTGGCTTTTGTAACAGGTTTTGCTGCGTAAATACTTATTATCTTAGGAATAGGTTCTGATCCTAATTTCTTTGTGAAATTGAACAGGGCTAATATCGGTTTTTCCAGTGTCAAAGCCCTGTTTACAACCATGTTTTTCCACGTGAACATGGAGTCAAATAAGATACCCAAATATGAAAATGTCTCAACCTCCTCCACCCTACGATTTCCAATATGGCATACTGGGCATGATTTGGGGCGTTTTCCACAGACAAGTGAGAAAGATTTACTTTCATTCACTTGAAGGTCCAACTCTCTCATAAAGACTGTGTAGTCCTCTATGAGACCCTGCAGTGCTCGACCAGTTCAGGCTATGAGCCTTGCATCGTCTGCATAGAGGAGAATGGGGAGTGAGCGTGATTTAATATAAGGAATGTCCCTGGGCCTCTCCACCACAGCTTCTTCCAATCTGTTGGTATAAAGAGAAAACAGAAAGGGGGCCAGGACACAGTCCCGCTATACACCCCTTTCAATCTTAAAGTGCTTAGTGCAATCGCCTTCCCGGCCAAAGGGCACAGAGGCAGAGGACCCTGAATACATCTCTCTTATAAAAATTGATAATGGGTCCTTCAATACCCATCTTTGCCATAAAAGACCACAATTTAGAATGAGAGACATAATCAGAGGCGGCTGTAATATCCATAAAGGACAGTTAGATGGCACCTTTCTTCGCCTTCATTACCTTGCCTATCAGCATACTCAGGTTTAGGCACTGGTCTACCGTACCCCTACCCTTCCTGAAACCATACTGTGCATCTATCAAGATGATATTTGACACTGCCCATTCCTCCAACCTGTGTGACAATAGGCGCCCCATTAGTTTTGCGGTGGAATCAAGCAACAAAACCGGCCTATAGTTTTTGGGGCTAGACTTAGCTCCCTTTTTGTAGATCTGGACAATTACCGATTGAATCCAAGAGGCCAGAGTGCCAACATTTACTATGGCTTTAAGTACAACCACCAAAAGTGAAGCCCAGAGATCCTGGTACTCAATAAAAATACATCCACCGGTACCCCATTGGGACCAGGAGCCTTAAGGCTACTGCATTCACCCAAAGCCCTCTTTAACCTCCTTTAAGTCAAAAATCAAGGAGGAATCACCTTTGCCAGGGGCAGGTTCATTTGCAGCCACTATGGGGCCAGTGCTACGCTGATAAATCCGGGTAAAATGATCTACCCATCCAGGTTCCCCTAAATGTACCTCTAAGGAAGGGCTTTTAGAGTCCTTAAAATACAGGTCGTTCCCCACCTTCCAGAATCCGGAACTATCTCTAGGCAGACTTGCTTCCCGAAGATCCTCCCAGGCCTGTACAATCAGAGCCTTCAATCTGACAGCTCTAGCATCTTTATATGCTAAGCGCAACCTTCTCACAAGTGCCTTATCTCTTGGAACCCTTCTGAAGGGCCACATGCAGACTAGCTAAAGCTCCTGCGCAAGACATATCCAACCAACCAACTTGGAGTCGGTTGCTTTGTAGGACGACTATCACGTGTCAGCTGTTGTTTTATGTGGGACAGAATATCCAGAAAAGCAGCAATAACCTGTCCAGAGGGAAGCTCTGGATTCAGGCAAGCCAACACATCTGATTCTTTACAGTAGAGGAGCCCTGGGAAAAACGTAGATTTGTGCACCTTCTTCCACCTCAAGGAAAAGCCATTTTTGGTGGCTAACACTGGCTTAGGAACTGCTGTTCTGCTCAGTGAGCCTTATACAAATTGATTCAGAGGCAATGATATAATCAATCGTAGTACCCCTATCTGGGTCCCTAAAGGTGCTAGCCAAACATACTCTCTGGGAATCCAACTTGTGATTTATTACCAGATTCATTTTTACCAGGAGACCATTCAAAGAGTCCCCATATTCGTTGTGTTCAAAATGAACCAATGACTCTCCTTCATTGTCCATTAGCCCACAAGTAGATTTTTCGAGCCTCGGGCAGTGATGCACATTAAAATCGCCCATCCAGATTACATGTAAAACTTTGGAATGGTGGGATTGGATGGGACTCAACTCTGACTCTAGTGAATGTGCTTCCCAGTAAAGCAGTTATTTTGAAAATTGACAATTAACAGATCCCAATCTTTGCACATTTTGCAAACCAAACATTGGAAGTCAGGGGAGACATTGTGAAATTTGCCCACTTTTTCCAAGCAGGTGTCTGAAATCAAAGTGAGGAGTCTGCCTTTTGCTCTACCTGCCCTAGAATGCATGGCAGGGGAATGAAAGGGACGGAAACTGTCCAAAACTGTTCAAAAAAACTGGACTCTACCTCCCATGTTTCCTGCAAGCATATCACATCATACCTTCCAATTACCTTCACCCATTCTAAATTTTCCAATTTACTCCTCAGACCCGCAATATTGCGAGAGGCAAATTTAATGACCCCGTCTGAGCCTGCCGACCTGACCTCAAATTGACCTGTCTGTGTTTGCCCCAAACCCCATTAGGGTATAGCTCCTTATCACAAGGGAGATTTGAAAATAACCCTGCGATATACCGTGATGGGCATTTTGCCGAGGGCACAGTTGTTTCTTCAACAATAGGTGGAGAAGGATGATACGTACTAACTAACCCAGGGCTACTAGCAATCGAACCTGGATACAGATGATCGCCCCCCTGATGGCCTAACTCTTCTGCACTAAAAATCAATTTTTTAAGGAAATAGGATTGAGAACGTGCCGCAAAGCAATGTGTAGATAGCGACAGGAGCAAAAACCCATAAACCACGTTGAGATCTGGGTACATAAGCGAAAATTAGCAACAGTGTCTCAACTGGTAGTAATGAAAAAAAGGCAAATATACATGTATGTACAAAACATTACACGAAGGAAGAAGGGAGACTCATATTGTTTTGTTTGGAAGTGCTCATGGCATCATGTATTTGGTATGGCAATTTATACAATACAGTTATATCAGCACTGTGGGCATAAATTGCAAAGGCAACCCAAAAACAATAGGTGCACGTTGTGCTCGTGACATGAAAAGTGACAGCGCAAGTGACACGCGGAGAAGAACAGCGTAAGGCGCAAGGTGACAATGTGAAGAAAGATATATACAGAGTTATGGTTCAGCTTCAAAAGTTTGAGGCATTAATTCGTTTTGTTCAAGATGTTTCAGTGAACCATCAAGATATGTGCGCTGCGAATTGCGCTGAAAGTTTTGGTCAACGGCGTTTCGATCCTATTGAGTCAGAATCATCTTCAGAACCGGGTTGCCAATTGACGGGTGCTGTTTGCCAACCGAAGCGAGTGAGTGGTGGGCAGGCTGAGTGGTCGGAGCCCCGATCCACTGTAGGGCGAATCCGCGGGGGCATTCAGCTATCGAAGGAAGGAACCTTTCGGGTGGCGCAGAGTGACGCACAGGACTACAGCGCACATGAACGTGGCGCCCCGGGACTGATCTCTGCACATCCCGCATGCCTGGAATTGTTTCCGCATTACCACAACTGAACATAACAAATCCGGTTTCTCTCGTGGTTTCGAGTTGGCACTGATCACTATGTGCCCCAACGGCTGGATTCACTTTGCGCCGCCCGAAAGGTTCCTTCCTTCGATAGTATTGGAGTGATCCTGATGGATATGATCATGTTATTCCGGATCTTGAGTGCATACATGGAAATGGCCTGCTGCCTTGTTTTTTCTTTTTTACACTTCGTATTCTGCAGTCTGATGGTGTCCTGTCTGCAGATGTGCCAAGATCCACCAGCAGTGGTGAGTTTGGCTTAAAATTTTTCTGTACTGGGCTGAACGTGTTACACAGGGTTGTCACAATACATTGCATTGGCATGCACCCATACTACAATGCTCACTTCAAACAAAATTCTTGTGAGTTACTGGTGTCAATTAACACACACAAGATTAAACTACAAGAGTGCCTGGGCAAAACAGAAGACTGTGCAAGTGGTGGGTCAGGCAGTTATTGAAATCTCTGTTACACGATGCTCACTTACTCACAACCCTAGTTTGGAACCTGATAGGCAAGGAAATTCACACACATCGGAGCTCCAAATGTCTGGGTTGTTTTCTCCATGCACAGTGACTTAGAACATGTATGGGTTTAAAATGGAAGGGCATGTGAAAAATTAGCATTTTCTTTCCTACCACCAAATAGACTCCCTGGGGTGCAAGCAGTGTTGTCTTAGAGATTTTTGGGGCCCTGGGCAAGACATATTTTGTGGGACCCCTTTTCATAACGAATTTGAATTTAATTACCCACTTTTGTACTAGTTGTAGCACATATGATTCAAAACAATCTTTCAGAAACAGGTTGCACACAAAAACAGTTAAAAATGCCTCTCAAGGAAACCCAAAAATCCAGTAGGCAGAGAGAAGAAGAGAGGTTTGGATATCGAAATAGACAGAGGTGAGCTACAGAGAGTTAAAGCTTACTTTTCCATAGTCCCTCTTGAAAGGGGGGGGGCAAGGGCAATTGACACTTTGCCCATGCCTTAAAAAGTCTCTGGATGCAAGTCAGATTGGATGTGCAGATTAAAAGGTCTGTGCAACCACTTCTGCAGATAGCTCAATGGCGTGTGGCAAAATACAAAGCAACCAAGGTTCACTTAGTATGTCTTCCTGTGGGTCTGTAGCCTGAGCTACAAGAGGAGACCCACTCACAACTCCTTGTTGTTCATGGAGGTCAATTCACCAAAGTTCCAGGGGCAGCAGAAGTGAAACCACAAGCCCTTTGACCTTCACTTTCACTCACACTAACATTCCCATTTGCATGCACTCTCCGCGTAAACACACTCTCACCCAAGAGCACACACACACCATAGACATTTAAAAGCATTTTGTCACTTACCTCAGCTCCCATGGAAGGTCATATTCCACCTAATTGTACTCCATGTTCTATTACACTAATAGTGACCAATGTAATATTATTCACTATTATAATATTATTCACTATTAGTGTAATAAAAAATGACTGAAACAAAGATAGTGGCGCCCCAAACAACGTACGTAAGGACAAGGTGTCACTGTACTTCTGACACTGATGTTGCTACCTTTAAGGCCAGGGATCACAAAGGCAGTGCCAGGGGTCACAAGGGGTAAGCTTGGGTTCGCAGCTGCGACCGCTGGAACCCCTAAATGACGTCCATGTTGTTGTTTGCCAGTCTGTTTTCATTTATAATACTTAAATGTCTGTAGGCTATAGACCAAAAAACATTGTAATACTGATTACGATTCACCTTAAACAGAAGCGTTTATTGATTAAAAAGATAAGCATCTCGGTCAGCTCTCAGCCTCGTTGGTTGTATCAGGACAAATTGACCCTCAAGGGATACCGTTAAGACGTGCTTCCATCCAAACATTCTACATTGTAATTGCTGCTGATAGAAGAGGATGACAGATGAAAAATAATAGGAGGCGCATTACAGCAAGCGTTTTTTAAATCGCTTTGATTTATCTATTGTTGCAGCACAATAAATAAAATTCAAATCTCAGAGCAAAGTCCCATTTGCGAAATATTTACTGAGAGTTCATCTTGTGGTGTAATGTTTCACTCTGACGTGTAGGCAATAAAAGAAAATTGTATGTAAAACGCTGAATTTTGAATGAAATATTTTGTAGGCATGTCTTCCTCTCAAACATCATAACTTAAACGTATAACATTCGCAACTGATTACCACAGGATGATCATTAGCTTATAAAACAGTGTTCATCCTTCAGGGATGAAACTAGATGAGTTAATACCCAGCAGCTCTCTTTGTCTGACAGATAAGTGTTTTATATAAATCATACTTCTTACTGAGAGACTTCCAGGATGATATAGTTTTATTAGTGGAATTTCCATCTCCTAATGTGGCGGATCTGCGTCCTCGTCCACTTTGGCAGTGGGATGCTGTGTTGCTGATGCTGATGCCGGGATGCTGATGCTGAGTTCTCTGTCATGGCAACAGAGGTTCTTCAACAAATTGGCTGTCTCTGCTGTGGGAGAATAAATATGGAGAAAACATCCTTGGGGGAATTTTCGCCATTATTCGTGTAGGATGGTGGATTTTCCGCACCCTGCTGTGGGGCCTGGAAGTGTGACCTCAATTTAGGGGTACAGTGTCAGTGCTCGCCTATCTTGCCTCCCTAACTAAGGGGTCGATTACGATGGCGGTCGGAAAAACATACCGACCGCCATGGTAGCGGCAAAAAACCGCCCGCATGGCCACCGGGAAAAACGCCGGACACATTACGATGAACCGCCACAATAATCCGTCCGCGGCGGCGGGAGACAACGAAAAACCGCCCGCACACGCCGGACCAGCTGAAAATCCGACCGCAACGGCCGGATACTCAGCAGAAAAGCCAAGAACCGCCGCCATGCACACGGAGTAACCGCCCGTGACATTATGACATCCCCGCCACCACCATGGTACCCACCTGTGAATCCGACCGCATCGTGCGCGAACAGCGATGAATCCGATAGGCGGCGGAAGGGCTGCAGCATAGCCACCGCTGCCGAGGAACCGCTGCGGAGGAACCGCAAAAAAAATGGCGGACGTTGAAAAAAAAAGAAAAAAACAAACAAACAATGCACACACTGAAGTAGACCTGTCCCAACACAAACCAAAAGTGCCCAATGACAACAGCCCCAGAAAGTTCAAAATAACCAATCACAGGACAACACACACAACACACCTGACAGCAACATACCAGCTTGCCACACCCCCATAGCCGAGCATAAAACTAGCCCCTCCCTGACCACAATCCTTTGCTACACTCCACAACTGAAGGTCCCAACCCCAGAGAACAAAGGAGAGGCAAACCTGCACACAGCACCACCACAACACACACACCACCTACACCACCCACAACACCCACACAACTGCACCACAGAACATCTGCACAGCACACACCATGGCACCACACAAAATGCCAAAATTCACTGATGCAGAGCTTGCAGTCATGGTAGATGAGATAATAAGAGTTGAACCACAACTCTATGGCAACATGGTCCAACACACCCCATTAGCCACAAGAACCCAAATGTGGGTGAGGATAGTCAATAAGGTCAATGCAGTAGGGACCACCCCCGCAACAAGCAGGAAATACAGAAGCGGTGGCATGACCTAAAGACCGTGGTGAAGAGGAAGAGGGCCAAGAACCGTCAGCTGGCTGACGGGACTGGTGGAGGCACTCCCATCCCACCCAAACCATACAGTCCGTGGGAGGAGAAGGTCCTTGGAATCCTACATCCAGAGAGTCTTGAAGGAATCCGCGGGGACTGGAAGCTGGTAAGTACAAACCAATGTATATCATCACATTGCCATGTACCGTCTTGCACAAATTCAAACCTACAACCCCTAGGCCAAAGGACATTCGTCTGACCCACAATACCCAAAACAGGTCACACAGATGTAAGCACCACTAAACCTGAAAAAGCACAAAGCTAAACAAAACCAACTGGGATGCATGTGTACAGACAAAAAGCACTACAACTCCCAACAGGCCCCCTCTCCCACCCCTCAGCAGGATGGAGCACCCCACCCAGAAGCATGTGTCAGCCATTGAATGCACCCCCACCACCTAACAGGTAGGTAGCCATCTTCACAGGGATGGGGAATGTGTATCTGGAGGCAGCACTACAACTCCCAACAGGCCCCCTCTCCCACCCCTCAGCAGGATGGAGCACCCCACCCAGAAGCATGTCAGCCATTGAATGCACCCCCACCACCTAACAGGTAGGTAGCCATCTTCACAGGGATGGGGAATGTGTATCTGGAGGCAGCACTACAACTCCCAACAGGCCCCCTCTCCCACCCCTCAGCAGGATGGAGCACCACACCCAGAAGCATGTGTCAGCCATTGAACGCACCCCCACCACCTAACAGGTAGGTAGCCATCTTCACAGGGATGGGGAATGTGTATCTGGAGGCAGCACTACAACTCCCAACAGGCCCCCTCTCCCACCCCTCAGCAGGATGGAGCACCCCACCCAGAAGCATGTGTCAGCCATTGAATGCACCCCCACCACCTAACAGGTAGGTAGCCATCTTCACAGGGATGGGGAATGTGTATCTGGAGGCAGCACTACAACTCCCAACAGGCCCCCTCTCCCACCCCTCAGCAGGATGGAGCACCCCACCCAGAAGCATGTGTCAGCCATTGAACGCACCCCCACCACCTAACAGGTAGGTAGCCATCTTCACAGGGATGGGGAATGTGTATCTGGAGGCAGCACTACAACTCCCAACAGGCCCCCCTCTCCCACCCCTCAGCAGGATGGAGCACCCCACCCAGAAGCATGTGTCAGCCATTGAATGCACCCCCACCACCTAACAGGTAGGTAGCCATCTTCACAGGGATGGGGAATGTGTATCTGGAGGCAGCACTACAACTCCCAACAGGCCCCCTCTCCCACCCCTCAGCAGGATGGAGCACCCCACCCAGAAGCATGTGTCAGCCATTGAATGCACCCCCACCACCTAACAGGTAGGTAGCCATCTTCACAGGGATGGGGAATGTGTATCTGGAGGCAGCACTACAACTCCCAACAGGCCCCCTCTCCCACCCCTCAGCAGGATGGAGCACCACACCCAGAAGCATGTGTCAGCCATTGAACGCACCCCCACCACCTAACAGGTAGGTAGCCATCTTCACAGGGATGGGGAATGTGTATCTGGAGGCAGCACTACAACTCCCAACAGGCCCCCTCTCCCACCCCTCAGCAGGATGGAGCACCCCACCCAGAAGCATGTGTCAGCCATTGAACGCTCCCCCACCACCTAACAGGTAGGTAGCCATCTTCACAGGGATGGGGAATGTGTATCTGGAGGCAGCACTACAACTCCCAACAGGCCCCCTCTCCCACCCCTCAGCAGGATGGAGCACCCCACCCAGAAGCATGTGTCAGCCATTGAATGCACCCCCACCACCTAACAGGTAGGTAGCCATCTTCACAGGGATGGGGAATGTGTATCTGGAGGCAGCACTACAACTCCCAACAGGCCCCCTCTCCCACCCCTCAGCAGGATGGAGCACCACACCCAGAAGCATGTGTCAGCCATTGAACGCACCCCCACCACCTAACAGGTAGGTAGCCATCTTCACAGGGATGGGGAATGTGTATCTGGAGGCAGCACTACAACTCCCAACAGGCCCCCTCTCCCACCCCTCAGCAGGATGGAGCACCCCACCCAGAAGCATGTGTCTGTAAGTAAAAACCAAAGTGACACTGCACAGGTAATCAGACAGTGCATGTACACCACCATCACTCAACAAAAGCATTGGGAGACATGACAACATGAGGCTCTACTTCACCCAAAAATAGAAAAGTAAAGCACAACCATTGACAGGATGCAGACAGCTCAGCGTACGTAACTGTGACAGAAACAGAACTGTGACTCTCAACAAATATGTCCAAGTAAACGGGCCTCTGACATGCATCACCCAGACTTCCCTCTGTAGCGTACATGGGAGCTGATTATGAAGGACCATGGGAAAACCAAACTAGCATGGTCTGCTGTATAAAGAAATACAAGCACAGGACATGTCAACGGTATGCATGTGATGACAATGGCTAGTCCATGCACACAGGTAATGTCTGCCAGGCAGAGTGATCAGCAAAGATGCTGAACATCAACTTGTAGTCATGCCAGTTGTCAGATGACAACCTCACATTGATATCACCAATACTAGACGTGTGGCATGCTAACCAATCACAGGTCACACCATTGTGAAATGATGAATGTAACTCCACTTCATGGCATGAGGCACATCACTGTGCAGACATACAATGTGTGAAAAAGGCAACTGTGTATAGCATAACATGTAAATAAGAGACATCAAACACAGCAACCCTGAGGTGTGTAAGGCAATTACCATCTACTTCCTGTCCCACAAGTGACCAACAACTGACTGCAGAGGATGACAACCTCAACCAGCACAGCCAGTCACCAGCTCCCGAACATCTCCCCTCGGATGCAGACTCCCTGGACAATGAGGAGGAGGAGGACCAACCCGGACCATCTGGTGTGGCAGGGCGTAATGTGTCCCAGGACCCCACAGCCCCACCACCCTCAGCAACAACATCAACGCAGAGCCCTGCTGCAACGACCTGTGCCACCACCACCACCACCTCCACCACCACAACCACTACCACTGCTGCCTGCAACACTCGCCCTGCTCCACAGGCCAACCAGACCACAACAACTGCGGAGGTACGGGAGAGTAGGCCGGTGCCCACAGGAGGGAGGCAACAGGGCCGTGACAGCAGGCCAGGTGTGAGGACAAGGCTGACCCAAAGGGAAGAAGACCCTGCCACTGAATCACTGGAACACATTCACAGAGTTGTGGGGGCCTATGAACACGCCCAGGGACAGTTGAGGCAGGCTCAGCAGGATGCCCGTGAGCAACAACAGATGCTGCGCTCAATTGACAACCGCATGGGCCAACTCGTGGCCTGCATGGGCCAAATCAGGGATCTCCTGGGCCAGCTAGTGGGGGTCCTCAGGGACAGGCATGCGGCACCGCCAACACCTACAGCTCCCTCCGTTGTGCCGCAGGATGACAGACCCCCACCCTCCCCTGCGTCCAGCGAGCATGGGGACTCATCAGACACCACTGGCCATGCACCTGTGTCACCCCCTGCCAAAAGAGCAAGGGGCCGCCCGAAAAATCATTGGGAGCATCCCGTGGCAAAGCACCTGGCAAAAGCCAGTCAAGTAGCCAGCCATGATGGCACCCCTCTACACCCTGCTGTGTACCCTGCAGACTGTCCCCACACACAATGGCGTGGGAATGACAAATGACTGTTGGACTGTGTTGCCATACTGATCTAGTGTATACTCTATTGTCTCATCTACCATCACTGACAAATCTGTTATTCACCATTCACAAATCTGTCAATATCCACATCTACATCACATGTATCCACTGTAAATAAACACTAATAACGCACCAATGTAGTTGTCACTGTTCCATGTTCATCACAGTATGTTAACTCACACCCATGATTACAATGTCACAGGAGCAGGGATACTCCACAGGCAAGTAGAGGCTGAAGGGACCTATGAAAACACAACAGAACATCAGTTGCTACTCAGGTGGCGGACTAACAACCATCTCACAACACAGCACATCAAGGTACGACAATCTGCACATGTCACAAGGAGCAACTGTACCAACATAGACATCAAGTAGCTGTGTCAAAAGATCCATTGCCATACACACCTGCAGCCAGCACTGACTCTGCAACATGCTGTAGTCACAAAACTCACATACACATATTCACCAAGCACAACATCATCAGACAATAGCCAGTATTGACATTGCCTCTGACCATCAAGTGAAGTAGTTGTTGATGAGCTGCTGACACTGTCCAACACCTTCCTCCTCTCCACTATCCTCGTCACTTGACGTTTGGGTGTTTGCAGGTGGGGGCTGTGGCTGGTCATCATCATCCTGGATTAAGGGGATCCCCTTCCGCACGGCCAGGTTGTGTAGCATGCAGCATGCTACCACTATCTGACACACCTTGACGGGTGAGTACTGCAGAGCCCCTCCGGTCTTGTTGAGGCATCGAAAACGCGATTTCAGGAGTCCAAATGTTCGCTCAATGACCCGACGTGTCCTCCCATGGGCATTGTTGTAGCGCACTTCAGCTGGTGTCCTGGGATTGCGAAGTGGACTCAGCAACCAAGGTCCGTTGGGATATGCAGAGTCACCTAAGTGTGAAAGACACATACAGATTGAGTGTCTGACATGTGTCCGAGGACAGCATGGCACACAAACAGCACACGACTCGACCCTTTGTACTCACCCACAATCCATGCCCGCTCCGGTGCCAGATTGGCCATCAGCTGTGGTAAAATGCTGTTGCGCATTATGTGTGAATCGTGGGCTGATCCTGGAAACTTTGCACAGACGTGTGAGATGACCATATCTGCCTGGCACACCACCTGCACATTGATGGAATGATAATGTTTCCTATTTCGGTAAATATGCTCCCGTGCTTGGGGTGGAATCAGGGAAACATGTGTGCCATCTATTGCACCAACTACATTAGGAACGTGTCCAAGTGCATAAAATTCGCCCTTCACATCCGCCAACTCATGCCGCCTGGGGAAATGTATGAATTGGTCCCTGTGTTGCATCATAGCCAACAGGACATCACGTAGCACCATGCTGAATGTTGGTTGGGACATCCCCCTGCAATGCCAACAGTTTGCTGGAAGGATCCTGTAGCCACGAAATGTAGGAATGCCATCACCTTTGCCGTTGGCGTGAGTGCTGTTGGGTATGTCCTGCGTGGAAGCAGGTGTGGCTCCAATAGTGCACAAAG
Source organism: Calotriton arnoldi (assembly GCA_963921515.1). NCBI lineage: Eukaryota > Metazoa > Chordata > Amphibia > Caudata > Salamandridae > Calotriton > Calotriton arnoldi. The sequence goes on along the minus strand of CAWUFW010005927.1, from coordinate 252,668 downwards.
TTCCAGGAGGTTTGTCCGATCCAGACGGAATCGCCTTATGATGTCGGTATCCTCCATGTTAGCCAGCAGGGTGAAGGTACGAAACACATTAGGCCGCCTCCTAGGTGAGATGAAAGGGGACACGTCATAGCAACATAAATTAGGATGTGCACAAATTCATAAAGTCTGTCCTGTCACGGCGCTAACATTGACTGTCATCCCTGAAAGCACACAGTGCAATTCAGTGTTGTCCCAACATGAGACAGATTAATTGTACAACTGTCATGGATGTGCACAGTCAGTGGACACAATACGAACACTGTCTATGTGAATGCCAAGAGTCACATATCGAGCTGAGGTGGACTCAGCCTTGGGTGTACATGACACAGGACATGTGTGAAGCAGAGACACTGCTGGCTTCCACGTTGCTGCTGTACCTGCCACACCTCCTTGGACAATAATTGCAGGGGACACATCAACAACACAATGTGGATGGATCATTGGGATTGTCTTTGTACTCAGTGCCACTTCGAACACACTCAAATTCAATGACATTCACATCCCAAACCCATACATGTGCCAATGTCATCAGTACACAGGCCATATCTGCTGCTGACTTGAATACAAAGTCGGACAGTGACAGATGATGTCACGCCTGTGCAGAGTATGTGTACCACTGTAACAGGCCACCATTACCCCACTGCCCAATACTCTCTACAAGCACACAGATAGCCAATGTGGCACACATTAACAATAGATGAGGGACGTGATCAGCAGGGCCTGTATGCACCCTTAATCTTCCCCCATTTTGGACATTTACATGCAGCATCAAGGAGGGACTGCCCAAGGACACATGTGCACCACAACACATACCTTGGTGATACACATCCAGCTGTTTCAAGACACAACAGTGCCACAACACAAACATACAACACTACATGGACAACGCCAAGCCAGTATGCCAACAAGACCACGCATGAACATACTGTATGCATGACATATGGACTACTGGCTCAGACACCTGACACCAGTGGATGTAATTTTACATCACATGTCCCAAAGGACATGCATCCTGACCCTCATTCCACACAGGCTGTCAGGCCCAACACAGCATACAATCAACATCCCACATCTAACAAACATGCTGGCTGTGCATGGGTAGTGGGACACTGGTACCTCACATTGACCAAATGTCAGAGTTGGATGAGTGTCACAGGCACAACAGTCAAGGTACATCTCACCTGTCTTGGGTACCCACACCATCCTGATACACCAGCAGATGTGATCCACCCACACAGTGCTGGAATAGATGGTGAGCAAGGATGGCTAGCACCCCATAGCATGCACATACACTAGTGTTGGTGGCAACACACTGCACACGTGTGCCACTTGTGCTGACCATCCAACATTGCAGACAATTCCCGCTAATCAGTGCACACACATTGCACGGGCAAAACTGGACACCCATAGCCTGTGGACAAATGTCGCATACTATATTCCATACAGTTAGCACAATCCACAACCGTGCATGCAGTCCATCTGCCAACGCTACATTCCTGATGTGAACAATGGACATGCACTGGTGGCAGGTGAGTAGCACCGGGACACAGCACAACACTCAAAAACATAGTGTAGCTAAGCACCATTGTTGAAATGTACATGTCACTGATTCACATACAACAGTCCAAACAACATGAGCACAGACCTGACACTACCACATAGGTCCCTGTGGTTACAGGTGGCAGACATGTAGCAAAGACATCTGCTCTGGCCGTCTACCCAAGTGACAAACAATAATAATGCAACGGATGCCAGGTGTGGTGCTGAAGTACTCGTCATGCTTTAGCGGGTCGAGCCCCCCTGTACATGTGGACATACACTGCAGGAGTTGCCAGTGTGTACAAAGACATAACATGCGGCATGTAATTGGTCCTAGCAATAACACAACAGGGTGACATCTGTTTCCAGTGATGACAGTCATGCTGAATGAATGAGTTCATCTGGGTTTTCAGTGTAACACATGGGCTCAGGTGTGAGATAGTGGTCAGCATGGGTGGCAGATACGACATTGTGTGTAAATATTGATCAACATGATGGAGTACAGTGTTCCATTTGGTGTGAGACGTTACACAGTGGCTGACATTTGTGACAGGAGACCATATCAATGTTATCCAGTGCCATGTGCCACTGTACGTATCCACTGTGTGTAGCACAGTAATGCCCATTGATCCACACACAACAAGAACTGTCCGTAGGTGCCTCAAACGTGCCCCATAAACACAATGACACACAATGACACGATGTTGTGCTGAAGATTCCCCATGGCGGACGCACATACTGTCCGTGAATTGGGTGGCGGAGCATGCCAACTACCATTTGTACCTGTGTCGATGCCCACCACTGACGCAAGTGTGTCATGTGCTGCACATGACACATTGGTGTCAGTGATGGCCCTCCACATAGCTGCAGATGGCGTTTGTCATGCTCCACCAGCCACATCCCGGTCACCCATGTCACTCTATGGCAATCAAACAGCGGTAGCGCCGGCCAGGACCCCGCGGTGTGACACCGCCATGAACCATGCCCTTGCAGCCAATGGGGGCCGCTATCGCGGTGGCATGATGCAGATTCAAAAATCGCGGTGGGCATGCTCCGCCCCAGCGGATGCAGAGATAGGCTGCATTTGTAAGATGCACCACCGCGGTAGCGCCGGCCAGGACCCCGCGGTGTGTCACCGCCATGAACCATGCCCTTGCAGCCAAAGGGGACCGCTATCGCGGTGGCATGATGCAGATTCAAATATCGCGGTGGGCGTGCTCCGCCCCAGCGGATGCGGAGATAGGATGCATTTGTAAGATGCACCACCGCGGTAGCGCCGGCCAGGACCCCGCGGTGTGTCACCGCCATGAACCATGCCCTTGCAGCCAATGGGGACCGCTATCGCGGTGGCATGATGCAGATTCAAATATCGCGGTGGGCGTGCTCCGCCCCAGCGGATGCGGAGATAGGATGCATTTGTAAGATGCACCACCGCGGTAGCGCCGGCCAGGACCCTGCGGTGTGTCACCGCCATGAACCATGCCCTTGCAGCCAATGGGGACCGCTATCGCGGTGGCATGATGCAGATTCAAATATCGCGGTGGGCGTGCTCCGCCCCAGCGGATGCGGAGATAGGATGCATTTGTAAGATGCACCACCGCGGTAGCGCCGGCCAGGACCGCGCGGTGTGTCACCGCCATGAACCATGCCCTTGCAGCCAATGGGGACCGCTATCGCGGTGGCATGATGCAGATTCAAAAATCGCGGTGGGCGTGCTCCGCCCCAGCGGATGCGGAGATAGGATGCATTTGTAAGATGCACCACCGCGGTAGCGCCGGCCAGGACCCCGCGGTGTGACACCGCCATGAACCATGCCCTTGCAGCCAATGGGGACCGCTATCGCGGTGGCATGATGCAGATTCAAATATCGCGGTGGGCGTGCTCCGCCCCGCGGAGGCGGTCATTGGATGCTTTTGAAAAAGGCTGACCTGGAACACCAATGGCAGAAGACTATGACCACTGAAACGAGTCCAGGGCCCTATATATGTGTGGAAGGGAGCACCACATTTCCACTGCTCACAGAGCCTGCTGCCTGGGACCCCTCACCTGCTGCTGCCTCCAGGGACTGCTGCCTGAGACCCCTCACCTGCTGCTGCCTCCAGGGACTGCTGCCTGGGACCCCTCACCTGCTGCTGCCTCCAGGGACTGCTGCCTGAGACCCCTCACCTGCTGCTGCCTCCAGGGACTGCTGCCTGAGACCCCTCACCGCCCACTGCCGCCGCTGACGTCTCATGTCCACAGTGATGGCTAGGACGGAGAAGATCCGTGCCAGTCCATTTATAAGCGAGGAGCTGGATGTCCTGGTGGACGAGGTGCTGACACAGTACCCACGGCTATATGGTGGCCCAAATGTTGTGGTAAGTCTCCAATAGTGGGGGTGTGAGTGCAAGGGGGGCACACATGTAGTTGATCAGATGGTGTATGTGCCTGAGAGTGTGGGGTTGTGTAATGCACTGGCTGACATGCTGTTTCCTAGTTGTTAAGGGGGTGTATGCAACCCACACATTAAATGCATAGACATGAAGGGTGGATGGACATGTGTTGTGTACACATCCATATGGTGTGACAGCTATCTGGTGATGCATGTTTCTGGACAGTTATTGTTCATGTGACTGTTTGTGTGGATCCTCGTTGTCCATCTCTGTGTGATTCTACCTGGCATGGACTGTCCACGCCCAATGTGACAAGGACACATCACTGACTGTACAGAGTGTGATACGTGTGTGGTTCGCATGAGTGTACATCAATGACCCATATCTGCCGTGTCGAGATGAGTCTGTGTCATGCCACTGTTCAGAGGGAGAGGTTTTACCATGAGAGTGTGTCACTGATGTTTTCCCCCTCTTGTCTCCCACACCTGCAGCTCAAGGTACACCAGCGTAAGGCCGTGTGGAGGTCCATTGCAACCAAGGTGCGGGCTCTGGGAGTGTCGAACCGCCGGCGCACCCACTGCCACAAGAGGTGGGACGACATATCACGACTGGCAAAGAACGTTGCCGAGATGACACTGGGGATACTCCCTCGCAGTGGCAGGTTGTCACGACGCAGCTTGACACCACTGATGTGCCGCATCTTGGCTGTGACACAGCCTGAGCTGGACACACGTTTGAAGGAGCATCAACAGCAAGCTAGGGGTGAGTATTCTGTGAAGGTTGATTTTGTCTGTGAGTGGCTGCATGTGTACCATGCCTGTACCTGCGCTGGTGTACGTGATGTGGTTACTGTGATGCAGTGGGTTGTAAGTGGCCCCTGTGCTGGGTGTGGCAGTCACGGATATTACATACATGCACTTACTGATGTTTTGCAGTCCTGGGAATTTCAATGGCATTGTGGGTGGTGTGCTGCAGGCCTGGTCCATTGGTGTTAGTGTTTGTACGCCCCAACATGCATGATGTTGTGCTGTCTGCCCATCACATGGCTCAGCTGTGCCGTGTTTAGATGTTTGTACGCACTGTTTGAGGTAGTGATGTGTGTCTGCATGGTGTGAATGCACGGGGTGGCCTGCAACATGTAGACTTTGTCATCCTCAGTGTTGCTTTGCTTGAATATGTTTGTCCTGTTGCTGTCACTTTGCTGACCCTACATGTCTCTCTGTTATGCAGCATCTCCCGTGGGCACGGAGGGACAGGGGACGGACACCAGTGGTGGTGAGACAAGCACAACAGCTGCACAGGATCCCAGTGACACAGATGTGACCAACGCCTCGGAGGGGGATAGGAGTATGCTGGAGGAATCACAGCCCGAGACGCAAAGTTCAACATCATCTGATGACGGCGGTGGTGCAGACATCTTGGAGGACACAGGGAACGGAGAGTCTGCTACATCTTCCAGCACACAGCGTGCAGTGCCCACCCTCCCAGCCACTTCCTCTGTTGCTGCCTGTGTTCGCACCACAAAGAGGGGTAGAGTGTCCTTCATTCCAGGCACCGCTGCCCCTGCCCCTGTGCCCCCTGCTGCCATCAGTGCAGAGTGTGTGGACCTTATGCGCCAGCTGTGTGTGGGGCAGACAGGGCTCCTCAATGCATTGTCAGACCACGACCGCAAATTGGCACAGGTGTTAGCTTTCATGGAGGGCATCCATTCAGACGTGGGTGGGCTGCACCGCACTGTCCAGACAATGTCCTCCACAATGGCGGCTGCACTTCAACTGGCTCAATCGCGTAGTCCAATTCCAGTCCCTTTGGCCACCCCCATGCCAGTGGCTACGTCTGACGACGGTGACCACGCCTCACACACCTCAACGTCACGATACTGCACACGTAGCACACAGCAGCAGCAGCCCAAGCGGTCAAGGTCACAGACACCTTCCCCTACAAAGAGAAATACAACCCCAGAGCGCAAAGGGAAGAGTCCGTCAGGCGTTGCAAAGGCACATGATTCAAGGAGGAAGTACTCAGGGTCACAAGCCTCAGAGCAATCCCCGGCCACAGACTCTGTGGTCCCAAAACGTCTCGCAAAGGCATGCAGACACTCTCCATGCCCACTGTGAAGGTGGGGCCTGGCAAGGCTACACATAGTAAGGTATCCAAGGCTGTTTCACCAACTACCTCTACTCCCATTCCAAGTCCAGTGAAGCAGGGACAGGAGGGCACTGTAGGGGGCACACAGGGTAAAGAGGGGATGGAGGGGCAGAGGCAATGCCAGGCTAAGCGTCCTTCTGGATCCAGCACATCCCCAAAGGGAGGTCCAGCGTGTGCACCTGCGGCAGCCTTGGTGCTGAGTGTGCCGTTTGTGTCCACACCACTTCCCATTGATACGAAGACAGGCAAGCCATTTAGAATCCCCAAGAAGTGGAAAGGCACCCCTTCACTGTCTCCCTCCCACACTGTGTCCCACGTCGGCCTGAGTCCACCTCCACGTGCCACTACACCACCTGGTCCAAGCAGCCCTCCAGCGTCCAAGGCCACTGATAGCTCTTCCTCAGCTGGGCGTCTCACTCCCCAGTCAAGTGGTCCAACTGTGCCTGACACACAGTCAGCTCCCAGTCAGACTGACAGCCAGGTCTGAATGTTGATCAATGTCACAGACCTGTCTCTCCCACACCGGTACCTGTGCTGCCCATCGTGTCACACCAGACTGTGTTGCTGACCATGCCGGAGTTTGGTGACACACATTCCCTGTGCAGCTTCTCATTGTCTCTGTCAGCACCTTGTACTGGCCACTGGCCTTGCAGTTTGCCCCCTGCCTGTGCAGCTTCTCATTGTCTCTGTCAGCACCTTGGACTGGCCACTGGCCTTGCAGTTTGCCCCCTGCCTGTGCAGCTTCTCATTGTCTCTGTCAGCACCTTGGACTGGCCACTGGCCTTGCAGTTTGCCCCCTGCCTGTGCAGCTTCTCATTGTCTCTGTCAGCACCTTGGACTGGCCACTGGCCTTGCAGTTTGCCCCCTGCCTGTGCAGCTTCTCATTGTCTCTGTCAGCACCTTGGACTGGCCACTGGCCTTGCAGTTTGCCCCCTGCCTGTGCAGCTTCTCATTGTCTCTGTCAGCACCTTGGACTGGCCACTGGCCTTGCAGTTTGCCCCCTTCCTGTGCAGCTTCTCATGTTCAGGCTCTGCATCTTGTGCCTTGGTCCTGTCTGATATTGTTGCCTATCAGTGCTATTTGTGAATAAAAACAGTTGCTCATGTTGTCAGTTGTGTCATTGTCCTTACTGGATAAGGCTTTTCCTGTATGTCTAACATTTACTGTGCCACATGCTCTGTGTGCCACTTCAACTGTGCCACTGGCTTGTTTGACTTATCATTTATTTTACAGGGGTGACGGGGACTTCAGTTCTTCATAACTCGGATACTTGTGGGGTCATTGATGTTGTTTTCGGTGACATACCAGACTCATGTTCCTTCCTTGTTGCTGTTGGCTATGTTTTACTGCATCCTGGTATGTGGGCACTGCAAACACATAGAGGGGTCATATGCACGGGATTGCAGGCAGGCTGACCAGGCTCAACATGTATGTGCGTTCTTGCTTTCATGTATGCCTAGCAGTGTAGATGTGTAGTCATGTTGTGATGGGCAGTCATCCTAGTCACAACGGTTACTTGCATGGTGTGCATTTGGGTGGTCAAGGGTTGTACGGTGTGTTGGTTGTGGCTTTGTCGTGTGTGTTGATGTGTGTGTTACTGGCATGTGACTCATGGTTGTGTGGGACTGTTGTGTGTTTGTGTGCACACACTGCTTGTTGTGCATTCAGTGCTGTGGGTGTATGTTGCCTTGTGCTGTCCTAGTATACATCCCCTGATGTACTGCTGTGTTTGCTATGTGTTTTGTGGTGTTGTGCATCTGTTGTGTGTTTGATGTGTCTGTGTTGTTCTGTGATGGTGCACTTCTTGTCTGTGTTGTGGTATGTAGCCCATGCATTTTTCCTGACTGATGAGGTGGTGCACTCCTGTTGTGTGTGTGCTCCCATTGCCTTCCCCTAGTTTGGCTGCACAGGTGCTGTGTGTTATTTTTGTGGTTCTGTATGTGTTTCTGTTTAGAATTGTGTTTGCCATTTTTGTTTTGGTGCAGACATTGGTACTGTAATCCCTGTGTGTGTGTGATGTTTGTGGATGCCCCCAGGGGGTTTGATTGTTTGTTTGTATCTTGTCTGGACATTATGTAGGCCCTTCTGTGTGTCTGGCATTGGGATTGTGTGCTGCAGATATGAGGGGGTATGTTTGGGGACTCCTACTTGTGTTTGGCAGTCATTGAGTGTGCCAATGTGCCCTGTGTGATACTCATGTGTACTTGCTGTTCTCTGTTTGGCTTGAGGTCCTTCCTTTCATCCCTGTCCCGATGCATGGGTTACCTTGCTGTCTCCCTGAGTTGTTGCACTGAGGTGACTGTTGTTTGACTTCACTCACTGTGCCAGCCATGTGCTTGGATGGGGTGTGGATGTTGTTCTGGGTTCCTTGTCCTGCATGTGTCTGTTCACCTGGTTGTTGGTTGTCTCCTTGCCCTCCCATTTGTGTGCACATCATTCATGCTTTCCTCTATGTTGTGCTCCATTGCTGGTGGCATGTAGTCTGTGTATGTGGCTGTGTGTCGGTGTGGGGTATGTCTGTGTGAGTTGGCAGGGTGTGTGTCCAGTAGTCTGTATGTTCCTTGTGTGTATGTTCATTTTGTGCTTGTCTTCTGCTTTCTTGCCATGTATGTGGTGTTGTGGTGTGTGTGTGTGTTGCCCTGGGCCTGTGCCTCTGTGCTGTGTGTTAATCTACACCAAATGCTGCTGTGTCTGTCTCCCTAGGTGTTAGTTGTGTGCTGCTGGGTGTGGATTTAGGTCGCTTGGTGTTGGACATGGGGGTGCACAGGGGGATTGGCATATTTCTTGCTGTGTGCGGCGGAGCTGTGGGTGGTGGGTGGTGGTGGTGGCCTGGGGTCTTTCTGGCCTGTCCGTTGCTGTACATGCATTCTGCTTTGTGCGATGGATTTCCCGCATGCTCACCGCTGCGGTGTCGTCAGCTACACATTACATTATGTTCGCGGTACTTTGGTGGGCTTGATGCAGGGTGTGAATTGGTGCCAGCTGAGACATGTGTGGGTACACTGATGGATGTGTTCCTGTCCACACCAGTGTGTCTGGTGTGGCCAGGCGCCCTGTTTCAGCCCGTGGAATTTGTGTTCTGTTTTGTGCTGTATTGTGTTTTGTTTACGTACCTGCGGCGGCGTCCGCGGCGGGCGATGTTGGCCTGGTGATGTATCACGTACAGCACCGGGAGGACGTGTAGTGCTGGATCCATGGCGTTCGGCTCCGAGTGGAGGGCTCCGGAGTCTCGTTTCACGCTCCGCTGTCGAGATTCCGCCGTGTCTGGATGGGCGGTTTCTCCCCTGCGGTTCGACGGGTTGTTTGGCGCATCCTAATTTGTTGAGCGGACGGGACGTCATTCCGCACGGCGGTGAGTCTCCATTGGCTCACACCGGCGCGGTGGCGGGTGCAATTTCATGGCGGTCGGCGTTGCACCGTGGAGGTCGGGAAATGGGCCATATTTGCCCTTCATAATATGGCGGCCGTGAGGACCGCTGCTGGAGGGCGGTAAGAGGCATTTTTCCGCACCGTCGGCACCGCGGTACTGACACCGACCGCCATCGTAATCGGCCCCTAACTCAGTGGCCGTCCCAGCCTGTTAGGGATACCTTATTTGCGTTTTACATGTAAGACTATCTTTCACACAGCTATCTCTACCAAAGAAGGTAGATCCGCTGGTTGAATCACCACCTTCCTTGGCAGAGTTAGTGCTGCACCTTGGCAGACCTAATGGTGGGGCAGGAGGCTCTAGCTCTGAACACTATTGTGCGCCATATTACATACAAAATGTGCTTCCACAGCGCCTGTGTAACCTTATGCCCGTACTGTGTTTCCGTGTTGCAGTGAAAAACGAATCGTTGTTTTGAAAATGCCTATTTGTGTTTGAATGCAGAGAGACCTGTAGTAATTTGAAGCGGGACCAGAGACTTTCCAGCAGGCGGATGCAATATTTCGGTGTCTGGCTGCACCCATCGGTTGGAGGCAACCTGGGGTGACTTTGACTACTGTACCCCACTTTTAGGGACACTGTTTTTGTGGGTCGGGTACAAGATGTCAGCCAGCGTTGAACCAGCCGTGGCTACGTCATCAGAAACAGAGCTCCCTTGAGGTGGGAGAATCAGGAAGTTGTAGGAAAGGGCATCTGTCAATACTTTGACAATTTCCCATTTCTGACAACTTTTAAATGAGTCCTTTCGTCAAATTAGTAAACCTTTAACTGCTACAACTAAACTGATGACACTCTGATCATTCTGATGTTTATAAATCCACTAGACCTTGACTCCGGATACCTAGCTAAATGCCTGCAAACAATGGACCTCTGAATGCGACTCAAAAACCCCAAGCTCACCGCATCACAAGCAGAGAATGTCATGTGTTGGGAACTTGGACAAATCATCAATCCTCCACCATCTGGCCTCAGGGACATGGACGCTCAACAACCACTGTGAGTGAAGTGAGGAACCTCGGAGTGATCATGTACTTCAACATATTGCTTGCTGGATGGGTAAACTGAATCATCAAAAGTCCCTTCTGCACCATGCAGTATCTACAACACATCTTCCTAGATGGAGGATTCCCTCAAACAGCCAAGGCACCACAACCTTGGAGTAATGAAAATTTGACTAAGCCAATAAATGGTACCATGGGACTACTCTCTATCTACTCTGCAGACTGCAGTAAAACCAGAATGCAGTTGCCAGAAATCTCCATCATGTAGACAAATGCAACCACATCTCTCGAGCACCATAAGCTTACCACGAGCCTATGGATGGACCGATCTACTTCAAGAGCTTCTGCCTTCATCACTAGCCAATCCATTGCCTTGACTTGGGATCTATCTTCATTCAAAAGAAATGCCAGATATACTCCCAAAGACGGCAGTTGTGGCTGGCATTTATGGGGTTCACGCTTGCAAGCGAAAATAATATATAAAAAAAAACACTAGCCTGAAGATGAACATGATGTCCTACGCAACGGACATCTTCTTTCTGTGACTGCAGCCCAGCCACCAGGAATCTCCCTTCACCAGTTCTGACACTGCTTTCATGCAGTATGAGAGCCGGGCCCTGATTGGAGGAAGTGGCCTCACTCTGCGCTCCACAGCACTCTGGCGGCCTGCACTTGCTCTAACTGTTAGAGATGTTTAAAGTGCGCATGTGTGGTTGGCTGTAGCAAGACAGCCGGCAAAAAAGACATGCGCACTTTAAGCAGTGCATAACAACCCACCCTCTTCCCTGCTGATGTCACTCAGCAGGCCCTGCCCCATCCTAACGCTTTGGTCGGGACGGGGGATGAAAAATAAAATGGTAATGAATTACCATTTTATTTTTCATCTCTGTGGCTTTAGGGGTAATTTAAGTGAAGTGACTCTCCTCTACTCCAATGGAGAAGCTGCCCCTGTAAAAAGGACCTTCTATCTTCTTTTGTCATGTGTAAATGGCAACCACGTCCCCTGACTGCTGTTGATTAACAAATTATGCTGCTTATGATGGATGTATTTTTTTTGTTATTGAAAGAAATTTATATTTTGCTAAAGAATACCAAGGAAACTAAAACAAGTTATACATTTGAAATAATTACTCGCAAAGCATATATTGTGCAGATTTGAGACAAGCTTTGGAAGGCACTTTAGTAAATCAAACAGGAGTATTGGAAATTTTGGTGTTTGGACAAAATATCGACTTAAAAATCTTAGGAGACAGAAATATCAGAAAATAAATGTTTGACACAAAAATATTGTGATGCGCAAATATCGTTGACAAGAATATTGTTTTTGAGGTAAGTAATACGGTTTTAATAATTTAATAAATTTCAATGTTTTTATTATCTCTTTCATTAATATAGTTAAAAATAATGGGTAAATTCCTACTATAACTCTCTACAAACAATCACCTAATCATCTGTCTATTGACTCATCATCCGTTCCCTACGGATTTATAATTCAGAAGGTCCCCTCAATGACTTCCTGAATGAAGCGCACTGGGATCGGCACCATTTTTTTTCCAGGGTCCCCTTCTCGTTAAGCTACTGAGGCGAGCACTCAGCAAAATTTTGAACTCTGAGTCCTTTGATGGTATAAAGGAAATTTGTAATTTGACTTATTCTGTCAGTCTCAGATATTATTGTAAGTACAGAGAACTTTTACTGGCCAATGTTTTATATAGTTTTATATTGTTCTTCATTCGTAAGTTTATGATGCTTGCTGCTGTCGCAATCAGGACCGCTAGATCTCTGTTAAGGCTCTGACACCCTATTCAGGTCACGTTCACGCTATATAAAACACTAAATAAATAAAGAAATAAAAATATTATTTTTATATTATTTGAATGTGTTTCAGTTGATATAATAATTTTACATGTTAGCATTGTTTATATAAATGTTATTAATTTTTTTGAGATATAGCTTGTAATTTTAAGTGATTTAGAATCTTTTATCTAATTTTTAATAGTAATTTATAATGTAGCAGGATGGGTTTGCAGGGGGATAGGGTGGGAAGTTAATTCGGTTATAATTAACTATTAATTATTTAATAAATTGTATTTAACTATATGATTGATATTTATTATGTAAATTAGGTAATACTGATTTACTTTAATCATATGTTATTTGCAGACTTAGATTTATAGGGGTATAGGGTGGGAAGTTATTTAAGTAATAATTAATTAACAATGTGTTATTAATTGTTAATTTATTATTTAATTGATTTTTAATTATGTAAAATATAGAATACTGATTTATTTTACTTATATTTTTGTTTTGGGAAGCTAGGTTTGTAGGGCTGTAGGGTGGGAAGTTAATTAAGAAATAATGAGTTAGCTATTAATTATTATTTGTAAATCAGTTATTTAATTGAATTTTAAATATGTACATTATTGATACTTATTTATTTTATTTATATTTTAGTTGTGGACTGCTAGGTTTGCAGGGGTCTAATCTGGAAAATTAATTAAGTAATAATTAATTAACAATTATTAATTGTTAATTATATAATTGATTTTAAATATGTACATTATGGAATATTTTATTTTTAGTTATATTTAAGGAACAGCCTGCTAGGTTTGTAGGGGCATAGGGTGGGAAGTTAATTAATCAATAATTGAACACCAATTATTTATTACTTGATAATTATTTTATTGAATAGGAATTATTTAAATTGTTGAATTGTTTTTAGTTTTTTTATTACATATATATTTTTCATGTTAATTAATAAGTTTTATATTATCAGCCTAATATTTATTCTACATTGATGGTGTTACATATATATGTGATATGTTTGAAGTAAAGTACTTTCCCTACTCTTTCCTTAAATTCTAGCTTAGACTGCAGTAGGAATAGTAAAATTAGCCTCTGTGCAGTTCTACACTTTCCCTACTGAAATCCAAATCTTTCTCTACTGTTTCACAGATTGGAGTGGGAATAGTAAATTGTAACATTCCAAAGTCCAACACTTTCCCTACTGTTCTGCTGTTTGGATTGGGAATAGTAAATTTAAACCCTCTGAAGTCTAACACTTTCCCTACTGTTGTGCTGTTTGGAGTGGGAATAATTAATGTAACCATTTTCAAAGTCCAACGTTTTCCCTTCTGTTACACAGACTGGAGTTTGAATACTAAATTTCATCCCTTTGAAGTCCAACTCTTTCCCTACTGTTGTGCTGTTTGGAGTGGGAATAGTACATTTCACCACTCTGAAGTCCAATGCTATCCCTACTATTGCTTAGTTTGGAGTGGGTGTACTACATTTAACCCCTGTGTTAGACATGTGTGTAGAGAATAGATCGAGTGATTGATCTGAAAGATAAGTGAATCCAAAAGGAATTATTTTTTTACTGTTAAATTCATTTAACCCTTCCATAGTTCAACTTTCTCCCTACTGTTGCACTGACTGGAGTAGGAATAGTAAATATAACCCCATCAAAGTACATCACTTTCCCTACTAACTAGAGTAGGAATAGTATATTTAGTTTTCTTAGACTACAAATAATATTGATAAAATAGATTTTATAGCATTAACTTTGTTTGTTTTATATTTTATGATATTTGTTTCTATTTTTTTAATTTATTTGAATGTTTATAGCATTTTTAGTAATGTGTTAGTTTAGGTTTAACATTTTTAATATTTGAATTATTGTCTACATTAACTAATATATAGTTTCCTTATTGAATTGTTTATATTTTTATGGTTTTATTGCATAGGTGTTATACACATATAATAGAACAAACGTTAAAGGGGCGTTATAGTTAGATGTGATAAAAAAAACCTTAGAAATCACCGAAAAAAACAGAGGTTAAAGTGACGTTATAGTTAGGTGAATATGTCAGAGCCAACATAACGTTTCGAACTAAAAAAAAACACAGAAATTCACCAGTTCTATTTAGCAGAGCTAACTATAACTCACGCTCCTGCTAGGCACGGCTTATGTCCTCACATATTACATCACTCATGACATGTTCTACGGCATTACTCATGACATCATTGATGACATCTCAAAGGACAAAGTACTTAAGACAGCCCTGGGGAAATGGTTCTCCGGGGCCTTTAAAGGCTCAGGGAGGGGGGCCCTACTGACAACCCCTCTGCAAATATTTTTTGGGGAAATGGTGGGCAGCTATTTTTTTTTGCCTTGATCCTGCGGGATCACGGCCTAAAATGCTGATTTTTGTTTTTAATTTTGCCCCACGGGGTGTCCTTTGGGTCGCTCTACAGGGCCTACGAGGGCAGGGTATCCCTACTCTGCCCCCTTATTTTATTTTTATTTTGAAACTTCAAGACAGGGGACTCTGGGCCAGATGTACGACCAATTTTTGCATGCGTAAATGGGTTTTAGACCCGTTGGCGCATGCAAAAATCATGTGGGCCATGTACAAATACTATTTTGCGACTCGCAAAAATTTGCGACTCGCAAAATAGTGTTTCGCGACTCGCTATTAGGAAGGGGCGTTCCCTTCCTAATAGCAACCCCACAAGCCATGTAAGAATGTTTTGCGACCGCATTTGCGGTCGCAAAGCACTCGCGGTTTACCACCCTCTTCAAGAGGGTGGTAAAGCACTCACAAACGGGAAGGGGTCCCCAGGGGACCCCTTCCCCTTTGTGAATGCATGCACAACATTTTATAAGGGCAGGCAGTGGTCCCAGGGACCACTACCAGCCCTTAAAAAATGAAAAAGAAAAGTTAAATTTTTCTTTTTTAAATGCAGCCCGTTTTCCTTTAAGGAAAATGGGCTGCATTTAAAAAAATACTGCTTTATTTAAAAGCAGTCCCAGACATGGAGGTCTGCTGACCCCAGCAGGCCACCATCCCTGGGAGTGCCCGCCATTCCCAATGGGGTCGCAAATTGCGACAGCCTCATTAATATTCATGAGGCATGCAATTTGCGACCCCATTGGGAATCGCAAACAGTGTCTCAGACACTGTTGTACATTGGAAATTGCGACTCGCAAGTTGCGACTCGCAATTTGGCGCAAATTGCGAGTCGCAATTTCCAATGGTCGTACATCTGGCCCTAATTCACCTAGGGGCCCATTACGATACCCGGCGTAAATAAATCCGCCAGGCATGGAAGCGGCAAAAATCCGCCCGCACACACCGCCTGAACACCGACCACGCCATTACGATTACACAAACCGAAAACCGCCATCGGCGGAAAAATCACACAAAATACCGCCCGCCATCGTCCGAGTCGGAGTCAAACCGCCCGCCACGGACGGAAACACGCACGACAACACAAAACCGCCCGCCCACACGGCCGACACACCGCACGTGAAATTACGATCGCACCGCCATGAGCGCGGAAAACCACAAATATACCGCCCGCCAGCGCAAACAACGCCGATGAGAATCGACACGGCAGAAGCCATGGCGCCAACGTACCTGCACAGAAACCATCCGCACACAAAACCAATAGCACACAACATGGCCAACAAGTCCACACAGCAAGGCACGCACAAATACACAAGCACAGTACACATCCCGAAAACACCCCCCGGACAAACAAAAAATACAAAGGCCAGAACCCCAGACACAACACACCTGAAAACAACAGACCATGAGGACACACCCACATAGGTGAGTACAAAAGCAGCACTCCCACAGACCACAACCCCTTGCTACATTGCAAACCAGAGAGGAGAGGAGAGGACACAGTGACACAGCAAGGACAGCAGCACACCACAGAAACGCACACATCACTACCACCACCACCACCACCACCACCACCAAACACCACCACCACCACCACCACCACCACCACCACCACACCCCGGCACCACAAACCCCCTGCACATTACACAACACACACCGCACCAGCACCACAAACACCATGGCACCACAAAGGATGCCCAAGTTCACGCCCATGGAGCTGACGGTCATGGTCGACGAGATCATCAAGGTGTACCCACAAATCTATGGGAACATGGTCCAGCACACACCACTAGCCACCAGAAACAGAATGTGGAACCGGATCGTAGACCAGGTCAATGCAGTCGGGACCCTGCCCAGGAACAGAGGTGAAATAAACAAACGTTGGAATGACGTAAAGAGCCTGGTCAAGAAGAAGGAGGGCAAAAACAGAGAGCTGGCTGCCGTCACTGGCGGAGGGAATCCCGCGCTCTTTAAGACCTTCAAAGCGTGGGAGGAGAAGGTGCGAGTCGTAATCCATCCGGAGATCCTCGCCGGATTAGCAGGGGGAGTGGAGGCTGGTAAGTACAAACTAATGTATACCAGCACACCGCTATGTACTCACATGCGCAACTACCATGCCACAGCTCCCAGGGACAAACACCCCCATGTCCAGCACACAATACACAACACATCACACACACATGCAACAGACACCACCACACACAGCCCAAACCGAACAACTGTAAGATGCGTGGGGACATGTGTACACTCAGCCAGCCACGTAACCACCAACAGGTCCCCAAATATGCCAGAAGCGCCACAACGAGCACCCACCACACCCATGTGTCCGCCACAGCTGCACTAACCGACAAGTAACAGGTAAGTGGCAGGAACACAAAGTGCAGTGGGTGGGAGGGTGGACAGCCCAAGTACAACACACACCAGGCCCCAGTCCCACAGCACAGCAAGGAGGAGCATCCCCCACAGCCACGTGTCAGCCACCGCAGTGCACAACGACAGCCGAAAGGCAGACATCACGGTCCACAGCAATCGGTGTCAGTGGGTGTCCAGCCACCCCCACGACCCACAACACCCCCCACCCCCACAGACCTGCAACATGGAGCACCCCCGCTTAGAGCCATGTGGCATCCAGTACAGTGCACGCACGAACAACTTGCAGGTGGGAAACTGGACAGGGCTGGATTACTGGAGGCATGAGGACCATAACACGACCAACACATGGGACATGTCACGTAGCACACGAACACGCAGCACCGCCCACCGTCACGAACAAGTGAACAATGTGCACACGGACATGAACAACAGACTCACACCCCACATGACCCATCACAGACATAGCAACACCCAAGGAGCCACGTCTGCATGCACAAGCCACACTGAATATAGTCCCACACGGCAGCCACTGTGCAACTCATCACACACAACCGAAACACCATTGAAGTCCTGTCCATGTAGCCCCTACTGCCTGTCAACCACACACCCCACAACTACGCCTATGTAAGACAAACAACACTAGACGCAACAGAGCGGAACAACATAAATGCACACGAACACCACTGAACCCATCAAACTCACAGACACACCATGCACATACAACATACCATCCATCCCATCCGTCAGCCCCAGTCTCATGAAAGGCATGTCATCCGCACAGCTGCCACACATACAGCAGTCACGCTAAGACACATGCCCATGACCAACCATGTGCCAGAAGTCAATTAAGCGCACGACACACTGTGAGCAACAACACACAACATGGGCCACACCCCCCCGAGCACTGCAGTGATGCACATGGCACAGGGCAGCACGCACACCAAGGAGATGGGACAACTGCAATACGTTGGCTGGCACACAACTATCACTCACTCATAACGATGCGTCCAATGCCATGTCCAGTAATCACAACAGACAGCAAATATGCAGGCCATGTCAAGCATGCACACACCTCAAACCATGCACTGTCATGCTGCCACAACACATGTCACGTTCGGCACCCATGGCTCACAGCATGTACCCCAAAAGCATATCCCCTCCCAAATGCGAATCTGGGGCATGGCCCCCATGTTGCCATATGCGTTCCTAAGCGTTCCATTTGAACCCCAAAAGCATATCCCCTCCCAAATGCGAATCTGGGGCATGGCCCCCATGTTGCCATATGCGTTCCTAAGCGTTCCATTTGAACCCCAAAAGCATATCCCCTCCCAAATGCGAATCTGGGGCATGGCCCCCATGTTGCCATATGCGTTCCTAAGCGTTCCATTTGAACCCCAAAAGCATATCCCCTCCCAAATGCGAATCTGGGGCATGGCCCCCATGTTGCCATATGCGTTCCTAAGCGTTCCATATGAACCCCAAAAGCAAAGTACAAACCAGACCCAGGATGGGCCAGGAGCCCGCATACACCAGAGTCACAATGAGTAGGGGCACAGCAACACACCCATCGGCATGGCCAATCCGTCCCATGCCACATGTGCACAGCACACAGTCCCATTGCCTAGCACACACAACTACAGATGCCACAGCCACACACTCGCCTCCGGGAAACCCATGTACGAGATTGCACGAACTGCCAATGTCAGACGACAAATACATACTTCGCCAGGTGCAACACAATAACAAATCTCATTCCCTCCACAGGTGACGAACTGCCGGATGCTGGGGATGGAGACAGCAGCCAGCACAGCCAGCCCACAAGCCCCCAACGAGGACACACGGATCTGGAGGATCTGTCCTCCTCTTCGGACCCGGACCACCAAGCAGGCCCATCTGGTGTGGCAGGGCCCAGCCGCTCCCCAGGACCCCTCCTACCCACCAACCCATCATCCAGGGATGCTGAACAGTCCCAGCCCCCTGCTGCCACTGTCGTTGCGGCCACACCCACGGTCATTGCGGCCACTACCACTGCCGCAACCGCCACCATCGCCGCACCGACCACCACCGCCACCACCACCACCACGTCTTCGCTGGCACCAGCCCCAGCGCAGGTGGTGGCCCGGCCGACTGGATCCACCCTGGGAGCCACAGCGAGGACCGTGGTGTGCAATGTGGCTAGTGGGCAGGCCGGTGGCAGCAGGACTGGTAGGAGGAGCAGGGTCAGGGAAACGCCAGCCTCCCTGGGAGCCATGCCCTGCCTCAAATGGCCAGAGTCCTTGGGGCCTATGAAGAGGCCCAAGGACAATGGGCCAGGTCAGCTACAGACACGCGTGAGGTGCTGGGGGTGCTGAGGTCCATGGACGCCCATATGGGCCAATTCGTGTCCCGTATGGACCAACTCGTGGACCTCATGGGCCAGCTGGTGGTGGCGGTGGGGTCACAGGCAAGGCCAGCAACACCACCTCCGCCACCACCTGCTAGGGCGCAGGGTCGGGCAGCAGTGTCCACTTCCCTGCGTCCACAGCCAGTGAGCACACCTCACCCACCACCAGCAGGTCGCCACCACACCCCCCCTCCCAAACGTGGAAGGGGCCGTCCGAAGAGGAAACAGATCTCCCGGGAGGACTTCGCACGCTCCAGTCGCAAGTGAGGCAGCCAGCCAGCCTTCCGCCAGCCTTCCTTGACCAGCCACTGCATTGACTTGCTCTACGATCCCACTCCACACAGCCATCTGGATGGCATGTGTGTGTTGGACTATGGACATAGAACCAGTGGGTACACCCTGAGCTTCACGCAGCCATGACCGACAGCTCATTGTCACTGCACGCACCACTTTTGTCATCACCTTACACACAATCACATGTCACAGTTTGTAATAAATGCACCTTTTTCACTAACTGCTGTTTGTGCCCTGTGTTTTATTTGTACGGAATACAACGGCCACCTTGGGCGGAAAGGCACCTGATGCGTGGCATGGCAATGGAATCCGGAGGGCCTGTAGGGACCTAGGGGTGGGAGACAGAACAGGAGCACATTCAATGAGTGTGTCACACACCCATCACACAGTACATGTCAACAACTACAAGCAATGTACACACATCGCACAGAGCAATAGGGCACAATGCCACAGTCACCAACAGTGGCATACTACCCTGGCCATGGAGCGTTGACACACTGCACGCAGTGAACATACGGCCACCCTGACACAGCACACACACACCTGCACAGATACAGACACATCATCCGTCGTACATGGACACTCACCGTCAAGTGAAGTAGCGGGCGATGAGCTGCTGGCGCACATTCCCAGCTTCCTCCTCTCCGCTGTCCACCTCACTCGAGCTGTCCTGGTCTGCGGGCTGGGGCCCTGGTTGATCTCCGTCATCCACAATGAGGGGGATCTGCTTCCGAATGGCCAGATTGTGCAGCATGCAGCACGCCACCACTATCTGGCACACCTTCTGTGGGGAGTACGCCAGTGCACCCTCGGTGCGGTCCAGGCACCTGAACCTGGACTTGAGGAGGCCAAAGGTACGCTCGACCACACGTCTGGTCCTCCCATGTGCCTCATTGTATCGATCGTCTGCTGGGGTGCGAGGATTCCTCAATGGACTGAGCAGCCATGCCCCATTCGGATACGCAGAGTCACCTGGGTGTGAGGGACACAGAGAACCGTTGCTATTCCAACTGGACAGGGGACAGCATCGCACAACCAGCACGCTACACCACTCCACATACTCACCGACAATACAGGCACGATCCTGTTGCATATTGGCCATCAGTCGTGGCAAGATGCTGTTGCGCATTATGTGTGCGTCATGTGCCGAGCCTGGAAACTTGGCACACACGTGGGTGATCACCATGTCCGCAAGGCACACCACTTGCACATTCAGGGAGTGCGTGTGCTTCCTGTTGCGGTACAGGTGCTCAGTGGCCTGTGGTGGAACAAGGCCAACATGTGTGCAGTCAATGGCTCCCACGACGTGTGGGATTCTGCCAAGGGCATAGAATGCACCCTTCACTGCCGCCAATTCACGAGCCCTGGGGAATCTGATGTACCTGTTTCGGCACAGCATCATGGCTGCCAGTACATCCCTCAGCACCTTGCTGAACATGGGCTGGGACATCCTCCTCCACTGCCCACTGTGTGCTGGAATGACCCAGTGGCGAAGAAATGCATGGCGGCCATCACCTTAGCCGTGGGGGTGACAGCAGTCGGATACACCCTGCGGGGACGGAGATGGGGCTCTAACATGGCACACAGTCGATGCAGGGTTGGCCTGTCCAGCCGAAACTTCCTGATAACCTCTGTATCGTCCATGTCCGCCAGCAATTGGTATGGGCGGTCAATGTTCGGTCTCCGCCTGGGTTAAATGGCAGAGGACACATGTCAAAGCAACACGACACATAGCAATTTCGCATACACATCACTGACATGACTGAGCAAGCACATGAGCCACAGCCCAGCTGTCAAGCTGGGACGGCACGGCCACAATACACTTACACAGGTCTCCCAACAATGGCAATGGCAAGTGAGACATACCACTGCCATGTGCATGCACATGGGGATCTAGGCCCCAATGACTTGCGGGGCGTGCTGATGGGGACTGACTGCATATTCGTCAAGCGGCAACGCCACGGCAACATGAGTGTCTGCTGAGCATGGAACTGCTTCCGAGGCTGGATGAGTATGGCACACGACGACGACGATGTGGGCACGGGCTGAGCGGCCAATACAAGTGGGACCTGTGGCACGAGGGGATATGAGACAGTAGTAGGTGTCAGCACTGCACCCTATGTACAGCACTGTACGGATCACAGCTCCCGAAACATTGACTGGTGTCCACATTGACAGCCCCATGCCAAGACGGCTGTGTGCTTGCAGTCACACGTCACAGGTGAGAGGTTACATTGCACGTGCCAGGTGGCAGACGTAAATAGTGGGAGCTGGCATGTGTGTGCATGTGTCTCCTGTTCAGGATCCACCAGATGGGCGCTGACTCTGTACTGAGCATTGGACACAGCATGTTCCGTGGAAGGCTTGTGTGTGTGGGATGGTGGCACTGGATGTGCCTCCGTTGGGTGGGGGGCCATGCACAGGGCGGGTACGTCGATGATTGCGCATTGTTGGTCACGGTGGGTGCACCAACTAAGATGTGTTGCCCTGTGTTCAATTCCTATGTCCGCATGATGATGGACTGTGGATGTGGGCAGACTACACATTGGTCGATGTGCTGTCTATATGCATGTGCCTTCACACCAGGCACAGCTGCCCCTGCACATGTGACCCCTGCTGGACTCGCTGCTGGGTCTGTGGAGCTGATGCACCTTCTGCGCGTGGGGCGGACAGCTCTCCTCACTTCCCTCATTGCGCATGTCATGTCTTTGCCGCAGGTGACATGGATCATGGAGGGCCCACATGTACGCGTGGGTAGGCTACACATGATTGTTCACTGGTCGCCACCCCAGTCAGTGTTTCGAATGGGAAGGTTGTCGTGCTGGTGGTATGTTCGATGTGGCGGATGGGCGGGCCTAGGTGCGGGCTTACATTCCGGACATGGGGGTAGTTGGATTGGCGACTAGTTGCAGTACACACGGGACACGTCTCTTCCTTTCCACATCTGGGTCATCCCTTGTACTAACTGACAGTGATACAGTCATCTTCGCCCCAGCCCTCATGTCCTCCCCTCGCCCCCCCAATATGCATGCTCACCTGCGAGGCTAGCGCTTGCACAGGCAGCCCCAAGCTCGCACCAGAGAGGGCACTTGACGTTGAGGACAGCGAGCAAGCAAAAGATGCCCGCTACGCTACGCGTTTTTACACTGTGCTACGTGCAATTCGCGTAGTAGCGCAAACTACGCAAACTACGCGAGCGTAGCGTAGTCCTACGCCCAGGGTTAGGTTTGCACACACTTAAATAACCCAATGCTCACTAATACACCCAGGAGAAATTCACTGAAAACACCAAAGGTTACAGGGAGGTTATAGTTGGGAAATAGATTTTGAAAAACCATAGAAAGTTACTGAAAAAACCAAAGGTTACATGGACGTTATAGTTAGGAAATAGAATTTAAAAAACCTTAGAAATTCACTGACAAAAACAAAGGTTACAGGGACATTATAGTTAGGCTAACATTTCACTCATACAAAACCAGAGAAATTCAGCAGTTATAGTTAACTGAGCTAACTATAACTCACAGCCCCGCAATGCACTGTTTATGACCTCACATATTACATCACTCATAACATGGCCAGTGACATCACTGATGATATCTCAAATGACATCACTGATGACATCATCTGCAGAATTGCTACTTATAATAAGTTCAAGGTGGTGGATAAATTGTAATGAAAGTTATAACTATGAGTGTCGAACAGTGGAGCGGTGTAGAGCTGAGTATAGTATAGTGGTGTAGAGTGGGATAAAGTGGAGTATAGTGGAGTGGAGTATACTGAAGTGGGTTAGTGTAAAGTGGAGTAAAATGTCATAGAGTGGAATCGCTTGTCGTAGATTATAGTGGCATGGAGTGCAGTAGAGTGGAATGGTGTTGCATACAGTCTAGTAAAGTGCCATAAATTGGAGTACTGTGTTGTACAGTAGAGTGTAGTGGGGTGCCATACAGTTTTGGAAAGTAATGTAGACTACAGTAGAGTAGAGAGGCATACAGTCTAGTTGATTTTTGTAGAGTGGAGTTGCGTACAGTAAAGTACAGTGAGGTAGAGTGTGACAGAGGGGATTGGCACACAGTGTTATATAGTACAATGGCAATGGCATAGAGTGGAGTGGTGTAGAGTGAAGTAATGGAGTAGGGTGGAGTACTGTGTCAGAGTAGTGTATTACAGTGGCATACAAAGAGTTGCGTACAGTGTCGTATAGTGTATTAGAGTATTGTAGATTAGAGTGGAGTAGAGTGTTGTACAGTAGAGTGAAGGGGTATAGACAGGAGTAATGTTTCAGAGAGTGCCATATAGTGTAGTAGAGTGTTGAAGAGTAGAGATGCATACAGTACAGAAGTGTGTGAAACAGTAGAAATGCATTGCGTGGATTGTTGTATAGTAGTGTCGAGTGAGCTGAAGTCTCATACAGAGGAATACAGTTAAGTAGAGCGGTGTAACATAGTGTGGAGTATAGTAAAAATACAGTGTATTGGTGTGTTGTAGAGTAGAGTGGCATGGAGTGGAGAATACTGGTGTAGCATAAGTAGTAAACTGTTATAAATTTGAGCGGGTTTCGTACAACATAGTGGAGTGCTGTGTCTTATAGAAAAGTGTCATATAGTGGAATACCGTGTTGTGCATTGCAAAGTACGGGCATAAAGTGGAGTATACAGTTGGACAGTGTAGTGTACGGGGATAGTGTGGAGTAAAATGTCTTGGAGTGCCATGGAGTGTGGTAGACATCTATAGACTAGAGTGATATAGAGTGGAGGAGAGTGTCATACAATGGAGCAGTGTAGAGTTGAGTGGCCATATACTGGAGTGGCGTACAGTGGATTACCATAAAGTGGAGTAGCATACAGTGTATAGCGTATAGAGCTCCCGTTTGCTGGAAGCGGAGTATTTACTTTTGCTTGGTGGAAGCTGTCACAGTTCCCGCCAAGCAAAAGCAAACAGCTGTCACCTGAGGGTGGGCACCTCTGGAGAGAGCAGGCGCAGGCCTGGGGGTGGCGGTCCCCAGAGCCATATATGGCTCCAGGAGGGGGTCCACATGGCTCCCTTCCTTTATTGTGCATGGGCCAGCTTTGGGGAGGTGGTAATCCCTGGGACTGGGATCCGTGTGGCCCTTCTATCTTTAATATTTACTGTAGCCCCAGGGAGGTGGTGGTCCTTGGGGCCTGGGGCTTGATGGGGTCTGCATGGTCCCCTGGTCTATTTTTTTAATTATACCCCCGGGCAGGGGGTGTTTCCCTGGGCCCGGGGGGTCCACAAGGACCCCCAATTATAATTTACATAAGCCCCTGGGAGGTGATTGTTGCCGGGGCCCGAGGGGTCCCCATGGCCCCCCTGGTCTATGTCTTTAATTCTAGCCCCAGGGAGGGCTATGAGGCCCCCCAATTATAATTTACATAAGCCTAAGGGAGGTGGTGGTCCCTGGGGCATAAATATGGCCTTCGAGGGGCTCCGTGCACCCCCCTCCATTTTTGAGAAATCTCTGCATGCCCCAGGGACCTGCACACCCGGGGGCTACATTAAAAATAAGCACAGGAGACTGCACTTGTTTTTTTTAAAATTCACAATAATACTTGTGAATATTCGTGAATTTCACTGTGAATTTTTAAAAAAATGTTTTTTTTGCCCTGACAATTTGGTTTCCATTAATATCTCACAAACTACTGAATGGATTTACACCATATAACTGAAAGCGTGCTCTGCGAACCAAGCTACCTTTGTGCCAACTTCAGTGTTCGGGCTGCCGGCCTGTCTGAAGACTCTATGCAAATTAACACAGGAAACATACTTTTTTTGACCCACTTTTTCTCGTCCCAAAACCTTCTATGCACAACTAAATCCAACTTGACACTTTTTTGGGGGAAAATTTCGTGAAGATTCATCAAATGGAGCCAAAGTTATAGGCAAGTCACAACCCACTTTTCCTATGGAAGCATGGTCCTAACTATAACTACCTACTGGCAGTGCTTAGTTTGTAAAATATGAAGTCCAGGTGCTCAAATGTTTGTTGGAGGCCACACCCACTTTCCCAGGCTCCAACCACTTCCTCCACGGGCTCCACCCACTTACTCTATTGGCTCCACACACATCCTCCACTGGCACTTATGAAAGTCAGATGCAATACCCGATCTGAATTTCAGAAAGGGAGCCTTCGGCCTCTGAAGCAAATAAGTTAATAACATCTGCACCTAGACAATTCACTTCATATAGTGCTATATGAGTGGTTCAAATATTAGCACCATAAAACGTGATAACTTTTTTTTATAGTGCTTGCTAACTGTGGGCTTTGTCACTTTGATGTACTGTAAATACTAAGTGTTACTATTCAGTGGATCTACTTCAGAAGAATGAATGACTAAGTGTGAAGAATGAAGCTTACACATATATGCACCCGTCGCAACAGGTAGAGCATATCTCACTGAGCTATCTTCCCACTAAAGGGGTGTTGGTCACAGTTCAGGCATGTAACTTATACTTAACTTGTGAAACAGTGTCACACCGTGACATACATTCCGTGAACGTGATGCTATAGGAAAGAGAGGAGGAGGTGTGCATTTAGAAAGAAAAATAAGCAGTCTCGGGGGCAATTGTGTAGACAACTGGAGTTTTTAACAATACATTGAAACACAAAAAAGGACATATGAAACTGAGCTAGTAGGAGAGGGAATGCTGAAAGATCATCCATTTTGAGGAAAATGACAAGGCGAATGCAAGCTAAGGAGTGAGATAAAAGTGACAACACATTTAGGCTATAGAATAGTCAGTCCTTTCCCTTAGATATGTTGAACTGAGCTACTCTAACTTTTTTCAATAAAAAAGACATTGTTGCATGACACTTCTACTAACAGGAAAAGAACGGGACTTCATAGGGCTACATTTTCCTCATGTGCCGTCAACTACATGTTATGTTATGTTAAGATAACTTGTAGAGCGCACAGCTGCCCCAGCAACGGGGCGTCCCGGCGCTATAGCAAAAGAGAGGCTCAAACTGCGAGTATCCCAGCCTAAGAGGAGATAGGAAGGACCAGGAAAGACAAGTAAGACAAAAGAGGGGGAAGTCTAATGAGGGAACAGATGGGTCTTTAGCGCTTTGCGAAAGGATAAGTAGTTGTCCATACTCCGGATATGAGACGGAAGATCGTTCCAGAGCTTGGCAGCCAGAACGCGGAACGAGCGACCACCAGCACGGGCCCTCTTAACCCGTGGTATAGAAACAAAATGTTTGCCAGTAGAGCGCAAATGACGCGAGGGAGTGTAGATCGAAAGCAGGCCGGATATTATACCGGAGGTGGAAGATTTCAAGATCTTAAAAGCAAAGCAGAGAGATTTAAACACCAGCCGCCTCTCCATTGGCAGCCAATGTAGCCGTCGAATGGTGCTAGAGGTGGAACAGCGGCTGGGCATGGCAAGGAGAGTTCTGGCGGCGACATTCTGGACCCTCTGAAGTCTTGAGATCTCGGTCTTATTGACCCCAAGATAAAGCACGCTGGCATAGTCCAGTCTAGATAGGACAGATGCTTGCACAATAGTCTGCCGAATGGAGGGGTCAAAGAAACCCAACATGGGTCTAAGACTACGCAGAATGCCAAGACATGTCGCCGCCACCTTCTTGGTTTGAGCTTGGAAGCTCAACGCCGAGTCAACCCATACACCCAGATTTTTCACCACCTTTTTGGAATGGGGGAGGTCCCAGGGAGGAGGGCCACCAGTGCTCGCTCCACAGCTCATGATCCTTCCCGACCAGCAGGACCTCAGTCTTGCTGGCATTGAGCTGTAGGCAATTGGCAGTCAACCACTCTGCTACATCCGCCAAACCACTCTGAAACTTGGCCGCATCATTTTGACAGTCAATGGAGAGGGCGACTACAAGTTGAGTGTCATCTGCATATGACACAATCGTCAGCCCTCTCCTTTTGGCTAGATTAGCCAGCGGCTGGACATATAAGTTAAAAGTGTCGGGCTTAGCGCAGAGCCCTGTGGGACCCCCTGATGGATGGAATACACCCTAGATGAAAAAGGGGGAGCCGAGACTTGGAAAGACCTGTCTGAGAGAAAAGAAGTAAGCCAGGTCAAAGCAGCGCCTACAATGCCGGCCTCCTTAAGTCTTTGAATCAGGATCTGATGCGAGACCGTATCAAAAGCGTGAAGTAATATCTGGATATGCATGAGTAGTTGATTGTCACAGATTAAGTGAAGTGCCAACTTTGTGTCTCCGCCCCCCTTACTGACACAGGTGAGGTGACCAGATTGTCAAAACTACATTCATCAGCATGGAAATGGGAATTTAACGTGGCTTGTGAGCCTAAGATCTGCATTTTTCTAGTAATAATGCATGGAAAATTAATGCATATTTTACACACAGTCATCTGTGTAGCGTAAACTGCTTAGTAATAAAATTGTTTGCCACTCTGAGTTATATCCTGGCATCACAAGGACGCAGCCCCACTGTTCAAAAAGGACACGTAAGCAGGGCATGCTGTGCTGGAACCAAAAACACTATACGACTTAAATTAGGATAAACTGTGTCAGAACACCAGCACAATCTGGGCCGTATGACTACCGCATCAGAAGGACTCACAGGCAAGAAGATCCGTGGACTCTATCCCAGTGCTTAATTTGTAAAAGGAATGAGTGAGAGTGCCCACAGCTGTTGATTAAAGGTTCGAATATTCTATAGTCTTTATCAAGCTCTTTGATCGACAAAATATGCCCCAAGAAAATAACAAACTCGAGAATGTATCCTATGTAAATCAAGGGCACTGTTAGCACTGACTGCATTAAAAAGCAAATTTGAACTAAAACTAAACGTTGGAAACAAAATACACATGCAACACCAGCACGTTATTTATCGGTTAAATAAAGAACTTCAAACAGGTCTACGGGTATTGGTATTTTACCTCCGTGGGCTACAGCAAAATGGGTGACAGAGAACTGCCTTACTGGGGAAGTTGGGGGAGGGCAATATTACTGATTTTCTAGCCCCGCCCTGCAATTTTATCAAGAGACTAAGGCAAATGTTGTTCTTCTCCTTTTCCATGTCGAGTGCCACCACTTGCCCAGGGTCACCATGAATACTGCTTGCAGCTTCGGCAGACACTCTCTCCTTCCCGGGTTCAAGCGCACAGCTAACCCAGAGCAGCCAGTCTGTGCTATGGCCCCACCAGCCGTGTAGATGGTGGGGATCGAGGCTTACCTTGTGCAACCACCCCGAGAGGAGAGGAGACTGCCAGGGAAGTGGAGCAGGCAGCTCAGAGGACCAGCAACATGACGGCTCCCGAGGGTCACTAGGGAAAACAGGTATTAAAATACCAAAGTACATCCGAAAAAGATGAAACAGTGCACAGAAAAACAGCACTTCCGATGTAAGTCAATGATTAGATAGAAAAGAATACAGACAGAAAGGGATTAAGGCCCTGCCCTTCCAGTCTCACGGCCTGGGGGATTGCACATGGAGCCTGGCGCCGCCGCCATGATTGTTCGGAGTCCGAGTCAGTTCATTACAAATTTACCAACCACGACCACCACGTGACCACGCTAAAAAAAAGCATCATTGGTTTGGTTACTTACCGGGTTACTGCATTTATTAAGAAGAGGGTCTGCAGCTGCACACTGCATATATGACAACCTCGCTGCTTCAAACAATAGTGCAGTCGACATTGTGCTGAACTGCCCGTACATTGTAACTCGTGCGTGTGTGCCGGGGGCGGGGCGTGGAATTTTAAAAAGGTTACGCACGCTGTTGGGGCTGCTGCAGCCCCACAGGACCAAATCCAGCCCAATTAGTGGCCCGCCCACCAGCAACACTGATTGAAGACAAATTGGCATGGATTTATTGCCGGCAGAGCAGCACTCTTCACCGGGGACTCAGGAGACAGAGTGCGAACACTGCAGTCGATTATATTTGTGTGACACACGACGTGCAGTCATTGATGTCAGTTGGCACTCAGGTGTAGACCCGGCCCTGATAAAAAAGTGCCAGTGCTAAGCACCGGAAAGCACCGGCACAAATTAAGCACTGCCTACTGGCGATAGCCAGTAGGTAATATATATATATATATTTAAAATGGTATGTTTTAACTGACATATTCACCTAACTATAACGTACCTTTAACCTTTAACCCTTTAATAGATATATATATTTCATTTCACTGAAAAAAATAAAGGTTAAAGGGACGTTATAGTTAGGTGAATATGTCAGTTAAAACATACCATTTTAAATATATATATTTCTTTTCACTGAAAAAAATAAAGGTTAAAGGGACGTTATAGTTAGGTGAATATGTCAGTTAAAACATACCATTTTAAATTAACAAAACTACTGAAATTCACCAGTTATAGTTATCTCTAGTAACTGTAACTCGTGCCCTAAAGTAACTATAAATTGCCCCTCCGCCATACACAGTCTTGTTATCGATTATGTAATTTAAGATTTTGCAGTGAAGTTATTATAATGATGTCATGTCATGAGTTATGTAATATGTGAGGTAATTAGCAGTGCATGGTGTAGGCGTAAGTTATAGTTACTTTAGGACACGATTAATAGTTACTTGAGATTATTATAACTGATGAATTTCAGTGTTTTTGTTGATTTAAAATTGTATATTTTAACTGAGATTTTCATCTAACCATGACGTCCCTTTAACGTTTGTTTTTTCAGTGAATTTCTAAGGTTTTTTTAAGTAAAGTAAGGTACAATTACAATTCCTAACTATGTCACTTTAACCGTTGTTTTTTCAGTGAATTTCTATGTTTTTTAAATGTAAATTAAGATGTCCACTGCTGTATGCAGGCCCTGCGCCCAACCCCTGCTGGCGTCCGACCCCGGAGCTTGCACGGCTGACCTGTAGCAAGGCCCTGTGCCCAATCCCCTGCAAGCGCCTTACCACCTGAAGTACATGGCCTTTGGCCGTGCGCGGTTTGGGTGAAGGGTTTGGCATGCAGCCAAGCACTACGTCCAACCCCCCGTGAAGGGCATAATCCCCAGCACAGCATAACCTTCAGCAATGCGCAGCTTGTGGTCGGGCGCAGACTATGCAATGTTACAATATAAAAGGCGTTATTTTCAGTAAGGCAAATTTACTGACTTTGTCAAAAGGTTAGAACACCAAAATATAAAAAGTGTGTCTATTGGCTTTATCTAGGGGTCAGCTTATCAACCTATATTAAGCATACCTATTGTCTTTATCAAGAATTCACCAATTATTATAATTAAATGTATTTTTCATTAATTCACACATTGCAGTGTTTAATAAAGTGTCATAAAAATTATATTGAGGTCTTATTAAAAAAACATCAAAATGTCTTTGATTCTTTCTTTTAGTATTTCTCAGGCCACAAACTGAAGCCATAGAAACAACCACAAGCTCCATGCACTCCATTTGAAGAGCATAGAGCTCCAGCTTGAAGTGCTTTAAATAAATATAGTACTCTCTCATGGGTTCATGGATTTAATGACCCAGGAGACTTACTGTTTTTTTAATGTTGCTGGGGGAGGTGCTGCTGCACTCCATGCAGCCCCCCACAACATTAACAAATGCTTGGCGATGCCCCTAACCCTTCTAAGGGCACTGCCAGGATTAAAAAGAATTAAATAACAAGCCTGTGCCGGGCACTATGCAACACTCCATGCCGGAGCTGTCAATAATAAAAGAGCGGCTCCTGCCACTCATATATTATTCTTTTATTTTCTTTAAATGTTTTAGTTGTCCCGTGTCCACCTGGAACACCCACATCTTTCATTTTTGTTGGAGGATGCAGGGGAAGCCCCACGGCCCCTGTGCCCTTACTGGCTCCCCTGGAGAGAGTCAGACATTTTCAAAAATATTTGTGGGTGCCCTGGTGCTCACCCAGGGAGCCAACAAGCCAACTTTAGTAAGGGGCTGTGGGGAAACCCAGGGCCCTCGCACCTCTGCTGGCTCCTCTGGTGGGAGCTGGACACTTTTTAGGAAATGTTTGTGAAAGTTCATCAAATGGCGCAAAAGTTATAAGCAAACCAAAAAATGCTTTTACTATGGAAACGTGGTCCTAAGGAAAATTAATCAGTGGATAATATAAATATATATATATATAAATATATACATGTTTCAAGACACAGGGAGATTAAGTGATCTGCCTGGAATCACAGGATGTTGAGACAAAGCCAGAACTCAAACCTGGCTCTTCAGTTCCAAGGTTGGCAGCTTCGGCCGCTAGGTCACATCTCCTCCACTTTATATTGCACTACGTACTCCTGTGGGGTAGAAAACCTTTCCTATTCTCACTGGACTCCTTGGATCCCTTTTTCAGAGTACAGAGTTGGTGATTCTTGTTGGCTTCTCTAAGAGGTGTTGGGAGAGCTACTTAAGATACCGAGTCATGCTCTAAACGTGTTGCGGTAAGTTGGATGCTATGCATAAGCATAAGGAGTTGCTGAAAAATGTGAGCTTTTATGCGGTCCCCAGCAGATACACACCCTTTTTGAGGAGTTGTCTCTGTTTCCTGTATTTCACAACATTTAATATCTATAATTGATGGCTATGGCGGCAAGGAGAGGTTATTTGTTTAGATAAATAAAGTTTTTCGCCTTTTTATCCTGTTTCTTGTGTTTAATCTACATGTATTTTCGTTATGGTTTTATTAACTGAGTAAATACACTTACCTATACTTAAATTTGGTGTATTGACATCCTCAGAATTGGTAATTCTATTGCAGTACCTCTGATGTAGTGATAGCTCGATTCAGTGGCCCTCCACTGCCGTGTAAGCTGTGTCGCTTTTTTTTTTTTTTTTACATAAATTGGGTTTCTGAACCTCGCTGGAGGTTATCTAAATGTGCTCTTATGTGCAAGGTTTGTATATAACTGAGTTTTAATTCCTTTAGCAGGGCAGTGCCCTTGGCTATAGCAACACAAGCAGAAAACCTCGTTCTCATGATTACCCCTTCAAATTGTATATATTTTGACAGTTAGGACAGCAAGCACTCTCTAAACGTTCTGTCACTTAACATCACAGTCACAAAGAAGTCGTGTTTTTTTCTTTCCAATTGTACTAGAGCGCTTACTTGAAATCCCATTAAGGATCTGACAAGGTAAATGGTTGCGTTAAGGAACACTGGGATATTAGCATCTGGCATGTGAAAAGTTAATGGTGAGATGCTGCTATCTGAAGGCGTACGCAAGACTGGCAGAGCAGTCAATGCAAGCCAGCATTACCACCGTGGAATCCCCTCCTGCACACAGTGCGAGGCGTAGGCAAGCAACAGCATCAGACCCACTAGCGGGGTGCACAAGTACTCAGTATGACAATAGAAAACTGCATGAAAGCTTTCCTTGCGTAGTTGGAGACCAAATCCATGTATCTGGCGTATTCTCTACTTAGTTCCATCAGAAGGTGAGTATGATGATGAAATGTGGAGCTCAATTTTGGCAGGCAACTTTGAATCACGCTGGGTAAGAGAGACAGTCCTTCCGGCAGTGGCTTCTCCTCTGCTAAGGTGAGGAGCGTCGCCCCACTGCTCAAAAGGAAAAATAAAATGATAACGTATCGTTATTATAATTTTATTTTTCCTATTGAAGTCAGAGGATCGCGGGGCGGGGCTGGCCCAAACAGGCATAGGAGCGGTTTGCACACCTCTCGTGCCGGCTAAACAGTCCTGTGCACTTTGCATCTTCCCCACCAGGCTTGCTTTACACCGCCTGGATAGGAACATGCAAAGCCTCCCAATCCCCGTCTGAGGGTCCACCACGGTGCTCAGACCAATCACAACGCTGCACAAATACAATCCTAACAACAATGCAGACACCATTGCACCATTGTTTGCTTTGGCTCTAGGCACCAAATTGTGTGCTGGCTGAAAGGACAGGAATACGCCATATATTATAATTCCTGCACATTCCTGCCCTTTCCTTTTGACACAGGACAGCACAGCAAAGTGACTTGCTGCACTGCCCTGTGCCAAAAACTCTGTAAATGAAGCCCTACGTGTTTTCTGAACTTTTGATTGAGGACTCATTAAATAGTCCAAAGAATCATTGACTGTATACTGAAGCTGATCTTACCAGGGGGTTGGGAGGAACTCCCCTATGACAATTTTGAAATATAATTGGACTACATTGCGCATTTTATCTATATTTATTGGCTTAAAAGTCTTTGGCAGATCTGAAGGAGCACTCATTAAACATTCCAATATTTTTTATGCGATCTTCTCAGGGGTATTAAGGGACTTACTCTAAGGAACAGGGCAACAATAGCAGAAAATGGACCAAAAGTCTTATTTTTCTATAACGTAGCTAAAGAACCATAGGGTTTTAATTGCAGAGATTTCACATTATATAGGTGTACAAATTGACACGGTCGCCTATAATTTTTTCAAGGTGGATATGGCAACTTTCAACACCTCCTATTTCCAAGTAGATTTTACAACATTTATTATTACAAACAATTGGTTTGGAGACAGCAGTGGGAAATTAACTTACAGAGATTTCATATTCTAAGCCATTAGATAGTGGAGCTATCCTACAGGTTAAACACATTTCACAGGTTCAGACAGACAGCCGATATATCCACACTGTTAGACTTATCTTAGGAGCTCTGGCCTCAGACAACAGTTCTGATTACAATCTCACAAGAATGTGTTTGCTATGTTATGCTATGGTGTATGTTATGTTTTGTTATGCCGTACTATGCAATATTATGTGCATACATTTGCATGCCAATAAAGATGACAAAATGTCTCAAAATGTATCAGAATATAGCAGCAAGTGCACACTGCCACTGGTCAACAATAGCAGCAAGTAACCTTTGGCACCAAGGACATAATATCAGAGTCCCCAACTCAGCATAAATTGACACTTATAGACCAGCTTACATTTTATTTTAGAAATTCTAAATTTCATCAACTTTATATTTTTAGGAAAAAGGACACATTTTATTCATCAATTCTATTTGTTTTGTGTGCTTGATGGCCCCAAACTAGACTTCCTATTTGTTTTCTAATTGTCTTGGGTTACAGGAAGTCAGAAGCCAACGGATAGATGGGAGGGTAAAGTTCTCTTTTGTTTGGTGATCATTTCTGTTAACCAGAGCACTAGCTCATGACATAAGGGCTGCAAGGAGGAATACAGATGAGGAGGTTATGAATGAGTAAAATAATTAACTTCTCCTGAGCTTCCCACCACAGAAAGAATCCTAAGATGTGAAATCGGTGTTTATCGCACTGATTACTGCATGTTTTGCATTTATGTCTTTGCATTTTATCCATATAGACTTCCTCTGTCTTCTAATTGTTGAAATTCATCCGTAAAAAACGTGCAGATTGTATAATTGATGCACAACTCAGAACTCCAATCTGTGTGCAAATATGCATTTGCACATGGGTCGGAATTTAAAACACAACTTTGAATCGAGGTGTAAATAAAGTCCGTACGTTTGTAGTATGGCCTCACAGTACTGCAGGGTTTGAGTATGTTATATTGTATTGTGATTGTAGTAAGACAGTGCCTCATTAACTCCTAATAAGGTTCCAAAGCACATTTTCAGAGGGGTAGCATACTATTTAGTGGAGTGCCTTAGATGGAGCAGTGTGTGTGTTTGTCATGCGGCCTATATGGGGATTTTTCTTATATCATGAACTAAGATCAGAAGTATGCACTTAATAAGTTTTGTTGCTATGCCTCTGCATAAATTTGAAGAGAAAATTAGTATAAGATAAGTTTCTTAAGCATTCAATCCTAATTGATGGACAGAAATATGAGAGTTCAGTCTGGCCTGTGTTCAGAGTGTTTTGGTGTGTGGATATGGCTGAAACTGCTGAAACTGTGTCATAACCAAGAATGTATCTGTGCTTATACATGAGTGTAAGAGAAGAGCGGGAGGATCGACATGGCCACACAAGGCAAGGCAATACCTGCCATCTATGGAGTGGTTTCTGTATATACAATTTGTACCACATAGAATACGGGGATAAGAAAGTGCACAGAGATGATGGGAGTTACCCTTGGGTGGTACAAACTATGGGATTCAGGTAGTTATGAGGCCCGGCAGTGCATCTAATCAACTCCAAAACAGCCTGTCTGGAACGAAAAGGCCATATGAACTTCACAGTATAGCAGGCCTTACAGAACCTACAATACACTTTGTTAAGGTAACAATTACCTGAGATCAGGAAAGTAGAAACGTTTTGGAGAGCTGGGGGGTTAATTAGAATCATTGCTAAAATCTGATGACAGAATATATCATTTTTTTCTTTCAGTTTTTATTTAAATTGTTCCTGATATTATGAATGGGTTCAAATCATTAAGAAAAGAAAATCAGCAAATCTGCCAGGTATGGACATGGGTTAGGAAATTGCTATACAAATAAAAATACAACATGATATCGCTCCTTCTCTCAATTACATTCTGATAGAATCTTGCATTCTCTTTCTTTTGTTGAAGTTAAAGTGTGGTGAAGTACCTCTGATTTGTATTTGTAGATGTTGTTAGTGGTCGTTAGTGGATGTGATAACAGGACCTTTCATCCTTGTTGATTTAAACATCCCCAGGCACTTTAAGTAGCCAACTATGGCTCCAATTAAAAGTTGCACACTACTCACAGGGTGCAAACTTTTCACAAGTAACTATCAGTACTGTGGAGTAACAACCCACCAGTACCAAGCAAATACCAGTTAAACCCCAAAAAATGGGGTATTATCCTGCAGACTTAGATTTTTCTGTAAAGTAAAACACACAGATTTACCAACTGGTCGAACAGGTGGTACAAGTTTATGAGGGGCTCTGGTTAAAGTGTTCAGGGAGCTGATGAAAGAATGGGCTGGAGTGGGTGGACTTGGCGGGTGAAGAAAGGAGTGGAGAAGGTTGGATGACAGAATGCATTCCTGTGCTTTGTCTGAGGTTTGAGCAGGTGTCTTGCAGGGGGTCTGGCCTACAATGCAGCCTTTTCCCTTTGTGGAGTTTACCTGCTGGATTTTCCTGCTGGTAAAATCAGGTTCAATGTTCCCATACCCAGTAAATCCATGTGCAGGTGCACTGCACCTCTTGTAATTGTATGTAACAGAATTCTGCACTAGAACTCTGTTTCGTGCCGTTCCCAATCTGGTCCATGCCTTTTATGGGCACCTTGCAAGCGGACAGATTAGGCACAGAGAGCATGAAACCAAAAGGTACAAGAAGCAATGAAAAAAAACACAAAGCCTCCTCTGCATGTTGTTTCTCGGATATGAATTTTCCTTGAAAAAATGAAAATACAAGGGGCGCAGCGGCCGGGAGAGCATCAACAGAGTCGTGTCTGAAGACAGTCTTAATGTACATAAGCTTTGGCCATTAATATATATAGTTCTTGAGGTATAATAAAACGATTACACATTCTTGTAAAGCATGTAGATCCGGGCCTAGTCATGAACCATAAATACAACCATCTGATAAGGGGCACACAGGTGGCTCTCTGCCTGGTGGAGAGCTAGTGTGGGCCAGTGTGTATGTGTCCAGATGCTTGGCATGGGGAACGTGTGATCACTGCGTGTGGTGTTCATGCTGTGTTCTGATTGGCTGAGTGTTCCTAACTATATGTGGCATCTGACTTTGTGGTATTTTGGGAATGTGCACCTTTGGACAAACGTGTTTTATTGGGTCCAATCTCCTCAGACCTGTTTATGGTGTAACTGCCTAGCTGTGGGATTGATCAGTGTTTTCCCTGTTTGCATGTTTGTCTTTGGGTTACGTGTAACCCCACCTGTCACCTATCAATGGGTGGGCTTCGGTCGCAGGGCCTGTCTGACCATGTATCTCTGAATCTGGGTTGATGGGGAGGTCATCTCGGGGCATTTCGACAGCAATGATATTAGTTCGTTATTACGTGTACATATAACATGGCGATCATTGATATCATATTTACCATCATTCTCATTATTATGCGTACATTTGTCATAGTGTATCAACATCGTTTTTACTGGTATTGACATTGCTATGCATGCATAGATTATGGCGTACATTGATATTGCATTTATTGGTATTGACGCTGTTATGCGTGCTGATATCATGGCGTACATTGACATCTCATTCACTGATATTAACATTGTAAATGGCTTTGGATGACTTAAGTGGTCGAAGTGTGTAGTATCTAGTGGGAATGACATTCAGAGTATTTTTAAAATTTACCATAACAGTTCCCATATATTTTGTTATAAAGCAACTGTTCCTGAATGGATAATGCGGGCCTTTCGGCACCTCTCGCTGAAAGGGAAGGGATTTTCTATGCTGTGGAGCCGAGGGAGAGACAGCGATAGAACAAACAAGCCTTCCAGAAATGTATATGTATGCAATTGGTTAATCAGCACATCTATAGGTTGCTTGGGAGTATATTTCTTCAATTGACAGAGTCATTTGAGGCTTCATGGTGACTAAAATGTATTCTTTTTGAGAGATGATGTAAGGATGTAATCAGCTGAGTTCTGGTTCTGCGTTCTTATAAAAAGATATTTGCACTGGGTATGGTATGATTGTGTATTACTAAAAAATATACATATATTTAAAAAAAACTTGTTTATCTAAAAATTTAAATCTCTTTGCACATTTTGCAGCAGCCTTATACTGGGTGTAATACCATTTTAAAAGAATGACTTGCATACTTAAAGTACTTTCCTTGTAGCACTATAATGCACCTCACTGTTTCCCATTGTGCCAGCCAGGAATACAGAACTGTGACTGTCTGCTTACACACACAGACATCTGCAGTGATCGCATCAATCAACAGAGCTTTCATAACATAAAGGAATGCATTTCCTATCCTTTGCTTTCAACTTGCAGTTATTTTTCATTTACGGTGTGTGCATTATATTTCATGTGCACTTACCAAACGGTGAAAGTCTAGCAAAATAGTTGCAGAATATTTTGTTCTTTTTTAGCCACTTCCACGTTCCCATTGTATTCGGGATCAGAGTTCCTATACTTTAGTTAGGTACTTTAGCCTATGGATGACCTAAGAAACACTGTTTGAGGCTGTCATTGAGGCCTCATCTCCAGTGCAGTCCACCATACATCACTTAAAGCATTTTGTGTGTCCAAGAATCTGCAGCAGACTAGGCTAAAACACCCGACAATGGCCAGACTGGGGAACCAAAATGCTCAAATCAGCCCCGCTGCCGCCTTCTCCTCGCTCTATCTCTGTCTTTCCATCCATCCTCTCTCTCTTTTCTCCCTGTCTGATCTCTCGTGCTCTCTCTCTCCAGCCTCTTTTCATCTCTCTCTTGAATCCCTCTGTGCCTGCTACAGTTAACCTTGGGGAGCTGGGGAAAGTGACAGACGTACCAGGAGTGGCCTTGAGCTTTCAAAACTGGGCTCCAAAGGCTCCAACCCACTTGGAAAATGTCCAATGGAATAAAATGCCTGTTCAGCCCTGCAGGCGACATGGCGAAGCCCTATAAGCCCAATGGGTGTTGCACGCATAGATGGATAATGCTAAAATAATAGGGGGGACACAAACCAGTGTATACTCAGGAGGTAGAAATAACAATTCAATGCCAGTAAAATGGCATTCCTGTGCTTCCATGCAAGACAAAATCATTAATTGTTGGTGAATAACAATTTTGAAAGTAATATTTTTAATATCCAAGTTGCTAGATAGTTATGTCCCAGAATGTGCTAATTTGCCTTTAGACTTATTGGTTTTGAGAGCTGTGTTCAACTTTTTACACAGCACCGTAGTGATTTTGGATGCACTTGAGCTAAAAGAAAGTTGTTAGAATAGTCACATTAATTGCTCTGCCTGTGCATACAACTTACAGAGAGCCCAGTCAGCAATAAGACTGACAATTACAGAATGTTCTCTCCATGGAAAAATGTACACTTATAATATTAATGCAGAGCTGAGAAGGGGAGGAGGAGAGACGGTAGCATGCATGGCCCATGCAGGAGAGGCCACATTAGGGAGAACAGATAAGTGTTCTGTGTACGTGAGAAGGGTGTAAAAGTGGGGTGAAGGGAGAACCAGTCTACCCTAAGCAGTTAATTTATAAACATTCCGTGGCGGGGCAGTAAGGGAGAGGCCAGAAGCACTAAACATGGCATAGAGGGGAGAGAAAAATGACGTAACTATCCGTGACGTCATCTACTGATGCAGGGAGGGGCTACCTATGGATCAGAGGGGTGGACATGTGAAAGCTGACAGTGTATCAAGTCAAGTCAAGAAAAGCTTTATTCGATTGCTCTTTTTAACAATCATAAAAGCACATAAGAAAATTATACAAAGCTTTCAGTTTATAATAAGATAAAAATAGAATAGATGTTTAAGAACATATTGAAAAGTGATATACAATTCAAAGTAATTAAAAACAAGGAATGATAAAATGACAGTGCGTCCAAACAATCTCGCTCCTTATATCACAATGCTTTTCCTTTGGCAGAGCACTTTCTTCAGATACATACATATCCTCCAGGCTATATGCTCATTCTCTAAAAACTGCAGCTTGATTAGAGCCAGGCAGGATTGCCTCACCCCCAAAGCTTTTAAAAGAGGAACCAGCCACACCTTTCTTAACCCCGTATACAATTTACAGAATAACTAAGTGGATAGTTGATTGGACCGAATGATTGTCACAGGGGCATAGTTGTAATTCACGAGCCCAATCGTTCATTTGTGGGAAAGAGACAAATCTGTGGACAATCCCCAATCTAAACCTCGTTAATAGCAGTCTGTCATATCCACCAGGGACAAATGCTAAATATGGCTGCATGCTAAAAGTGGTTAAAACCATCTGATGCTGCTGAACACTGGACTTTAAGGTCTCCCCAGACAATCTTAACATATCCAGCAACTGGAGACCCTCCTTTCTTAGATTCTTTCTGGAAATCGACTGGATAGAACTTGGGTTAGTAAAATATTCCGGATGACCTAGATCTCTCGTAAACTCTTGTACATACTTAACCCACAGGATCTTTAAGGCCCCTTCAAATTCAGGCTGTCCCGTAAGATCTCCCTGTTTAGCTTGGGCTGTTCTTTTGTCTAGATCCTATGCCAGAGGAGAATGGGTTCCAGTCTTATAAGGTCAGAGTTGAATGGGAGTCCCAGCTCAGCATGACAAACATATGTGGAGGTACTGGGTGGAACTGACAAAATATACTTTAAAAAGGTGTTCTCCACTAATTGTAACGGCTGTGTACCAACAAAGCCCCAGACCCCCGCTCCATACATTGCGGAGGAAATGCATTTTGCCTTATAGATATGTAAGAGTTCTCGCGGCGGTTTCCTACCCAATTTTTTTGAGAAGGTGGCCAGAGCTGTTGTAGATCTAATAAACGCCAGCTTTTTAGCAGTAACAGCTTGGGACCATAAATCGTTCTGGTTAAATAAAATACCAAGATATGAGAAACTCTTGGTAGGGACTATTCTGTGCCCATCTACGAACATGTCCCTGGACCTCTGACTCCCCCGTTCACACCTCATTATGAAGGTCTTAGACGTGTTAATACTAAGACCAAGATCCTTCATAAAATTAAACAAATTAGTTAAAACCTTCTGGAGACCATTCTGTGTGCGGGGCATCAGTACAGCGTCATCCGCATAAAGAAGAGCAGGTATCGGGCGGCTACCTATTTGGGGAAAATCTCGACCATCCTTGAGGAGTGCCTGCCCTAACCCATTAGTATAAAGGTTAAAAAGGAAGGGGGCTAGGACACAACCTTGCCTAACCCCCCTCCTAATGGGGAAAGAGGCAGTGCACTCGCCACCCAAACCAAAGCGCACTCGTGCCTTTGCTCCACTATAGAGGCGCATGAGAAAGTGGATGATGTTAAGATCAACCCCCATGGTCTCAAGGATCTCCCAGAGTTTACGGTGCCTCACAGAGTCGAAGGCCGCAGTGAGGTCCACAAAGGCTAAAAACAATCTGCCCTTCTTCGCCCTGACATACTTCCCCACAAAGATGGCCAGATTTAAGCTCTGCTTTATTGTCCCTAGCCCCTCACGGAAACCGTATTGAATATAGGATATGATCTGGTTATCCTCTGCCCAGTCATGCAAGCGTTCCAAAATAATTCGCCCCACAACTTTGGCCAAGGAATCTAACAAAGAAATAGGCCTATAACAGGCAGGATC
This sequence comes from Calotriton arnoldi, assembly GCA_963921515.1. NCBI lineage: Eukaryota > Metazoa > Chordata > Amphibia > Caudata > Salamandridae > Calotriton > Calotriton arnoldi. The sequence continues at coordinate 210,838 of CAWUFW010005927.1, read as the reverse complement.
CTGACGGGCCCCTTTTTTAAAAACAGGGACAATGATGGATTCCACCCATGATGACGGGAATGAGGCCAGGCAACTGGCATTTATTACTTGTGTTATAATTGGACAGTGTATCATATATGCATACAAAATGGTGACGAGGAGAGAGGGCAGGAACAGTCCACAAGTCACAAAGGTGAGAGTTGAAAAAGCTGGCACAAAAGCATGCAATGTTACTGGGAAGGTATAAAACGGAGTGGGTGGAATGTTGAATGAGTGTTAGAAGTTAAACTCTAAACATTCATAGATTGAGGGAGGACTAAAGCAGCTGAGAGGCATTGGGGAATCTGGCAGTAAGACACATCAAGTATGGTAGGGTGTAGATGGCGGGGTAGAGTGGTGAAGAGGTGGGTGCTAGCAGTTAAAGACTTGTGCATTCCAGGGGGTTTCAGTAGGAAGAAGTAGTGCCATCATGGAGGCGCATAGGTGGTGGGTAGGAATACCCAGGTAGTTGCTTGTATTTAAGCAATAAGTGATCAATGGTAAGGAAACGGTGCAAAGAGGAGGCAGCCAACCGAAGGACACAACAGAGTCTAGATTGGGACTAGAAGAAGCATGCAGTGTACAGATGGATATTTTCCAAATCCAATCTCTTTGTTAGTTATTATGGTTCATAGTTACAAAGTCAAAGTTTTGTTTAGTTTTATGAGTTGGAAGCATCTGTAGCTCTCATTTCAAGATAAATGAGGAACGGATTGTTGTGAGTATGGTGGTCAGGCAAAGAATCCAACAAACAAAATGTTCTTTTAGGTTTCTTTTAATCCAGTAGGTATGAACCTACAACAGCAGGAACACCCTAGCAAGGTTCAGGAACTGCAGGATACCGATCTAGCCTGACAGTTCTCAGAAACTCCTGACTATTCCATATAATACAATTACCCCAGTACAGCTACATTCTACATATTAATATCATGCTATTGAATAATTCAGTGTTTAATTACCTCAATACTACATCAACCCCCTTCTTTACACAAACAAAACTTAAAAATTAAATTACCTAAATATAGTAAAATATTTAGACATCCTATAATCCTGCAGTGTAACAGGTAGCCTGCAGTCCTAATATAGTAAAACATTTAAGACAGTTTATAATCCTGCAGTGTAACGGGTAGTCTCACAATTCTAATATAGTAAAACATTTAAAACAGTTTATAATCCTACAGTGTAACGGGTAGTCTCACAGTCCTAATATAGTAAAACATTTAAAATAGTTTATAATCCTGCAGTGTAACGGGTAGTCTCACAGTTCTAATATAGTAAAACATTTAAAACAGTTTATAATCCTGCAGTGTAACGGGTAGTCTCACAGCCCTAATACAGTAAAACATTTAGGACAGTTTATGCCCAGAAGGGCATATAAATATCTATCTTTACCAAGGGAAAGGGGAGGATTGGCCCTACCAAATATAAGACTGTACTATTGGGCCACTACTCTTTTATTTAATCTAGCCCTTATACGAGAAAAGCCAAGACATAGTACTACTGAAGAAGTACCGACCCCAATAGAACTTACAATGGGGGTAGACGAATGGGGTTGGGTTTGGCAATTTTTGAATGCACAGTCATTACAAGAAAGCCCGTTTCAAAACCTTGCAAGGGGGGCACAGAATCATGAGGTCAGTTCGGAAATTGTTAGGTCTGGGTCGCCTGAACTACTATACACCACTCTGTAATAACCCCAATTTACCGGAAATTTTCAAAGATCCAATTATCAAAAGATGGCATGGTGCGGGTTTGACTAAGCTCGGTGATTTTTATTCTCCAACTGGTATAGCCTCTTTCAAAAATCTTAAAGAGCAGTATGAATTAGATCGGAGGGATTTCTATAAATATTTGCAAATCCAGGATTTTCCAAACAAGAAAGGTGGCGGTCCAATAGGTTTTGCCAACAATAATATAATAGATAATTTAAGAAAGAATAAAGTTTGATCTATTATCTACTCATTAATGCCGGATGACATGGAAGCTCGAGCATTAAAGTGGAAAGCGGAGATAGGAATCCCGGAAAATCTATTTTTTCATTCAGCTGAATTAGCACAGAATATTTTAATTCCGGCCCGGCTCCAGGCTCAATATTATAAATCTTGCTTTTCACTATATTACACCCCAAAAAAGATTGCCAAATGGGGGACTGGGAGAGGAACCCTTTGCCCCCGGTGTGCATTATTTCAGGCAGATCTAAGTCATATCTTTGCCTCCTGTGACGCTCTAAGTAAATTAAAACAAGAGATCTCCAAATTCCTCAAGGAGGTGCTAGAGGCTGACTGTTTCCTCTCTCCGACCTTGATTGGACTTGGGGTGGACCAGGAAATGCAGGGGAAGCCAGGAGAAGAATTTGTGTTTATCGGCATGGCGATACTTCGCTTATGCCTCGCTGGATCCGAATCCCCCCGGGTTTCACCAGTGGCTTTCTCGTCTACTAGCAAACTATAATTTCGAAAAAGCCATGTATGCAAAAAGGGGACTGCGTTCCTGAACTAAAGGCTTAAAAATCTGGGCACCGTTGACCAGATGGATTGAGAAGAATGGGTAAGCTGCGAAGCCCATCTTTATTTCTTTAACTCAAAAACTAAAGATAACAGAGTGAGGCCAACTCTTTGTGGGTGGGTTGGGAGGGAGGGCTGGGTTTCCTGGGTAGTTTAAAAATAAACAAGTGGGAAAAATGTAGTGCATAACTTTCTTTTTCTTTTCACTTTTGTGTTCTTTTTTCCAGCTTTCTTGTGATAATGAATTGTAATTATTTCATATATTATTGTTAAATTATGCATTAATAAAAAAAAATTAAAAAAATAGGACAATTTATAATCCTGCAGTGTAACGGGTAGTCTCACAGCCCTAATATAGTAAAACATTTAAACAATTTATAATCCTGCAGTGTAACGGTTAGTGTCACAGCCGTAATATAGTCAAACATTTAAAACAGTTTATAATCCTGCAGTGTAACGGGTAGTCTCACAGTCCTAATACAGTAAAACATTTAAAACAGTTTATAATCCTGCAGTGTAACGGGTAGTCTCATAGTTCTAATATAGTAAAACATTTAAAACAGTTTATAATCCTGCAGTGTAACGGGTAGTCTCACAGTCCTAATATAGTAAAACATTTAAACAATTTATAATCCTGCAGTGTAACGGGTAGTCTCACAGTCCTAATACAGTAAAACATTTAAAACAGTTTATAATCCTGCAGTGTAAAGGGTAGTCTCATAGTTCTAATTTAGTAAAACATTTAAAATAGTTTATAATCCTGCAGTGTAACGGGTAGTCTCATAGTTCTAATATAGTAAAACATTTAAAACAGTTTATAATCCTGCAGTGTAACGGGTAGTCTCACAGCACTAATAAAGTAAAACATTTAAAACAGTTTATAATCCTGCAGTGTAACAGGTAGCCTGCAGTCCTAATACAGTAAAACATTTAAAACAGTTTATAATCTTGCAGTGTAACAGGTAGCCTGCAGTCCTAATACAGTAAAACATTTAAAACAGTTTATAATCCTGCAGTGTAACGGGTAGTCTCACAGTTCTAATATAGTAAAACATTTAAACAATTTATAATCCTGCAGTGTAATGGGTAGTTTTCCAGTCCTAATAAAGTAAAACATTTAAAATAGTTTATAATCCTGCAGTGTAACGGGTAGTCTCACAGTCCTAATATAGTAAAACATTTAAACAATTTATAATCCTGCAGTGTAACGGGTAGTCTCACAGTCCTAATATAGTAAAACATTTAAAACAGTTTATAATCCTGCAGTGTAACGGGTAGTCTCATAGTTCTAATATAGTAAACATTTAAAACAGTTTTTAATCCTGCAGTGTAACGGGTAGTCTCACAGTTCTAATATAGTAAAACATTTAAATCAGTTTCATATCCTGCAGTGTAACGGGTAGTCTCACAGTTCTAATATAGTAAAACATTTAAAACAGTTTCATATCCTGCAGTGTAACGGGTAGTCTCACAGTCCTAATACAGTAAAACATTTAAAACAGTTTATAATCCTGCAGTGTAACGGGTAGTCTCACAGTTCTAATATAGTAAAACATTTAAACAATTTATAATCCTGCAGTGTAACGGGTAGTTTTCCAGTCCTAATAAAGTAAAACATTTAAAATAGTTTATAATCCTGCAGTGTAACAGGTAGTCTCACAGTTCTAATATAGTAAAACATTTAAACAATTTATAATCCTGCAGTGTAACGGGTAGTCTCACAGTCCTAATAAAGTAAAACATTTAAAACTGTTTATAATCCTGCAGTGTAACGGGTAGTCTCACAGTTCTAATATAGTAAAACATTTAAACAATTTATAATCCTGCAGTGTAACGGGTAGTTTTCCAGTCCTAATAAAGTAAAACATTTAAAATAGTTTATAATCCTGCAGTGTAATGGGTAGTCTCACAGTTCTAATATAGTAAAACATTTAAACAATTTATAATCCTGCAGTGTAACGGGTAGTCTCACAGTCCTAATATAGTAAAACATTTAAAACAGTTTATAATCCTGCAGTGTAACGGGTAGTCTCACAGTTCTAATATAGTAAAACATTTAAAACAGTTTATATTCCTGCAGTGTAACGGGTAGTCTCACAGTCCTAATATAGTAAATCATTTAAACAATTTATAATCCTGCAGTGTAACAGGTAGTCTCACAGTCCTAATAAAGTAAAACATTTAAAACAGTTTATAATCCTGCAGTGTAACGGGTAGTCTCACAGTTCTAATATAGTAAAACATTTAAACAATTTATAATCCTGCAGTGTAATGGGTAGTTTTCCAGTCCTAATAAAGTAAAACATTTAAAATAGTTTATAATCCTGCAGTGTAACGGGTAGTCTCACAGTCCTAATATAGTAAATCATTTAAACAATTTATAATCCTGCAGTGTAACGGGTAGTCTCACAGTTCTAATATAGTAAAACATTTAAGACAGTTTATAATCCTGCAGTGTAACGGGTAGTCTCACAGTTCTAATATAGTAAAACATTTAAAACAGTTTATATTCCTGCAGTGTAACGGGTAGTCTCACAGTCCTAATATAGTAAATCATTTAAACAATTTATAATCCTGCAGTGTAACAGGTAGTCTCACAGTCCTAATAAAGTAAAACATTTAAAACAGTTTATAATCCTGCAGTGTAACGGGTAGTCTCACAGTTCTAATATAGTAAAACATTTAAACAATTTATAATCCTGCAGTGTAATGGGTAGTTTTCCAGTCCTAATAAAGTAAAACATTTAAAACAGTTTATAATCCTGCAGTGTAACGGGTAGTCTCACAGTTCTAATATAGTAAAACATTTAAACAATTTATAATCCTGCAGTGTAATGGGTAGTTTTCCAGTCCTAATAAAGTAAAACATTTAAAATAGTTTATAATCCTGCAGTGTAACGGGTAGTCTCACAATCCTAATATAGTAAAACATTTAAAACAGTTTATAATCCTGCAGTGTAACGGGTAGTCTCACAGTTCTAATATAGTAAAACATTTAAAACAGTTTATAATCCTGCAGTGTAACGGGTAGTCTCACAGTTCTAATATAGTAAAACATTTAAAACAGTTTATAATCCTACAGTGTAACGGGTAATCTCACAGTTTTAATCACTTTCTCCTTTCACCACTCTGACATTTTTCTTTATCAGAACCCAATCATTTGTTTTAACTTCAACATTGATCACATTCTTTATACAATCATAAGATTGTTTCTGCATAATTTGTTTTGCTCTCAAGGAGTGTTCCTCATCAGTTCTCAAATAATCCTCTATCAATCAATCAGGGGGTTTATATAGCGTGCTACTCACCCGTGAGGGTCTCAAGGCGCTGGGGGGAGAGGGGGCGCGGCGGCTCTGGGTCAGTCGAAGAGCCAGGTCTTGACGTCCTTCCTGAACGTGTGCAGGGTGGGGGAGCGTCTGATGTTCACAGGGAGCTCGTTCCAGGTTTTTGCTGCGATGTAGGAGAAAGCTCTCCCACCGGTTCTCTTTCTGCGGATGCGGGGGACCTCTGCCAGGGCGAGGTCGGTGGAGCGGAGGCTCCTCTTGGGTACGTGGAAGGATAGTCTCTCATTGAGGTAGTTAGGTCCGATGTTGTTGAGGGATTTGTAGGCGTGGGTGAGGAGTTTGAAAGTGACCCTCTTCTCGAAGGGGAGCCAGTGGAGGCCACGTAGCTGTTGGGTCATGTGCTCATGGCTTCCCGAGGATGAGTCTGGCTAGTTTGTAGTTTGCGTAGAAGAGTTTTGTTGATTCCGGCATAGAGGGCATTGCCGTAGTCCAGTCTGCTGGTTATGAGTGCGTGGGTGACGGTCCTTCTGCAGTCGGGGGGGATCCATTTGAAGGTTTTGCGGAGGATGCGAAGGCAGTTGAAGCTGGTGGAGGCGACGGCGTTGATCTGGCGGTTCTTGGAGAGGGAGGAGTCAAGGATGATGCCGAGGTTTCGAGCGTGGTCTGTAGGGGTGGATGGGCTCCCGAGGGCGGGTGGCCACCAGGTGTTGTCCCAGGCGGTGGTGCAGGGTCCGAGGATGAGGATCTCGGTTTTCTCTGAGTTAAGCTTCAGGCAGCTGTCCTTCATCCAGGCTGCCACGTTCTTCATTCCTTCCTGGAAGCAGAGTCTGGCGTCTTCGGGATTCTTCGTGAGCGAGAGGATGAGTTGGGTGTCGTCGGCGTAGGATACGATGTTGAGCCCATGCTGTCTGACGATGGCGGCGAGGGGGGCCATGTAGATGTTGAAGAGCGTGGGGCTGAGAGATGATCCCTGGGGTACTCCGCAGCTGATTTCCGTGGGTTTGGAGAGGAAGGGCAGGAGTCGGATCCTCTGGGTCCTGTCGGAGAGGAAGGATCGGATCCAGTCGAGGGCGGCTCCCTGTATTCCCGCGTCGTGAAGTCTGGTAGCGAGTGTGCGATGTGAGATGGTGTCGAAAGCTGCGGAGAGGTCTAGAAGGATGAGGGCCGCGGTGTGTCCCTGATCCAGTAGCATGCGGATGTCGTCGGTAGCTGCGAGGAGGGCGGTCTCGGTGCTGTGGTTGCTGCGGAATCCAGACTGAGAGGCGTCCAGGATGGAGTTCTCTTCAATGAAGGCGGTCAGCTGGGTGTTTACGATTCTCTCGGTGACTTTGGCCGCAAAGGGGAGGAGAGAGATGGGCCGGTAGTTTTTCAGGTCCGTAGCGTCAGCCGTTGGTTTCTTGAGGAGGGGTTTTACCTCTGCCCGTTTCCAGTCGTCTGGGCAGATGCCTGACCTGAGGGAGGCGTTGATGGTTCGTCCTAGTTCGGGTGCGATGGCGGCGGCGGCTCTGTGGAATATGTGCGGTGGGCAGGGGTCCGTTGGGGCTCCTGAGTGGTTTTTTTTCATGGTCGCGGTGATGAGTTCGATGGTCGCGGGCTCCCAGGATGTGATGGTAGGTTTGTCGGCGAAGGTGGGTAGGGGGGTGGTGTTCGTCGTTGGTTCGCTGAAGTTGTCGTAGAGGGCCTTGATCTTCAGATGGAAGTAGGAGCTGAGCTTGTCGCAGAGTTCCTGGGAGGGTGTGATGTCCGTGGATTCGCAGGTCGGTTTGGCGAACTGCTGTATGACGTTGAACAGTTCCTTGGCGTTGGATACGTTGGTCTGGACTTTGTCTCTTATGAAGGTCCGTTTGGTGTCTCTTATGCGTTGGTGGTAATCCTTCAGGGCGCTCTTGTGGTTGTTCCGTGATTCCGTGGTTCCCAGGTTTCGCCAGGATTTCTCTAGGCGTCTGCAGGAGCGTCTGACTTCTTGAAGTTCTGCGGTAAACCAGGTGGCTTTTAGAGGGCGTTGTTTGGCGGGGGCGGAGGGGTGCGAGCTTGTCAGCGCAGTAGGAAATCCAGCGGTGAAATTCCCTGGCTGCGGAGTTGGTGTCGTTCGTGGTGATGGGGGGGCTTTGACGGAGGGTGGTGCTGAGGTGTTCCTCTGTGACCTTGCTCCAGTTCCGTCGTGGTGGGTGCGGGGCGGGTTTGGGTGCGGTGGTGGTGTTGAAGGTGAAGTGGACGCAGTGGTGGTCGGTCCAGGGGGGTTGAGTAGTGTGGCTGAAGCGGATGTTAGTCCCTCCTGCGAAAATGGGGTCGAGGGTGTGACCGCTCTGTGGGTGGGCGTGTTGACTCCCATTAGCGTTCTATACCCAACCAGGTATTAATTTGGTTTTAGCTTCTCTTCCTAGGAAACCTTTGAAAGGTGACACTTCTGTAGTGGAATAAGGGGTAGTCACATATGCCCAGACTTTGTCCTAAAAAAACTAGGCCACATCCATATGAGATACAAGAGCATGCGATTTGCCTTTTCTACGAGGCCTTTGGAAGAAAGACTGTATAAGGCAACCTGCAAGTGTTTTATATCCATATTATTTATAAATGCATTCATTTCTCCTGATGCGAAATGCTTGGCATTATCTGTTACTAGGTCCTATGGGCAACCCAAGAATGTACAAATGAGTAATAAATCCACTTCGAAAATTAGTCTATTAACACTTAAAAATTAAACAATTAACAATTAAAACATTTTATCAGTAGGACGTAAAGTGAAGGGACCTGAAAAATCCAAAGCAACTTTATTCCAGGGACATATGGGAAGTGGTACAGGAAATAGGGGTTTGTTGGTTGTTTTCCTTTGTTTATCGGAAACTATGCATTAAGGGCATTCTCCAATAAGGACAGATGCAGTTTTGTCCATACCTGGCCACCAGAAAAATAGTCTTAGTTTTTTACAAGTGGCTGAAAATCCCAGATGTCCATCATGTGCTACAGTGGCTATACGTTTGAGCAAGCCAGAAGATGGAACAAATAAACCCTTCCTTAAGAAAGGTGAGCCCGCTAGTGCCTCAGTTTCAGGTCTCCTGCATTAGGAGGTGGGTGGGGAGACAGCGTCTCCAATGTTACATAATGGTTTGTGTGAGGAAACCGATTCTTGAAATAAATCAACAGATAGGGAATAGAATTCCTGACAACATGTCATGGATTTGAACTAGGGCACAGTTGTCAGATTAGGAGTGCGGAAGGAGAGATGTCTGGACTGACTTGTGGAATTTTGTTTGTGCAGTATTCTTCAAACTTGAGTCATTTTCTGTTGATTGAGGGATTTGTTTTTGCACGTAATGGATTGAAAGCATGACTAGTCGCCTCTCAAAGCTTCCCTGGACAGTTTATTTTTATTGTGTCAAGTTTGTCTTTTAGATAGACGACTTTTACATGAATGAAAATCTCTTACTCATTCATCCTGACAACTCAAAGGTCTGTCAAGTTCCATTTGGTGGAATTTGGCCACACTTTTCCGACTAATAGGGGTTTCTCTCTCAATGATATGGCACATTGAAAACCATTAGGTGAATTGCTTTAGCTTCTCTTTTTTTATTCTGAGGACTCATTCTTCAAAGATGCCCGCCATTGTGTATCGGTAAGATGCACTGAGAGCACTTATATCGTCATTTTCCTTTATCGGACGTCTTGTGCCTTGTTGCCACACTTTTGATGCCAATATTTCTCCAAATCCTGACGCAGTAATGCTCACTTGTCAGGGTCAGTGGGTGACCACATATGTTCCATGCTGGCTAGTATGTTGGGCAGTTGTTTGAGACAGACAGTTGGCTCTGTTGAGGAGGGACTTTCTTGACGAGTCCTGCCAACATCTAAGAAGGCAGTTTTAAGACTGTAAAAGAGACACTATAAGATAATTCCTTATCATGCAATAAATCTGAATCGCCATTAATGATATTCCTTGAAATGGAATAACTCTTCAACAAACACCTTAAAATTAAATTTACGGTAAAATGTAAATCTAATGATTGTAGTTTCATGTTTCTTGCCATAACTGTTAAAGAGGAAGGTAGGGATGGTGGTTAGACCCCAACTCGTCGGTGAATTTTAAATTTCTCATTCAGATTTTCAGGTTTTTGAGCACGCTAAAGAATTTGTTTTCCTCATTATAATTGGCAACTCATTGTAGAAAATAAGACTGTTAAATTTGTCTTGGTATATTTCAATTTTAATGCTGTTTACTGACACTCTAAAACGTCTGAAAACGTGAATGTTATTGTTTTTTCTTCTCGTGCGGTCCCTCTTTTCTTGGGTATAGTCAAGTGTACATTGTGACTTGTGACGTGATTTAAACTAGGAACATTTTGTCTGCTGATCTCTAAACTGAACCCAGCCTGCCTTTAGCCTTTTCAGTGACTTGATGGAGTGGAGCTCAAACTCCCTCTTTCGTGTTGCTTATACCTTTCCATATGGAGCCCAACATTCCATTTGCTCTCTCAGCAGCCTTTCAACTTTACATTTTCAGAACATACTTCTGCCATTGTCACGGCCTTACAGCATTGTGGGCTGACTGGTGAGTGAATTTACATGTAAAGGTGAACTTTCCTGTTGTCTACTGTGATTTTGTTGCGCTCTCCCCCTTTTCCTATTTGTGTGTGTCTCCTTATCGCTGTCAAAGTCTTGTGTCTTGTTGCCCCGCTGGTGATTTTAATATTTTTCCATATCCTGATGCCATAGCTTCCACCTGTCGGGGGTCAGTGGGCACACCACACTTGTTCCATCGTGCCCAGGGTAATGGGTAGTTGTCTGAGATGCTGTGGTAGCTCCTGCACTGAAGCGGAGGAGCGTTGCCCCGCTGCTTTTCAGCAGTGTGAGGAAATATAAAATGATAATAACTCAATGTTATTATCATTTTGTTTTTTCCGGACGGGGCAGCTTCGTGAGGCGGGGTAGGGCGGGTCTGCTCTGTTGACAGAGCACAGGAGGGAAGTAGTGGTTTTCACTCCCTAAGTGCGCATGAATGTTTGGCCGGCCGTCTCGGGCCGGCCAAACTTTCATGTGCACTTAGCATGTTCTCCACCCAGGCTGCAATACAGCCTGGGTGGAGAACATGCCCAGGCTCCCAGTCCCCGTCTGAGCGCCGAACCATGGCGCTCAGACCAATCACAATGCTGCATTGCAGCGTTGTGATTGGCTCAGGGGAGCCTGGGTACTTCCTGAGTGATTCCTGTTCCGTGTTTCCAGCCAAGGAGGAGAGACACGACGAGGAGGATGCGGCGAGGAAGATGCCGTGAGGAGGTAAGTTTAATTACATTTTTTATTTACCCCCTTGAAGGCCCTCCCTCCCCGCCCCCGCCACCCCCAATCCGTGCCGGCCGCCACTGCTGAGATGTATAGTTGGCTTTTCCGTGCGGTTTGGTTGAGGATTCTTAACCAACCTTTTGAAGGCAGTTTTAAGACTGTGAAAGAAACACTATAGCTTAATTACTTATCATACAATAAATCTGAATCACCATGAAGGATATTTCTTGAAATGGAAAAATTCTTCAACAAACACCTTAAAATTAAAGTACGGTAGAAAATTAAATGGAACCGTTGTAGTCTCATGTTTCTAGCCCTAAAGGTTAAAGAGGTATTGCAGAAAATGCCATTATGGTTAGCACCGTCTTCTGCACTTCGTAGACTGGTCCGGTTTCATAGACTATGATTCATTTCGTCTGAATATCTCTCATATTAAACAACCAGCTAATATTTTCCTAAAAGAGTACCACACTATGAGTAGTTCAAGAGTAGGCCGTGCATCTGAGACTATATCAGTTTCTCCCTCTTCCAGTGTCTCAATATCTCAGTGTCATGCAATCTAATTTTTTCCCTGTCACAGAGTCAGTGTTTTCCTGATCATTGGTCTTTTTATCCCTGTTGCAATATCTGTGTATTTTTGTAGCGGAGACTGTGTCCTTCCTTATTCATGCTATATTATTTATTACTTTCCTGCACACTGCACTTTTGTTTAGACCTATTATTCCACCTAGACCATAGAGAGGACTGCTCCTCCTCTTGGTCATAGAGTGGACAGGTTAGCGGTCTAACTCTAGCTGCATGAGCTCGCCTATTTATGGCGGCTGTAGCGAGGACGCGCAGTGGATGCGTGCAGCGGGCACGCCACTGGCACGCCAAAGGCAAGCCCGTCTGCGCCCGTCCGTGCCCGGCCGGGACCAGGGGCCAGGAACCCTGTCCAAACTTTTCCACAGTACCTCAATCACTTAAGGTACAACTCTGATGAACTACGCCAGCTCAGGCCCACATTACTCCTGCAATGCTCACATTTCATTGATCCTGACAATCTCCACAGCAGTATAGCGCACTGCCAGTACTGTGGTTTCATGCTAGGGAGAAACCTACCTCAACACTGAGTACACACAGGGAAAGATAGCACACTGGAAAACGGGACTCGTAAATTGCAGGTCCCTCCCAGGCCATAAAACTGAGATTGGGCTGTTTCTGGAAGAAGAAGCACTCAACATACTGGTCATTACGGAAACCTAGCTGAACCAGAGCTCTACTCCTGATATTATCATGGCCCTTCCCCCGGGTTATACCATTAGCAGGCAGGACACGGTGGGAAAACCAGGTAGGGGAGTGGCCATCATTCACAAAGCTCAGGTCACTTGCTCCATTATGCCTCTAACCTTAACCAACTGTGATGCCTTGCAGTTTAGAATTATACTTGCCCCCACTACCTCTTTTTCTAGCACGCTCATTTATAGACCCCCTGGTCCGTATTCAGCTTTTTTAGACGCCCTCCCAGAGCTCCTTTCCAGTTCTATCATAGGGAAAGGAGCTCTCACTGCACTTGGTGATTTTAATATTCACCTGGATGACCCTGATAATGCAGCTGCCAACAGATTTTGCTCAGATCTCGAAGCTCTGGAACTCTTTCAGTTAGCAAACACTGCCACTCATGAAAAAGGGCATATCCTAGACCCAATCTTTTCTAATGACCCTAAGATCCAGGTGCCCAGCCCCATGGTCTCACCACAACTATATCTCCTTCCTCTACACCAAACCACCTAGTTAGACAATGCAGGTGGGTGACTTGAAGTCAGGCAGGCAGTGTCCGAGGGTCGTCCCAGAGAATTGGATCAATCTCCTAAAGTCTTACCCACCATCCCTCAGTGAATATCAGTGAATGAGATGTCAATGTACGCCATGATATCAGCACGCATAACAGTGTCAATACCAATAAATGCAATATCAATGTACGCCATAATCTATGCATGCATAGCAATGTCAATACCAGTAAAAATGATGTTGATACACTATGACAAATGTACGCATAATAATGAGAATGTCGGTAAATATGATATCAATGATTGCCATGTTATATGTACACGTAATAACAAACTAATATATGCTTCAGCACCCCATAAATCCTGCAATGCATTACAATATAATACAATGGAATACAATACAATACATTACAATACAGTACAACACAATACAATACAGTACAACACAATGCAGTACAATACAATACAATACAGTACAACACAATGCAGTACAATACAATACAATACAGTACAACACAATGCAGTACAATAAAATACAATACAGTACAATACAATGCAGTACAATACAATACAATACAATACAATAGTTGCCTTCTGGGCAGTGGAGCTCTTGTCTCCCCATGTTTTATCCTAATTGATTCTTCAAATTAGATGCCAACATGTTGTTTCTCACTTTAGTATCAGTAGTTAATGAAGTCAGTGCCTTTATAAATGGCTTTTGGGAGAGAACTATTGTGGTGGAGGGGAGATATGGGACAACCAGAAAATCTAGACTGTTAAAAGGGCCACTCCCTGGGTCCTTGTTGACGAGGGCCAACCAGGGCCAAATAGGGGCTATACTAACAATCAAACTTAGCCTGTTTGGCAATTTCTTGGGATGGTTTGATGATCTTGAATAAAATGTTGTTTGATACAATCCTGTATCACATGGCCATAGTGGTCAAAGGAAGACGTTAATGACTGGGATGTTTGGGCATGAGAAGTTTGAGGAAACAGAGTTAGTGATCCCGAGGTCTACAGTATACATCAGCTATATCTCTCTCTGCATTTCTAGCACAGATTGAGCAGAATGAAATGAGAAAAGAGAGTGCAGTAGATAGAAAAAGTGGTAAAGAAGGCCATGGATAGCCTGCCTTTTCAGTGATCAACAGAATGAGTGCTGAAGCAGAGAGACAGGAATGAGATTCTGGGTTTGGAAAGGGCCCGTGGTCAGCATGTAATGGGGTATAGCTCTCCCTGTATACAATGGACCTCTTGAGTGGTGGGAAGTAAAAAGAATGGAAAAACTGTAATAAAGGCTACAAATGATCATGAATATGTAAATGCTGGGAGAGGGAAAGGGATCAGGGGAGGTCACCTAATACAGTAGTCTTCAAACTTTTAAATGCTGCTGCTCCCCATGTAACAAAAAAAATCATGAGCCCCCTAAGCAATATTTTCACAGTCTATTAAATTGTCAAACATCAGGTCTGCCAGGCCTTATTAAAGTGTAACAATATACACAGTGGGATTATCAGAAAAAGGGGGAAGGGTTTGAGGAATATTTGGAATCTTTTCCCCTTTAACACCCACTCCCAGCCAAGATATACATGTCAAATGATGTTAGTGATGGCCCATTACAGAGAGGCTTACTGCCACTCATTTGTTCCACATAAAACAAAGCACTGTTATCAGCATGATGCTTCTCTTGGCCAGAGACTTGCGCCCCCTGAAATCAATTATGCCCCCCCGAGGATCCCGCCCCCAGCTTGAAGACCTCTGATCTAATATATTAAACATAAGGTCCTTCTGTCTCACCTTGTTCTGCTCCTTTGTATATTTATTCTCTTGAAGAATTTCTTTGTGTCTGGAAGCATCAGCTCTAAAATGCCATATCCAAGATCAGCTCATGTATCTTTTTAGTCTGAAATATATCCTACTTAACATGTGATAAAGCTATGCATAAACCTAGATTTACAAATCCTCCATTCAACGAGTCAGGATGGAGATGAAAGTAAAGTGGAAACCTATTTGCTAATATGTTTTACACTATTTGGCACTGGATGGATGCAGACCAGAGGCATTGTGTCAGATCCTGCTTTTCATTCACAGTGTCACTAACCTAGTCTGTTTCTTTGTCTCACACCCACGTTCTGAGGCCCAGGAGGTAAGGAGGGTAATTGTTCAGACAAAGGTGTGTGTACATGAGTGCACGTCCAAGTCACACAGAACCACCAAGGTGCTATGTGACTTGGACATGGCTGCAAAATTGCGAGGGCAATGTGAGTTGGGACATGGGGCCTGTTATTCTCTCCACCCCTACAAGAGAAGCAGTTGGTCCATAGCTCTAACTCAAATATCTTGGCTTAGAACAAACACATGGATGCTAAATCCAGGTGTATGGCTGCACCACTGTAGCGCTACATTGGTTGGTCTTCTGTGTCTTACTTATTCTTACTCTGTGAGCTATTAAATGCAACAAACTATAGATCATTTGAAGATTATTTGAGGATGTGGGAAATGGGTTGTTTTTTTACAGTGGACTTTCGAGTCACTGTAAGCAGTGGAGATATCCACTTGAACTGCACCCAATATAAAGTTTCTTCTTTGCTGTATCTGTTTATGGATGAGTAGTCTTGCTAGTGGAAGTAAATACTCCTAATACACTGCGTGTACTGTGATCTTTAGGAAAAGATCCGGATGTATGATATGGCACCAACAATGTTGGGAAGTAGGTTGCATTTTGGCTCTGATGAGGACCAATAAAGACCTTTGTAAAGCAATGCTTCCCACAAACTCCCCCATTCAATAATGTCCTGAGGTGTATGGGATCAACCCTCTGCTTGTTGCCGACCACATATAGCTTTTCTTTCAATGGGTCAGCATCCAGAAGCAGAGGCTGAGGTCAGAGTGGAAATGCCAACAGCCATTCAGACCCCACTGGTGGACATGATAAACCTGATGGAAGAATGGACTGCCACATTCAAAGAGTAGCTTGGATGTTTATACTGTCTCTTTACACACTCACTAAATGTGCCCAGTTCTCCCTTCTTTCCATTTTTATCCTCACCCACTCTCATTCAGCTTCCTCCCTCTTTCACTAACTCATCCCTGGGCCTATGTCTTATGCTCTAGCACTATCACTCCTTCACTTTCCTTCCTCCATTCCTCCACTCACATTTTACATCCCTTATTACTACTGTTACTATCTTGCACCCATATAGTATACTATATAAACCAGAAGGGTGTGTGTGTGTCTGAAGGCATTAGAAAATGTGGTACAGTCACATGTGAGAGCCTGCCTGAATCGAAGACTATAGGGGCGGAGATATATCTTTGGATTTCTGGGGACAAGATCAAGTAATCTATTTTTCGTAAGAGGATCTGACAGGCATTTAAAATCTGGCAGCATAGAACAGCCTCTTTTGTTAGGCATCTTAAAATGGAACTTCCTGTAGGTAAAGAACAACAATTCCAAGCATGTGAGCCGAAACACGTTTCTGAATCCTTGATGTCAAACATACCTGGGCAAGGCAGTGATGATGTTTAAAAGCCAGAATAGAAAGCCTAAAATAATCTAGAGGCGCGGGAAGCTAATGGAGCCATCTGCAAGCTTTTTTTTATTTTTTTATCGTCAACAAGGAAGCTTCATTACAAGTTATACTGAAATATCTTATACCATCCAAAAAAAAGATAAAGAAACAGATTTAGAGGTACGTCGCTTCACATATACAAACAAACCTATAACAATACAATTGAGAATAACAATCATAAACTTAAGACTAGCATCTAGATTCCTGTTTCCGGGAGGGACCCCTTCAAATTGAATATTACTCAGTCCCCCAATCCAATCTGATCTATTAATCTTATGTATCCAATGCCAAATGCCCCCATATAGTCTCTAATTTCATCAGGGCGTGAGTTCCTCTTGCCCTAGCAGGGGCTTTCTCCAATTCATAGGTCTCCCTTACTATAGCCCACCATTCACCTACAGAAGGAGGTTTATGAGAGACCCAGACCCTAGCAATAGTAAGTCAGGCAGCAACCAGTAAGATTGCAATAAGCTGTCTCAATCCTTGACTCTCTTCTTTATAGCCCAACATGATTTCCATGACTGTAGGGGGGGAATCTATCCCTAATCGTTGCCTCATCACCTGGCCTATCTTCTGCCAGAAAGTTTCTAACTCTGGGCAGGTAGCAAACATATGTACTATACTTTCAGCATACACCCCACATTTGGGACATTTTTTCCGGTCCCCTCCTTGACCCCCCTGAGCCCAACTAGCAATCTTCTCTGGGGTGTAGTAAAGCATGCAAATTGTACGCAATTGTTGTAATCTCAGACTAACAGAATGAATTGACCCATCTATAGTTCCTAATGCTTGATTGACAATTGTAGGGGTAACATTTATCCCCAAGACCTTAGTCCATTGTACAGCAAGCTTTTCACAACCATTCTATCTAAAATTGCTGAGGCATTGGTACATAATACTAATTACTAATTTCAGCTTCTCCACATGCAAGCAATCCCATATCTCCGAGCTAGACACTGCGGTTAGGGCCAAGTGTTTTAAAAAGTAATCCCTAATCTGGAGATACTTAAAAAACATTTGGCCAGGAAGATTGTAAAGAAGCTGCAAGTTCTTGAATGTGCTAAAACCATTACAGTCATACAAATCCCCCAAACATTGAAACCCGTCCCTAGCCCAGCGTCTACTGATGGCATCATGAAATACCTCTGGAGGCATGGGGTTGCCCCATAGTGGAAGCTTATCATGAAAGAGCGACAAGGTACATTTAACAGCCATTGCCCGCCATATACGTACACTATCCCTGATGGTCTTGAACCTAACCCTTTTGAAGTAATTAGGGTTGTTAGTTTTATATAGAAACATTCGACAGTCAGATCCCAAGACCAAACAATGAGAAAAGTTTTGATTTTCGGGGTCTAGGAGACTGCGGTAACGTCCAGCGAATGCTGCCCAATAATACATTTTAAAATCCGGAAAGTTGAGCCCTCCCTGATTGTATGGAAGCTTCAGTAGATCTATTGCCCGTCGTGCTTTTTTATACCCCCAAATAAAGCTACCTAACACACCTTCTAGTTTCCTAAGAAAGAGTTAGAAACATAAAGGGGAATAGAGCGACATAAATATAAAAACTTTGGGAGTACCTTCATTCTAATAATACTACACCTCCCTACTATACCAATTGGGAGCTTATGCCAATTTTTCAATCGCTTAGCTGTAACTTCCAGCAAGGGCTCATAATTCAAAATGGGTATGCGTTCAATCTGCGCCGAGATACGCACCCCTAAGTACGTGGCTACAGAGCACACACTATGGATCTGTCAGGCTGAAAGTTAGGAAGCACTTGTGTTTTTTTAACATTTAACTTAAAGCCTGACAAAAGACCAAATTTACTTGCTTCATCTTCAATAAGACTTAATGCCGTGGCAGGATCAGTGGTAAAAACGGCAATAACGTCCGCATAGGCAGTTACCTTAAGCTGACTTGTTCCTGATGTTAACGGTGTAATTTGTAGATTAGAATGTAATGCCCGTATAAATGGCTCAATATACAGGGCAAACAGCAGGGGAGAGAGAGGGCCTCCCTGCCTGGTGCCACATAAAATTGAAAAAGATAATGATTGTAAGCCTGCATATAATAGTTTGGCTTGAGGTTTATTATACAGAGCTTGTACCCATTGACTAAATTTCCCTCTAAAACTAAATGCTGCAAGTGTAGCCCACAAATAATCCCAGCCCACCCTGTCAAAAGCCTTTTCGGCGTCTAACAGGACCAAGCCCAGATTGCTGACTTTCTAGCTAGATTGAAGGCCCCCACTGCAGTATTGACATGAGCAGTGGTATCCCTGCCCTGGATAAAGCCATGTTGCTGGCTAGATACTAATCCGGGCATCATTGGGGCCAAGTCGTTAGCCAAGATTTTAGCAAAGATCTTAGCATCTGAATTAATAAGAGAAATCGGTCGATAAGAGCCGCACTCCTCTGGTGGCTTGTATTTAAAAAAAAAAAAGATATTTGTCATGTCCCAAGATTCAGGGATCCTCCCACTGGAACCAATATATAGTATAACCACCCCCACAGGCAAGACCATAATGTTCCCAGATGGAAGGGTAGATATTGCTTCAATTATTTAATTGTGCGAGATTTCATTCTCCAATAAAACCGAGTCTTCCTCACTCAAAACCGGAAGGCCACTACCCCGGAGATACAGCTGTAAGTCTTCCTCCTCTGGTGTTGTAGTTTGCGCATATAACTTTTGATAAAACCTGGAGAATTGTTCCACAATTGCCTGCGGATGTGTATGCAGGATACCATTTGTCCCTTTTATAGCTTTTATCTGAGCTTTAGCCCTGTTGTCCGCTACTTGATGAGCCAGCCCCTTCCCTATTTGTTCCCCATATTTATATTGTAAAAATCGGTGTTTATTGTAAGTCACAGCAATTTTCTCTCTTAAAGACCTGCTCATATCTGTCCTTGCATCTAACAGGGAGATATAGAGTTGATCTTGGTCACTAGCATCACTCCTGACCGCATCTGCGCGCTGTATTTCAGCGGCGAGCAATACTTGAACAGCAGCTCTACATACAGCTTTCCGTTCTTTGTTCTGCTGCCAGATATATTGTTGGGTGACCCCTCTTATAAACGCCTTCATTGCGTCTCAGACAACAAGAGGGGAGGCTGTCCCGATGTTATCCATAAAAAACTCCTCTAGTTGTTTATTCATACTGATCAAATACCCGGTATCCATAAGAAGATAACGTGGAAATGAGAAAGACCTAACTGTTTTACAATCGGTTTCAACCTGGAAGGACAATAGGATAGGATTATAATCAGACGTAAACCGAGGACATACTTCCATATCTGCTGATACCATTATATTATCTGACACCCATGCCATATCAATTCTAGAATATTGCCTGTGTGGGGGTGAATAGTACGTATAGCCAGGAATAGTTGGATAGAGTAACCGCCATGCGTACCTTGTGCAATGTAGCCGCCCCATTTCTAATATTGCAGTCTTCACCTTCCCCATCCTAGAAGTGGCAGCTCTACTCTTTGAATCAATGGAATAATCTACAACACAATTAAAGTCTCCCATGATCAGACGCTCCCCCTGCCAGTCTAACAGCTCTATATTTAAAAATCAAAGATACTGGGATCATCCACATTAGGGCCGTATATTGAACAAAAGATATATTTCCTTCCCTTTATCGATCAGCCAGAGTCTTAATTGTTCTACCATCAAACTTCTTGTCAACTAATATGGCTGTTCCCCTTATAGAGGCTCTCTGAGTTGTACACACAATTGTCTGAAACTCCAAATGCTTGAGAAGACCACGATCTTTATAAGCTAAATGCGTCTCTGACAATAAAACAATGTGAGGTCTATACATCTTTAGCTCCTCCCGAACAAGTTGCCTCTTAACTCCATTATTTAGGCCGGGTACATTCCAGGCCATACACCTAATCTGTTCCATAAGGGGTATTATTCATGTCTCCAAGACTTGAACTTAGTATAATCTCTTTACTAACCCTCCTAATGTACCTACTCTCTCTATTTTGGATATTGTACTCTAATGCTATTTCCTACCACCCTTCCAAAGTGCTTACACGCACCCATGTTGACATTTTCTTCTGCCACCCCCCTCAACCTACCCAGTAACACCCTCCCCATGCTCTGCCTTCCCTCCCTCCTTGTGTCGTAAAGGAGGAACCCTCTCCCTTGTAAGCTGCCGATAAAGTGGCAGCTGCAAGAGAACAGTGCACCCCCAGAGGCTCCCACACACCCTACCATACCCAATGTATCTATTAACTAATGAAAAGAGAAAAGCAAGAGAAGAAGAGAAGATCCAGAAATCTAAAAATCAGTAGCATTAATTGCCCATAATGAAAAGAAAAAAAAGGAAGCTAGATTTTCTTTCATAGTCAGTGCCCTTGGAAGTCCAAACTTCTTAAGTCTTGTTCCCGGCTGCCTCTAATTGCCATTTATTTAGAGCTTGCTTGTCCTCCTGTTCAGTGAGAAAAAATTGCGATTGTACCCCTTTAATAACTTTTAATCGTGCAGGCTCCTGTAGAAAGACCTGTGCCCCTTCAGCTTTCAGCGGATCAATGAGCTGTCTTAGATTCCCACGCTTGTCCATGGTCGCTCTGCACAAATCTGATCTCACAAAGATTGTCGGAGAATCAACATTCACAGGAGAACTAGGGCGGGCTTTCAAAGATATTGCTTGCCTAAGTAGAAAGTTACCGAAAAAAATCAGCAGTGGTCGTGGATAGCGAGATCCCTGCTTGTGCAACATGAGTGGCAATCTGTGCACGCGCTGTAATTGACAATCCCAGTCCCAATCCGCAAGGTCGGGAAAAGCCTTTTGAAACAGCTAAACAACATATGCGCGAGGATCAGATCAATCTTTGCCCTCCGGAACACCAAGCAACCTTCAATTATTATGGCGTTGCCGATTCTCTAAATCCTCTATCTTAGCCTGCATGGCAAGTATCTGACCATCATGCATTTGCACAGAGCTAACTGTTAGAGTAGTAGCTTCTTCAGCATCAGCAACCCTTTGTTGGAGTTCCGATATGTCTTTTGTTAATGTCCCGACCTTAGATGTCACTTCATGTAGTGCTTGCTGAATGCTAAGGTTATCTGCCCTTGCCTGTGCATAATGTTCTTGCGCTTCCAATCTTTGATCATGTAGGGCCTGAAGAATCAAGGAGAGTGCTGGCTCACTGGAATTCTGTATATTTTTGGAGTTCTGCCTCTCTGCTGCCTCTTCCCCCCATTCGGAGGAGCGGGTGTCAATAGCAAGCTCTGTGATCCGAGGCTAAATACCTGCGATGCGGGTGCTGTGACGAAGGGGGAGGAAGATGGTGGATTGACACCGCAGCGGAGAGCAGGCACACGTAAAGCTCCCGCACACCTGAGGATGAAAAGGCTGGAGTTTATGAAAATACACGGAGAAGAGTAGCTACGGATATTGAATAGAGTAGTAAAAAGTCTAACAAAAAGCCTAAACTTACCGAAATTGAAGACGAATGCTGGCGGCCGTTGTCGGACGAGTGCTGTTCGCGTCCCGGGTTGCTCGCTGGGTGATTGGATCACATTACTCGGCAGGCCACTGGTCGAGACTGCCCGCAGCTCCGGTTCTTCTATCGGAGGGAAACATGGCCCCGCCGAAGACAGTGGCGAGAGCGGGGCGAGGGGCCCGCACTTCAGCAAACCCAGCAGGAGGTTCGGCGGCGGCGGCTGGTACCGAGGAGCTAATGTCAGCAGTCCAGAGGGCGAGTTCTTCAAGGGGTATCTCGAGAGTAGGAAAGCCGCTTCTGAAACTGCTACAGTCAGTTAAAGCTGCAGATTTGTTTTCAGCTGGCGAACTAACAGAGCATTCAGCCGGAGACAAAATCGTGGACGCACTTTTAGAGGCAATCCCAGCGGGCCAAGTAAATGTGGACGATTGTCAAAATGAGTGTCAAGATGTAGGGTCACTCAACTCTGGGCAGGACCAGATTTGTCAAGGGGTAATAAACTTTGTATATAAGGTGGCGGAAACTAAGGATACAAAGAATCCGCCTGAATTGATACCTGAGACTGGGTACATTGTAGCAAGTAAAGCTGGCTGTGAGGGTAACGGCAGCAGCGAGCCAAAAGAATCCATAAAGTCTGGGTGGGAGAACTCAGCAACCAGAGAACCAGCTGGGAATGTAGGCGATAGCATGGACACAGAAACAGTTACTTTTAGAGCTGATTCCTCACCACAACTGGCACTTCAGGCATCGCCCCTAAATAATGAAGGATCTCTGGAGATGCGAGGTGTCTCCCAAGGTAGCAATAATTCAATACCGTCCAAAATAACATGCCTTAAACAGGTTTCACCATTCACGAATAATAAACCTGTAGATGAGGCCCAGGCTGGAACTAGCTCGCCTAGCTCATCCTCGGCAAAAAAGAAAGGAAGGTCTAAACCGACAAAGGTGCAGAAGAAAACACCTGAAATCTATGGCACCCAGCAACATAATAGTGCAACTTCAAGACGTAAGGTCTCCTTAGAGGGCAGTCCTCTGCGCAAGTGGGTTCAAACGAAGGGAGAATTAAGTCAATAATATCTCGGCTCTCAGGGGCAGGTCTTACAGGCGGCTTAGGTGGTTCAGAAATAAGGCATAGAGCTGCCATTAGCCCGGAGCTGACAACACCCGCATCGCTGTCTGTAAGCTAAGCACAAAAGATTTGACCTCTAATTTTAAGGCCAGCAGTGAGACAAAATACCCTGTTCTGCACTTTTGGCCAATACTTCGTGCCGTAGAAAGGCGAGCATTACATACGGGGATTGCAGTAGTCAAAGAATGCACTGATGGTTGGGGCCATTAATAAGACGCAGATCTACAGGTAAATAAGAGGACTAACGGCTCTCAGTTTTGAGAATTGAAAGAAGCAGCTTTCTGCTAAGGCCCTTACCTGGAGGACCATATATACAACAGGTTTTTTTTTTATATAGGAGCAGATTTTAAAATTCTTCCAAGTACTGAAGGACATTTCAATTCAAATGAAAATCAGTTTGTAAAGCCAAATAATTGAAGAGAGTTCAAAACAGGATACCTTTTCAGACTGACTAAGATGGAGCCAGTGTCAGATACAGCCTAAAGTTATCTTCTGACTTAGACAAGCTATGGTAGTCAACATGTCTCAGGGAGGCAATGCAGGGTGTCGAATGGCTGATGTGTTTTCCACTAGGCCGGTTACGATGAACCTGAGGCCCCCCTGAAGACTTGAGTTTTGGTGCCAAAAGCTCCAAGCAGAACAAACTTGAAAAATGTAACGGCGGAGTTTGCTTTCCTGAAATTGTGCCTGATTACGAGTTTGGCGGTGTGGCAGCGGGCCTCCACACAAGTGCCCCACTGCCACACCACCAAACTCGTCCGCACACTGCCTGCCACATTATGATTCTATTTGTGGTCTGGTGGGTGGTGCTTTGGCGGTTCCAAGGCAGGGACTTGGAAAGGCTCATATCTGAGCCTTAGAAAAGCACCGCAATGGGAGTGCCAATGCACCTTCCTGCATGGCATTGACTGTGCAGTCCATGCCGTGCAGGAACAGGGGTGCATACACACAGGGGGCACACCATGTGCCCCCTGCATGTGACCCATGGCCCAGAGGCAACAGGAGGCCCTGTAAGGCCCCCTTATTTTCTTCACCACCACACTTTTAACGGCAGGCTCACTGCCATGAAAACTGTGGCGTGAGGAAACTCGTAATTTGCTTGGCGGTACTGCAGCGGCGCTGCCAGCATATTGCGGCCTCAGACCGCTGCGGGAGCACAGATCACCGGCGGTTGCCGCATTCCTGTGGCGGTCCAACCGCCCAAGTCTTAATAGGGCGGGTGAACCGCCAGCCTTGCTGTCCATGGACCACCACCGCAACTACGGCGGTCGTATGGACCGCTGTATTAATAATAAGACCCTTTGTGTTTTACCTTCGGATCAAGCCCTGGAATGTAGTGTACTTCTTCACAACAATCAGGAAATTATCTGACTGGATGTGATGTTGATAGATGCATGAGCAGTACTTTTAGCAGTGTTATCAGGTTCTATCAACAGTGCTGTTCAAGTAGAATATAAACTTGATGTTAGCGACTTGACATCCCGATAACAATAATCTTGTGTGATTTGAGGTGTAGGACGCTTGACATTTTGGGCTTATGCCTACCTGTTGAGCATCCTTTGGTGAGATGTCTTGCATATGTTTTCTGCATGTTGCTTACTTCAAAGGCATATGTTTAGGGCATTACAAACTCTACTGAGGATACAGCGGGGATATAGCATTTTCGTTAGAATTGACTCATTTCCAGGCCACAACTTTCAGGGAGGTTCTTTTTTAATGGGGCACATGGATTACTTTCATCAATTTCAAGGTTGGATGGGACATCTAGATTATGTCTAAGGGTGATAAAGTGAATGAGCAGCAATTAAAGGGGTCAGACCAATGTCAAGTGAGGAATTCAGAAACACTTCAGAAGTACTGTCTGGCACCGCAAAAAGATGTTTTGGGGACCATATGTCTTCCTGGGGGGGGGGGGTTGTAAACAGGACTACAGCAATCACAATAAAAAGATGACACAAATGGAAACAGTGGAAGGTACTCCTAACCTGGATATTAACATTAAAAGAGAAGTAAGTATTAGAACCAACCACTTTGAAGAGTTTGGCTAGCCCTCCCCCACACACAAAGTCCACCCTCCTCAGAATAACATAGCACTGTGGGGCAAGTTCAAG
The DNA here is from genome assembly GCA_963921515.1 of Calotriton arnoldi. Classification (NCBI taxonomy): domain Eukaryota; kingdom Metazoa; phylum Chordata; class Amphibia; order Caudata; family Salamandridae; genus Calotriton; species Calotriton arnoldi. The sequence goes on along the minus strand of CAWUFW010005927.1, from coordinate 185,715 downwards.
AGCAATGGCATTTTGTAAACCCAGCGCTGTTTCGCATTTGAATATGCAGAACTTTTTTAGCATTTAAAAAAGTCATGTATTGCAACATAATGCCTGTACCCCTGTTGCACCCTTCTTCATGGCATCCCTACCACAGTCCTTTCTCTCTGACACTTGCTCTTTTCTTTCCAAGCTCATTACCCTCTCTTGCTTACCTCACTGCCCTCTCCAGCCCTTGCTACATCACTCACCCTTTGCTCCTTCCTTCACCCTCCCAATCTTGCCTGCCTTCACCCTTTGTCCTTCACTTTATCCCATCTTCTCCCCACCTCCTGCACATCCTGGATACCTAATCTGCCACAAACCCGCTTCCTCACTCATTCACCCATCATTCATTCACTGCTCCCATTCCAGAAATCATCAGCCCCGTCCTGCACCCCACCCCGCCGGCCCCTCGGATGTGGCGCAGAGCCTGCAGAATGCCACGAGCCGGTGCTGAGACCCTGAGCTGAGGTGTCCCTCAGCCAAAGCTTTATTGATCAAGCCCCCAGAATAGGCTGGCATGTAATATTCATCGTCTGGCTACCATAAGAATACACTTCCTGCTTTCAACCCAGCGAAAGAGATCTGAGTGGCATTTATTTAAGAGATCAAATTAGCATTGTTAACACGGGCCTGCCAGTCAGTTGCACTAAGTGCCTTGGTATTACAAACCTATAAATAGAACCAAGATGCTGCTGAGAAGCGATATTGATGATTTGAGATATTTAAACCCTGCTACTAAATGAAGGGCCTGAAGTGCGCCCTATTTCTTGTAACGTTTTGCACTGTCGCATATTGCCGCAACAGCGGGGCAGCGTCTACTTCGGAAATACAAAATAAAAAGAGATTAACTTTTTCAGACATTGCTCTTTCGACTTAGTTGTCAAGGTGCCAACAGGAGCGGCTCTTTTCAGGGAAACGAGGTGAGGTAGGTGGGTGGGGAGGGGGTGGATGGGGGCGACAGGGAAAAAGAAAATAGAACTTGCCTGTCGCCCTCCAGTGTTGCGCTTTTCTGGCTCCACTACAGGCAGGCACAGGCTCCCAGACTGTCCTGCGGCCAATCCTGAAGCCTCTCTCATGCTTGAGAGAAGCTTCAGGATTGGTCTGAGCGCCATGAATTTGGGCTCTCAGACAGACTGGGAGCCTGTGCCTGCTCTCTCCAACCCGGCAACACTCCTGGGGTTGGAGAGAGCTTCAGTGCGCATGACGGTTTGGCCGGCCGGAGATGTCTTGCCAAGCTGTCATGTCACTGAAGGCAGTGCCCACCACTCCTTCTTCAGGACTGTTACCCCCCTGTCCCCACCCCCATGACTCGACACACAGAAAAAAAATTAAATGATAATAAAACAGGTCTAAACCTATTTTATTAACCTTTTATTTTTAATGTTTTTGTAGGTGCTGGGAGGGGGGCAACGCTCCTCCGCCAGAGCGGAGGAGGCACCGCTGGGGCCAATGAATCTTAGATTCATGGATTTGATGGGGACCAAACAGCGGAGGACAGACGACGTAATAGGTATAATTGAATAAATAAATAATAGTTATTCCGTTGCCTGTCAACTTCCCCCTCGCCTGGCCCCACCGCACTTATCTGTGCCAGCTGCCGCTGGGACCAAAAGATGAAGCTGCAGAAATCCCAATAAGTTTACTAAATGGATTGAGGCCCACTTGATAGGGACTTGCAGGCCACTTTCCTTAAAGTCGACTTGGCTTTCAACTTTGGGCGGAGGATGCAGCGTAACGGCCAGAGATATTGACTTTGGAACTGGGAATCCGGGTTCGATTCTTGGCGGCCCCGGCTCCACATCCACTGATTCTGGGAATATCACTTAATCTTCCAGTGCCTAAAAAAGAAATCAAACTAATGTGTTCTTGTGTAATGAAAGTGGTGCTCATGTAAAGTGCTCCAATACCTGTGGAATGAGCTCAAGCTATATAAAAACAAAAAAAATCATTCTGCATTAGTTAATAATGGCAGTAATAGCATTTAACACTTCAATTTTGTATGGGAACACACACTCTTTCTCCATATATATAAACATATATTCTAATTTCTGATTCGAATTAGAATGTGAAGTTTATATTTACCTTTCAGGAATAAATTGTTGATAAAATAATGGAAAATGGTATGGGGCTATGAATTTATTGACTCTGTGGCTACAAAACTGACCACACAGTTACGAGTTTACTACATTCACCACATAATTTGCAGATTTCACAAAATAATGTGGGCCAGATATGCTAAACTTTGTGGCGGTTATAATCACTCTGATTCAGATTTGGCAACCCCAAAACAGTTATTTACCATGCACAAAAACCCATTTTAGCAGTTGGTAAAGTTTTAGTGACTACTAAAATGGATTTGAGACTGGGTACTAAATTGAAATATATAATGGGCCTGTTGTGGGCATCCCTTACAAATTGTTTTGCAAAGCTACCGACTCTCAACCTGGGGTGTAACTCCTTATCAAAAGGGAAAGGGTCCCCCTTGGACTCCTGCCCTTTGTGGATTGTGGCACAATTGTTGGCGGGAATAGGCAGGGTACCAGTGTTAACTCTCACTGAAACTTTTGAAAAATTAAAACTTTTTTTTTAAAGCAGCCCTATTTCCTTTAACAGAATAAGGGTGTTTTAAAAAAACTGTTTTCATTTTTTCAAAAGCAATCACACGTAAGGTGATTGCTTTTGACCCTTCAGTCACCATTCTTGTGACTGTGGCCAATTGAAATGCATCAACATTCTGTGATTCTGGTCAAATCACTTAATCTCTCCAAGCCTACAACCAAAAGAAATTTGTCCTTGTGTGATGTAACCAATGCTCATGTAAAGCACTCCAATACCTGACCAGTCTGCACTATATAAAACTGGAAAAAAACAAAAAATAAAAAGTGTTTTCCACACTTCTGTCATTGGGCTGTACGTGGGCTACATCTGGGTGATATTTGTGCTACATTTGGGCTCCTTTTTCTCTGATGGCCCTCTTGGGAGACTTCAATTCAATTCAATAAACTTTATTTGATCTGATTTAGAAACATAGATCATAAAAGTGTGCATAAAAACAGTAAATCCTCTTTCTTAATACAATACAATGAGAATTAATTAAAACCAGTAGGTAAAAACGGATGTTAAAAAGCCAGGCTCAGAGCAACTTCAGTTTAACAGAATAGTAAAGTTGAATGTTTCGCAAGCTCAATCTCAAGTACTTCGTGCAAAATACGCAATAAGGGGTCCGAGTAAGATGCAACGCTCCAATACCTGACCAGTCTGCACTATAAAAAACTGCAAAAAATAAAAAGTGTTTTGCCCACTTCTTTCATTGGGCTATACGTGGGCTACATCTGGGTGATATGTGTGCTACATTTGGACTCTTTTGTCTCTCGTGGCCAACTTGGGAGACTTATTTGTTATGAAGTTTCCTAATTTCCTCATTTACTGCAGTCTCCTCAGTAGGAAATGCTTTCAGTTTTTTTACTTTGATTCCATCAAGAAGGCATTCAGATGTGTCACACATTTGCCATAAATTCAAAATGTTAGCACTCTAGTTGCTCATTAGATACCTGTAGTAAAGCTACTGCTCACCAGGGAGTTAACCTGAAGTCTGCTGCTGGTATTGAAAGTGCATGTTTCAGTCTGCATGTCAGAATTATTTCATGAAATAGAAAAGGATTTGAGAAGTCACTCAAAATGTGCCCTAATTTTTTCGTTCTGCAGCACTAATCATAATTCTATGGCAAAATGAACCCCCTCATTTTGTTCCTTTTTAAATTAAATGTTTTAAGTGTTACCTGTTTATTCCAATCAAGATGGCTTCAGGTGTGCCATACTTTTGTCATAAGCAAGACTGTTAGCGCTCTAGTTGTTCTTTAGAACACTCTGGGAAGCTGCAGTAGAACACAAAGGAATCAACTGACAGTCTTTGCCCTTGTTGGATTTACATGTTTTACTGAGAATGTCAGACTTCATTCTCACATGACTGAGAAAGATAATGTGAATTTACAGAAAATATGCTCTCATTTTAGCTTCTGGAGCACCTTCCAAACCTCTATGGGAAAAGCATGAGACCATAGTTTTCTCTCAAACATGATTCATGATATCCCAGCAGAAAGCTTTTTCACAGGGTAAAATCACCTTAGAACACACCACAATTCCTAAAATTAGTATGGTACTGATAGAGCAAGGATTCGAGAAAATGAAACTTGCTCGATCGAATCCTCCATTAACTTTCACTAATCATTAATTAATAGATAAGGCAAAACTAACATGCACCCAACACAGAAACATGGGGAGAAAAGCTTACGCATGCTTGAATTAATGAGAAATAAAATGCAGCACGATTAAAACCCGCTTTAACTTGTTAAAACGCTTTGCGCATGTGCAAACCTGAATGACGCATGAAATAACGTGACTAACTCGCTTTGAGAGGGAAAACCCTCACGCATGCGCAATAAGAACCGAAACGCGGTCTTGAGGTACCGCATGCCCGGCATATGCTTGCTTGATTTGAAAAGAAAGCTGCTGCAATTAACGCTTATGCCCAAGAGTAATAATAATTATATGGGATAGAGTAGAAGTGGGTGGTGAACAGTGAGAATTACATGTTCAAGAAAATATTATCTGTTTTTGATCCTTTTATTAATAGTGTATATTTGGGCCTGCTAAGCCTTGACTAAAAAAAGAAAATGGCGGAAGCTGCGCATGATCAGTGAGACCATGAAATGGCCGGTGACATAGAAAGAGCTGAAAGGATGGGACAAGAAGAAGATGTAACAGTCAACTATGAAGCCTGTATTAAGTGAATTATGGCATTTGCAACACAATATGCATGTTTCAAATAAAATATATGAATGAGTAGAAGGGGCAGGGTTAACAATAGGTTTTACTAATAAAATGAATACATCAGCTTGGGATGATGAAGACACCCCTAACCCCGTCCAATCATATTCCGTAGTTTAGTAAAGATGCAACACTTGAGGGTGGGACATGAAGAAATAAAGACTATAACTAGAGTGATTTGAATTAAGAAGATAGATGCGATGCGATGCAATGCTGACTATGCTGCTAGGAGCTGAGCACGAGAGAGAGAGAGAAGACGAGTGTAGTCTCAGAAGATCCAGATTACTGCCTGATTAGATTTGAAGATTGCGGAAGAATATCGAGGAGGGAGAGAGTGAAAGAGAGGGAATTGCCCTGGTGCGTCAGGTTGTAGAGAAGTCTAGTAAGTATCAGACCCGTCCTGATCCTATCCTTTAATCGTTGTCTCCTGATCCTAAGTTAGGGGACCTCCACCAGTCCTTTGGCCAGAGGGGTGGTTTTCCAGTTATCCTCATTAGGTAAATGTCATTCTGTTCAGTATTTGCATATTTCTTTGCAAATGTATTATAAATGTGCCGTTTGTCTCTTCATCTATCCACTCTTATGCGTTTGATTTGTTGAAAACTTGTGTAATTGAATGTATTGTGCTTTATGATCGTTCTCTCTCCCATTTGAGAAAAATGGAGTTTGCACTGTGTATTTGTAATTAATGAGTGTTCAACTTAATGACTGAAATTTTAGATAAACTTATTATTATTATTATATTCAGAGTCTGTGGTTATTTCATTATGAATTTTAGTTAAGAAGTTGTTAATATCACCATCAACTAACTCAACTAATGGTCCATCGACCAGAGGAAGAGTGTTGATTCGTGAAGATTAGTTAGACATGATACTGTAATTGATTTGTGGTTACAGGGAAATAACTAATAAGAATTTGTGGAATTATTCGAAATCAAAACCCTTCCAGCGGGAAATTGGCCAAGGGGAATACAAATAAAGGTAATTGGATAAGATATATGGGCCCATTAAAAAGTTCAGTTTTTGGTGTGTAAATTATCCAACCCTGGCCTCTTTGCGCTGGATCAGTTTTTCTGGTAGCAGAGTTATGGTTATTATTGATTAGTTTGGTGATTATTGATTATTGATTATTGACTATATGTTCTTAACATGAAAAGTTAGTGTCTTGTTCTATGTTGTCTGGAAGTACAGGTACGGAGATACCTGGGAATCCCGGGAATTTAATTTTGAAGAGTGTGGTAAGGAAATCACACTGCAGAAGGTTACTCATCTGTTGTCATAATACCTAATAGCTACGGAGGGCTGTAGGTGTTATATTAGGGACTATATCGTATAAGAGTAGAGTGTGAGTGACAGCGAAGGGTCCACCTGTGAAACTTTGGCCTTACCCGAAGGAGGAGTATCCCTAGAGGAGTAATAGGTTTTCCCGAGCTTAAGTGAAGGATAAACAGTGGTTTTTACTCGTAGTATAAGGAAGTACTTTCTCTTTGAAGCAAGTGAATAAACTATCTTTTGAATTAGCGGAGCAGACAGAGTAGTGCTGCTTTTACGTTGTTACTAACAGAAAAGATATTAATAAAAGTTTAGAGAATACATTGCCGTATTACCTTGTGAAGGGAGGGTCAGTAGCAGGAGTCATACTGACGTCACAGAGAGCAGCGCTGGTATTGGTTGATACAGCGGGCGTGTAACAAGTGCCGATTGTAAAGGGAGGGTCAGTAGTAGGAGTAATACTGACGTCACAAGAGCCGAACTGGTATTGGTTGTAACAAGTGGGTGTGTGCAAAGCTCTGATTGGTTGGTATACAAGAGACGCACAGGTATTGGTTGTGGAAGAAAATACGTAGTGAGCCCTGATTGGACTGTTGGTGTGAGTCGCGCTGGTATAGGACGAGTGTTGGGAAACAGGATACGGAAGAATACGGAAGAGAGTTTCTAGTTTTAACTTGCTGAAAATACTTAGTTACAGGGATTGGAAAAATGAAGCTGATTAATAAAATCAAGAATTTCTTTAAAAAGGATAAGCGTGTAGGAACCAGAGAAGGTATTCTTATGCCACCCCCTAATACACCTGCTTCCTTTATGATGTTGGAACGAGGATACCATACGTGTGTTTGGTTGGAAAATTGGGTGGAATATACGAAAGGTGATGGAGTTTTAGCTTTCCCTGAAAATGGTACATTTAATGTAAGGGTTCTTCAGAATTTGAGAAATTGGATGAATACATTAGAACCTAGCCCTAGGTTAACGCAGTATGAAGCTTTGGAGGAATAGGAAGTTGAGGCATTTGAGCGAGAGAAATACAGAGGAGGTAGAAGAATAAATTGGGGATTTTTGCCAAGATATCCGTTTGATACTCGAGGAGAGGAGATGAAAAGATGGAGATGAGCTGTAGTAACAGAAGGGTTGTATCCAGTATTGATGGCTGAAGATCAAGTAGGAGTAAATGCAAAGAAAAAATGAAACATATAGGTATGGCAGGAACAGAATGTGATGAAACGGATGATGAGTTATTAGAGGACATTTTAGTTAAAAGACCTCCACCTTATCAAGAAAATGCTGGAGAGGCAACTCCAAGTGCACCAATGATGAGAACTCCCTTAGTTCCGCAGGTTTTATATGATCCAACAGTTACCAAAATATTACAGGAAAAGGAAAGGGATGCATTGAATAGAACAAAAGAAGAGATAATTCAGAAAATAAATCAGTTAGGTTTAAATGCTGAAGCTTTGACAGTGCCAGTAACGATAGGTCCAGTTATTCCAGTATATGGGGATAAACGAGACACCCCGAGATTACAAACAGTGACAATCCCACAAAATAATGTCAGAAAAGAGGTAGCGATGTCAGAAGATCTAACCAGTGAGACTGATTCAAATATATCATTACTAGATCTCCCTAATATTGAAACAGTGACGGAGACTCCGAAAAGAGGTTCACCAGTAAATAAAAGGAGAAAGGAACTGATTGTCACTCCGGTAGCAGGAAATTCTAAAGGATTTTCGCCAGAAGAACTAGAGGAGTGGGCGAAAGGATTAGACAAAAAGAGACCTCAGATACCAAGTATAGATGTGGCCAAGTTAAAAGTGTATTTAGAAGAAATGATCATTGGTACAAAAAGCCCAGAGAGATTAGGTACATACAGAGATGATGAATTGTTGTTTTTGTGTAAAAGTATAACATGGAGAGCAAAGAATCTGCATGAGAAAATAGTAGAGGTTGCTTCAGAATTTGGAAGAGATGTAGAAAAATTGAAACTATTGCAGAAACCATATAGGGCAGAATTTACTGACAAGGATTTAGAAAGTTTGAATGCGTCAGGAAGGAGATTACAGATCAAAGAATTCATGAATATTTTGAAGAAATGGGGAGATGTAGACAGATGGAGAGGTAGATGGACAAAGAAAAGGGATGAAGCAGCTACAAAGGAGGCATCTGCATTCCCATTAAGAGAAACAGAATAGGTTGAAAGAGTGTGTCCAATGAGAGAATTTGCTGGTGGTGGATACGTTCATGTTCCATGGTCCAGGCAGGATATTTTGTCTTTTATAAATGATTTTCCCAGATTAAGGGAGAAGCCAGTCGAATGGTACAAGCAGGTAGAGAGGTTTGTGAAAGTTTCAAAAGTATTATTAAAGGATTTGGATGGTTTGTTTGATATAGTAGTACCAGCTGGTTTGTGGACAGAATGTAAGATTACGGTTGATTGGCCAACTGAGGAATATCCAAGAGATGCAAAGACAGGTGCACCTTCAGAAGATGTGATGAAGAAGTATCAGCAGGTAATTACTTTCTTGAAAGGGAAAATTCCTCCAAAAGAAACGGATTGAGTTAAAATGGATAGAACAATCCAAGAACCAAAAGAGTCAGTGCATGCGTATTACGAGAGGTTATTACAGGTATTTAAGGAGTATAGTGGATTTGAAAATATTGGTGATAAGGATATGGGACATTTTGTGTATAGGTTTGTGTATGGATTGAGATCAGAAATTAGTCAGATGATTCAACAGCATATGCTTTGCTGGCAGACTAAGCCCATTGACGATATTTTGAAGTACGCAAAGTATTGCAGTGACGATATTGACGCAAAACATAAGAAATTGAAAGAAAAGATGATGTGTGCACAAGTGAAGTTAGCAGAACATCAAGAGGCAAGTACTGGTTTTCAAAATGAAAATCAGTCGATTAACCAAAATCAGAATAGTCAAGGATTGAATGGGAATAAAGGAAAAGGGCGAATGAGTAGATAAGAAGCGAAAAAGAAATTTCCTTGTCATGCGTGCGGAAAGCATGGGCATTGGAAGAATGAGTGTAGAAACGCTCAACAGAATAATGGGGTAAATCAAAATTTAAATCCACAGATGCAGAATGAGGTGGTTGTGAACCAACAGCAACAGGTAGTTACTCCACAGTTACAGGTGCCACAAGCCCCTATGCCCAACTGTATGAACGCTCAAGTGCAGAGGTACAGTGTGAACACCGGATTTCGTGGAGAGAGTGGTAAGAATACACAAACAGTTCAACAATATTGGATGCACAGTAACGAGTGTGATTCAGATGTTTCCCAATGACGGAGCCTGAGGGGGGGAGGAAGAATGCGTGCTTGGCGCATCCTTGGCGGTAGATCAGTCAGGTCCATTTGTTGATGGAAAAGTGGAAGGTAATGACATCACTTTCCTAGTGGATACTGGTGCTACCCGTTCTACTGTAAGAGCAGCAGAAATTCCAAACCTACGCCTCTCGGGAGAAACTATCCAAGTTGTAGGAGTCTCAAATAAGCAAATAAAAACCCCACTTACTAAACCAATAGAAGTAAATATTGGAAATTTCAAAGACATGCATCGGTTTGTGGTGTGTGATTCAAGTCCAGTTAACCTGTTAGGGAGGGATTTGTTGTGTAAAATGAATTGTACCATTGTTAGAAATGGGTAGCGTGGTGCAGAGCGGGTGGGCCAAACTCCGGAGGAAATGTGTAAAGCATCTGCGCAGCACACTCACAGGCGACACACCAGGCACACTACAAAAAGAGACCACACCAGGTGATGTGAAAATGACTTGTGTATTGTGACATAAACACGTCAGAATGTAATCACAGTTGCATATACATGGTGCCAAACGGCACTGGGTAGCAATTTGCAAGGGGACTATTTACAAGGCAGGGCCAATCGGGCCGCTGCCGGAATCACCACAAGCACAGGTTGCAAAAGATAAATGAAAGTTCATAAGTATTACTAAATGTAATCAGTCCGTACCTCCTGGTAGAATAATGAACTTAGCATCCTCACATGAGCCTCGATCAGAGTGGGCATAAACCTGTGAACATTAGACATACTCCCTTCACATCACCGTAGTCATGGAAACAGTAGGCCCAAACAGGTGCATGGGGCATTTCCGTAGGCGTAAAAGCACATTAGGCATTTTATCAGCATACATGAAACATGAGGCAGGCCAACATGGTGCAGGAAACAAATTATGCCCCAAACATCAGTAGTGTGGGCATTAGGACAGAACATTAGACCACCTTATTGGCATAAAGACCTTAACATGCAGCATCTCGTTAGCATAACAGCAGTATCAGCCTAAACCACATTAGGCATGTATAAAGGCCCTTCTCAGCATGTTGGCAGTGCACCTTATGTGAATACACCTGGGCATGAAATCATTAGGCATAGAATGAAGACATTCGGCATGAATTGGGAGGCAGAAAACTCCTTGTGCCTGAAACCAGCAGTGTGGCCACATTATACATAACCTTAACAGTGCACCCTCGAAACACCACCAGGGGGAAAGAACCCATTAGCATAAACAGCATTGGAACATTAGAAAAGAGCATTAGGCACCAACATGTGGGCATGGAGGCGACACCATTAGGGTGAAAGCATGAACAACACATTAGCAATTTGGGGGAAAACATTACCAGCATAAATGCATTAGCGTAGACCCCTTAGCGCAGGCATAGCCTTAGCATAAATCACCTGTACATAAATCATAAGAGGCGCTAGGCCTCACAAGCATAAGCCCCAGTCGTCCCAATCGGGGGCACAACACTCTGAAACTGGGCCCAGGCCAACTGGCCTCTCTCAGGGGCTCAGAAGCCCTATATCCCGCAAAGTCAGGGCTGGCTGCAAGGGCGGCGAAAACAAAGGTGCGCAAAGCGCTAGGGTAGGAGGGTCCCTCACTGCTCTCTCTTTCCCTTCTGGGTAATCCAATGCCCCCAATGCGTGGCAGCTGCCCCCTGTCCTGCGGGGTAGCTGGGTAAACCCAACAAGCACTGGCGCCAACAATGCAGCGATGGGAGCCCCACTCCGGGCTCTAACAGGAATCTGCCCACAAGAACACTGGCACGGTGGAGCCCCTCTTCTGGGACTCTAGAATTTCCCAAAATGCCTCTGTCGTGCAGCTGAGGGAGGAAACAAGTACTGGGCACGTTGGAGCCCCCCTCCTATGGGACTCTAAACACAACCAATGCCCTCCAAAGAATACTGGCATCGGGGGCGGGCACCGACAATGTGCCCCGACATACCCCCCAACCACAGGATGACTGAGCCCCACTCACCGGAAGTCTGAGGCCCCTCTGGATGTCTCTGCAGTCTCCGGGTACCGGCAATGTGCCCCGACAGGTCCCGCTTCTGGGACCTCTCCTGGCTTCACCCTCAGCGGAGCCTTCTCCTCGTCAGCAGCGCGGAGGGGCAGGCACCGACAATGTGCCTCGGGCCCCCTCCGCCGCAGGACTCCTCCTTGGCAATTTACATATAGCGCTCACGAGGCGCTAGGCGGCAGGAAAGTTCTTGGGCTGAAATTAAGTTGCAGCGCCCACAAAGCGCTAGGTCCCACACCATAAAGTGGTAGCGCTCCCCTTCACTGGCAATGAAATATAGCCCTCCCGAGGCGCTAGGGAGCAGGCAGGAAGGCACAGTCACTGGAAATATAGTGCTCTCGCAGCACAGCACTGCAGATGTCAGCTCCTCACCTCCTGGGCAATAAGATAAAGCGCTCTTCTTCTCCAGGCGCTAGCCAGCAGGCAGGGATGGTCAGTCACTTCAAATGTAGCGCTCCTCTTCTGCTGGGCACAGTTATAGCGCTCTCGCAGCAAGCAGAGCACAGTCAATGCAAATATGGCACTCCGGCAGCCCAGCGCTGCAGGACCCACGCACCTTCTTCTCCTGGGCAGGGCTGGAGGCCGCGCTCTCCTGGTGCAGGAATAAGGTTGTAGCGCTAGGTCCCACAAAATAAAGTTGCAGCGCTCCTCTTCCCCTGTGGCACAGTTATAGCGCTTTAGCAGCACAGCGCTGCAGGCATCAGCTCCTCTCTTCTCCTGGGCAGACCACGTGCTCACAGGGTGCTAGGCAGCAGGCAGCTGGCAGTAAGATATAGTGCTCACCAGGTGCTGGGCTTAGGATGGCAGGAGAGCAGGCAGGCAATACTGGGCAAGATCAGCAGGCAGTGGGTACTCATCAGAACAGGACAGCAGCTCCTAGAAGCAGTCATCTCCCATAAAGTGGCACTCCTCCTGACACAGCAGTCTTCACTCCAGTAAAGGGCTCTCACTGGCCCTGTGGACAGCGGAGGGGTGCAGATGGGCACAGGGGCCAGCACACAGGCCCAATGTGGCGGTACCTCCTGGCAGAGTGTCCCCTCTCATTCAGGTCCACGATCAGTCTGAGCACATGGAGGCCCAGCCCCCCTCACCCCACCTACCAGAAAGGGCTGGATGCTTCTGGAAAGTTCCCTGGGAAACCGGTCCCAACTAGTTTAGGGGGAGGTGTAGAGCACCCTGGGTGCCAGGCTTCCCTCCAAAAGCTGGGGGTGCTGGGAAACAGACAACTAGACCGCCAACTCACCTCAGACAGGCGGCACATGTGCAGCCAGGAATGGCGTCCATTTTGAAAGTAACATTGCTTTACAACAGTACAAATAAATCTGTGCATGCCATTGTGCAGCAGGTATTATTTCACACATGGTAAAAAGGCTAGGGGGGAAAAGCGAAAAGTTTTAGGACAATAAGGGCTAAGTCCAACAGAACCCCCTCCCAGCCAAAAGCCAGGGTAGACCAATCAATGCCTTGATGGGCTTCCCTGCTTAGGGCGAGAAAACATGGACGCGGGCCCGCAACTGCAGGGGCACCCGCAGGTTCTCCGCCACTCTGGAACCCGATGGTTCCCTCTCTCAAACCTCCCCGGACCAACTAAGCCACCCCACTGGTGCTCCCTAGTTGTCCGCTGCCAGGACCAGGCGCTAGGCCGTCCAGATGTCTCTGGCCCTTGCGGTCTCACAGAGCAGGGGGCAGTAGCCCCAGGCCCGTAGTACCCATCGGCCACCCTCCTTCTCCTCTGTGCAGTGCCAAACTGCCACTGGTCCTCCCACCTAGGGTCCGCACCCTCAGGTTGACCAGCAGTCCGGGGCGAGGCTCTCCTCCCCCTACCTCTCCTTCTGGGGTTCCGCCCTCTCCTCCCATGCGGGGCACCCTCAGACCACCACTCTCTCACTCTTCCAGGGCCGTGGCCCTGAAACCGATCCCCCAACCCAGGATCTAAACCTTTAGGTTGAACCGGTGCCAGAGGCGAGTCCTCCCTCCCTCTGCACCCCCTCCCAGAGTTCTGCACCCTCCCAACTGGAGTAGCACCCCTGGAAGACAACTCCGGGGGGACACTGCTTACAGACGTCCCTCCCGCCAAGTCAGGCAATACCTGAACCGGGCCTCCCAACCCAGGATCGAAGCCCTGTGGTTGAGCCGGTGCCAGAGGCGAGTCCTTCCTCCCTCTGCACCCCCTTCCAGAGTTCCGCACCCTCCCACCTAGAGAAGTACCCCTGGAAGTCAAACCGGTGGGGACCCTGATTACAGGTGTCTCACCCTCCAGGTCAGGCAGTCCCTGAACCTGGCATCCCAGCCCAGGATCTAAACCCTGCGACTGAGCAGACCCCAGAACCCCTGGAGCTCTGATTACAGATGTCCCGGGTTCTCCCGACACTAGGGGATCCCCTTCCATGGATGGCCTCTCGGGACAGCCTAGGCTCCCAACCTGGGGTTCCCTTATGGAACTCTCCAGGCCCTGAGACTGCGATTGGGGCACCTCGGGACACCTCCCCGTCTCACTCCTTCCTGTAGACAGGACGTGAGGCCCTACAACCCTCTCACTACCCTGGGACCTAGCTGGGCTATTCTGCACCTCTCCCACCTCGCTGGGTTGGAAGAGCCCTGCACCATTCCCTTCAGGATCACTCCCCAATGCCTCCTTAGACACTCTGGCGCTCACCCAGAGGTCTGCCTCCCGTGCGAGCTCCTTGGGGTCAGAGAGCCCACACTGCAACAGGTGTTGGCGCAACCTGGGAAAACAACTCCTGAGCACGTGCTCCCTGATAATCAGATGGAACAGCCCTTCCAAATTGATCACCTCGCCACACACCATCCACTCCTCCAGTGCGGTCCAACACACGTCCACATACTCCCCCCAAGACTGATGGGACAGTTTCTTGCCGCCCCTAAATTCCAACCTGCCCCCCTCCTCCTGGGGATCAGGCACCATCTTCCGGGCTCTGGGAGTGGGACTTCCCACACTGGAGTCACTCTTGCTGCCACCACTGGATCCCACCCTCACTGGTGAATCCAGACTCCTGAAACCACTCTCAGGGGACAACTTACCCTCCTGAGCAAGTCTCTCCCTGGCGAAGGCCCTCTCCGCCTCCGCCATCCTTTCCTGTGCAAGGACCTTTTCGGTCTCCAGCTGTTTCTCTTGCACCCTCAGCTGCGCTAACTCCTTGGCGTGCTCTAACCTGAGCCTCTCCAAAGCCAGCTGGTGCTCCCTTTCTTCCCTCCTATCCACCCACTCTTCTGGGGACAGGGAAAGGGGTGGGGCAGTGCCCCCGGGGCTGGACCCAGCACGGGACTCCCTGTCTATGGGGTCCTCCCTACTTACTGGTGTCCCCGCCCTGTCATCTTCTTCCTCCTCAGTGTTACCACCCTCCAGGGTTATGGTCTGGGCACCCTCACTCTCAGAGTCCTCCTCACACTCGAGGTCCTTCTCCGGGTCTCCACCTAGTCCACCATTTAGATATGCAGAGGGGTAATCTGACAGGTCCCCACAGCGCTCTAAAGGTTCCCCCCTTTTTAGGGCCTCATAGAGGAACAATTTCCTGCGGATGTTGCCTACTGTGGGTATCCCCCTCTCTCTGCAGAGATCCATCACTTCCTCCTCAGTGTAGTCCCACAGTTCATCCTCATCATAGAGTAACCCCATCTTGGCGAGATACACAGATACAGTAAACAGTTGAAACACAATTCCACAGTGACCCTTTTAGGAGGAAAGGTAATCAAACAAAATAATCCCCAAATCTGTGATTATTTCAACAGCTCAGTTTGCAGTGCAACCCGTTGTCGCTGTGGTACTGCGCAAACACAAGTCCTATCCCACCGCTGAGCACCAATGTTAGAAACGGGTAGCGTGGTGCAGAGCGGGTGGGCCAAACTCCGGAGGACATGTGTAAAGCATCTGCGCAGCACACTCACAGGCGACACACCAGGCACACTACAAAAAGAGACCACACCAGGTGATGTGAAAATAACTTGTGTATTGTGACATAAACACGTCAGAATGTAATCACAGTTGCATATACATGGTGCCAACCGGCACTGGGTAGCAATTTGCACGGGGACTATTTACAAGGCAGGGCCAATCAGGCCGCTGCCGGAATCACCAAAAGCACAGGTTGCAAAAGATAAATGAAAGTTCATAAGTATTACTAAATGTAATCAGTCCGTACCTCCTGGTAGAATAATGAACTTAGCATCCTCACATGAGCCTCGATCAGAGTGGGCATAAACCTGTGAACATTAGACATACTCCCTTCACATCACCGTAGTCATGGAAACAGTAGGCCCAAACAGGTGCATGGGGCATTTCCGTAGGCGTAAAAGCACATTAGGCATTTTATCAGCATACATGAAACATGAGGCAGGCCAACATGGTGCAGGAAACACATTATGCCCCAAACATCAGTAGTGTGGGCATTAGGACAGAACATTAGACCACCTTATTGGCATAAAGACCTTAACATGCAGCATCTCGTTAGCATAACAGCAGTATCAGCCTAAACCACATTAGGCATGTATAAAGGCCCTTCTCAGCATGTTGGCAGTGCACCTTATGTGAATACACCTGGGCATGAAATCATTAGGCATAGAATGAAGACATTCGGCATGAATTGGGAGGCAGAAAACTCCTTGTGCCTGAAACCAGCAGTGTGGCCACATTATACATAACCTTAACAGTGCACCCTCGAAACACCACCAGGGGGGAAAGAACCCATTAGCATAAACAGCATTGGAACATTAGAAAAGAGCATTAGGCACCAACATGTGGGCATGGAGGCGACACCATTAGGGTGAAAGCATGAACAACACATTAGCAATTTGGGGGAAAACATTACCAGCATAAATGCATTAGCGTAGACCCCTTAGCGCAGGCATAGCCTTAGCATAAATCACCTGTACATAAATCATAAGAGGCGCTAGGCCTCACAAGCATAAGCCCCAGTCGTCCCAATCGGGGGCACAACACTCTGAAACTGGGCCCAGGCCAACTGGACTCTCTCAGGGGCTCAGAAGCCCTATATCCCGCAAAGTCAGGGCTGGCTGCAAGGGCGGCGAAAACAAAGGTGCGCAAAGCGCTAGGGTAGGAGGGTCCCTCACTCCTCTCTCTTTCCCTTCTGGGTAATCCAATGCCCCCGATGCGTGGCAGCTGCCCCCTGTCCTGCGGGGTAGCTGGGTAAACCCAACAAGCACTGGCGCCAACAATGCAGCGATGGGAGCCCCACTCCGGGCTCTAACAGGAATCTGCCCACAAGAACACTGGCACGGTGGAGCCCCTCTTCTGGGACTCTAGAATTTCCCAAAATGCCTCTGTCGTGCAGCTGAGGGAGGAAACAAGTACTGGGCACGTTGGAGCCCCCCTCCTATGGGACTCTAAACACAACCAATGCCCTCCAAAGAATACTGGCACTGGGGCGGGCACCGACAATGTGCCCCGACATACCCCCAACCACAGGATGACTGAGCCCCACTCACCGGCAGTCTGAGGCCCCTCTGGATGTCTCTGCAGTCTCCGGGTACCGGCAATGTGCCCCGACAGGTCCCGCTTCTGGGACCTCTCCTGGCTTCACCCTCAGCGGAGCCTTCTCCTCGTCAGCAGCGCGGAGGGGCAGGCACCGACAATGTGCCTCGGGCCCCCTCCGCCGCAGGACTCCTCCTTGGCAATTTACATATAGCGCTCACGAGGCGCTAGGCGGCAGGAAAGTTCTTGGGCTGAAATTAAGTTGTAGCGCCCACAAAGCGCTAGGTCCCACACCATAAAGTGGTAGCGCTCCCCTTCACTGGCAATGAAATATAGCCCTCCCGAGGCGCTAGGGAGCAGGCAGGAAGGCACAGTCACTGGAAATATAGCGATCTCGCAGCACAGCGCTGCAGATGTCAGCTCCTCACCTCCTGGGCAATAAGATAAAGCGCTCTTCTTCTCCAGGCGCTAGCCAGCAGGCAGGGATGGTCAGTCACTTCAAATGTAGCGCTCCTCTTCTGCTGGGCACAGTTATAGCGCTCTCGCAGCAAGCAGAGCACAGTCAATGCAAATATGGCACTCCGGCAGCCCAGCGCTGCAGGACCCACGCACCTTCTTCTCCTGGGCAGGGCTGGAGGCAGCACTCTCCTGGTGCAGGAATAAGGTTGTAGCGCTAAGTCCCACAAAATAAAGTTGCAGCGCTCCTCTTCCCCTGTGGCACAGTTATAGCGCTTTAGCAGCACAGCGCTGCAGGCATCAGCTCCTCTCTTCTCCTGGGAAGACCACGTGCTCACAGGGTGCTAGGCAGCAGGCAGCTGGCAGTAAGATATAGTGCTCACCAGGTGCTGGGCTTAGGACGGCAGGAGAGCAGGCAGGCAATACTGGGCAAGATCAGCAGGCAGTGGGTACTCATCAGAACAGGACAGCAGCTCCTAGAAGCAGTCATCTCCCATAAAGTGGCACTCCTCCTGACCCAGCAGTCTTCACTCCAGTAAAGGGCTCTCACTGGCCCTGTGGACAGCGGAGGGGTGCAGATGGGCACAGGGGCCAGCACACAGGCCCAATGTGGCGGTACCTCCTGGCTGAGTGTCCCCTCTCATTCAGGTCCACGCTCAGTCTGAGCACATGGAGGCCCAGCCCCCCTCACCCCACCTACCAGAAAGGGCTGGAAGCTTCTGGAAGCTTCCCTGGGAAACCGGTCCCAACTAGTTTAGGGGGAGGTGTAGAGCACCCTGGGTGCCAGGCTTCCCTCCAAAAGCTGGGGGTGCTGGGAAACAGACAACTAGACCGCCAACTCACCTCAGACAGGCGGCACATGTGCAGCCAGGAATGGCGTCCATTTTGAAAGTAACATTGCTTTACAACAGTACAAATAAATCTGCGCACGCCATTGTGCAGCAGGTATTATTTCACACATGGTAAAAAGGCTAGGGGGGAAAAGCGAAAAATTTTAGGACAATAAGGGCCAAGTCCAACAACCATCTATTGTACACCTGATGGTATTGCTTTTCAAACCCCCGATGAAGATATCGCTTTCAAGATGATGCTAGCAAAACAAGTAACAGAAGTGGATGAGATGTTTTCACTTCTGACTGAAAACAGTCTACCTGATGAGCTGAGAGACACAGTGAGATCAGATGTATGGGATTTTTCAGGAAAGGAAATTGGTCTGATGGCAAATGTAGACCCAATTAAAAATAATGGTGAAGGAAGGTGCAATTTATCCAAACACCCGACAGTACAAAATGAGTCCAGAAGTAAAAGCAGGAGTTGCTCCGGTAATCAACCAAATGGTTGAACAGGGTATTCTGACAGAAATAATGGGCAGTCCTTGTAATTCGCCAATTATGGGGCTTAAAAAGCCTAATGGCAAATATAGAATAGTGCAAGATTTAAGGAAAATCAACAAAATAGTAGTACCTTGGTGTCCAGTAGTACCAAATCCAGCAGTAATTCTTTATCAGATACCTTGGGATGCACATTGGTATACAGTGATTGATTTGTTTCTTTTCAATTCCTTTGCATGAAGATAGACAATATCTCTTTGCGTTCCGGTTCGAGGACCGTGTTTTGGCATGGTACCGAGTTCCTCAAGGGTATACAGAGAGTCCCTCGATTTTCAATCAAATCTTTAAAAAGTACTTGGAAACATTGGTTATGCCAGGAAATTCAGTTTGGTTCAGTATATTGATGACCTACTGGTCGCATCAAAAACGAGAGGCTTGTGTCACAGACACAATTGCTTTACTGAACCATTTGGCAGAAGGAGGACACAAAGTGTCGCCAGAAAAATTGCAGTTTTGCCAACAAGAAGTCAAATATTTAGGACACAAGATAGAAAAAGGATTTAGAAAAGTAACACCAGAGAGAATAAAAGTGATTCGACAGATGAATCTACCCAAAACTAAGAAGGAAGTACGAATGTTTTTGGGAGTGGTTGGATACTGTCTTCAGTGGATTTTCATTGCTTGCAAAACCTCTAATAAAACTGACATGAAAAGATGTGATGGACCCAATTGAATGGGATGATGAAAGTGAGGATGCATCCATAAAATTGAAGGATTGTTTGTGTCAAGCACCAGCATTAGGAATGCCTGATTACATGAAAGAATTTGCTTTGTTCTGTTGTGAGAGGGAAGGCTGTGCACTTTCAGTATTAACTCAAAGACATGAATTGATGCAACATCCAGTGGCATATTTTTCAGCCACTCTGGACTCTGTGGCCGCAGCATTGCCTGGCTGCTTAAAAGCGGTAGCTGGTACTTGTGTGAGTCTGGAACAGAGTGAATCTATTGTTATGGGACATCCCTTGAAAGTATATGTGATACATTCTGTTGAGATCCTTTTAACAAGGACTCGAACACAACACTTGACCCCTAGTCGGCTGACTAAGTATGAAAGAGTGATCCTAGGTGCTGAAAATGTAAGTGTGATAAGATGCACCACAGTGAATCCAGCAACCCTGTTGCCGGACCCATTCTGTGAAGAAGTAAAGGAAGAAGTTGATCATGATTGTTTGGACCTTACAGAAATGTGTACAAAGCCTAGGCCAGACATTTTAGACGTCCCATTGGGAGAATCAGATTATATATTGTTCGTTGATGGGTCATGCTTGCGAAAACAAGATGGAGAGCTAAGTGCTGCCTATGCTGTCTGTACTATATCTGCTATTGTAGAAGCATCCTGTCTAAGGAGTCAAGTCTGCACAAATAGCTGAGTTGATAGCTTTAACAAAAGCTTGCAAAATTGGGAAAAAATTGAGAATAACCATATTCACGGATAGTCAATATGGTTTTGGGGTTGTGCTTGACTTTGGCCAAATATGGATGCAAAGAGGATTTCTGACTTCTTCAGGTTCTCCTATCAGAAACAGTAAAAATGTCAAAGAATTATTGTAAGCATTACAATTGCCAAAAGAAATTGCAGTGGTCAAATGTGCCGCACATGGCACAAGGCAATAAATATGCTGACCAGGTTGCACAATTTTGTGCTTGAAATACAATGGCTTTGAACAGAGGGTTGGAAAAAGAAACTACCAATTGCCAACTAATGTTTTTCTCTGCTTTTGAAACATGGGACGAAGTTAGACAGTTGCAGGATGAGGCAGATGTAAAGGAAAAAGAATTCTGGATCAACACAGGTTGCACAAGAAGAACCGATGATGAGGTATGGGTGTGTTCAGATGGAAGACCGATAATGCCAGACAGTATGTTATCACAAATGGCAAGAGTATATCATGGAGTTACACACATTGGGAGGGATGCCATGATTAGACACTTTAGGCAGACATGGTACAATCCCAAGTTTAGGCTTATTGCAGAGAGTCTCTGCCAGCGCTGTTTGAACGGTGAACAGCAGAACCCAGGTAGAAGAACATTTGTCAGTTGGGGAAAAATAGGAAAGGCAGAAGGACCATTTACAAGACTGCAGCTTGATTTTATAGAGTTGCCACCGTGCAACGGTCTGAAGTATGTCCTTGTCATTGTGTGTCTGTTTTCTCGTTGGGTGGAAGCTTATCCAACAAGAAAGAATGACAGTCTCACGGTTGCCAAACTGCTTTTAAGAGAACTCATCCCTAGGTTTGGATTTCCAGTCACTTTGGAATCAGATAGAGGACCTCATTTTAACAATGAGATAATTTGATTAATCTGTACAGCTTTCAAAATTGAGCAGAAACTACATTGTGCCTATCGACCAGAAGCATCTGGAGTGGTTGAGCAGCTAAATGGTACAATAAAATCGAGGTTAGGAAAGGTGTGTGCATTCACCTCACTGAAATGGCCTGATGCTTTGCCCCTTGTCTTGATGAGCCTTAGAAGCATCCCTGACAGAAGAACAGGATTGAGTCCTCATGAAATTCTTATGGGAAGAGCATTGAGTCTAGCATTTCTACCTGGAAACAAACTGATGACTATAACTGATGATCTAGTGTTGGACTATTGTAAAGGATTAGCTGATCTGGTACATTCTGTCTCTCACCAGGTTGGAGAAAATGCAACCACAGCACAGCCGAATCAAGCTCATGATTTGTGTCCAGGAGACTGGGTTATGATAAAGAAGCACACAAGAAAGTCGTGTCTAGAACCCAGGTGGAAAGGACCGCTACAAATTATATTGGTCACAACAACAGCAGTAAAGTGTTTTGGCTTGCCAAATTGGATACATGCCAGTCATACCAAAAGAGTCCCAAATCTGCCTGAACGACAAGAGCAGCAACTGGTGGAACAAAGAAAGAAACCGGAAGCTGAAAGTTGTGAAGTCGAAGAAATCAGAGAAACAGACTCTGAAGACCATATCGATGATGAACAGCCAAGTACAAGTCAAGTAGGGTGGGCACTGGATACTGGGTCTCAAGAAACTGCTGTGGTGACCGAAGAAGCGCAAGAGATTGAAAGACCAGAACGAATTGAAACAGAAAATCCAGATCAAGCTAAATCAGAAGAAGAAGAAGAAGATGAGAAACTGATTAGTTCAGAACAAATTCAGTCAACAGAAGAACCTGCTGCAGGAAACTCAGATCAAGCTCAATCAGAATCAGAAAAAGAAGAATGAAAAGATCAAGAAGAAATTCAATTGACAGAAAGACAAAAATTAGAAACCTCAGAACAAGCTCAACTAAAAGAAAAGGAAAATAAAAGAACGTTAGAAATTGGTGAAGAAGGTGAAAAGGCAGTGCAAACAAAAAGAATCAGAAAGGGTGATCACTGGCCAAGTGGAGTAAAAGGACTGAGATATGTTTTGAAAAGAAGAACAGGAAGAGGATTAGAACAAGTAAATGAAATATCAAGTCAAACCGAAGAAGAACATCCAAGAAGAAAATCTTTACGGAAATCAACAAGAGTAAGAGCTCCAAATAGAAAATATAAGGCTCCTGAATGGACCTATGTTATCTTTGAGGACTTTGAGAATCTCGATTTAAACGAAGAACAAGAAAATGTTACTAATGAAAGAAGTGATGAAAGAAAATTGAGACCACCTTAAGAGAAAGACTGTGACACAGAAGGTGGAAATTTTACAAATAAGTAGAAGAAGAAAATAAAGAAGCAGATGAAGAAAAGAAATTAAAAGACAAAGGGGAAAGTAAAAGACAAAAGCTGTTGAAGTGTGGGATCGCACAAAGATTCATAAATATCTTAGTTTTAACATAAGTTTAGGATATAGAAGATAAGTTAGAAATAGGTCGATTTAAAATACTAAAAATGGCAGATACAGAAGTGACTGAACATCCAAAATCTAGTTTAAAGCGAAGATGTGTTAAATGTTGTTTGTGCTGTATTTTGTTACTAATGTTAATGTGGTTATTGCTAACAGTTGTGATACCTATTTTGATGGTAAATAACGACAAAAATAATACTAATACAAGTAATCAAGTGAATACAGGTACTAAAGGAATGACTGCTACTAATTTAGAACAAATAGATGAGACTATGTATCAACAGGACAGATCAAATAGTGATTCGTCATTAAATGTGTTTACTAAACTTCTTTTTGAATATGTAGATACAATGGACGTAAGTGATTGTTATGTTTGCATGAAATTACCTTTGTCTGTCTCGGAGGGGTGACTTATCACCATCTTCCTTTAACATATGGTGTGTCATGTAGTGTTGTGTCCAGTTTGTTCTATAAAACAGGCAAATTGCAGTATTATTATTCTAATATGGATTTAGTATTCCCAGAGATTCCTATTAGAAGAAACCTAAACCCAGTGCTTAGTGCTAAAGATGCAGAATTTATGGGTGAGTTTTTCTTAACAGCAAACCCAATAGATATAACATATGCGCATAAGAACAATTTAACCTGTATGTTACGAGATGAAGAAAAAGATTTCCTAAATTTAGTAGAAGAAAGAAGACAGGATTTTCAAAAGAAGGCTGTTGAACAGAAGTCACATGTACCTCCATGGGCTAATAAGGAAGGGGACTATAAGAAAGGCAAGACTCATGCTGCAATGTCCCTAGATTTGTCAAAATTGGTAAAATTCTGTCTACATAGACTAAAAACAGACTATAACAACATTTTCATTAGTTCTAGTGATTGTGAACATACCTTCCTAATCATGGGGGGATGGGGACTAAAAGGTGGAACTGATCCTGTTTTTCCAGGAATATATTATGTGTGTGGTAAGAATGCCTATTATAGGTTGCCAACACGATGGTATGGTAGGTGTTATCTTGGGATAGTATTTACAAAGGTGTACCACATTACTAAGAACAATGAAATGGATGTAATAAGTCAAGGACTAAAACGAACTAAAAGAACAAGCTTTTCAGAAACAGTAGGTGATATATTTGGTGCACTGAGACCGTCAGTTGGAGTCATACTGAATTTGCATAAGATACGCAAATTATCAACAGTAGTTGATCGTCTATCGACAGATACTGCTGGGGGATTCTTAATGATTAATACTGAAATGGTTGCAATTAGATCTATGGTTCTGCAAAATCGACTTGCTCTTGATATATTATTGGCAAAAGAGGGTGGAGTCTGTGGCATGTTGAAAGTCCAACATTGCTGTACATATATCCCAGACAAAAGTAAAGGTATTGAGGGATATATTAAGAATATTACAAAAATTGATGATGATTTGAGCCAACTGGAGGTTGACGGTGTATGGTGAAGACTTAGTAAAGGTATTTCCACTATAGGTAGTTGGTTTTCCACTTTAGGGAGTAGTCTATTAGGGAAAATCCTAATACCAGTAATTTCTATAATAATAGTAGGTCTGATGATGATATTGACATATAGATGTTGGAAGAATAAAACAAAAGCAAGAATGATAACCGAAATAAAGAATAAAAGAATGGGAAGAAAGAGAAACAGAGAAGAGATTGAATTAGAAGAGATGAAAGGGAGTCTATATGACAAAATGAAAGGAGTAGGCATGAAAGGGAAAATAGAAAAATTAGAGGAAAGAAAGGAAGACACTAAAAATATAAATGAATAAAGTTGGCACTTGGTAATGATGGGTATTTTATGATAGCTCAAAAATGCCATCAGAGGGGGATTGATAGAGCAAGGATTCGAAAAAATGAAACTTGCTCGATCGAATCCTCCATTAACTTTCACTAATCATTAATTAATAGATAAGGTGAAACTAACATGCACCCAACACAGAAACATGGGGAGAAAAGCTTACGCATGCTTGAATTCATGAGAAATAAAATGCAGCACGATTAAAACCCTCTTTAACTTGTTAAAACGCTTTGCGCATGTGCAAACCTGAATGACGCATGAAATAACGTGACTAACTCGCTTTGAAAGGGAAAACCCTCACGCATGCGCAAGAAGAACCGAAACGCGGTCTTGAGGTACCGCATGCCCGGCATATGCTTGCTTGATTTGAAAAGAAAGCTGCTGCAATTAACGCTTATGCCCAAGAGTAATAATAATTATATGGGATAGAGTAGAAGTGGGTGGTGAACAGTGAGAATTACAAGTTCAAGAAAATAATATCTGTTTTGATCCTTTTATTAATAGTGTATATTTGGGCCTGCTAATCCTTGACTAAAAAGAAAATGGCGGAAGCTGCGCATGATCAGTGAGACCATGAAATGACCGGTGACATAGAAGGAGCTGAAAGCCTGCCAAGATTCAAGGACAGAAAGGATGGGAAAAGAAGAAGATGTAACAGTCAACTATGAAGCCTGTATTAAGTGAATTATGGCATTTGCAACAAAATATGCATGTTTCAAATAAAATATATGAATGAGTAGAAGGGGCAGGGTTAACAAACAATAGGTTTTACTAATAAAATGAATACGTCAGCTTGGGATGATGGAGACACCCCTAACCCCGTCCAATCATATTCCGTAGTTTAGTAAAGATGCAACACTTGAGGGTGGGACATGAAGAAATAAAGACTATAACTAGAGTGATTTGAATTAAGAAGATAGATGCGATGCGATGCTGACTACGCTGCTGGGAGCTGAGCACGAGAGAGAGAGAGAGAGAAGACGAGTGTAGACTCAGAAGATCCAGATTCCTGCCTGATTAGATTTGAAGATTGCCGAAGAATATCGAGGAGGTAGAGAGTGAAAGAGAGGGAATCGCCCTGGTGCGTCGGGTTGTAGAGAAGTCTAGTAAGTATCAGACCTGTCCTGATCCTATCCTTTAATCTTTGTCTCCTGATCCTAAGTTAGGGGACCTCCACCAGTCCTTTGGCCAGAGGGGTGGTTTTCCAGTTATCCTCATTAGGTAAATGTCATTCTGTTCAGTATTTGTATATTTCTTTACAAATGAATTATAAATGTGCCTTTTGTCTCTTTATCTATCCACTCTTATGCGTTTGATTTGTTGAAAGCTTGTGTAATTAAATGTATTGTGCTTTATGATCGTTCTCTCTCCCATTTGAGAAAAATGGAGTTTGCACTGTGTATTTGTAATTAATGAGCGTTCAACTTAATGACTGAAATATCACCATCAACTAACTCAACTAATGGTCCATCGACCAGAGGAAGAGTGTTGATTCGTGAAGATTAGTTAGACATGATATTGTAATTGATTTGTGGTTACAGGGAAATAACTATTCAGAATTTGTGGAATTATTCAAAATCAAAACCCTTCCAGCAGGAAATTAGCCAAGGGGAATACAAATAAAGGTAACTGGATAAGGTATATGGGCCCATTAAAAAGTTTGGTTTTTGGTGTGTAAATTATCCAACCCTGGCCTCTTCGCGCTGGATCAGTACCATCAACAAATGATTTATAATGTAACTAAAGTCTGTTATCACCCTTTATACGTTCTCCTTTTGGTGACCCCCAAAACCTTCCATTCACTACAATGCATTTTAATGGGGTGCTATCATGTATATTGGTCCCAAGATGGCTGCCAAAACTTCTTGGATGAAGTGCTGACATCCAATCAGATCTCACGATGAGATGTGTGGTTAGGCTCCGCCCAGATATATAAATTTCTTTTTCCTTTAATATTTAAAAAACTACTGAACGTATTCACACCATTTAAAGCAAAGAGTGCACTCTGGACCAAGAGCTACCTTTCTGCCAAATTTGGTGTAATTCTGTTCAGCAGTTCGGGCTGTAGCCACGACAAAAGATTCCTATGGAAATTAACATGGAGAAAACACTTTTTGGGACCCCCCTTTTTTCTCGGCACCCGCTTGACGAATCACCCCGAAACTTTCAAGACAGGAGCTCACTGGAGCGCCCCATTAGTTTTAAAAATTTCGCAAAGATTCGTCAAACGGCACCATAGATATTGGCAAAAGAAAAAACACTTTTTGAATCGAAACAAGGTCCTAACTATAACTACCTACTGGCGACTGCCAGTAGAGGATATATATATATATCTATATATATCTATATATATATATATCTATATATATATATATATATATATATTCAAGCTACCAAAAATGCGGAGCACTCTCGGGACGTTTTCAGTTGTAAACATGCAACATTTTGAAACCTGGGCAAGTGGCGAGGGACGGAGATACAACTTAAAAGGCACCTGTAATTGGAGGCACAGTGGCTGGTGTGATTACGAAGGACCGCATGAATCATGTTGCGTGTAAGTGACATTAAACAAACTTGATTTTCTTTCTATTCAAGATGAAATGCAGCCATTGTCTATACAAGACAAAGAACTATGAGAAAAACGAAATATTTACCATAAGGTTGTAAGCAGGAAAGCACACGCTGACATGGCAGCCAGAAAGATTTGTATCACACCGAGAACTTGATTAGTCCTTCGTTGCTGGCCGTGACAGAGTGCGTCTCCAATGAAATCATCTTTAATTGTATTTAAATGTGCAGTGTGTTTGGTGCTAAGTTGATGAGCACTGAGGAAGGCTAGAGGCCGAAATGCATTTGCTCCAAAAAATTACAACTGAAAACGTCCCCAGAGTGCTCCGCATTTTTGGTAGCTTGAGTATTTTTACATGATTTCGCCCTCACGTTAGTGTGTATATATATATATATATATATATATATATATATATATATATATATATATATATATATATATATATAAAAACATACACCTCCATGTGGCTTCACTGTTAGCAGCAAAACAGGGCTGGCACTCACCTACATCCTTTGGCTATGAGTTTCAATTGAAACCAGACTCAGGAGCATTCTAGTCAATGGGGTCCATCTTTTCAAAGTTGCACTTTTTCCAGTGAAGAAAAGTGTCATAACTATTCATTTTTTCCAATTACAATTACAATCTTTCATTTTCATAGCCCCAGACACACGTTTCACTCTTCATGAGCTCTTTGGTGGAACACAGCAGGTACAGAATGCCAAATTTGTTTGCAGTATAACATTTAAAGATGAGTGAATTCTTAACTGTCCAACAAACAGCATGTTACTGCAAGGGTTGTTACCATCTGGCACAAGCCATTGGCTTGGGGAACCATTTCATGCAAAACAACCTCCAGGTGGCTGCTCTCAAAACAGGTTGGGCACTCACTAACAGGCTTGCTGTTTTTGGGGAGTACATAGAGTAGTTGCCAAATCTATAGAGAGTGCGCCCTTGACGCTTCTGGGTATACACCACATTCATGGTGTTGACGAACTTCCTCTTGACACGCTCAGTGTAGGTGGCAGTGTCCCGAATCACATTCTCCAGAAAGACCTGGAGCACACCATGGGTCACCTCATAGATGAGGCCGGAGATGCGCTTGACTCATCTAAGGCACTCTAGGCATGAATGGCAGGCTTGGTGATGCCCTAGATGTTGTCCTGGAGCACCATTTTGTGCCTCTTGGTGCCTCCTTTGCTGAGACCCTTTCCTCCTTTCCAGAGTCCAGACCTGGTCTTTTCTAGCTCAGAACAGAACTAAGAAAGCAGATTCTGGTTCAAGTGAAACCATCCTCAGTCTAAATTATGCAGCAAAAAAGCCAAATTATGTGGCACATTTTCAGGCAGAATTCTTTTCATTCATTGGAACTAACAACAACATTCAATACCTTTTTTCATTTATTTTGCCAGGACCAATCCCTGGAAGACCGTGATCCTTTTAGAGCACTTAATTCTCACACATATGGTAGCAGGCAAAGGACAGTCAAAATAAACCTAGGGCATAGCTTAGTCAGTGAGGTGTGGGGTGTACATCTCAAATTTCACAACTAAAAAAGCAGTGGCTGCAGGGGAAAGGGGACGGACTGTTTCCGTGAGGAACAGGGTCAGTAGTGATTTGCATTAGGTGAGCCTCTGTCTAGAGTGGCACAGTGGGCAAAAAACGATGGGTTGGAATGCTACCCGAGCGAGTGACACTTATTAGACTGTTTGCAAACAATCATCCCATCACCATTTGGGTGTTTGATTACCAGTATTATGCCTGGCTGGAATGTTCAGACTGGTGCTGCTTTTCAAGCCGACTGCTGCCAATGTTTGGGAATTCCAAAAAGTTATTCAAGAAGTAATTCTATAGATGAGGTTTACTACTATTTTGGTAAACCGCTAGCTATACATATTTAAGATTCTGATCCAAAAACTGAACAAGTTAAAACCTCTTAGGAAACAGAAATCAACAAGAAGAAACTGACACAGACTGCAAAAACAGCCTAGTAAATTAAATATGAGGGGTGCTTGTACAGCGCACATTCTGAACTCATGTATTTAAAAGTGGGCTCATATGTGATAAAGAACAAGCATTTGCAATGCAATAGGTCTCGCATTTATGCGAGTAAGCTATTAGCACTGTAAAGACAATGTGTTTTATTTATGTTTCAAAAACCAAAACATAAATAAAAGGCACTGTCATTTACAATGCCAATAGCTCAAACTTGCGTAAATGCGAGGCCTGTTGCATTACAAATGCTTGTTTAGAATGGTATGGCCTGTTATTGTATAATATGTATAATATGGTAACCTACAGTATGGACTGCCATTGTATTAAATGGTATGGTCTGTTATTATACAGTATGGTATGTCATGGTTTGTTATTGTATAATATGGTATGTTGTGGTCTGTTATTGTATGGTATAGTGTGGTATGGCATGGCCTTTTATTGTATCGTATACTACGGTATATGAGTACGGTATGGCATGTTATTGAGGTGTACAACCTATGAACTAACTGTACACGTACATGTGCATTTAGGCAAGCGCTAATATCACTTGTTGGTACAATTTTAAAACATGTAACTTAAGTTGGCTTTCCCCAATTGGAATGCGACCAAAACGTGGACAAGTCAGAAACAAATGTAGCCTTAGTAAATGCTTTACCATGTAGCTTTATTAAAATGCCATAAATTGTGGTGTTGTGTTTTGCGGCTCGGACAAGACTGGCTGGAAAAAAACGGCTTACTGGAAAGCAAATTTTTGAAAAATCGGGAAAGCGAACAAGTGATGGGAGCAAACTAGAACAGGATGTGCTTTAGATGCAAGCGTCGCCTAAGATCAAGCAGCGAGTGTGCCAGAGGAGGGATTACAAATAATTCAAGCTTGTCTATAGGCTTGCAGAGCAGACCGGGTGGAGCATCCTATTCAGAGAGTAGGGAAAGGTACAAGGAAGTGGACGAGGACGTAATGAGGTCTGAGCTAGATCACACACCATCATATTTTATATATAGCCCCTTACGTTTGAGATGTTCCTCCTGCAATACAAGTGTTACCTTTCTGGCCATCTAAACAGCTGCCATCTTTCTGTAAACTCTACCGCTGCTGCTCAGTGGAGCTAAGCACGTTACGTTAGGCATCTAAAACAATTACCGCAAAAATAATCCTTCATGCACTTGATTTAAACAGGGGAAAATGAACTTCGCCAATATGTTCTGCTATTCTGCTTGTCATACACTATTGACCGGTCGGGAGGAGCGTTTTATTTCTTCCCAGCTGTTCACGCAGCCCTCTCTCTCATGCTCGCTCACAGTGCCAAGAAGAGCTTGCTGGATTTAGGAAAGCGCATCACAGCGTGAGCTATTTTTAAACCTCCCTGCACGCGCGGCCAGGGCCGAGTCAGCACGTATGGCGCGTGGACTGTAGCGCACAAGCGCGGTGACGCTGCACATAGTAATCCTTTAATTCTGTCCGGGGACAAAGAGGTTTATGCGGACGCAGGGTCACGCTGCAGTGCGTGAGCAGCTGTTGGGCAGGGGGTGTGCTCAGGGCACGCAGAGGAAGAAGAGATGCTATAAAAAACAAGCATTTGCAATGCAATAGGAATCTCCTTTACGCGAGACCTATTGCATTAGAAACGGGAGTGCGGGCGGGCGGGAAGGCACGAACGAGAGTGGGGGTAGGGGGTGGGGAGGGGGCCCGTGATGTCACGGACTGCGGGAGGGGGCGGGGGGGTGGGGAGACAGGGAAGAAAATAGTTTTTGGAGTAAAGGGGCCAGTAGCCATGGAAGGATACATTTGACAACATGGCTGGCATGAGGAGGGACTAACAAGCCTAAAACCAATCGGAAGGCAGCATTTAGGACTTAAGCCAATGAAGAAGATGGGCGGAGAGCAGGCGGAGCTTCCACAAAGCTTTCACACTATACTGAATACTGCATGCCTCGCAAAGCGAGCAGCGCATGCGCTGCAACGCTATGCTCGACCTAAAAAAGGAGGCTCTGTGAAAGAAAGCCTTTGCCTAGGATCATAAAATTTGGACTAGCAGGGAAGCAAGTATTGATCCCAGGTTATCTGGTTTCACTCTTTGAATTCACCCAACAGATGTTTCTCTCTCATTACATAAACGGTCACTGTTTTGTCTTTCACTCCTGGCTCAGATGAGAAACTCAGGACCCCCAGGAGAAACCAACTAACAAGTCAAGTATGCAATTATTTGGGGGAGGGGGGGGTCACATCCCAAACACCCCCCACCCCTACCGCCGAAGCTACACCCCGGAAAACAGAACAGGCGCCTTGATATTTCAATGTTGGTGACTTTGGACATAAAAAATGTCACATGCACAGCTGCATAGGGATATTACCACGCGTGGTGTGTGCAACATTTTGACAAAAGGCGCCAGAAGCACATTTATACATTGACTTCACTTCCCATGTGTTTGGAGCACAGGAAGACGTTATACCAGCCGGCTACAAGCGGCCACGACCACAGAGGGGAAAGCATTTAAGATAAATGCTCAGATCGAAGCCAAACGAATAGAAAACGGAAACAGCACTTCCGATTAAACTATGTCAGTCAGTTTGTACATAAAATGTGACTAACTCTGTCTCAGCCTTACTGGCCGGCTTGAACACCTTTCGTTTCTAAACCTAGGGCCATTTCGCTTCTGTTTGTAGCTTGTTCTGCCCATCCCACAAAGAAGAAGCTGACTCTAATTCGTTGCGTTGAGGCCGATGGGAAACCCCATCTGTCTACAATGAATTCAGCAAATAGAAATGAGCGTGATTCATAATTTCAAATGGAGGAGCTCAAGGCTGTCGGGGGTGCAGTTCCTATTACGCCCACAGGGCGTCGCTTCCAATAATAGCACAGGGTGGACAGAGAGAAGCTAGAGCCGACGTGGTCACGTGGCATGGGACCCAGCTGCCATGAGTGTCTTTTGATTCGCTGTGGTTAGTAGAATATTACACAAACGTCCCGAAATAAAAATAATGTGATTAAGCTTATAAACATGCAGTTGCGTTTGCCAGATGGTTTTTCCTGCGCCTTCTGTTTTCACTCAGGAGATTGCCACCATTCTATTTCTGAGCTTCTTTCCACGCCTTGGTTTTCAGAACCATGCGGAGCATATGGAGTGATTACGCAGTCATATGGCGTTTTTTTCGGTTTACGGACTGGGTTTAAAACTTGGCTGTTTTGTTGATGTTTAGGTCGTGCTCCGTTGCAGGGTGCGCAAAGCACCAGCGAATTCACTGTAGATTTGCACGTTTTTGTGGTAGTCAGTGCTTGAAATGGAAAAATAGAAGAGCAGGTACTCTGTACCAGAGTACCTGCTTGTTACTGAGAAGTGCTGGTACTCTCCAATTAAAAATATTACATTTCTCTCGAGAAGTGCCGGTACTCTCCTCAAAAAAATAGTGCCGGTATTCGGACAGTACCGGCCCATTTAAAGCACTGCTGGTAGTGAATCACCAGAATGTATGCACCAGCAGCCTGCCTGGCAAGCGCTTCGAGACAGGGCAAAGCTCTGTCCATCTCCCTTCCCAGCAGATGTCTCCAGCCTCACGGTGTCCGACTTAAAGGCTTATTATGTGCTGGAATTGGAAACAAATTTCTACGGGAATCCATAGATTGTGGGTCAAGGTGTGGCATAGGAAGGGGGTGGAGTCACAAACGGCGGAGTTATGAAAAGCAGCACTTGACAGTCAACTTATACATTGTGGCCTAGATTTACTACCATTTTGCATCATGGATGTTCCACTTTTTTGGTGCAGCCACGAAGGGAAATGCTAGCCCAGATTTACAAACCCGCGCAATGCCTTGCGTGCCTTTGTAAAAAAGGTTAGACTGCGTGGGTACCATTATATGGGTGGAGCATGGGTGTTCCCATGCATCCGCCCATGTATTTTGATGTGAACCCTAATTTACTAAAGGCAGTAAACCTGGGTTTGTGCCAAAATTGTACCTACCCTAGAGAAGCGTAATGAAGAGAAATATTTCTTCTTGTTCTTACTTCCTCTTTCCATTTGTGCTGCATTCTGCAGCACACATAACAAGAGGAATAAGCCTCTAAGGATTGTTTTTGTGCAGAAAAGTATCCCTTCCTGCACAAAAACAATACTGCCTGCAATGCAGGCATCCTGGCACCAGGCCACAAGGGTGCTTGTGTTGACGCTAGGTTGCCTGAAGTGCTCCAGCACAATGAGAGAGCAGAAGTGCGCCATATCTTAGTAGATATGGTGCATTTCTGCTCTCTCTCCCTGTCACACAACTCAGCCCAGCAAGTTGCCTTGCTGCATTACATTGTGTGCAAGGTAAGCAAATCCACATTTTAAAAAAATCTGCCGCAAAGAAATTGGCAACAAGGACAATTGTGATATTAAATCTGTTCTGCTTAATTAAATGTGTCAGAAAGATGCTGCATTTCAAAATATCTTGTGACTTAAAACATCTGCTACAGAGAGCTTTTGTGTGCCTAGGCAATTTGAGGATATAATAGCTATGGTAAGATAACTCTGATGGTGAATGCATTTCCTGGAGAGATCTGTGTTTAGTCCAGTTACAGTATTGAATCCTAAAGTAGCATAAAGGGTTATGTGCCTGCTGCAAAGCACATTGCATAACATTCAGATCACAGATTTGTATTTTATGTAGATGGGTAAATGGTTAACTGCTTTCGAAATAGAGATTTTTTTGTTTCTTCCACTTCATAAGTTTCAATCCTTCTAGAACAGTGAGCCATGAACCGACATGTGGTAGCTGCATGCAAACTGCAAGTCATGGGTTTAGATTCTTATTGGTTTTTTTCTCAATCTGCTATTATTCAAAGTTTGCAAAGAAAGGTCCATTTCAGTAGTAATAAAGTCTGGTAAGTAAAGAAAGCCCCAATCACTGTGTTACGTTTTAAATTCTGACTTTGTGTTTCTACCGCACGTACACTCTGAACATATAACGTCTACAAGTATGGACAGTATGGGACTCCTACTCTTAATAACCCTAATTATTTTATGTAACATTTTATGTACATTGATTTACACACATATGATTTTTTGCCCCTGTGTGTGTGATGTAAAACTCTCTCACACCCTAGACTGGGATGAGTAGCACTATCAAAGAATTAAATAAAAAGCTAATAGGTAAATGCCATTTAAATTATTAATTGTGTAATTATTGAAACACACATATATATGTATAAATATATTTGGCATTTTTACCGTGCATGTACATCTATTCCATAGAGAGCTTGAATCTAGTCAAAAACCTGCCCCCAAATCATAATTCCTCATAAGTACATATGAAGTGATTACGAGCTTTGTGCCTTTGTTTCCTCCATTGCATTGGCGTCTAGGTTTTAGGATCTAGATAGCTTCCAGCCAGGATGATACTCCAACAAAAGGAGGCCTAGTGCCCTTTAAATCAGTCATTTGTTTTGGACCCAGCTGGAAGTGAAAATAAGAAAAACCCCATCCCGCCTGCAGGTTGCTGCTCGAATTGAAAAGCAGATAACCAGGGGGTGCTACTGAATGTGCTCCGGTGTCGGCAAATTACTCTGCGACAAATCCAGCATATTATACTGGGAGCAGCTGAATCATGTATCAGGCTCAGAAGTAGGTGCAGGAACCAGGATCCGTCCGGATCGCCCTAATGTCCTGCACTGGGCTGATGAATTATCCAGGCACTTGTAAGTTCCCCTGGTCCTTAGTAGTCCTTTTAGTCCAAGCTCATATAGCTCACTTCTTACTCTTATAGGCCATTTGAAGCCCTTGCAAGTCCTTCTAGCTGTACCCCCAGAAATGTGATAGGTTCTATAAAGCTTTGCAGTCTTTTTCATTTTCCTTAGTCCCATGAAGTTCTGCTCAAGTCGACTGATTTTTCTTTACCACAGGTAGACCATACACGTCCCCATAGCCACTTAAAGGTCTTCCTAGATCCCTGTTTGTACACCATATCTCTTTAG
This sequence comes from Calotriton arnoldi, assembly GCA_963921515.1. Taxonomy (NCBI): domain Eukaryota; kingdom Metazoa; phylum Chordata; class Amphibia; order Caudata; family Salamandridae; genus Calotriton; species Calotriton arnoldi. Next base: position 150,835 of record CAWUFW010005927.1, on the reverse strand, counting down.
GTCATTGTAATACAAATATGACTTATGGATCTTTTTAAATCCTAATGGGTCCTTATCGATCCACAGAGACTCTAGCTACTTGCAAATCTTTGAGAGCTTTATATCTTCCCTGAGCCTTTTATATTACGTTCTTCTCTCAATAAGTCAACCTATACTCTTGTAATTCATCAAATACTTTATGAGCCCCTTGAACACTGCCTGGGACCGTTAAGCTTCTCATAAATACTCCGAGCTACATTTCAGCCCATCTAGACTTTGAATTGTACTAAATGCTTTCAAACGCTTTTGACGCTCTCAAGTTTAATTTGTCTATATATGGCCCTCTGTTAGGTGGTCTTAGGCCTTCATTACGAGTGGCCCTTTAAATTCCGGACAGTGCCGGCCCGTAACTCGTGTTTACGCAGACACCAGAATTCTGAATTTTATGGCAAACACCGTTCTCCAAAACAATTTCCTCAGTTCAAGTTTGGAAGGGCAAACTTATTGAAATTTCCAGAGGGACAAATGCTCTGGAAAATACCTGGACATGAGGATTTTTCCCTAATCTGCATGTTATGCCCCATTTTGCGTAGGTGACTTCAGAATAGGTGTTAATTATTGCAGCTGTTAAAATCAGATCCCAACAGTGTTAGTTTTTACTAGATGAGAAATATAATGCATCCAGGGCCTAGCTACTAATAATGAGGGCATTATTGTTCGTACATCCCTTTCAAGCATAGCCGGACCTAAACCAAAATCAGCCCTGGTAAAAAATTTCAAACCATCCCCGCGCTGCATGTGGTTTAGAAAGGGGCTGTGTGGGCATTGCTGGGATATGGCAGCCCACCCTCCTTTGAAAGAAGCTCTCTAGCCTAAAGCCCAGAGGAAAAATGCCAGAGTGTAGAATAGACAGTGTTGCCCTGCTTTCAGGCAAGCTCATCCTAGTAATCTAAAGCCCTTGTAGCCCCTATAATGCCATTCAAGTCTTTAAAAATCTTCCTAGTTTATCAGACTTCCAGATCATTCTATTGACCTCTTGGCGCTGCATTACACATGCAGCGCACTTTCCTTCATTGCACCGGGCGCACCTTTAAAAAGGTGCTCCTGGTGCAATGAAGGAAAGTGTGCTGCATTATGGGGAAAGCGCTTCTCCCCAGGGCAGCCACGAACAGTGCATTCACGTGAAATACGGAGCAGCTGCTTTACAGCCGCTCCATGTTTCACTGTGCAGGCGGCAAGCCGCCTGCACTTTTAAAGGGTAATAGAGATCCCCTTGCAGGCGGGTGCAGTCAGTGACTGCACCCGCCTGCAAGGGGATGTCTGGGGAGTCCATGGGACCCCTTTCCCCCCTGCAGAGGGCTGCTCTCAGGAGGCGCACTGACAGTGCAGCACCTTTTTGGAGGCGCACTGTCAGTGCACCTCCTGAGGGCTTCTCTGCCTCTGCGCCCACGTCGGTAATTCAGCGCAGGCACAGAGGCAAAGGGATTCCCTCATTTGCATGGGGCATGCCCCCATGCCAATGAGGGAACACCCTCTTGACGATAGCACTGGCGCTTTATGTGCGCCACCGCTATTGGTATTACAGAAAGGGCCGCACAAGCGTCTGCGGCCCCTTCTGTAATACCAAAGTGCCCCAGGGGTGAGCAAAGCGGGCGCAAACGCCCATTGCGCCCACAGCGCATTTTATGTAATACAGCCCCTGGTGCTTGCACGACCCTCCTAGCCTTGGGTGCAAATGAAAAAGTCAGTAGGACTCCCTTTACTCTATGGTCCTCCCTGGTTCCATGCCTTCTTCTGGCCCTCATGAGCTCCTTTTTAAGTCTTCTAGTCCTTGTAAATCGTGACAATCGTTTCACCAGTCTTAATTATTTTATAACATGAATAGGCGTAATTACAGGAGGGGATGGATGAGATTCACCTACATCTTTCCAAGATTGTGTGTTGTAGTTTTGTTTGCCTCTCCCAAACTTTCAGTCCACTTGATCTCCCTTCACACCACAAACTAAGTTGTTGCTTAATAGCAGATGTTAATTACTACCCTGTTCTATGGTAGCCACATAATTTGCTTCAGAAGAATCAAAGATTGAGTTACTTTTGACTGCCTTCAAACTTAAGCCATGTACATTGCATGCAAGTCTCTGCCATGAGTGCAAAACCCACTGAGCTTTCTTGCCTGCATTAGAACTTAGGATTTGCTTGCTGCACTTCATTTTCTGCAACAAATGCACGAAATAGCCAAGCTCTTTTACTAGGATTTGAACCTCTTCCACCCAAGTTGCAGACAGCTCTCTTCAACAAACACATCAACCGTGCTGTGGTATAGAAGTGCAAAGGCAGTGTTACAAGCATTTCAGCCAAGTTTCTGTGCTTCAGGGCACTTCAACATTAGTGAAGGTGTCACAAACGCTTGTGGGCCGCCTTTTTTGACACTCACAGCTCAGGTGCGCGATATGGTGCCTTCACTCATTTACCGTGGGTGTTCCTGTATGAGAACAAGGGAAACTCTTTGCTTGTGCTAGTACACTTTATTACAAAATACAAGAACCTGGGTGAATAGACTCTCAGGAAACAAACTGGATGTGTACATTATAGCAACCAGCGCCTCCCCTTGGGCATGGAGTCACCAAACTAGTGTGTAATCACTCACTTACCCAACCTTTCATAATGCTTATATTATTAATTTGGTGCTAGTGGAAATAGCCAATGTGTGGGTGATTGAGTCGAGAGAGGGAGCTAACATCTCTATGTTTAATAGAAATGATTTTAAAATGCCAGTTATACCTCCCTTGGAAGATACACCCAATGTTTTACATTCAATACTTAGGGGCCGATTCCGATCTCGGCCGGTAGGGCACCGAATCGGATTCGGCTTTACCGGATCCGATTCGGACGCCCTGTTTCCGACCGATTCGAACACCCGTCCGCGCGAGCAAGTACGATGCGAGCGTACGCGAAATCCCCGACCGACTCGTTCCCGGCTTCGAACCGCTCCGACCGACTCGTACGGACTCGACTCGCACCACGCAATGGAGACGTTCCCCGACCGGGCAAGTACGATGCGCGCCTCGAACAGTCCGACCGACTCGCGCCGTCCGGCTCGAAAGATCAGTCGGAGCCGGACTTCGGGGGTCCGTGTCGGACCCCCCTGTACGCGTAGCCGCGCGAGTCGCACACAGGGGGGACCCATGGGTCCCCCCTACACATGCATGTACGGCGCGAGTCGCACCGACGCGTACCCGCTGTAGGGGGGTGCCCTTGTTCACGACGCACCCATTGAGTCAATGGGAGCCCGTGTACGCGTCGTACGACCGGCTCCCATTGACTTCAATGGGAGTCCGACCGAATCGAGTCCGATAGCATGCGTCTGCATCGTACTCGTTCGGTCGGACTGCTAGAGTCAGGTTCGGTCGGATATCTCTCCGAATCCGACTCGGTCGGAGAGATTTCCGGCCCGAATCGGAATCGGCCCCCTAATGTTTTAACCCATTGTTTTACATTAAGTGATTTCTTTTGCAGTCATTGAAATGTGTATTATCATTCATGGCTCACACAGTTTATTTCACCATTTTTATAGCATTTCCCCCACCCCCAAAAAAACACTTGAGAATTACTTTATCTTGTAAAAAAACTCAGTAGCCAGGAATTACCAAAAGTGGATTCATCCATCATAATAACTTTGTGATAATCTTGCCATTGTCTTTAAAGATAAAAATAATATTATTTTTACGAACTTCTCTGAATCTCTTAATTCACAAACAACTGAGCTCTTTGCTAAATTCTCATCCTCTTCTGCTGTTACTTTGTTAGAAAAATTTGCTGCCGTAGCCATCTACGCAGGTTTCTGATCTGCTCATATCCATGAGATCTGGTTCACCTTATGGGTAAACAGACATAATATTGAGTTGTAAATGTCGACTTGCACTAATATCGAATGCAAAATATCGTAATACAAAAATATCGACTATCAGAATATCGTTGTCAAGAATATCGAGTTTAAGGTAAGTAATATTGTTTTTAAAAATATCGAAGTCATTAATATCATTTGCAAAAATATTGTTGTTAAAAATATCATTGTTTTAGTTAGTGTTATGTATTTTAGTGTGTATTTTAAATGTATGTGTTCTATTTTGTGTGTGTAAGTATTGCATTTGTTTTTTAATATATGTGTTACATTTTTAGAAGTTATTATTTTTTTTAAGTAAATTTTGCGTTTTAGTTCCGTAGCGGGTTGTGGGTTTATAGGGGAATAGGGTGGGAAGTAATTTAATTATAATACATTTATTAATAATTTTTAGAAGTTATTAATTTTTTTAAATTACATTTTGCGTTTTAGTTCCGTAGCAGGTTGTGGGTTTATAGGGGAATAGGGTGGGAAGTAATTTAATTATAATTAATTAATTTTTTTTAAATTAATTAATATTTATGTATTTAATATTTTATATTGTTAATTGTGGACATTTATTTATTATTAATTAGTTATTAATTGGTTGTAAATAATTAATAATTAATTGTTAATTATGTTAATTGTGTCATTTTTTAGGAGTGGGTTGTGGGTTTATAGGGAGTAGGGTGGGAGTAATTTAATTATAAATAATTAATTAATATTTTTTATTAATTAATATTTATGTATTTAATATTTTATATTGTTAATTGTGGACATTTATTTATTATTAATTAGTTATTAATTGGTTGTAAATAATTAATAATTAATTGTTAATTATGTTAATTGTGTCATTTTTTTAGGAGTGGGTTGTGGGTTTATAGGGAGTAGGGTGGGAGTAATTTAATTATAAATAATTAATTAATATTTTTATTAATTAATATTTATGTATTTAATATTTTGTATTGCTAATTGTGCAAATTAATTTATTATTAATTATTTATTAATTGGTTATTAATAATTATTAATTAATTGTTAATTATGTTTATTGTGTCATTCTTTTAGGAGCGGGTTGTGGGTTTATAGGGGAGTAGGGTGGGAAGTAATTTAATTATAAGTAATTCATTAATATTTTTTATATAATATTTATTTAATGTTGTTTTATAGTGTTAATTGTGTGAATTAATTTATTAATAATTGTTTTTAATTTGCTTGTTTGTTATTAATTGAGTAATTAATTGTTAATTAATTATGTTAATTGTGTCATGCTTTACGACATTGGTGGTGTCATTTATAGGGGAATATGGTGAGAGGTAAATTATTTTTAATTAATTAATTGTTTGTTAATGCTAATTAATTTGCTGGAGTGGGAATAGTAAATTATTCCCCTCCGCTATCCAACACTTTCCCTACTGTTGCACTCCCTGGAGTGGGAATAGAAATTTTATCCCCTCCGCTATCCAACACTTTCCCTACTGTTACACTCGCTGGAGTGGGAATAGTAATTTTATCACCTCCGCTACCCAGCTCTTTCCCTACTTTTGCACTCACTGGAGTGGGAATAGTAAATTTTATTCCCTATGCTATCTAACATTTTCCCTACTGTTACAATTGCTGGAGTGGGAATAGTAAATTATTTCCCTCCCCTATCCAACACTTTCCCTACTGTTGCACTCCCTGGAGTGAGAATAGTAATTTTTACCCTTACGCTATCCAAAACCTTCCCTACTGTTGCTATCCCTGGAGTGGGAATAGTAATTTTTACCCCTACGCTATCCAACACTTTCCCTACTGTTGCACTCCCTGGAGTGGGAATAGTAAATTATTCCCCTCCGCTATCCAAAAGTTTCCCTACTGTTGCACTTGCTGGAGTGGGAATGGTAAATTATTCCCCTTCGCTATCCAACACTTTACCTACTGTTGCACTTGCTGGAGTGGGAATAGTAATTGTTACCCCTATGCTATCCAACACTTTCCCTACTGTTGCACTCGCTGGAGTGGGAATAGTAATTTTATCCCCTCCGCTATCCAACACTTTCCCTAGTGTTGCACTCCCTGGAGTGGGAATAGTAAATTATTCCCCTCCGCTATCCAACACTTTCCCTACTGTTGTACTTGCTGGAGTGGGAATAGTAAATTATTCCCCTCCGCTATCCAACACTTTCACTACTCTTGCACTCCCTGGAGTGGGAATAGTAATTTTTACTCCTTTGCTATCCAACACTTTCCCTGCTGTTGCACTCGCTGGAGTGGGAATAGTAATTTTATCCCCTCTGCTATCCAACACTTTCCCTGCTGTTGCACTCTCTGGAGTGGGCATAGTAATTTTTACCCCTACGCTATCCAACACTTTCCCTACTGTTGCTATCCCTGGAGTGGGAATAGTAATTTTTACCCCTACGCTATCCAACACTTTCCCTACTGTTGCACTCCCTGGAGTGGGAATAGTAAATTATTCCCCTCCGCTATCCAACACTTTCCCTACTGTTGTACTTGCTGGAGTGGGAATAGTAAATTATTCCCCTCCGCTATCCAACACTTTCGCTACGGTTCTACTTGCTGGAGTGGGAATAGTAAATTATTCCCCTCCACTATCCAACACTTTCACTACTGTTGCACTCGTTGGAGTGGGAATAGTAAATTATTCCCCTCCGCTATCCTACATTTTCCCTACTGTTGCACTCCTTGGAGTGGGAATAGTAATTTTATCCCCTTCGCTATCCAACAATTTCTCTACTGTTGCAGTTAATGTAGTGTAAAATGTGGTTTAAAAAAAATATATATATTTTAATATTTTAATTTATTATATATATATTTTATTATTATTTTTATTTTACAGGTGTATGTATATATATATATATGTATTTATAATTTGTAATATGTTTCTAACATTTTATAATTTATTAAAATAATTATTTATTAATATTATTAAGTAACTATATATATTATATGTTATATATGTATGTTTAATTTATTTTTACATTATATTTATTACTTATAATTTTAAACATTTTTAAATAATTCTAACTACGTTTTAAAAAAATTATATGTATTATTTAATTTATTTTACATTATTTTTTAAACATTTAAAAAAAAAAACGATATTTTTAACAACATATATTTTTTTCGATATTTTTGTACTTACCATTATGTAGATAGGAGGTCAATATTTTTGACAACGATATTTTTGTCACGATATTTTTGTAGGTCGACATTTTTGTTGTCGATATTATGTCAGTGATCCCACCTTATGATCTATGTCCGCCTCATACTCTGAAACTAGTCTCAACACCATTACGCCTGTTCTGACCAACCCTTCCAGTCTTTCATTGGAAGCAGTGTCTGTGCCAGCTATGTGGAAAACTTCTACGATCTCATCTTTGTTGAAAAAACTCTCAGCAGATCCTTTGACCCTGTCTAATTTTCATCCCATTTCTCTAATGCCTCTTCCAGCGAAGGTGCTAGAGAAAGTAGTAAACTCTGCTCTATTCCTATTTAGAGACCAATCACCTGCACCCTTCACCATCAGGTTTTATGCCTGATCACAATACGGAGATGGTCCTATGAACTGTCAACGACAACCTCAGATGCATTTTGTACAGAGGTGGATCTGCTGCTCTGGCCCTATTAGACCTTTCAGCAGCATTTCATACTAGCTCTAACCCTATTGTTTTCTCTAGAATCTTTAACTTGGCTCTCGGTTGGTTAGATTCCTTGTTGATAGGAAGATCCCAGAAAATCTGGTGCCCTTTGCTTCTGTCATCCCTTTTCTCACTCCCCTGTGGAGGTCCTCAAGGCTCATCCCTTCTCCACAGCTTTTAAATATATACTTATCTATTCTACCCCGCTAATTCAGTCTTTCAGCTTTGAGGTGGAATCCTATGCAGATGACACACAATAGTTGTGTCTAAATTGGAAGACATAGGTATCACCAAAACCTCCTTCTGTAGCTGAAAGTAAACAGTTGCTAGCTGGTTGAAACAACATTTTCTGAAACTTAACAGGGAGAAGACAGAGATTATTCTGTTTCGAAAAATTCACCAATTTGCTCTCCCCAGTGGTGCCCTGATGACTTCAGCACTCCCCCAGTTCCTTCAACTACAGCAAGAGATTGAGAAGTTATATTTGGGAAACGTCCATTAGAACGAATCCGGAATCCCGTTGTGCCTTCACAGCACCGTCAATAGAACAAACGCTTCTTTAGTACGCATTCGTTCAGCACGCAAGTCGTTATTACAACTTGCTTTAGGGGCGCATTATTTGAATTAAAGTCCAACCCCTTCCCTACTGTTGCGCAGACTGGAGTTGGAATAGTAAATTAACCTATTCCTCAATCCAGCGCCCCCCAAAGGCAAGTCGTTATAACGACTTGCGTGCTAAACGAATGCGTACTAAAGACGCGTTTGTTCTAATGGCGCCGCTGTGAAGGCACAGTGTGATTCCGGCTTGCGGAATACCATCATTCATTCATTATACTTGCCAACCAACTAGCCTTCTCTACCGGATTTCTCAAGTTGCTGCATTATGCTTTCAGATTTTAAGGACTTTTTATGGAAAACTGTAGTCCAGGCCTTGATTACATCAAGCGTAGATTGTAATAATTTACTATATCTTGGCCTCCCTTCCCATCTCATGCCACAGATTCAGATTGTCTAAAACACAGCTGCATGAACTATCATTTATATTTGAGAAGGTGTTCGGTTGGAACACATCTGAAATCTTTACATTGTCTACCTGTATAAAAGTGTTCCACCTACGTGGTTCTTTGTCTTGTTCACAAAGCCCCACATAGCATTGACCCCTTTCCACTTAGAAAGAAACTTCTTCCCTACCGTCCTACTCGCAATCTCACATTGGCATCTCAGTCATTCTTAGTCATTCCCAAAATTAAACTGGTTAGACAAGGAAGTAGATCTCTTACTTTGCTCGCACTAAAACTCTGGAATTATCTTCTGTTTGATATCAGAACAACTCCATCCCATGCTTTATTTTGAAAGCTACAAAAAACCTGGCTATTTCTACAATCTCGCTAACTGGTCTTAGTTTTTATCTGCTAGAGTTTCTCATTGCGAGGATGCCACTTGGGGCAGCTGTCATGCTTTAGAAATATCACTTCATTGATTCAACTGAAATGATCATTTAGAGGTGGACAGCTGAAAAACACACATTACCTTAACTCACATTCCATATTGATTGTTGTTTTGACCTCCTCCATGATCTCCATAATTTTTTATGCCAGTTAATGCACTGCCAGGAGGTGTGACGCCCACAGGGAGTATGTGAGAACCCACATGGGAATCGGTGGCTAACTGAAAATAGAAGTGACCATTCATGGTAGTTGGGTTGCTTCGTGAACTTTGCAGCTGTGATGCCACACCTCCTAATTTGACTTTACATGTAATGAGAAAGGACATAACAAGAACCCATATCCCCTGGACGTTCTAAGGAAGTGCTTTTAGGCCTCTGCTGCATGTGGCTGTAGCTGTCTGTTGGCCAGACCTGTTGTTTCCAGTATACATCAAGTGTGCTTTGGGTCAGCTCCCCTACACAAGATTGGATGGTTTTGTTGTCTGTCTCACTTCCCTGTTCCTGATTTATTGGATTTCCTCCCTATCCGTGTGTTTGTTTCCCATGAGGATGTATTTTGGTCTCGCAGTGTTCTGACTGGTTGATTTGTATCCTTCCACCATTGACCTTGCTTGCATTCAAGAAACTACATTTTTCTTTTACTGTAAGCATTCCATGCATTGGCTATCACTGAGCCCTTTTGGCTTTGCCAATGCTTGTTCAGTTGAAGTATGAAAAGTCAAATGTTGCAATTAACTGACAGTGGTGTTGCCAGAATGTCATGAACCCTACTGCAAGGAACAAAATTGGCCCTCTGGCCGCTGTATTATTAGAAAAAGACAGCAATAATTAGAGTTCTATGGGTTCCTCAGCCCTGTGGACCCTGGTGCCACTGCACCTGCTGCAACAATGGAATTTACACCTGATAACTTTCAGTCTCCACAGTACCAAGATGGATTAGAATTTAACTGGAGACGATTTGTGGAGAAGAAGCCACACAAGCAACTGGACTTATAATTTTCACCTTCCTACACTCACTGGGACCCTCCCATATAAAACCCCTCCCCACCTTTAAATCCAGCCACCCCCTGCCGGATGTTGACTAATTAAGTTGGTTGCGCCCTAATATTTTGGCAAAATTCCGACTCTGCTCATAGTAGGGCATTTCATGCACTCCTCCACCTTCTTAATAGGTGTGAACATTGTACATTTGGCAACTTTGTCCTCTTCAAGGAAATAACACAACTTCCCACTTCAATGTGGCATTAACGATGAGCTATGTCCATCTCGTCGCTGAGTTGAATCCTGTCTCCTGAACGTGTGGGCACCTTACTTGCCTCACATGGGCTTTGATAGACAGCTTCTATGGCGCACTCATAACGTTTTCTGGTACGTTTAAAATTAAACGTACTGTTTTGTGCGCAATGTTTCCGTTACTCTTTCAGAACTGCACCCTGCTGACAGGACCTATTTTACAGAAACCAAACCTAGCAGAGTGCCCTTCCTCTTGTTACATTCTCTTGCTATTCGTGTTTTCGTCAGACACATAGGGGGCCGATTCCGATCTCGGTCGGAGGCGCACCTAACATCATTCGGTCGGGAAAAAAGCCATGCGAATGCCTGTTTCCCGACCGAACCGCACATCATTCCGAACGAGCAAGTACGATGCGCACAACAGCATAGATTCCGACCCAGTCGTACTCACCCAATCCAGGTCCTGTTCCCCGACCGAGCCGGATCCGTAAACGCAGAATCGAGTCGCCCGGAAGCCAAAATGCAGCCCCGTCCGGCCGGACAAGTACGATGCGCTTCCCGTACGCGCCGAACCCGTCGCTACGCACGGCACGTCAAAGCATCCGGGAGAGGCGCACATAAGCTCCGATTCGCGCCACAACACGATCCACGGCTACGAGACGAACACGCCAGCGACGAGGACGAGGACGAGGCGAAGCAACGAGAAAGACGAACGAGACGAACCAACCATGAATCCCATCGTGCCGATCTTACCAATATTCTACATCTACTACCGGAACAGGCACGGACGCGTACGGCGCAGAAGGTAAGTCAGACACCAACCACAAAAACAAACTACACGTACCCGACATATCACACACACACACAGAGGGATGCAGAAATTACTTACACCAGCAACAGCAGCACCATAGGGGCGGGATGGCCATCACCAATGCCACATATACACATAGGGGCCCGGATGCCTACCACTACTACCACCTCTACCCAGGGGTGCCAGATGCCTACCACTACTACCACCTCTACCCATGGGGAGCTGGATGCCTGTCACTACTACCACCCTTACCCAGGGGTGCCAGATGCCTACCACTACTACCACCTCTACCCATGGGGGCTGGATGCCTACCACTACTACCACCCTTACCCAGGGGTGCCAAATGCCTGTCACTACTACCACCCCTACCCAGGGGTGTCAGATGCCTACCACTATTACCACCTCTACCCATGGGGGGCTGGATGCCTGTTACTACTACCACCCCTACCCAGGGGGTGCCAGATGCCTACCACTACTACCACCTCTACCCAGGGGTGCCAGATGCCTACCACTACTACCACCTCTACCCATGGGGGGCTGGATGCCTACCACTACTACCACCCTTACCCAGGGGTGCCAGATGCCTGTCACTACTACCACCCCTACCCAGGGGTGTCAGATGCCTACCACTACTACCACCTCTACCCATGGGGGGCTGGATGCCTGTCACTACTACCACCCTTACCCAGGGGTGCCAGATGCCTACCACTACTACCACCTCTACCCATGGGGGGCTGGATGCCCACCACTACTACCACCCTTACCCAGGGGTGCCAGATGCCTGTCACTACTACCACCCCTACCCAGGGGTGTCAGATGCCTACCACTACTACCACCTCTACCCATGGGGGGCTGGATGCCTGTCACTACTACCACCCCTACCCAGGGGGTGCCAGATGCCTACCACTACTACCACCTCTACCCAGGGGTGCCAGATGCCTACCACTACTACCACCTCTACCCATGGGGGCTGGATGCCTACCACTACTACCACCCTTACCCAGGGGTGCCAGATGCCTGTCACTACTACCACCCCTACCCAGGGGTGTCAGATGCCCACCACTACTACCACCTCTACCCATGGGGGCTGGATGCCTGTCACTACTACCACCCCTACCCAGGGGTGTCAGATGCCTACCACTACTACCACCTCTACCCAGGGGGTGCCAGATGCCTACCACTAATACCACCTCTACCCAGGGGTGCCAGATGCCTACCACTACTACCACCTCTACCCAGGGGTGCCAGATGCCTACCACTACTACCACCTCTACCCATGGGGGGCTGGATGCCTGTCACTACTACCACCCTTACCCAGGGGTGCCAGATGCCTACCACTATTACCACCTCTACCCATGGGGGCTGGATGCCTACCACTACTACCACCCTTACCCAGGGGTGCCAGATGCCTGTCACTACTACCACCCCTACCCAGGGGTGTCAGATGCCTACCACTACTACCACCTCTACCCATGGGGGGCTGGATGCCTGTCACTACTACCACCCCTACCCAGGGGGTGCCAGATGCCTACCACTACTACCACCTCTACCCAGGGGTGCCAGATGCCTACCACTACTACCACCTCTACCCATGGGGGGCTGGATGCCTACCACTACTACCACCCTTACCCAGGGGGTGCCAGATGCCTGTCACTACTACCACCCCTACCCCGGGGGTGTCAGATGCCTACCACTACTACCACCTCTACCCAGGGGGTGCCAGATGCCTACCACTACTACCACCTCTACCCAGGGGGTGCCAGATGCCTACCACTACTACCACCTCTACCCATGGTGGGCTGGATGCCTGTCACTACTACCACCCTTACCCAGGGGTGCCAGATGCCTACCACTACTACCACCTCTACCCATGGGGGGCTGGATGCCTACCACTACTACCACCCTTACCCAGGGGTGCCAGATGCCTGTCACTACTACCACCCCTACCCAGGGGTGTCAGATGCCTACCACTACTACCACCTCTACCCATGGGGGGCTGGATGCCTGTCACTACTACCACCCCTACCCAGGGGTGCCAGATGCCTACCACTACTACCACCTCTACCCAGGGGGTGCCAGATGCCTACCACTACTACCACCTCTACCCATGGGGGCTGGATGCCTACCACTACTACCACCCTTACCCAGGGGTGCCAGATGCCTGTCACTACTACCACCCCTACCCAGGGGGTGTCAGATGCCTACCACTACTACCACCTCTACCCATGGGGGGCTGGATGCCTGTCACTACTACCACCCCTACCCAGGGGTGTCAGATGCCTACCACTACTACCACCTCTACCCAGGGGTGCCAGATGCCTACCACTACTACCACCTCTACCCAGGGGTGCCGGATGCCTACCACTACTACCACCTCTACCCAGGGGTGCCAGATGCCTGTCACTACTACCACCTCTACCCATGGGGGGCTGGATGCCTGTCACTACTACCACCCTTGCCCAGGGGTGCCAGATGCCTACCACTACTACCACCCTTACCCAGGGGTGCCAGATGCCTACCACTACTACCACCCCTACCCAGGGGTGCCAGATGCCTACCACTACTACCACCCCTACCCAGGGGGTGCCAGATGCCTACCACTATTACCACCTCTACCCAGGGGGTGCCAGATGCCTACCACTACTACCACCTCTACCCATGGGGGGCTGGATGTCTGTCACTACTACCACCCTTACCCATGGGGGGCTGGATGCCTACCACTACTACCACCCTTGCCAGGGGTGCCAGATGCCTACCACTACTACCACCTCTACCCATGGGGGGCTGGATGCCTGTCACTACTACCACCCTTACCCAGGGGGTGACAGATGCCTACCACTACCACCACCTCTACCCATTGGGGGCTGGATGCCTACCACCAACAACACCCCCACTCACAGGATGGCTAATACATGACACAACAAGCACACACCAACATAAATAATGCAACATAAAGACATCCCCCCAACACCATGACAAGCGTGTGTAGACTGTGTCAAATGCCTACAACACTGAACATGACTTTGAACATACAATGTGACCCCCTATCACATGTGCCACACATAAATGTGTGTGGCCCCCACAATGCAAGCAGGCCATGACCATTGTGGCAATGGGGTCCAAACCCCCATCATCACAGTGACCAAAATGTAAGTGTGGGGTCCATAGCTGAAGCACATTTTGAACATTGTGGCAATGGGGTCCAAACCCCCATCATCACAGTGACCAAAATGTAAGTGTGGGGTCCATAGCTGAAGCACATTTTGAACATTGTGGCAATGGGGTCCAAACCCCCATCATCACAGTGACCAAAATGTAAGTGTGGGGACCATAGCTGAAGCACATTTTGAACATTGTGGCAATGGGGTCCATACCCCCATCATCACAGTGACCAAAATGTAAGTGTGGGGTCCATAGCTGAAGCACATTTTGAACATTGTGGCAATGGGGTCCAAACCCCCATCATCACAGTGACCAAAATGTAAGTGTTGACAAAGAAAAAGCTGCAACTGCCAAACTGCATGGATGATTCCTGGTCACAGAACAACAAACACATCAGTGGCAAAGTAGTGCTTGTGTCCCATAGCAACATAGATTGGGGGAGGCAAACAGTGCAGTGCAAATAAGACATACCTTTGGCCATGTGCAGACAAACATCACCCATGGGGGCTGACACTGTCAACATTCATCAATGACACAATGACAGAAGTGACCATCAGAATGCAGACCCACATATTTGCACCAATGGGCACACAAATGCAGATACCCTGTGGAGACTGTAGATGTGAGGTGAACAGATACCATACCATGGCAGCAATGGGACACACAAACAATGATCATTGTGCTGACTGATGACCTAGGAGTCCCAGGGACAGCAGGGGAAACACACCAAACAACATACAGCCAATGGCACACTAGAGATATGCCAATGCAGTGGTGCAGATGCACAAACACAAACAGGCAGACCCACACTGCACATCAAACACAACAGGTGAGGGGGGTACCAGTGTCCCCAGGCAACCACACAACACATGAGGAGGCCTGAATACCAATTACACAGATGTGCATACAGTGCCACACAAAGGTAACTCATGGATCCAAATCCCCTATGTGGGCAATCAGGCATTGTCAGATGAGAGGGAGCACAAATCACACATGTCACACAAGCATGTAGGAACAGCAACTGACACAGCAAGACACAGAGACACCACAGCACTACCCCCAGGGCCCCCACAATGTGGTGACCATGGGCTGCATTACAATCCCACTGTGATGACAAAGCTAGATGTCGTTCACACTGTGAACCACAGTCATGTGTCCTGAGCAACAAACTACCATCACACCTACACAAGCACAAATCAATCAGCACGGCCAGTAAGCCAAGGCCAACATGGAGGCAGGGGTCTGGCCGGGCAACAACTCTCATCTGCACACACTCAACACCACACACCTCGACCTCCAACAATGTGCAGCAGTGAAGCTCACATGCACTGGTGACATTGCACATGCACCCATGACAATCCCAGGGGGGTGGCGGGAACCAAGGTGCAGAAACACATCACACATGGCCACTCAACAAGACTCCTGAATGTCTGACACACTGCACACTACGCTGTACATGGACATGACGGCAATACCACACCAACCAATGGGATCCCAGCCCCAGTCACACACCAATGAAGAAGCCAAGGTCACCCACAAAGAACACACATAGACAACTACCAACATTGCAGCCCTGACCCTGAGGAGTGCCAGCAGTCACACACACAACGTGTCACAACCAATGAAAGCTAACACAAACCGGAAATCACATGGCAGGTGTAAACAACAAGTGCCAAGGGGAATCCTGACTGTGACCCATCAGCGTCTGCCCACAAACTCAGCCCTGACAGCAAACACACCTATGGGTGACACCCTGATGACCAGTAATGTGCCATGCACCCACATCACAGAGAACCCAGGGAGAAGACTTTGGGGGAACATAGGTCAACTCAGCAAGCATCACAAACAGGAACATCACTAGGGATCCCAGCATGCACAGCAAAATGGAAGTGAACACACAGACATGCTCATACAACACACACCTTGGGCGCAGGCGATGTCACAGGAGCACACACTGCCATGAGGGGACTCCACTCCTGTGTGAGGAAAGCTGTGCCATATGTCGCCTCAGTAGGGCTCCATCATGTCAGCAGAACACATGGTCACACAGTCAACAATTAGCACCAAATGAAGGCTCCTGTCACATCAGCCTGGTCATGGGAGTGTCAACGAAATCATCAGCACAGATCCAACACACATGTATAGCAAGTTGCACTGACAACACAGATGAGTCCTTCCCCATTGATGCCCAAACCTGCATGTCCAGTGGAGATGGCCACACGGTCAGGGAAGTAGACTAATTGAACAATGGCAAGCACAACAGATGTGCAGGGGTGGAAGCCACAGATGTGACATTGCTAATGTAAGTAGGAAATCCCATTGCCAAATATTGAAAACATGACACCCTCAGATGCTGCTAAGGATGACATGGATACACCACAGGATAGGACACAGTCCCCCTGGACCACATGGGTTCCTGCACAGTAACACTACATATCCATGAGACCAAATATCACCATCACTGCAGCAAGGGCATGGCTAGCATCATCAACATCATGTACATCAGAAGCAAAAGCACTAGAGAACAGAAAGTTGCTTTATTCAGCATATGTGGGTTCAAAAGTTGAAGTCATGTAAAAAATAAACAAAGGCGAATGGCCAGTCCATCATGAAAGTCAAAACAGGGTGACAGTGGCAGATGTCACCCTACGCATGCCTGCACTGATGAAAACCAGGGACAATCCCCTCGGAGGGGCATACGGGGGGGCAGGCCAGGCACCGCAGGGACAGGATCAGGGCTCACCAGAAGGAGGCAGGGAAGGGGTGGTGGGTGCTGGAGAGCCACTGACAACTGCAGTGGAGGTGTCTGACATGGTGTGTGCCGGCACAACTGGGGGGCATGACTCAGATGGTGTGGGCACCGGCACGACTGCAGTGGACCGTGCAGATGGAGCGGACAGGTTCGCCACTGCAGTGCCCAAGTCAGACAGGGTGGTAGTGGCCTCCACTGCAGTGCCTACCTCCAGGGGAGGAGAATGGGGATCAGGTAAGGTGGGCAGGACAGTGGGGGAGGACACCCTCACCACACCAGTGGCTCAGACAAGCACAGCGGGGGGTGTGGGGCCAGAAGAGCAAGTGGCAGGGGGAGAAGGCCTGATCCTTTTGGGGATGGTGTATCTGTGGGTGGGGGAACCTGGGGCAGGGTGTGGTGGGGGCACCTGTGGAGTGGGGGCCTGAGGGATGGAGGAAGGAGACTTGGTGCCTGAGCTGCAGGGCGGCGGCGGGGTCTTGCTCTTCCAGGTCCGGGGGGACTTGCGGGTGGGGGCGTCAGTCGGTCTGCGCCTGGGGGAGGGTGTCCGGGGGCGAGGGGCACTCCGCTCCTTGTGGGTGGGCTTCCTCTTCCCCCTGAATGCTGTATCAGCTGGATCGGAGGGGAAGAGGCCGAGGTCACTGAGGAAGAGCCGCTGTGTCTTTGGGGTTGCAGGTGAGGCAAGGGAGGGGGCTTTGGAGGGAGAGGCAACTGAGGACTGCGCAGTGCTCGTGGATGCGTGTGTGTGTGCCTGGGCCCCATCCCCTGTGAGTGTGGTTTCAGTCCCCTGACTGTGTGTGCGTGTGCGTCTTGTTTGTGGCGTGTGTGTCTGTGTGCTGCTCGTGTCTGTGCTGGTGTGTGCCTGTGCCGGTGTGTGTGTGCTTGGGACAGGTAAGGTGCTGGGGAGTGTGGATGGGGCAGAGGCAGGAGGGGTGAGGGACTGTCGGAGGAGGGACACTGCTGCCGTCAGGGAGGAGTCCATGGACCTATTGCCCCTCTGTAGGGCAGACATGCCCGATGAGATGCCCTCCATGAACGACACCAGCTGAGTCAACAGAGTGGTGTGGGCATGGAGGACACCAGCATCGCTGTCTGCCCTACATGGAGCTGGCGAAGGAGGTACACAGACTCCTCACTCAGGGCAGCAGGGGACACAGGGGCAGGGGGTGCGGTGCCTGGCCCGAAGGAGACACGCTCCCGAACATGGGAGCCTCCACGGACCTCGGGAATGGGAGCCGATGGGAGGGCGGTGGTGGTGGTGGCGGGGACAGCAACACTAGCTGGGGTGTGGTGGCTGCTGACACCCGCCTCCATAAGGGAGTCATCCTCCGAGCTGCTGTGGTCCTCAGCTGAGGTGGATGGTGCTGAGGACTCCTCGGTGTGGCTCCCCTCACCCTCCGTGCCACTGGGTCCCTCCGACCACTCCTCGGCTGCTGACCCAGTCTGGCTCTGCGGCTCCTCCTGGTCCGTGGAGCTGTCCCCTCCTGTGGACGTGGATGTATCTGAAATCAATAGGGAAACAGACAGACATCAGTCACCTGCACCGAACGCACACACCACAGTTAGTACAGCACATTACAGAGCAAGCCCTGGCATCCTTAGTTGAACATTGCTAAAAGTGCCCAAACAGAACAGGAGAAGCCAATTGTCAGTCTGATGGTCAACCATGGCACTCACATCCCACCTGGCCTTTTTACCCATCTGTCTGGTGTCTGTTGGATGGCAATACCCCAGTGTGGACACATGCACCACCCACACAGTAGTTGGACAGTGCAGAGAACCCGGTTAAGCATGTGAACATGCACACATCACAACTCTTGCCACTGAGTCAGTACAGGTGTCCGGATGAAAGGGATGCCCAGAGTCAAATAGGAAATGCATGTGATGCATACCAGCGACAGACACCATGATGCACCCATGTCCTGATAGCCATTGCCACAATGGTGTGCATGTAGCACATGTCACTCACCTGCAGGATCACTAATACGAAGTCACATGCCATGGCACAGGCATGCCTGCTAAGTCATACATCACTGTCTCCAGTCACATGGGCAGGGCAGCCAGACAACAACACTCTGCACTGTGTCACAATAGTAGGTCATGGGGAATGCAAGTCCTGGAGCTGAACAAGTGCACATGTACATCCCCCACACACCACATCATCTGAACCCTTATCTGTCCAGGTCATACCGATTGGACATATGGGAGACCTGTAACACAACCCTCTCAACCTGAGCACCTCACAATCTGCTGTGAATGGGAGACAGCTGCCTGAACTTCACATTCGCATACCCCAGTCTGCACGGTCAGGTGATCAAACACCTATGTGTCACACAAGTATCGTCTCCTATGGTCACATCTCCGGTGGCATGCTGAGCCCCAACCGAGAAACACCCCAGCAGTCCTGACAACGAAGCCACAGCACACTGACACAGAGGCAGACACCTGAGGGGACAATTCACTGAGCACAACGTGTCAGCTGATACACGGGAGTGGGAGTACAGAGTGTATTGTATGGCCTGGAGTAGGCATGACTGTCCTGCCCCACATGAATGAGGGATGAGCCCTGGACAGTAGGCAGCTGGCTAAGTATGTGTGACACACGTAATATACACACTCCTGGGGCCCAAACATTGTTCCCACCCGCAGCATGGGTGTGTGCCAGATACCCCAGGCACATGTGGTGGATCAGCTCAGCAATTGGACCACATATCAAAGTAACACGCAGATTACATGTCAGAACACAGGCATTGTGTAAGCAATGGACCCACCCATGATGCCCACCACAGAGTTAGGGAAACAGATGCTGTCCCCCACCTTGAGTCAAGCAAACTGCAAGGACAGAGTACCCAAGTGACACAATTCCCTGACTGTAAGGGCCACACCTGGGTATCAGATGAGGAGTGGGCAGTGCACAATAGAGGGACATGGGTCCTGGACTACATGACTGATGTACTGTGGAAGTTTAACCAGGCCAGAGGAGGGCACATAGCATGGCAGACATAGTTCACAATGCAGTCATGGACTCACCCCCTCCTTGCTGCTCTCTGGCCTTCAGCTGCCCATCCAGATCAGGGAAGACCACCGCCAGGATCCTGAGCATGTGGGGGTCAGGGTCCGGTGTCCGCCCCTCCTGCGAGGAGGCGACAGCTTCAGCTGGACCCGTGCGATCCTCCGGGTCCAGCCCCAAAGGTCCTGCCACCTCTTCTGGCAGTTGCGGATCCGGCGCTTGTAGACCCCCACGGATCTCACTGCCCGGACGATGGTCAGCCATATCTGCTGCTTCTGGTGGGCATCAACCTGTGAGGATGACAAAGTGAGAATGCCATTACTACACATGCAACATATCCGTGCATTACACAGTTGGATATACATGTCTCAATCACAGGGGCACATGATGTACACAGGCAGTGCAACGATGGCCATGGACAGTATGCCAGCAGTTACTACATGGTATCATTGCCTGGGAAGTAAAACCTTGTTTAAATGCACTGTCACTGCACTATACCTGTCCAGTGCATGTAACTACACACTATGGGGGGTGACAACTACTCAGTGAGCCTGCTAGCCAGTGGCGTGCAGACTGTTAGCCTTGCTAGTCAGACAACATGCACATTTAGGAAGGCAGTGAACAGAACACTCACCTGCTCCCCTGCTTTCCCATACAGCTTGCTGTACTGTGGAAGGAGGCTGTCCAGCAGGGCCTGGTTCTCCTCAGTGCTGAAGGCTGGGGCTCTCTCCACAGTACGTGCCATTGCAGGGTCCAGAGGGTGCAGATACAGCAGCAGAGGTGGTGGCAGATGTCGTCCTGGAGCATGTAGTGCAGGCAAGTGAGCTCTCAGGGGAACAGCCAGCATTATATGTGTGCTGCAGAGGCAGATACTGTCCCATGTGTCCAAAGTGATAGGTCCAAGTCGTTTGCATCTTCTGAATCTGGCCAATCCATGGAATTGCACCACTTACACACGCCCACAGCATCCTTCAAAAGTTCAACTTCATGACACCCATGAATTTGCAACATTGTTGTGGGTGACCAACTGAATTTACAGCATCAGACTCGTTCAAAATTTGAAAACGCGTCCGTTGCCAGGCCAGGCCATAGCCAATGGGTGCGCACCGATCGGTCCATTGCTGTTCAACGCGTACCCAGGGTACAACGCGTACCCGCACACATTGAATGCAATGGGCCGGCCGGGCACACCGATCGGTCCATTGCTGTTCAACGCGTACCCAGGTTACAACGCGTACCCGCACACATTGAATGCAATGGGCCAGCCGGGCACACCGATCGGTCCATTGCTGTTCAACGCGTACCCAGGTTACAATGCGTACCCGCACACATTGAATGCAATGGGCCGGCCGGGCACACCGATCGGTCCATTGCTGTCCAACGCGTATTGCGAATACAATGCGTACCAGCACACATTGAATGCAATGGGCCGGCCGGGCACACCGATCGGTCCATTGCTGTTCAACGCGTACCCAGGTTACAACGCGTACCCGCACACATTGAATGCAATGGGCCGGCCGGGCACACCGATCGGTCCATTGCAGTTCAACGCATACCCAGGATACAACGCGTACCCGCACACATTGAATGCAATGGGCCGGCCGGGCACACCGATCGGTCCATTGTTGTTCAACGCGTACCCAGGATACAACGCGTACCCGCACACATTGAATGCAATGGGCCGGCCGGGCACACCGATCGGTCCATTGCTGTCCAACGCGTATTGCGAATACAACGCGTACCAGCACACATTGAATGCAATGGCCAATGTGTGCGCACCGATCGGTCCATTGCTGTCCAACGCGTATTGCGAATACAACGCGTACCAGCACACATTGAATGCAATGGCCAATGTGTGCGCACCGATCAGTCCATTGCTGTCCAACGCGTATTGCGAATACAACGCGTACCAGCACACATTGAATGCAATGGCCAATGTGTGTGCACCGATCAGTCCATTGCTGTCCAACGCGTATTGCGAATACAACGCGTACCAGCACACATTGAATGCAATGGCCAATGTGTGCGCACCGATCGGTCCATTGCTGTCCAACGCGTATTGCAAATACAACGCGTACCAGCACACATTGAATGCAATGGCCAATGTGTGTGCACCGATCAGTCCATTGCTGTCCAACGCGTATTGCGAATACAACGCGTACCAGCACACATTGAATGCAATGGCCAATGTGTGTGCACCGATCAGTCCATTGCTGTCCAACGCGTATTGCGAATACAACGCGTACCAGCACACATTGAATGCAATGGCCAATGTGTGCGCACCGATCGGTCCATTGCTGTCCAACGCGTCCCTGTACAAGTCACTGGCATATGTCACCATGCCTGTCACAGGTGAACATATGCCAGCCACATATACTTCCCAGGGAGTGAGGGGCACACCTACAACACCACAGCCTGTCCAAACTGTATCCTAAGGCATG
Source organism: Calotriton arnoldi (assembly GCA_963921515.1). Taxonomy (NCBI): domain Eukaryota; kingdom Metazoa; phylum Chordata; class Amphibia; order Caudata; family Salamandridae; genus Calotriton; species Calotriton arnoldi. Next base: position 128,482 of record CAWUFW010005927.1, on the reverse strand, counting down.
TAAGGCTGCATTACCTATTCCGTGTATGGGGGTGAACATGTTGTTCTGTGGGTGTCACTTGGGGGCAGCCACCCCAGGCTGTGCACGTGTTCATGGGGACAGGATCCTTGGTGTTTCGTGTACATGACCACTGTGATGTGCAACTGTTCATATCTGAGCATGTGGCATGGTCACATTTCACGGTGGTGTATGTGTATGTCATGTCACATACCCCCTGAGTCCCATGTGGGACGGTATGTTTAACCCAGGGTGACCCATTGGCACAATAGTGATGGTCCTCCACAGTCTGTGTGCATGTTGTGTTTACAATGTCTCTGATTTCATGTGCACAATGGGAGACAGTCTCCACATCCACGTTGTTTGTGCATGGACTTTGATGTTGTGCGTGTCTGTGTCACAGACGTCCATGTCTGTCCTGCCGAGGCAACAGGGACCACTACCTGTGGGGGTCATGGTTGTTTTGCTGTGGTGTATACATGATACACCATGTCATGCCAGTGTCCATGTGGCAATACAGGGTCCCTGGGAATCTACCTGTCGTTGAGCTGTGATGCCTGGGGCACATCTGTCCTCACATGTCACTGTGGGGTGTGTTTGTAACGTGGCAGCAGGAGATGGGAACTGTGACACGGCCTCATGATATCCAATGGCACAACCTGGGACTTATTGATGCCACTTGTTGAACTGTGATGTTAGATTTTGGCCATGTATGTGCCATACATGTCCTTACGGAACTGCACACATCATGTACTTGTGCCTCATAATGATGTATCATGTGATATTGAGTGTGTTCAATGCCACATATGTGGGGTGACTGACAATCTTTCTTTCTTCACCTATGCACTGCAGGGCACCAGCTGTCCATAGACCATGACAGCATCCGACGGTACCGCTTCACCAGGCAGCTGATTGAGGATTTGGCAGTGCGCTTGGCACCACATTTGCAATCTGGCCGGCCGTACCCTACAGCGCTGACCCCCAAGGTGAAGGTGATGGCAGCCCTACACTTCTTTGCCACCGGTACCTTTCAACACACTGTGGCGACTGCTGGTGGGATGTCACAGACCATGTTCAGCCGTGTGCTCTGCGATGTTTTGGAGGCTATGTTGATATACCTGAACCAGTACATCTATTTCCCTAGACTCCAACAACTCACTGACGTGAAGAGTGACTTCTATGCCCTGGGGAGGATGCCGCATGTCATTGGCTCCATTGATGGGACACATGTGGCTTTGGTACCACCACAGGCCCAAGAGCAGGCATACTGGAACCGCAAACACTACCACTCGGTCAATGCACTGGTGGTCTGTCTTGCAGATATGAACATCTCACACGTGTGTGCCCGTTTCCCCGGTTCTGCACATGATGCCTACATGATGAGGAGTAGTCGCATCCCGAGGATGATGTCACAGATGCGGAACCAGCGTGCCTGGCTTGTTGGTGTGTACTGACTTTGTACCATTGTGTGTGTTCTGCAATGTAGTGTTCCACCCTCTTTTCCAACTCAGCTAATGTGCAATTGTCTGTATGTAGGTGACTCCGGATACCCCAACATGCCGTGGTTGCTGACGCCCCTCAGGAACCCTGTGACACCAGCCCAGATGCGCTACAATGAGGCACATGGTCGGACCAGGAGAGTGATTGAGCGGACATTTGGTCTCCTGAAGAGCCGCTTCCGCTGCCTGGACAAGACAGGAGGGTCCCTCCCATATGCCCCAGCAAAGGTGTGCAAGATTGTCATTGTCTGCTGCATGCTACACAACCTGGCAGTGCGGAAGGAGTTGCCTCTCATCCTGGATGACGATGACCAACGTCCGCCACCTGTGGAGGATCCTGGCCTGGACCACGATGCCAGTGATGATGATGATGATGATGGTGATGTCCGCACACAGCTCATCACCAACTTCTTCAGCTGAATGTGAGTATCCAGAGATGTCATGTCAATGATGTGAGTTTGCATGATATGTGTTGGTGGTGCTCTGGTGCTGTTTGAGTGTGTCCATGGGCTACATGACTGTATGCGTGTAGCGATGTGTCCTTACAGGTAGTCTGTACTCCCCAACAGTGTTGACATGCTAACTTGGTTCTGGGTGGGTATCTTGTGACATGTATTGGGCATGAGTATTGCAGTTCTGTCCTGTTCTTCAGTGCTTTTGACTGTGTGTCATGTCTGTCCTTCACAGGGTACTTTCAGAGTTGTTTGGTCAACTGTGATCCCCGACACCGTGATTCGACTTCCAGGGTGGTAGCTGTCGTGTCCCTACAGGTGATGTGCGCCACACCCATGGACTTCCTTCCTTCTACACTTGTTGACTGTGTGCCCGCTGCCAGGTGGGATTACCTTGCATCTGTAGTGGTTACAACATGTTGCAAATGTGTAATAAACTTGTGCTTCACTTTGTGATGTGCGTTGTCTGTGGTCACACATTTGACTGACATTTGCTTACTGCACCAGTGGGCTAGTTGACTAAGACTGTGAATAGGTGTTGTGTCTGTGCATTGCACCGTATTTCCTGGCAACATCAGTGTAGGCAATGAGTCAGATGGCCTAGGTGTGTATTTGTTGTGTAGCCCTGGTGGTGTGTCTCCCTCATATGTGTCACGTTGCCATGACTCACATGCCTGTGTTGTACTTGCTGTAGCAGTTAGCATGCACAGTATAATTTCGCTGGTCATCATCTCCATGACAGAAACCACGTTGGAATCACGACATAGGCAGGTATGGTGTATTAGTGTGTTTATTGTCATACATGTGTGTGAATAGTGCACAGGATGGTGAGTGCTGTACATTTTGATTGCAATCCAAAGTTCCTAGATGAATTGGAAGTCCTGGTAGCAGAAATGTCCTGTATCAAGTCCACAGTCATCTGAGACATTGGTCCAACTTGTACTCCCCATGTCATGTGGGGGAGTTGTGTTGCAGCCAACAGGGTGAACAGTTTGCGCACAAAGGTGATTATCCAGAACAGGTGTTGGCTTCCTGGGGGTTGTGCATGGCCATCAGCCTCTCAGTTGTCCTTCCTCGGACGACCCCTCTTCTTTGGGGGGGGACCCTCAAGTGCAGGCTGCTGCGGTGCAGGGGACTCTCCGCCAGAGTCATCCTGCCTCCCTGTGGCAGTTGCAGTTGTTTCAGCACCATATGTTGTGGGCACACAGGGAGGTGTTGACTGGTTGCTGCTCATCTGACGGAGGCATTGTAAAATGTCCCTATGCACCGCCGTCATCTCTTGCAGTGTGTCCCACTTGGACTCCACGCGGGAAATGTGTGAGTCCAAGCGGGCATGATGGGCAGCCTGCTGCTGTTTAATGTCCCTGAGGAGCCCCACTACCTGGCTGAGCTCTCCGGTGCTGGACTGGTACGCATCGGCTATGCGTGCCAGTTGTGGGTCATCATGCAGTCCAGACCCTCTGCGAGCAGCGACCTATGTCTCCCACCCCTCCCACCACCCCTGGCGACACGTGCAGTACCTGAGGTGGCACGCACAGGTGACCCTGGGCCCCCTAGGGGGTTGTTGGTGGTGTTGGTGTCCATGGCCCCACGTTGGTCCAGGGTCCCTGTGCTGGTGGTGGTGGTGCTCCTTGGTCTGTCCATGTCGGCAGGGGTGGTATGTGTGTTGACAGTCGTTGGAGGGGTGGGTGCAGGGGGTGCAGCTGGTGGTCCTGCTGGTGCTGCATGATGACTTGCTCCGGAGGTGGCAGGTGGGTATTCTTCATCCGAGGAGGGCAGAGGCTGTTCCACACCAGTGAGCTCCGTATCCTCTTGAGCCTGGGACGGGGACTCCTCAGCGTCTGCTGCTGTGTCCCCATCATCACCTGTTTTTGGGAGACACACACAATGTATGTTATGTTTCTGCAGGCATCAATGGTTGACACAACTGACAGTTGTGACTGTGCCTCTGGATGCGGGCCTGTACATTGCATTGTCCTAAGTTGTCACAGTCAGGGGTTGATATTGGTGTAGCACATTGTCCTGCATTATTTGGACATTTCTATGTGAATGTTGGGGTGTGTACATGGTCTGCATTGGTTGTATTTGGTTGACATCCGGCCCTCCTTCCCACCCAGCCAGATATTCCACCATGGAACGTGCTTCCATTGCAGGGAGTGCAAGTTTTCTTTCAGGATGTCAGTCAGTGGTGTCCTGCTGTTGGTTGGTGCACAGTTGCCAGCAGGGCCTTGTGCTCCCCACAGCAGTAGCCAGTGTCAGCCATCTTGTGAGTTGTTTTCCACTCCCTGTGATGTGTGCATGGTTCAGGGTGGTGTTGATGGGACAGTTGTGGGGGTGACCAATATCTGTGCCTACCACTCCCATCATGCTATTGCCTCCACCCCCTTCCCAGCATGCCCATGCTTCCTTCCCTTTGACTCTGCTTCCCTGTGGGGTTGTGTGCCTGTGCTGACAAGATGGCTGACAGTGTTATCCTGGGGTTAGTTTTGCTACAAGTCCCATGTGTGTCCCTGTGCTTCACTCAGCATGACCCAGGGTTGTGGTTCTTTGTGGGATATTTGATTGGAGTGTGAGGCAATGCATTCTCCCAGGTGAGTTTTGTGGAGTTTGTGTTAGGGGTGTGTGTGAGAAACGCTGCTGGTAACTATGGTCAGGGCTGTGAGTCCTCCTTCCCACCCAGCCAGATATCCCACCATGGAACGTGCTTCCATTGCAGGGAGTGCAAGTTGTCTTTCAGGATGTCAGTCAGTGGTGTCCTGCTGTTGGTTGGTGCACAGTTGCCAGCAGGGCCTTGTGCTCTCCACAGCAGTAGCCAGTGTCAGCCATCTTGTCAGTTGTTTTCCACTCCCTGTGATGTGCGCATGGTTCAGGGTGGTGTTGATGGGACAGTTGTGGGGGTGACCAATATCTGTGACTACCACTCCCATCATGCTATTGCCTCCACCCCACTTCCCAGCATGCCCATACTTACTTGCTTTTGGGTGGACTTCACTGTGTGTGAGTGTGAGAGCAATGGCAAGATGGCTGACAGTGGTGTCCTGCTGTTGGTTGGTGGCCAGTTCCCAGCATGGCCTTGTGCTCCCCACAACAGAGCACCAGTGTCAGACATCTTTGATGGGGCTTTCCACTCTCTGTGGGATGTGCATGCTTGAGTGTGAGCTTGCTGGGCCATGTGGGTGGGGGATGTTGAGCTGTGACTACCACTCCCATCATGCTATTGCCTCCACCCCACTTCCCAGCATGCCCATACTTACTTGCTTTTGGGTGGACTTCACTGTGTGTGAGTGTGAGAGCAATGGCAAGATGGCTGACAGTGGTGTCCTGCTATTAGTTGGTGGCCAGTTCCCAGCATGGCCTTGTGCTCCCCACAACAGAGCACCAGTGTCAGACATCTTTGATGGGGCTTTCCACTCTCTGTGGGGTGTGCATGCTTGAGTGTGAGCTTGCTGGGCCATGTGGGTGGGGGATGTTGAGCTGTGACTACCACTCCCATCATGCTATTGCCTCCACCCCACTTCCCAGCATGCCCATACTTACTTGCTTTTGGGTGGACTTCACTGAGTGTGAGTGTGAGAGCAATGGCAAGATGGCTGACAGTGGTGTCCTGCTGTTAGTTGGTGGCCAGTTCCCAGCATGGCCTTGGGCTCCCCACAACAGAGCACCAGTGTCAGACATCTTTGATGGGGCTTTCCACTCTCTGTGGGGTGTGCATGCTTGAGTGTGAGCTTGCTGGGCCATGTGGGTGGGGGATGTTGAGCTGTGACTACCACTCCCATCATGCTATTGCCTCCACCCCACTTCCCAGCATGCCCATACTTACTTGCTTTTGGGTGGACTTCACTGTGTGTGAGTGTGAGAGCAATGGCAAGATGGCTGACAGTGGTGTCCTGCTGTTAGTTGGTGGCCAGTTCCCAGCATGGCCTTGTGCTCCCCACAACAGAGCACCAGTGTCAGACATCTTTGATGGGGCTTTCCACTCTCTGTGGGGTGTGCATGCTTGAGTGTGAGCTTGCTGGGCCATGTGGGTGGGGGATGTTGAGCTGTGACTACCACTCCCATCATGCTATTGCCTCCACCCCCCTTCCCAGCATGCCCATGCTTCCTTCCCTTTGACTCTGCTTCCCTGTGGGGTTGTGTGCCTGTGCTGACAAGATGGCTGACAGTGTTATCCTGGGGTTAGTTTTGCTACAAGTCCCATGTGTGTCCCTGTGCTTCACTCAGCATGACCCAGGGTTGTGGTTCTTTGTGGGATATTTGATTGGAGTGTGAGGCAATGCATTCTCCCAGGTGAGTTATGTGGAGTTTGTGTTAGGGGTGTGTGTGAGAAACGCTGCTGGTAACTATGGTCAGGGCTGTGAGTCCTCCTTCCCACCCAGCCAGATATCCCACCATGGAACGTGCTTCCATTGCAGGGAGTGCAAGTTGTCTTTCAGGATGTCAGTCAGTGGTGTCCTGCTGTTGGTTGGAACACAGTTGCCAGCAGGGCCTTGTGCTCCCCACAGCAGTAGCCAGTGTCAGCCATCTTGTCACTTGTTTTCCACTCCCTGTGATGTGCGCATGGTTCAGGGTGGTGTTGATGGGACAGTTGTGGGGGTGACCAATATCTGTGACTACCACTCCCATCATGCTATTGCCTCCACCCCACTTCCCAGCATGCCCATACTTACTTGCTTTTGGGTGGACTTCACTGTGTGTGAGTGTGAGAGCAATGGCAAGATGGCTGACAGTGGTGTCCTGCTGTTGGTTGGTGCACAGGTGCCAGCAGGACCTTGTGCTCCCCACAGCAGTAGCCAGTGTCAGCCATCTTGTCAGTTGTTTTCCACTCCCTGTGATGTGAGCATGGTTCATGGTGGTGTTGATGTGCGCATTGTGAGGGTGGGCAATATCTGTGACTACGACTCCCATGATGCTATTGGCTACACTGACTTGCCCAGCATACACAGTATTCCTTCCTTTCAGTGGGCTTCACTGTGTGGTGGTGTTGTAGTGGTGGCTACATGTCTGGATGTGTTTGTTAGTTATATTTGTGCCACTGCCCAGCTGTAGTTGTAGTTGTGTTTGTACATGTGATGACACAGTTACATGTCACTATGAGATGGCATGTGTTGTGTTTATCTGACTGACATACACATTTTGGGATGGTTCTGTTCTGGTTGCTGTGTATTTGCTAAGGGTGCATGGTTTGACTCTCCCCTTGACAGTGATGTGTGTGTATTGTCGCACAATATTGTGTACATTTGTTGTGTACTCACCAGGCTCTGGGATGTTTTCTAGTCCATATACGCTCACTGGTGGTAGGATGGCCCGCACCTTCTCCTCCCAGGGCCTGAGGTATACTGGCTTGGCAGGAGGGCCACTGCCGGTGTGTTGGCTCAAGAGGTAGTCCTTCTTCAACAGCTCCCTGACCCTCCTGCGCACGTCATACCACCTGTTCTGGGTGTCTATCTTTGTGCGCAAACATGGTGATTGTGCGTTCACCCTGTCGACGATCCTCTCCCACATCTTGGTTTTCTGCGACATGGGTGTCTGTTGGACCAGTGTACCAAACAGCTGTGGCTCTACCCTGAGGATCTCATCTACCAGGACTTCCAATTCACTATCTAGGAACTTATGATTCTTCTTTGGGGGCATGGTGATGGGTGGTGATGGTGAGTGATGTGTGTGTTGGTGTGCAGGTGAAGGTGTGTGAGTGTGTGTTTTGCTGGGTGTATGTGAGGTTGCTATTTGTTGGGGTGCTAATGGTGTGTGGCTTGTGTGATGGATGAGCTGTGGGTGTGTCGTTGCTGTCTGTTGAGTGCTGGCAGGTAATTTGAATTTGCAAAGGATCATGGTAGGGATTTGTGTCCTTTATATGGGTGGAGTTGTGGGTGTGTCTTTGTTCCCTGCCCCCCCCCCCAGTATTTATTGGCTTTGTAATTGCTTGTTTGGCCTTTTTTTGTGTATTTTCCCTTTGTACTTTTTGTGCATGTAGGAGACGTTCTTGTGACCTAGTCGGACCCTGCAGTTGTCTCGTACGGGCTTCTCCGATTCGTTCACGCTGTGTTTGTGCTGTTTTCTATGCTGCGTACGCGTCGGTCGCGGTGTTTTGGGTTGCTTTGGCTCGCAGTTTTCTATGCGTGTCGGTCATACGGCTTGTCCTCCGTGCGACTCGGTCGTGTTTTCCACGCGTTGCATCGTACTTGGCGGGTAGGAGTTCGCGGGTACGTTTCGTTCGGGATTGTTCCGGGTGCGTGTCGGTCGGTTCGATTCGCGTGTTTTTCCGGCCGGATTGCTGTTTTCCGCGCGGCTCGGTCGTTCGGCTTGTGTTCCGTACGAGTCGGTCGGGTTTTGCACGCTTCTCATCGTACTTTGCAGGTTGGGCTGCACCGGTACGTGTCGGTCAGAATTAATTCCGGCTCCGAGTCGGTCGGTACGTTTTCCGGCCCGAATCGGAATCGACCCCATAGTCTGAAAACCGTAATTAATCGGCTTCCTAAAGTGAATTCCCTGGAAACATTTATGGTACAGTACTGAACGGTGCAAACACTCACCCGCTCATCCACATGCACTCACACAGCCAGGGTCGGATTGGTAAGGTGGGCACTCGGGCAATGGCCGATGGGCCGGTATCCGAGTTTCCGCTGTGGGCTGCTTTTTTGGGCAGCCTGGTGGGGGGGGGGAGGGCGATTTGGGTGGTGTCTGTGTTGTTCGGATGCCGCAAGTTGATCAGTGAGTGCCTGAGTGGCCTTTCTGGAGGCAGATGGGCATCCATTACCTCCATCTTATCAATGGGCAGAGGTGTCACTCCCTTTCTCTCGCTGGGCCGGCCCATTAATGTATGCATATTGAGCGGGGCAGGGGGCCTGAGCAGAAGTGGCCTCACTTGTTTTTCAGGTGTGTTTTACCAGTGTGAACTAATCCGTGCATTTTTTTAAATCTAAGTAAAGTTAAGAAAACATGCCTCTGTCAGAGACCCCCCCTTCTTTTTATAAAACTTTGCCGAAGCAGTGTTTTGCGGAAAGGCAATATGCAACTGTGGGCCACTTTATTTTAGCGTGCCCAGGCCGATTTTTAATCCCAATCCAACCCTGCACACAACCATTTTCCCTCGTCCACTTACTGGCTGATAGCCTCACCCTCACCCTCTCACTTCCACATACTCACTCACCCATATTCACACAGTCACGCCCTCTCACACTCATTCACTTACTCACCAGTACTTAATCACTAATAATCACTCATTCGCTCACCCACCCATACTTAGGGGCCGATTCCGATCTCGGCCGGTAGGGCTCCGAATCGGATTTGGCTTTACCGGATCCGATTCGGAGGCCTTTTTCCCGACCGATTCGTACAGTCGTCCCAGCGAGCAAGTACGATGCGAGCGCACGCAAAATCACCGACCGACTCGTTCCCGGGTCCGAACCGCTCCGACCGACTCGTACGGACACGGCTCGCACCACGCAATGGAGACGTTTCCCGACCGAGCAAGTACGATGCGCGCTTCGAACAGCCCGACCGACTCGTAGCGTCTGGCTCCAAAGAGCTGTCGGAGCCGGACTTCGGGGGTCCGTGTCGGACCCCTGCATGCGTGGCCGCACGAGTCGCACACAGGGGGACCCAAGGGTCCCCCTAAACATGCATGTACGGTGCGAGTCGCACCGGCGCGTACCCACTGTAGGGGCCCCCTGTTCGCGACGTACCCATTCAGTCAATGGGAGCCCGTGTACGCGATGTACGACCGGCTCCCATTGACTTCAATGGGAGTCCGACCGAATCGAGTCGGGCAGCATACGGCCGCATCGTACTCGCTCGGTCGGACTGCGGGAGTCCGGCTCGGTCGGAAATCTCTCCGGATCCGGCTCGGTCGGAGAGATTTCCGGCCCGAATCGGAATCGGCCCCTTAGTCTCTCCCTCGCTCTCTCACTCAGAGACGGTGCCACGTGACAGCATCAGTGAACGCTCTTGTCTTGCAACTGAGGTACATAATGAAACTACAATGTTGTTGTTTTGGAACAGAACATAATCGACTAAGGTGCCAAAGGTCGCAGGGGCAAGGTAGTGATGTAGTTGAGAGAAGTTATTCACCTACGTCTGCCTACCCCGCAGTTCTAAATTCTGCTGTTATCTAAGAAGCGCACCAATAAAAATAGTTTGAAGTCTGTCCCACTTAAGATCTGCCAGCGTCTGCCGATTAATGCCCATTTTCCTTCAGTCTTCAGGCCTTGTGTAAGGCCTGTCCGGCTTATTGTAGAACAATTTTCTTAACCGTTTTCAACGTACGGTGAAGTGATAAACGGCCGAGCAGGGCTCTGAAGGGTAGGCTCGTCAGAATTTAAAAGGGATATGTCTATTGGACAGACAGATATGTTCTAATTCTTGGCCTATGTGAACGAGAGCCAAAGAGCTGTACTTCCGAGCGGATTCATCTATTTATTCATTGGGGTTTATCCGCTTTGGAGTCAGTACTAAACCTCACCTGCAAGGACTTCACGATATCAACAGTTCACGTGAACGCCCCCCCCCCCCTTGTCAGGTGTTCATCCCCTACCAATCAGGGAGACCAAATGATGCCCTGTGATGTTCATGGACCAGTTAACGTGGTCGGGTGGGAACACCTTAAGGACGGCCATTAAGTTCTCATGCCTACACGTAAGCCGCTTCTGATCATCACGTTTCACCCCTTAAAAAGACGGCAGCAAGGATGAGCCTCTTTCAGGGCAAGTTGATGCAGGCTAGATTCTGGAGGGGGCAGGGAAGGAGCTACCCTCCAAAGCAGGACAAAGCCTACCTCATGGGGCGAGAAGATCAGTAGCCACGCGTGTCATATGCTGTTCAGTTCTGCCGACGTCCCCTGTGATTTTGGGTCACACTGTACCTCTTTATGCTCCTCCTCAAAGTATGAATGCATGGGAGACTGAATCAGGGAACGTGCCCAAGCAGCAAGGAACATCATACTCATTCCCTACCTAGGATTTCCATCTCCTGCCTATTTTTTTCCTGTTACCCTTTAAAATGCAATTTTCCACCCTCTTTATTGCAGTTCCAGCCCAGTGAGCTTCAACATTGTTCGAGGCCAAGTGACTGTGTCACTGTTTAGTTTGACGCTGTATACAACTACAAAATGGACACACACATGAATAAATCACTTAATCCTTCAGCTTGGCCTCGGTTTACCGGCGTGCCTCTAAATGACAGACATTGATTTGGACATCAGTGCGCGGGCCCCGCTCTGGTCACCCTGGGGCCTACTGGATTTAATTCCATTAGCGCGTCTCTTCCAATTTGAGTTGATGTATATGCTGTGCAAGCAAGTGTTTGCTGCTTTCGTAAAGTCCCACGGTTTTCAGCGCCCCAAGGAAGTCAACATGACACAATCAATTTGGAATATAATCCGGGAATGGTTGGAGAGAGTGATGGCTTACTGCACGCCTGTCTCTATGTATGTGTGTCTGATGTGTGCATGTGGTGCTCTCCAGCTTACAGTGCAGCTCTTTGAGCATTATGGGTAGGAGGAAGACAATAGGTTGCTAATTCTGGAAATAACGTTTTTCTATTACACTGTTTTCTACTTGCAAGAAATTGGGGTCATTGGTTGAGGGGTTGGAAGCCCCACTCAGGCAACAACCACAGTCCTTGTCAGGATGAACCACAAAAGTCACCAAAATAACTTGTGCTCAACTCTCTCTTAGCTTGGCATAAAGCAGTCAGGCCTAACTTAGAGGCAATGTGTAAAGTATTTATTAAGCACACACAAACAGTAATAAAGTGAAAATACCACACAAGGAAAATCCCAAACCATTTTGGAAAAAATAGCAATTTCAGATGAATAAGATGATACCAGAAAGACAAAAAGTCAATCACTAGAACCGGAGATATTGAATTTTAAAGTTTAGCTAAATTAGAACCAAGAAGCAGAAATCATCAACTGCAATGATCTGGTTGCGCCAGACTGTGACAAACACACAAATTTGAGCCAAACACGATAGAGTGCGGGCCGGGAAGTTGTACCTTAGTGTCCATGGTGTTGAGATGAGAGGCCATGCATCAGTGTGCGCCATGTTGGGTCACTTCTAATGAAGTTGTCGATCAGGAGCTGTGAGGTGCTGAGATGCGAGGACCTGGGTTGGGTTGTGTCGTGCTGCATCTGTTGTGATTAAGTGGCCGATCAGGAGCTGCAAGGTGCTGGGATGCGAGGTCCTATGCAGAGTTGCGTCTTGCTGCATCAGTTCTGATAAATCCGCCGATCAGGAGCTACAAGGTGCTGACATGTGGGGTCCTACATTGGGTTGCATTGCGCTGCATCGGTACTGATGAACTCTTCAGTTGTACCAGGAGGAGTGCACTCTGACTCCAGCCAAGGGACCAGGTCCTCACCTCTTGGGATCAGGATTCAGTCCGGCAGATCCAGTTGCATGTCCAGTTAGGTCCAGTTGCAGCAGGTCAGTTGGGCAGATGCAAGAGGCCTCTGAAGCTGGCTGTGTCCCTGTAGCTCACATAGGACGTTAGCCAACTGACCCTTGGATTTACTCTGGGTAGCCTAGGATGAAGGCAAGCAGGTCCATGAGCTGTTAGGGTCAACCTTAAGGGTGAATCATAAGTATTAAAAAAGGAAGGTTTATTTTGCCAAGTCGAAATGGCAGTTAAAAAAAGCACTGCAAGCTGCAGTGGGAAGCCTGAGACATGTTTTAAAGGCTATTTTAGTGGGTGGCACAATGAGTGCTGCAGGCCCACTAGTAGCATTTAATTTACAGGCCCTGATTACTGGTAGTACCATTTACTAGTGACTTACAAGTACATTTAATGTGCCAATTAGGTGTAGGCCAATTTTTACCATGTTTGAAGGGGAGAGCACAAGCACAAAACACTAGTTAGCAGTGGTAAAATGCACAGAGTCCTAAAGCCAATAAAAACTAATTCAACAAAGCAGGAGGGGTGAAGGCAAAATGTTTGGGGAATACCATACCAAGGATGTCAGGTCTAACTCTGGTTTTTATTTGACATATCCAGTGGTTAATTTGTAGAAAAATAAGTGCAGGGGCTCTCGTCAGGAGGCAGCTTCCACCAGCCCATTTCTCCTGTTAGCGCCGCTTAAATCAGAACCAACTACTAACAATGAACCCCCACAAGTGGGGAGAGGATGTGGTGTAATGGCCAGAGCTGCCGACTTCGAGCTGGGGAACCAGGTTCGAGTCTTGGCGCTGCTCAACATCCTGTGATTCTGGGCAAATCACTCAATCTCCCTGTGCCTACCAAAAAGGAATGTGTCCTTAACTGGTGCTCAAGCACCGGTGTTGATGATTAAGTGCTGGTGATTAAGTGCTGGTGCTGAGCACCGGAAACCACTGGCTCAAATTAAGCACTGGACATATCATATATGGAGACTTAGATAACAGAGGTCATTATAAATCTTTATGACATGAAATACTTAGTTGTGTGACTCCTGTGATGGCTTTTGTTTCGGCAATGTCCCAAGTGAAAATTTTTAGCGTGGAACTTTACCGCAGGCAAGCAAGAACGAGGCCTTTTTTTATCTTGTCTCCTCCTAAGTTACTCCTTCATTTTGTTGTTCCTGTACACTTCCCTCTAGACCGTTGTCTGATGGTGGTAAATATGCTCCAGGAAGAAGCTGAAAAGAAGCTCAGGGGATAAGTTAATAGAGCGCAGATGCTAACCAGGGACCATTACTGGGAGAGGAAGAGACGTGTGGAAGTTGCTAATGAGGACAAATGCTGGAGGAGGTGGTAAGGCAGGTGAGTGACACAAGACCTCTTGTAGAAGAGGGTAGGACTAGATACAGTCAAGTAATGGTGATTGGCACTGGCGAGGCATTTATTTTATTCTTTGGGGATGTCTAAGACAATAAAAGTGGCAGCACCAGCTTGTTGTCTAGCGGTTGATTGTTCTGCTGAGTTCACGATGGACTAAAAACAATTTGAGGCTGTCATTCATTGTTAACAGAGAACAGATATTTGGAATTCCCTGTGGGGCTGAGGGCAGAAGTCAAACAGGTCAGCGAGGCGGACAGGTGTGTGGCTGGCTCGAGTGTGAGGGTCGGCGGCTCCCAGTTGAAGGCTATGTCTCCATCTCGGTTGAGGAAGTGACAATATAGAGATTGTTCCTAGCGGAAGTGGACATGCATGTCGGCCAGGAGCAAAGAAAGGCACTCGGGCAGCGGGACTAAATGGAGTTTGTTAACGGGGGATAGTGATAAGACAAGCACTAGGGACGTAGATATGTCAATAAGGACAGTTAACATCCCCCACTTCCTTCCCCCCGATTCCCAACTCAACCAACCATTTCTACCTCCCTCCTGCCTCTCTCTTCCCTCCAGCGCTCTCTCGCTCTCGCTGTCCCTCTCGATTCTTTCTCTCTCCTCCTCTCCTTGCTTTGCTGCCTGCCTGCCTGTCTCAGAAATCTCATGTTGTCTGTGCCAAGTGTAAGTAGTTAACTTTGTCCCGTTTTTCTTTGTATTTTATGGCAAGCTTTCATGTTTTTGTGTGGCTATGTGTTAAAATTAGAGCAGGTAGAAGCCTAATTATATAATTTAGGGAAAGTTGTTGACCTATGTCAATGCAAAGGTATGATTTTCTGAAGAACAAAACAAACCAATGCATTGCTTCTGTGCATTGACCTGTATTCTGCCAAAGGGATTTCAAAACAAAACTCACAGCCTGCCCTCCTCAGGTCTGTATGAACTGACACATTCCTAAAGCGGTTCTTGTGTAGTGGTGCACGTGCAGCTATTTTAGTGTTAGGCGACTGGACTAATTTCATAATAGCTGCTGCACTGCTTTTTGTCTCTGCGCCTCAGCCTAACTTTGCTAGCACAACGAACGAGCTAATTACTCCAATCAGAAATCCATATTGCAATGGTCCAATAAAAGCCTGATACGTTTCACTATTTGACAGTCTTTCCATTGTTCTCGGGTATAGATTAGCTCTCCCAGAAGGCTAAACACCATTAGTCCAAACCTAAGAATGAAATCCGAGTCTGCTTCTGCACATAGAATGGGATATAGCAATACATATATGGCCTGATTCACAAAGCCATTTGTGCTCATGAAGCTGTACTAGGAGCACAAATGGTTGGACAGTATTCGCCAAAGGTGACCTTGCAGCATAAACCCTTATGCTCCCATAGAATGTTAACCCAGACATGTGTAGTATTACATGGGGTAAATCCCATGAAAGGGGGTATTTTTTCAAAGGCATGAATCTATGTGAAAAACGTCAATTTGTGGCCATCCATAATCTTTTCTCTGACCGTTTCTTCCCTGAAGGATGATGGAGATTTACTGCAGTAAAGGGCTAAGGTAAATCATTTTTTTTGGGAGGGAAAGGGAATGGAATAACCCCATAGTGGGGGTGTAAGGGGAGGAAATTTTGCACTAGAAATGTTTTCCTCGGTGAGAAAAAACAAAGAGAACGTGCTAGTACATAAGGCACTGGCTTTCTGTATTACAAATATATATTGTGTGTGAATAACTCTGCATTGGGGAAATGCCAAATTCCATTCCATTCACAGGACTTCCAGCGGCGCATACCTGAAACCTGCGACATGCACAGCGTTTCACTTTCAGTCCTACTTCTGGAAAGCTTTGTGAATCGAAAAAGACGAAAATCTACCCCTCCACCCCCCCGCCCCCATGGGGAAATATTATTCTTTGAGTGCACATTTATTACTTTTTATCTGAATCTGCCCATGAACTTGTCACCTAGGACTTTAGAATAAAGGAATCGGAAACGGTGATGTACTTAAAGATTTATTAATATTCACCCCACTTCAGCCAATATACATTTCTTAAATACATTAACATTCATTTTCTCATTTAGGCCTTATATATAACATCTTTTTTTGTGATTCTCCAGGGCACACGGAGCACTGAACCGTTTTGCCGCCTCGGTAAGTAAAAGGTGAAGTTCATTTTATCCAGTTCAGCAGGTTTAAATGCTGTGTATTAACTTCCGGGGTCGATCCCGTAATCTACCGGGTACACAAAGACCTCTGCGGCCCGGATTAACCCACTACCTCGGTAGCCGCAGGCCTGGTAATCTAACCAGCCTGTTATCTGTCTTTCCGAACACCCTGCATTCGTGCCAAATTTACCTTACTTTCAGCACCATGGACAAGAAACCGCGAGCAGCTTTCATATACAGGCACTGAAGAAATTCGCGAAGCAACGTAGGAGTTTAAAATGAACATGTTGACTCAAAACCCTGCATTCGTGCCAAATTTACCTTATGGACAAGAAACCGCGAGCAGCTTTCATATACAGGCACTGAAGAAATTCGCGAAGCAACGTAGGAGTTTAAAATGAACATGTTGACTCAAAACCCTGCATTCGTGCCAAATTTACCTTACTTTCAGCACCATGGACAAGAAACCGCGAGCAGCTTTCATATACAGGCACTGAAGAAATTCGCGAAGCAACGTAGGAGTTTAAAATGAACATGTTGACTCAAAGACGTTTTGGTTCAGACCATCCTAATCTTTTCCGATGACGTCACGTGAATAGCCGTTTTAGGCAAGGGCCGCCCCAGCGCTTCTAATGCCCCTTGTGCTACAGTGACTCACGGGCATCCCCATTGCATGTGAGCTCAGTGTAACATATCTGCAGCTCCTATTTTCACACCAGCTGCATGTATTTATATATAACTGAATGTTTGCATCCATTTGTACTTTTTTTTACATTACTCTCGCATACTACAATCTCACAATATTTTATCAACTTTGAAGAATTAAGGTTGCCAGCGGATTTTCCCAGTGAGGATCTTGAACCCAATGAGTGGTTTAAATGGCTAGATCCAGTAGAGAAGAGAATAAGCAGGTGTCCCTTCCTGCACATAAACAATCGTCTCTGAGGCGCAGGCACCCTTGCAACATGGCGGCAGGATGCAGGGTCGGATTGGGATCACAATTTGGCCCGGGCACGGACAAAAAAAGTGGCCCACATTCGTGGGGCGTGGCCCACATTCGCAGGGCGTGTTTCATGAAAGGGCACATTCGCGGGCGTGCCCTTTCATGAAACACACAAGGAATGTAAGTGGGAGGATATTGTTCTTGGGAAGGACACAGGGCCAAGGTGACAATGTCCTACAAGCTGAGCAACTGAAAAACAGCGAGGCCCCTTTCTATTACAAAATTATTCCCCAGCCCTCCAGCGCAGGAGCACCTGAAAAACAGCGAGGCCCCTTTCTATTACAAAATTATTCCCCAGCCCTCCAGCGCAGGAGCACCTGAAAAACAGCGAGGCCCCTTTCTATTACAAAATTATTCCCCAGCCCTCCAGCGCAGGAGCACCTGAAAAACAGCGAGGCCCCTTTCTATTACAAAATTATTCCCCAGCCCTCCAGCGCAGGAGCACCTGAAAAACAGCGAGGCCCCTTTCTATTACAAAATTATTCCCCAGCCCTCCAGCGCAGGAGCACCTGAAAAACAGCGAGGCCCCTTTCTATTACAAAATTATTCCCCAGCCCTCCAGCGCAGGAGCACCTGAAAAACAGCAAGGCCTCTTTCTCTTAAAAAATTATTCCCCAGGACTCCAGCGCAGGAGCACCTGAAAAACAGCAAGGCCTCTTTCTCTTAAAAAATTATTCCCCAGGACTCCAGCGCAGGAGCACCTGAAAAACAGTGAGGCCCCTTTCTCTTAAAAAATAATTTCCCAGGCCCCCAGCGCAGGAGCACCTGAAAAACAGTGAGGCCCCTTTCTCTTAAAAAATTATTCCCCATCCCTCCAGCGCAGGAGCACCAGAAAAACAGTGAGGCCCCTTTCTATTACAAAATGATTCCTCAGCCCTCCAGCGCAGGAGCACCTGAAAAACAGCGAGGCCCCAGCTATTTGTAAATTACTCAGCCCTCCCCAGCCCTTCACTGCCTCAGGGCAATGGCCTGGCAGGAGAGGGGATAAAGCAAAAAACACAGCTGCTGGGCCATCCATGGGAGTGGGGGGGAGGCTAAGGTGAAGATGGTGCCAGTTCCCAACATCGCCTGGCCCCACAGCGAGACCCATTCTTCCTTGCCCACTATGCCCTGAATGAGAAGGGCTGTGGGCGAGGTGTTAATGCAAACACTGGGCTGTGTGGGCCCCAGGGGGGCCGAGGTGAAAATGGCTCAAAGGCCTGAGCAACACCTGGCCCCCAGGGAGGCCGATTCTGGCACAAAATCACCCCTCCCCAGCCCACCATCAGCACGATTGCTTGGCAGGGCAGGGGTCAAGGAGAGGCTGCTTTCCTCTCCCTTTCAGTGCGCTCTGTGGAATGGGAAAGGGGGGGAAAACGGCCCACAGAGTGCACTGAGACACCGGCCCTTCGGCCCATGCCCGAGTGCCCGCAGTGCCAATCCGCCCCTGGCAGGGTGCCTGCGCCGGAGCTAGGCAGCTTTTTTGCGCAAGCACTAAGGGAAACACAGGGGTGCCCCGTATTCTTGTGAATACAGCACATCCCTGTGTTTTTCAAAATGCCAGAGCGCGACGATGCCAACTTTGCCGCAGCTCCGTGCTCCAACATTTTTTTGTAAATATGCCCCTAAAACTCACAGGTTCTCAATACTAAAGCTTCAGAAAACTCGATGCGGCATTCGCCAGATAGGATTTTTGGGGCAAGTCCTGATAGTGGCCTGATTAGACCACCAAGTTCTTTTGGTCTGCCTATTTCACTGCCAACACATGATGACCAACCCATCTTGCACATTTATATTTTTTAATTTAATTTAAATTGACAGATTGAAGTCATACAGATAATGAGCACAGATAAATTAAACGGGAGAATAGTAAATATATATCAGAAAGTGCATCATGGGTTAGAATAAAAGAATCTTGTTAAACAAATATTGATCACCTAGCCAAACATAATTATACTTAAATTTCCCAGGCTGGCATCCAGAAATGAGCGGTAAAGCAATGATAACAAAATCATTCAAACTGCTATATGTTATCACAAGCCCTAGAGATGTAAATCACAGCCATAAAAACACACCTTACCCTACCAATCTGGGTCAGATCCGGAAGACAATTTATAGAGCCAAGTTTGTATAGGATCTCAAACACGAAGAAGCTTTGATCTGCGAATATCACTTTGTAATATCGAGATTTCTAAACCACAGAGGGTAACAAACGGACCACCAGAATAAGGGGTTAAGTGGTTCTTCCAGAAGCCAAAATCGCACCAACCCCAGTCTAGCCATTGCGATTGCCATCAAATATATACCAGCAAAACGTGGGGCAATATCCAAGGAGTGTCGTAAGATAATCAACTTAAGTCCCATGCAACCTGCCCAACCAGTAATCCGTTAATTGTCTCAAATACAAATTTACTGTATCTCTTAATCACCAGACAAGGTTTAAAAATTTGGATGACATCGGCTCCCTCCGTAGCACAACGAAAACACGAGAGTCCTCTCCTACGCTCCATGTATATAATCGAAGAGGTGTATGATAGATCATTAAAAGTCTTAATACGAGAGACATTAGGAACAGTCAGAGTTAATATGTTACATTTAGATATATCATGGGGCGTGTTAGACCTGGTACCATTGGCGTGGGTCTCCCTTCCATTTTTTTCGCTATTCCTCCTCTGTTGATGACATGTTTTTGCTGGTTTAGATGCTTTGGGCACTTTGCCACTGCTAATCAGTGCCAAAGTGCAAGTGCTCCCTATGATAAATTGATGTATGGATTAGTGATTCCATGATTGGATTATTTGATTTACTTGTCAGACCCTAGTACAGTGTGCCCAGGGCCTGTAAATCAAATGCTGCTGGTGGGCTTGCAGCACTGGTTGTGCCACCCACCAGAGCAGCTTGTAAAGTGTGACTCAGGCCTGCCATTGCAGAGCCTGTGTGCAGTCTAGTACTGCCATGTTGACTTGGTAAGTGCACCCACTTACCAGTCCCTAAACCTTCCCTTTTCTACATATTAGTCACCCCTAAGGTAGGCCTGCGGGCAGGGTGCATTGTATGTAAGAGGTAGGACATGCCCTGATGTGTGTGGCATGTCCTGATAGTGAATTACAGCCAATTTCGTTTTTCACTTTTGCAAGGCTACCTGTCCCCATAGGCCAGAATGGGCAGTTTGATTATAACATCTTATAATCCTAACTGACCCAGGGAACATGGTAGAAAAACGAATTTAGTATGCCTGAACTCAGAATGATAAAATGCATCTTTTAGTGAAGTTGGTTTTAACATTCTGTGTTTGAAAATACCACTTTTAGAAAGTGGGTATTTTCTTGCCTAACCATCCAGCCTGCCTCTGCTAGCTTGTGTATTGTATGTCTGGGTTTGTGAGTGACAGGGGCTGGGGGATGCCAGGAGACAGGGTGAGTCAGCACAGGGCTGAATAGACCTATCTGCATGTAGAGTGGTGGGAGGAGTAGCACCTGGGCGTGAATAGGACTGTGCCTACCTTCCACAATGCTGGCTCCACCTCCTGTGGTGCGTCTGATGTCCCTGGCCCACATTGACAAAGGAAGAAGGTGTGCACTGGCAGAATGCACCCAGAACTGGTTAGGACTAGGTACAGGACCCTCTGCCTTCAGAGGACAAAGGATTTGCTAGTATAAATATTGGGACCCAGACCCCAGAACTTTAGATCACTTCTGGGAATCAAGATAAACCTTTGCTGAGGAGAAGAACCAGGAAGCTGAAGGAGGAGACTACCCCTATGCTGCGTGTTGTTGGGGTTGGCCTGCAGTGGTTACTTTATTGCCAAAGAAAGGAGAAAAGGACTGAGTGTGCTTTCATCATCTTGAAGAAGATCTCCAAGGGCTTGAACATTGAGCTTGCCTCCTGCCTGAAGTCTCAGGGATACAAGACTTCACCCCCAGCTCCCCTCCTGAATTCCCTTGCTGGGAATTGAAGTGCCTACTGCTGTTGGGCCTTCTGAGAGACTGGATGTCGCTGGGAGCGGGAACCGCGACGCAACGAAGAGGAAGCGTGTCGCTGCCGCAGCAGTTGTCGTCGCATCGCGGAGTATGCGTGCCGCCGCTGCCGCTGTCGCATCACCGAAGCGCCCCGCATCACCGGAGAAGCGTGCCACAGCAGCAATTGTCGTTGCATCGCAGAGTAAGCGTGCGGCCGCTGCCTCTGCCGCCATCGCATCACCGAAGCGCCTCGCATCACTGGAGAAGCGTGCCGCCACCACAGAGGACGCTGGCGCATCACCGGAGAAGCATGTCGCAGGGCCTGTCGCTGCTCAGAAGATCGCCGAGTCGCCGCACGGCCGTCGGGCGTGCACGCATCCCGTCTACGTTGTTGCACCGTAAGCAAGACACCATTTTTTCGCATCGCACCGGATCATCATCGCATCGAAGCGCCATCTCGACGCATCGGAACCGGGCCGCAGTCAGAAACCGACGCATCCTCCTTTCTGCGTGTAAGGAATCGAAGCATCACCTTCCCTGCGACTCTTTCGTTTGTGCTGACTAGAAGCAAGGGTCCCTATTTGGACAAAGGTACCTACCTCTGCCAACTAGAGACCCCCAGTTCTAACAGGGTGTCACTGGCTGGCTCAAGTATTAACTCCATTTCAAAGCCAGCAAATTAAATCTTGCATGGCCTAAAGTATTACCAGGTGCAGCCAACACAGGCAAGAGCAGTGGGGCAGTGGGGCGGTGGGGTGGGGGCATGGCAGGGTGGGGGGGAAGAAATAAAACAACTTACCTTGCACTCGCCCCAGCGCGAGTCGGCGATGCGGCAAGTACAAGGTAAGTGGTTTTATTTTTTTAAATTTAATTTTACGTATCCTGTCATCTGTTGACTTCCGCCCTGCTCCCGCCCCGCCACACAGCCCCCTCACTCTTACCTGTGCTGGCCGCGCCTGAGTATTACTTTAGCGTTGTCTCCTTGATAATACTTCCAGACCCTGTATCTGCCACAGCTATTTTGTTTCAATAATTTTATTGAAAACAAAGTAAATTCTTATAAAGTGTTTTCCTCCACTAACCCCTTTTGTTGAGACTATTGGCCTTATTTAGAGTTTGGAGGATGTGATTCTACATAAAAATATGGCGGGTATCCCCTCTGCCGTATTGCAAGTAGCAGAAGCTATAATGCACTTGCAATACTGTGGATGGGACATCAGGCACAGAGCATTCCATCTACTGAACTCTCATTAAGGACCGGAGCATTCACTAGCCTTTCACTGAAACAATACGTTTCTCCTACACTTCTTCCTGCCTAATAAGACATCTAGCTCTAGCAGTTCTCTTCCTTTAGAAAGTGCTTGCCACTTCTATTTTTTCTATTCACTGAAGTACAATGGCACACTCACTTGTCTCCGCCATTTTGTCTTTCAGTTGAGTCTTATGTTGCTTAAAGATGGCGGTTGCCATACTAGAGCTTCATTTATTTTATTTTATATTTTAAAGTACTGTACTTTAGAAAAATTAAATTAAAATAAAATACTCGATACTATTTCATAAAATAGATTCATTTCAACAGTGGAAAATTCCATTTTCATGATTTGTGAAAGTATCTTTGGTGGCTACAATAGTGAATTGTCTCTACTCCAAGCAATGGCATTTCGACAGAAAATATAAATCTGTAGACTTCCATTTCCACTATTTGCTGACAGATGATTGCATCGAACATCTTAGACTACAGTGCGCAATACTAAAATGCCAATAATGCACCAATGCCACTATGCCAGTGCCTTACTACCAACTGTTTGGCGCTGTTTCAGCTGCCACGAGGCCCAAATAAGTGTGCTGTGTCACTGGTGGACTAGATGCCGGACAACTTTTTCTGGAAGCCCTACAGTTGCCAATTTTATAACATATGTGTCAACAATCCAGACTCGTAAGGATATTGTATCGGAGACCCTCAACCACACTTTCACAGTGTGCGGTATATGTTTTTTCTCTGCTCGGGTAGTAAGGTGGATAGTGTCATCATTGGGTTGTAATCACCTGAGGGTTCAATTCTCCACATGATTAACCAACCTCCACCAGGAGGGAGACTGTCTGGGTGGTTGCAGTCATGAAAAGTGATTAAAAATGTCTCCTTTTCCTGTGAGAGGCTCCATGAGCGGAGAAAAAACATATACTGTGCACTGTGAAAGTGTAGTTGAGGGTCTCCGATACAATATCATTGAGACTCTGGATTGTTGACACAAGTGATTAATTCCTCACTGATTACTAGATTGTTAAATTGGAAGGCGAATGAATCTCTGCTTCTCTCTCCCTTATTTTTTTGGACGAATTTTATAACATCTACATTTACAAAACAACATCTGCTCTTGAGAACATGGTTTAAAGGACAAATTAGCAAGAAATGTACAAGCAACACCTAAAAAGTCTGTGATTACAAGCCAAATTCTCTCAGGATTACCAGAGCTGATGGATGTAGACCTATAGTAAGCTACAGAAAGAATGCTGAACCAGGAGTGATTGTGAAAGGCTTTTAGTCAGGATGAATGCTGAGAAATAAGAGTAGAAGCTGAAATTACATTATAGTAACCTTGTAAGTGTGGCTCTTAAGTGACTCGTCGAGAAGTTTAGGTGCCTGATTAAAATATTTTGGTTTAATTTTTGGGGCTGAAAGTCACTCTATTTATTTCCAAGAGGTCACAATCGTCACATGTTGGCGAAGCCTTGGATTACTCAACCTAATGGCCTATGTATCCCCTGATTGAGTAGTTCTTTTACCGGTTCTACTCATTCTGTAGTTTTGGGTTAGTCCAGGGACTTGCCCGATATGAAATATCAACAAGTTGAAACAATCGGTAACATATTTACTTTTGTCAGGAACCTGGTGTAACATCAGCCAACTACTCTTAAGGTGGAGATTTCAGCAGCATCAATAGGACAAATACTACCATGTTTCACAGTAGTGAACATATGAATGTCATATGCATGTGTCATGGCAAAGTTACCAATTCAGTAACACAGGGTTTCACTGTAAGGACAATTTACATGGTTTGGCCCACATTTTTGTCTTTTGTTCCACAAGGTTTTCCTGTGACTTTTGCTTTTGGCATCTGTTCTGGGCCCCCTGATCCATAGGCACCCCTTAAATTGCAGATAGATTTGCCCAGGCCACCCGTCGGTGCTTGCATCCAAGAGGAGAGACCCAAGATGACATCTACCCCATGAGTCCTAGTGCGTAGCCCCACTTGGCATCCCTTGAAAGAGACCTGGCCTGGTGGCAACTCAAGTTTAATATTTGCAGTGCGCCGGTGCACTCTCGGGCAAAATGCGCCTTTTCATAAAGATGTCTTTTTTTTATAAATATGTTTGCGAACATTGCAGTGAAGCTGTCACTGTCATAACCCTTCACGAATATTAGTGTGGTTGAGTTACAATAATGGATCATGACCCTTACCAGTTTGCTTCATTTATGGGTACGAGTAAGTCTTTGCAAACATCTGTTTGTTTTGTAAGAATGATGTTTGCATGGTGAGGATAAGCGCTGTCTACAGAGGACAGCGCTGTCCCCAGTTCTTACTATACTTCCTTTGTTAAGGTAGTCTGGAAGGAATCTTCATAGAGTCCCATCAGCGGAGGTCCTGGAAGTTTCACATTAAGTGCTGGTACAGAATCAATCTCTAATTCCTCTTTGAGGAGGGAAAGCTGATCTCAACCTGATTGATCGAACCTTTGAAGCTGTAAGAATGAGTTAATATGATTGAGCACCGGAATTATGCCACTTGCACACTTTTGTCCATATGATCCAGAGCTGTCCTGCAGCTCACTGACCATTCTAATAACTTGGACCAGCGTAGACCCTTTCTTGCTGGTCTGTGTCAAGGGTTTGGAGCCGGAGTTCTGTCTGGGACAAAATCAAGCTCCTGGTGAAATGTTGCTTGCCTGCTCCACTGCTGCTGCTCTCCTTACCTAGCATTGAAGCTCCCTCCCAGCCCCAAGATGTCCGGCATCTGCAGAGAGCCTGAAGGAGCCCTGTGTCCACTGTACTCCATCCCACAGGGCTGACCTATAATATTAAAGAGGAGTGGGGCATTCGCCCCCCTCCCAGAGCCTCTTAATGCCCCAGGCACCCCATCCCCATGGTTGCTATTTAATTACAGGGGAGGGGCGATCGCCCACCTCCCTGAGCCTTCCTCCAGGGTCCATCCCCAGAGGCTGGCTCCTCTCGTGTCCTGGGGAGCCTACTCTCTGGACACTGTTTCCCTGTCCACGAGAGTGTGGGCAGGGAAAACTTGTCTGCTCCCACCCGGCAGGGTTTGCAAAAATGCTCCAGCTTGGTGGGAGCAGACATTTATTTCCCTACCGCGCTGTTGCGCAGGGAAACTCAGATTGCTCCTCCCCAGATAGAGCATGCAACAACACTTGTTTTTGTGATTGCCTGTTTAGTAGTAAAATATAGCAATATTAGGTGTTTAATGGGGTGACTAGAGATTTTGGTCCTGGTGCCACTGCACCTGTTGCACCATTCAAATTATGACCCTATTGCCTGCTAGTTAAATGCACTTGTGAATGTCTTGTTTAGTAGTGAAATTTAGCAGTAATCTGGGTTTAGTGGGGTCCCTAGAGCTTTTGCCCCCAGTGCCACTGCACCTGCTGCACCTTTCACATCATGACCATGTTGTCTGCAAGGTAACTGCACTTGTGACTGCCTGTTTAATAGTAAAATATAGCAATTTTAGGTGTTTAGTGGGGTGCCTAGAACATTTGGTCTTGGTGTCACTGCACCTGCTGCACCATTGAAATCATGACCCTGTTGTCTGCAAGGTAATTTCACTTGTGACATCGTGTTTAGTTTTAAATGTTAGCAATAATCTGGGTTAAGTGAGGTCCCCAGAGCTCTTGGCCCCGGTGCCACTGCACCTGCTTCACCATTCAAATCAAGTCCCTTTTAACTGCAAGGCAACTGCACTTGTGGCTGCCTGTTTAGTAGTAAAATATAGCATTGCTCTTTTATATTAACTTTATGTTTAACATGCAATGTTTATTACAACATTTAGAATTTGATCCTAATAACCAAATAGATTACATTGAAAAAATCAATCCGATAATGCCTACAAAGTGCAAAGAAAGTTACTGAGGCACGAATAGGAAGTGCCACAAACGTTCTAAGGCTAAAGCATCTGCTTTACACAACTAAGTAATAAAAAGCAAGCATTCCAGCATATTGTTAGAAGCTGTCTGTGTTTTCCGTGGGAGGAAATCTTATCCTAACAGTGAATGGGGCTTAAACAGCGTGAACAACTTTAGTAGAAGTATCATAAATGCGTGCAGCCAGGTGAAGTTAACAAAAAAAAAGTTCCATACAAGAGCGGATGAACACAGTAATTCAGTGTTGGGAATTGATAAAAGTCCCTTTTTAAGACATATTACATACAAGAGATTTCCAACGCCATGCGCAAGCGCTGTGCAGGCAAAACCTAAAAACCGCCCTGGTGATGTGGTCCCCGGAGCCCAAAAGCTCTGCGAGGGTGGCCCGTGGCCGCATGCCCGCTTCCCCACTATTATTTTTTTTTTAAATGAATTCCTGGTGACATGTATATATGTGCATTGGGTTTTATCGTGCGTCTGAACGCTGCTACCACTCACTTTTCTGTTGCAAGGCCATTTGCCAACACATTCTTCACAAAGATCTGAAGTAACACAAGTCCCAGATGAAACGCTTACTCCACCCCATTCTGTACTTTGCATTCTGGTGCTTGAAGTTGTCCTCGCCCCTCCCTTATTAATGCTAGACCGCACAGAGAAATGCAGGGTTTGATGAGCTACTCATACCTTGAGACTGGACAATATAGCATCTCCCTATTTGTTTAGAAAAATGATGATGTCATTCGGGGCAGGTGCCTTCAGGAAGGGGCTGGGGGCCAACCAGTTACCACCAGCAACACAAACCTCCCTGATTGGCCCACGACGGCACAAGATAGTGACAGTCGAAAGCAACAAAATGAA
This sequence comes from Calotriton arnoldi, assembly GCA_963921515.1. Classification (NCBI taxonomy): domain Eukaryota; kingdom Metazoa; phylum Chordata; class Amphibia; order Caudata; family Salamandridae; genus Calotriton; species Calotriton arnoldi. Next base: position 101,685 of record CAWUFW010005927.1, on the reverse strand, counting down.
CTCTTGCTGGAAAGATGGGCAGAAAAAAGACTGCAAAGAGGCAACTACAAAGAACTTGCCATCAATTCTCGGAGCCAGCCTATTACATATATAATTCAATTCCATACATCATTTCAAACCTCAGTCTTTGTAAAAAATTGATGCATTTGTGCAATTGAAACTGGCCTGGCGGGTTAAAAATATGTCTTGATATGCTGCATGGGTATTACGCAGTCTAAAAGTATATGTAGTCCAATTCCTAGGAGGGCGCAGACCATTGATTCTGTTTTTGTTCTACCTTGCTGAGCCTTTTAGGGCGCGCCGGAGTGCCAGTAACATCCTCATCAGTTCCTTACCTCAGGCGAGAAAATGAAGCCTGAATTATTTAAAAGTGACCAAACAAAAAGGCTTCATATTCATGTATTGACCGCAGCGCCGCGGTTCTTAATCCCTGTACCATGAATAAAACAAAATAGCTGGATAAATCTTGCAAGCGGGTGAACGGGCTCCCACCTACTGTCGGTGGGGAGAGAAATAAATTCCTGTACACTTGTCAAGCGGGAAAATTGCAGTATGCCTGCCTCGGAAAGCAATAAGAACACAAACGCCTTACATTGTCGGTCAAAGTGCAGATATACAGGCCGCGTGCCCTCTATTTATACCCTATCACCGGGGCCACAGGAACTATGAGATTTTGCGGCCACAGGGTTTTCGCTATATTTATGGGTTATCCGTATGTTCCACATAACCCATCATCTGCTGGAATAATTTGCATATCTTTTAGAACAAAGATGTTTCTTGCTCTAACAGATCAAAAGTGAGTAAAAACGCGTCGACATGTGTATGCCCTTCGGAAAGGTTGACTGGTCTCCGTTCTGTTGCTTATTGCTGTATTTGAGTGTCAAACTAGTACTAATTAGGTGATACCTTTTCCCAGATAATGCTAATGAATAAAAATGCCAAAATATTGAGGTAATGTTATCACAAAATATACTGCATTATGCCACATAATTTGCCTTTTCTTGTTGTGTCAACCATATTTTTATAATCCTATAATTTGGGCCTTTTTTGCTGCATAATTCCAGTGACGCATGCGTGCACACACACACGTGCGCAAGGGCCTTCCCTGCTGCATAATTACAGTGGTGCGCACGTGACACACACGCACACACACACACACACAAATACCCACAAAAACGCATAAATATATCCCCTTATCCACCCTCTGAGTTTTATTCTGGTGGGCGATGCCTGAATTGTAATTGTAATTGCATTAATGTAGCAATTACTGCCCCTGATTAGGCATCGAATAGCTTTTTCGGCGAGTAGCATGCTACTCTGGAACCCAAAAAGGATTAGTGGTGAATTAGTATAGCGAAATATTAAATTAATTTGAGTGGTGGGCAAGTTTGTCTGTTATTTGGATTGAAAAGGATAGTGGAGGGATAGAAGAGGGAAGGGTTTGCATTTATATAGTGCTTGCTACCCCTGATGTGGTGTTGAAGTGCTTTTCGGGGGGTAGCACGCTACTCCGAAACCCAAACAGGATTAGTGGGGAATTAGAGTAGGGAAATATGAAATTAATTTGAGCAGTGGATATGTTAGTCTGTTATTTGGATTGAAGAGGAATAGTGGAGGAATGGAAGAGGGAAGGGTTTTTGGGGGAATTCTTAGCAGTAGGAGGAGGTTTGGGATGAGTAAAAGGGAGGTGGAGGGGGAAGAGTCAGAGGGAAGGGTTTAGAAAGGCTTGTTTGGGAGATCTGAATAGTAAAATATGTATTAGATGATGCAAGGAGGGGTAGAGGAGGGAAGAGTCTAGAAAGGGTTATTTTGGGGGTCATAGTAGTCGTATTGGGTTTGGGATGAGCAAGAGAGTGGAAGTAGAGGAAATATTGCGAGAGGTATAGGGTGAGAAATAGGGTAGTGCATTGGAGAGAGTAGTAGAATGAGTTTTGAGATGAGTCAGAGAGTTGAGGTAGAGGATATATTGTGAGAGGTATAGGGTGAGATTTAGGGTAGTACATTGGAGTTGCTGAATTAGAAGCAAAGTAATAAAAATACATAAGTACATGGAAGGTTTATATGTATATGTAGATTTAAGTTGTATTTAATAAACTCAGACTTGTAAGTGTTGCTGCACTTTAAGTTAAATTATTTCTTGTAGTAATTCAATAGTGAAGCAATTGTAGATAAATAGTTATGATAATGCTTAGAAAGGCCTATTACCTTAGACTCCAGCACACTATATTCGTGAGCCACTTGTGAAGTGATCCTAATACTTCATAACTAGAGAACACATCCTGTTACCACTCCAAAGAGAGCTTAACAATGGCACTGACCTCTGCACTCCAGGAGGTGAATGGCTGGTGCACTTCCTTTGTGCATTCAGGCTGGTCTGTTGCCATATGCGAAACTGCACTCAATATTGAGAGGAGAACCAGGCACTACATTTGGAGTTGCACTGCCGTGAACCAGTCTGTTGATGAGGGACTCTAATCTGCGCATGCAGTGACAAAGACAAGTGTACAGGAGCAATATAAATAGGATAACAGTGGGATAAAAGTGGGATAAATAATTGGGAACAATCCCCTTGTTTTGTTTGTTCTTCCCTATAGGGTGTCTCACTTAGAAAAACAAAAAAAAGGATGGATGGAGTGCTTGAATTAATTCATCATTTCTTGCCCACTATGGCACTCTAGCTAGAGGCCAACCATATGCATATCCATCTTGGAACAGCTGCAATTGGAACAGTCCAGCCCAAACCGCGAGATAAGGTCCTCCTCTAATGGAAACATAAGCAATCCCAGACCAATTTCTGCCTATTTGGTCTTCATGAGTGAGTTGCAACTTGAGTCCAATGGAGCAGAGAGCATGGGGCACTGGCCGAGATTCATTCAAGCATTTCTTCCATCACTTTGTTGCCCTAATAGGTGACCTTGAGCAGGGAGTTGTACCTGAAGGCAAAAAAGGTTTCAATCTCTGGTAAAGCTTTTGCCTGTGATTGCTGTCAGAAATGAGGTGTCCAGGCTAGACTTTGGGAGTACCTTGAAATGGTCCGAGGCCTCCAAAGGAGATTAAAAAGAAAGCACCCAAGAATAAAAAAGGGAGTTTTTTTGCTCTAAGGTCTCCCATGTCTTATAAGCAGCAATACAGTGGACTGGAGATTGCGGCTATATACAGGATGAATCCCAATCCCATTAACAATGATCCATTCATTCAGGGGATTCAGAACGGTGACACAATGCCTCCACCATGGAAGGAGCTATCCAAAACAATAAGGCGGTGCAGCCAGAAAAAGCAATTAATGTAACTGACAAGTGAGTTGCTGTAACTGAAGCGAAGCCTGTCAGTGTGGCATGTCATTGGCAGGGGAGTGGACAGGCAGACGGCAGAGAATTGTTATGTGTTCGGCTGGACCATAATGCCATCTAGCTAAACTACCCTCTACGTGTAGACACCTCTAGCCTGTTTGACACTGTTTCTGTCTGACCCCCATCCACATTTATGAACCGTCCTCTTCCCCCTTCTCCTGTACTGCTCTTCTGGATCTCTGGTTAGCAACTGGTCAAATTCAGTGGTTCTTGTTGGGCAGTCTTTCAGTGCCAACAGGGATGTCATTTGCCAGATAACAAAAGATTGCCATTCATTCCCGGAGTTTCCACTGGGAGCCCCCACAGTGTACCTCATACCCACTTTCAAGCGAAAGTGAATGCATCCAAAGTGCTGGAAACATGCCCTTTATGTACAAAATCTATGTAAAGTGTTACTATACAACCAGGCTACAGCCATGCTATGGAATGGAAGGCAGGTTGACTCGGTGGGATTAATTCCCTCAAAACTGGCACAGACGTTCTGAAAATACAAGATAGGCACACAATGCTCTTCAGTGACTCCTACTATCCCGAAATTCAGTGTAAATGCGTCTCTCCTCAACCGGCCAGGGAGGTATTCCCATCACCCTGCTATAAAAATTGTCCCAGCACCACTTAATGCTGATGTATGAATTTGACTCAATTTACCTCTTTGTATGCTGTGCTAGCTCCTAGAATAAGGTGGCCTGAAGTCCCAGATTTGATTGGATAGTCTTATTTCTTCACTGTGTGTCCCATAACATATCTGCAAATGTACCCCATGTCCTGTTTTTAAAGAAGAACCAAATAAGCGCAGAGGGGAAGGGGGAGTGCATCTTCCTGTGCACGGTGAAGAAATGGTCAGCATTTGTGATTCAAAAGCAACTTCAGTGATACAGGTACTGGGTTCCAAAGTTTCATTTAATACCACACCAATACCCATATTGGTACTTTAATGCATCATTGTAGTCTGTTTTGTTTGTTAGTTAGTGCTGTCAATTAAGTCATTCTGTGTCCTTCTTATGTGTCTATGGTATGCTTTGGGCTTTGGTTTTCAAGATCTTGTTGCCATTAGGGGCATATTACAGGGCCCGCAGTCCGTGCAGCCTCTCGAGTGCGGGGGGGGCAGGTTCCCCATCTGGCTGGCGGCCCGCTGCTCTGCCGTGATATAATGTGATGTAATGCAGTAGAATGTCAGGGCATCAAGTAAACAGAGACTTGGGGAAGTCTGTGTTTCCCTGAGGTTTAGGCAACAAACTTGCTAAAATTTGTATCTAATGGTTCACACCTACAATGGAGGACAGAGAATGGGGAAGTACAAGGACAATGGATGGATGGCAGGTGGGGAAGCACATAGACAACGAGAATGGGTGGGTGAGGAAGCGCACAGACAACGGAGGGTGGGCGGGAGAGGACAGGGAAGCATACAGACAATTGAGGGTGGGTGAACAGGAAGGGGAAACAAATGGACAGTGGATATGGGGAAGCACAGGGACAATGGAGGGAGGTGGAGAAGCAAGAACGGCAATAAAAGGTGGGTAGGCGGGTAGGAACTAACAACAGCAACTGAGGGAGGGAGAGTGACAGGAGAAACACAGGAGAGAAAGAGGAACATGAAGTACATGAGGAAGACAGCTGGAAAACACAAGAGCTTTAGTAGAGTGCATAAACAAAATGAAAAAAGTAGTGCCAGAAAAGGGAGCAGTGGCAGGGCTAAAGTAATGGGTGCATTCTCCAGGAGAGGGACAACACCAGAAGAGGAAGAAAACCCACAGAACCTGATGACTGCAAAGCAAGCAAGTGAGAGTGACTATAAAGACAACCAATGGTAAGCAATGGATTGGTTTTAAGCTCACTGTGAGCTAACAGTGTCTTGCAAACGACAGCACATGTGGTGTCTTAGGCCAGACCTAAAAAGGAGAAAGGAAAGATGACCAGTAGTAGGAGACAAACAGGAGATGAGAAAACTAGAGAAGGGCACACCAGCACTCATTTTTGGGGACTGTCACTTATTTTCCCTCATTGGACATTTATTGGGAGCGAGAGAGAAAATGCACAAAGGGGAAAGAAGGAGGAAAATAGATGGAAAAAACAGCACAGAGGGAGGAAGTAAGAACCCGCACAAGTGAAATTACAGCGTACCACATTCCCCAGGAGCAGCACCCTCAAACTTCCCATATTCGGGCAGCAGCGACTCTGCAGTTTAGAATTCCAGATTTTCTGAGTGGCCGAATTAGGGGAAGGGAATTAGGGAGGGTACTCTGGGGAGGAAGATCAGGAACGAGAGATGCCTTATAGATAGACAAGATGATCAGTTATGTTCTTTGGTGTTTTCAGGAAAACAATCATAACAATCCTAGTTCATTGGGGAATTGAGTCGAACTCCCCAGTATTCACCTGTACCCCAATAATTTGAACACCCCAATTTTTACCTAATCAATTCGGCTCCAAAGTCTTCAAATGACAGCACTCCTCAATGAAGAAATACAAAATTTAACAGAGTAAAACAGAATAAAATATGGAAGCATTATTAACAGAATTCAAATAAAAAATAGGGCAAAACAGATTTATTTCAGAAATATTAGATAATGCGGTGCAGAGAATAAATGCATGAATCCCCATGAAGGCTCAGATACAGAAATACAATCATAAAACGTAACCCAATTAATCAAGTCTAAGCAAAATCTAAAGAGTCACACTCATAAAGAGTACTGTTAGCATCCCACAAGAAAAATCTAAGACAAAAGGACATAGTCTTAGGCAAAAATAATGAAAATCACCCCAGCAGCAGTTGGTGTGACACTACATAAAGGCCCCCCTTGATTCTAAAATCCAATAATTTTTATATACAATGCACTCAAGCTATTCATAGATTCTGCAATTTCAGCATGGTATGATCATGGTTAGGGTCATATTGGCAAATCAGAAACAACAACATTGTTTTCGAAATCTTTAGAACTAAACCATTTCTTAAGGTAAGAGAAATCAAGACTACTGCCACATTATCAAAAACAACAATATCATGAAACAAAAATATTGTGTAATTTACAAAAATGTTGTATCCCTAAACGTATAATGGTAAGTACAAAAATATCGGAAATAAATATTGTTTCACACTAATATTATTTAAAACATACAAAAATATTGTTTTTAATATATCTACATCTATATGTACACATATATATATATATCCTCTCTCCAACTTCCCTCAGTAACGAAAGGATGACGACGCCGTGTCTTAAGCCAAATTTCCATTTATTCGTCGGCTGTTTATCGGACGCGTTTCGCCTGCACAGCAGGCTTGCTCACCAACGATTTGATAAAGTTTTTCAACCATATTTAAACACCCTTACGTGGTAAATCACGTGAGAACTACTCAAAAAAAGTAAGTGAAGACAGACTGGTAGTTTACAAATCAATTTCATCACATTGCTAAGTTTGCTGTTGTACAACAATTGCAAACTAAGTAGTTAAGGTATACAAACCGGCATGTTCTTAATTATAATATCCCAAATTTAACACCTGTAAGCAAAATAGCTTCAAGTATCATTTCCATTTTATAGAACTTTCAACCAGCCCAAGTGGGCCTATAACCTAATTTAAAAACGACTTTACGCACCGAATTGCATGACACCCACTCAAAACATCATTGTTAATATATGAAACCAGACTGGTAAGTTGCAGTTCAATTTCATACCAATACTTATTTTGTTAACATGCCACTCCTTCATCGTATATATTTAAGGTTACACAATCGGAACCATCTTGAGGATTGCCTCTCAAAATCCGATATCGTTATGGTGGACATAGCAACTTATATTATCATTGCCGTAGTTTCTAATCTGTAATTCCGCCCTAGTGGGCATATAGTCTGAATTTTTAGGCATGCATATTTGTCTGACTATTACAAGTCACCTCTTCCTCCCCTACTCAGCACATTTAACAGTAAACATATATCATCATAATAACAGCTGTCTTCTAAAATACAAAGTGCATTGAATAAAACAGATACCTCAACTAATTAAAACTAGTTAAAAATCCGAGAGATTGCAAGACCGTTTACTATATCCTATCACTTTTCATAGATGCGTATGGAAATCTTCTTCTATATTTAGTCCTCCTTGGGTCTTTGTGTCGAGCTCTATAATATAGGTATCTGTTTTATTCAATGCACTTTGTATTTTAGAAGACAGCTGCTATTATGATGATATATGTTTACTGTTAAATGTGCTGAGTAGGGGAGGAAGAGGTGACTTATAATAGTCAGACAAATATGCATGCCTAAAAATTCAGACTATATGCCCACTAGGGCGTAATTACAGATTAGAAACTACGGCAATGATAATACAAGTTGCTATGTCCACCATAAGTATATCGGATTTTGAGAGGCAATCCTCAAGATGGTTCCGATTGTGTAACCTTAAATATATACGATGAAGTAGTGGCATGTTAACAAAATAAGTATTGGTATGAAATTGAACTGTAACTTACCAGTCTGGTTTCATATATTAACAATGATGTTTTGAGTGGGTGTCATGCAATTCGGTGCGTAAAGTCGTTTTTAAATTAGGTTATAGGCCCACTTGAGCTGGTTGAAAGTTCCATAAAATGGAAATGATACTTGAAGCTATTTTGCTTACAGGTGTTAAATTTGGGATATTATAATTAAGAACATGCCGGTTTGTATACCTTAACTACTTAGTTTGCAATTGTTGTACAACAGCAAACTTAGCAATGTGATGAAATTGAGTTGTAAACTACCAGTCTGTCTTCACTTACTTTTTTTGAGTAGTTCTCACATGATTTACCACGTAAGGGTGTTTAAATATGGTTGAAAAACTTTATCAAATCGTTGGTGAGCAAGCCTGCTGTGCAGGCGAAATGTGTCCGATAAACAGCCGACGAATAAATGGAAATTTGGCTTAAGACACGGCGTCGTCATCCTTTCGTTGCTGAGGGGAGTTGGAGATTGTGTTTGGACTGTACTTGGGTGGCCCACTTAAACGACGCGCCCTCTGATCTGGAGCAGCGGCGGGTATACACAAGTACGAGGTGTGGGGATACATATATATATATATATCTCCAAAGGAAAAGGAATCCAGGAAAAGATTACTCGATCCCACACGATCAAGTTTGCAGGTAAGTTTATTTTCTAAGCTGCAGACAAGGACGACGCGTTTCGACCACGTCCGTGGTCTTGGTCACATATATATAATCACTGAAAAAAAACAAAGGTTACAGGGAAGTTATAGTTAGATTCACATTTCATTCGTACAAAACCATAGAAATTCAGCAGTTATAGTTACCTCAGCTAACTATAACTTATGCCCCCGCATTGCACTGCTTATAACCTCACATATTACATCACTGATGACATGGTCAGTGACATCACTGATGACATCACTGATGACATCTCAAATGACATCACTGATGACATCTTCCAATGAGAGTGAGTGTTTTCTAAAAGTTTATGAATGATAAACATGTATACCAAGGTACTACAAAAGTTAAAATAATATATGTTCTGTACTACTAATGAGTGATACTATTTCTAACATATATTATGTGAGTGGCTTTGTGACTGTGTGTATTTGTTTGTGAGTGAGTGTTTGAGTGCCTCTATGGGTGTGTGAGTGGGTGTGTGAGTGGGTGTGTGAGTGGCTGTAAGGGTGTATAAGTAGGTATGTGAGTAGCTGTGTGGGTGAGGGAGTGGCTCTGTGACTGACTATATTGGTGAGTGAGTGGGTGTGTTAGTGGCAGTATGGGTGAGTGAATGGCTGTATGGGTGGATGTGTAAGTGACTGCATGGGTGAGTGAGTGGATGTTTGAATGGGTGTATGAGTGAGTGACTGCCTGTGTAAGTCACTGTATAGGTGAGTGGCTGTTTGAGTAACTGTTTGGTTAAGGAAGTTGGTGTGTGAGTGGCTGTATTGTAGAGTAAGTTTCTCTGTGAATTGATGTATGGGTGAGGATGTGCAGATGTGTGAGTGCTTGTATGAATGTGTGAATGGGTATGTAAGTGGTTATGTGGGTGTGTGAATGAGTGCCTGAGTGCTTCTATGGGTGAGTGAGTGGCTCTGTTGAGAGGCTGTTTGGGTAAGTGAGTGGATGTGAGAGTGGCTGTTTAGGTGAATAAGTGGGTGTGTGAATTACTGTATGGGTGGGTGAGTGAGTGTATGAGTGGCTGTATGGGGGACCAAGTGAATTTGTGAGTGACTGTATGATTGAGTGACTGGTTGTATGAGTACCTGTATGAGTCAGTGGGTGGGTGTGTGAGTGTCTCTATGGATGAGTGATTGGTTGTGTAAGTACTTGTATGGGTCTGTGAATGGGTATGTGAGTAGTTGTGTGGGAATAGGAGTGGGTGTGTAAGAGGTTGTATGGAGGTATGAGTGGTTCGGTAGATGATGTCATCAGTAATGTCATTTGAGATGTCATCAGTGATGTAATCAGTGATATCACTGACCATGTCATGAGTGTTGTAGTATGTGAGGTCATAAGCAGTGCATTGCAGGGACATAAGTTATAGTTAGCTCAGTTAAGTGCAACTGCTGAATTTCTATGGTTTTGTACAAGTGAAATCTGAGCCTAGCTATAATTTCTCTGTAACTCTTGTTTTTTTCAGTGAATTTTTAAGGTTTTTTAAAATCTTTTTCCTAACTGTAAGGTCCCTATAACCTTTGGTTTTTTGAGTGAGTTTCTAAGGTTTTTTTAAATTGTATTTCCTAACTATAACGTCCTTGTAGCCTTTGTTTTTTCACTGAATTTCTAAGTTTTATTACATTTTATTACCTAGCTATAAGATCCCTTTAACCTTTCTAACATCTGAGTGGTAGTTATGCTCCTTACTGTGTGTAATGCTAAAGTAGTTGTGCAGATAGGTAACTAATACTCTTTTTAAATAATTTTTTTGGAGAACCACGGAGCCTCCTTGGTACTACAAATATAGGTGGCCGAAACTCTATGGTTTTTGTTTGGATAATGTGTTCGGAATTAATCTGCTGTGCCGATCTGTGTGTCATCAAATTTCTACAATTATTTTAACTATATAGGAGTTACTAATGAAGTTATGGTAAGGCTGGACATATTAGGAGGTTGGAAATTCAAGTTGAATATTAAAATTTTAAAATTTGGTAGCTTGACCTTAATGTGACTTGCTTAGATTTTGTCATAGCTGCAGAATATTCCAAGTTTGTAAAATATATTCCTTTCTTAAGCTACATATTCTAGATGTACTAAGCTTGAACTTCCTATCTATCTCGTGTTCACATAATACTGAATAGAGAATCAAACATTTTAACAAAGATGCAGCAAACATGCAAAGTCGAAAAAGGAAGGTGAAATGAAAGCATTTCTCCTTCCTTGTGCCTACTTGAAAAGGGCACAGTTTTCTCACGCGAAACCCAATCTACTTTATTTAGTAAATTAGGTTTAGTGTGAGAAACCTTGGGTGGTTGCATGGGATTGCCCATGCTCCACCCATGGTACACCCGTATCGTCCTCAGCATCCCACGACATGACCACATCACCCATCAGCTGTACGACCTACACTGGCTCCCTGTCAAAAAAAGAATAACCTTCAAACTGCTCACACACACCTACAAAGCCCTCCAGAACACCGGACCCCAATACTTCAACTAAAGAATCTCCTTCCACGCCCCAAGAGAAACCTCCGCTCTGCCGCCCTAGCCACGGTCCACCACATCCACAGGGCCAGAACGGGTGGAAGATCCTTCTCCTACATCGCGGCCAAGACCTGGAACAAACTCCCCCTACACATCAGTCGAAGCCCCTCAAGACCTGGCTCTTCGGATGACCACGGAGCTGCCTGTACTCCCACCCCCAGCGCCTTGAGACCCTCACGGGTGAGTAGTGTGCTATATAAATCCCTGATTGATTGATTGATTGATGGCGCAAACTAATGCAAAGCAGCACTATGCACTGCTTTGCGTTACTTTTCCATTATTTCCAGCGCTAATGAAGTTTAGAGCTGGAAAGTAAATTGGAAAAAAAAGATTTTGCGACGATTTGCATCACTTTTGCGACGCAAACACAGCACAAAATCTTAGTGAATCTCTCCCCATGTGTTTTCAGTGTGAAAGGAAGAACGAAGCAGCTCACCATCAAAAGATGTCTTCTCTTTGGACTGGACTAACCTGATCCGCAACATTGTTGTTCACATGTTTTCTTGTCTTCTAATTAGTGTGGTGTTCTAGGTAGATTCAGAGACTTTTGCAGAGACATTCACTCAGAGCTCTCCTTTCTAGGATTTGCAATCTGTTATTCGGCTGTGGGCTACTGCTGATGGCTACTACTGCGGCCTGCCACTTTGGAGATGATGCTCCCTTATACCTTTCTATCCTGAAGGGTGCTACATCTGTTTCCCCTATTTCCTGGTTAAGGCTTATTTTGTACAGATTGCTACTGCAAATGTATGTTGATGCTTTTTGGAGATTGAGACAGCTGAGTTTCATGAACTACTCTTTATGGGGAGTTCAACTACTTAATTTGACTTCGAACTTAATGCTCCTTTGATCACACTCTTTTCTTGAACTCTCTATGGGTTCTATTAGCTTTTGCTTCCATTAGTTATAGGGATTAATTCCTTTGTGGAACATGCTTGAAAAGTTTACTGTTGATGACTCTAACCATATTTTTCTTTGATAATTTCAGTGAATGGATTTATCTGACTTACTAATTGAATAAAAGACCAAAAAGAACTTACTAATCGCTTTAGGAGAATAAAGGTTTTGAAACCAATTTAAAACTCTAATCATTGACTGAAATTAAAAACCTGTAAATTATGATGTTGATTGACCTGATTTGATTTAGCTGCCATTAAAAAATGGTGAGAAAGATCTGTCACCTAGAAGAAGACGATTTAGCATGGAGTTGGAGCCCATTCATGTAAGTTAAAGGCTGAACTGGTACTGCAGAGTATAATTTGGACTCTATCCATGCTATCAAAGGCATATGGCGCATTCCTGTCCTTTCCCCTTGCACAGGCGCACAATGAGCTGCCTGGGGCCAACGTAGGCAGCCTTGCACCATGGTGCAAGCGTGCTGTGTTGCATGCAGGATTGTTTTTGTGCGGGAAGGGGCACCTTCCTGTACAAAAGCAATCCTTAGAGACATATCCCTCTAGCTATACATAGAAAGAGGAAATAACGAGGAGAAATAAAAATATTTCTCCATGTTACGCATCTCCTGGGGAGGCGTATCTTTTTGGTGCATTTCCAGGTTTACCAGGTTTGGTAAATCTGGAAAAGCTTCAAAAACCATGGGAGTTGCATGGGAACACCCACACAACACCCATGGATCATCTCCCTTGCGCTGCGTTGCATTACTCCAGATTTTTTAAGCCACGCAAAGCCACTCAAAGTAGCTTTGCGTGGCTTTAAAAATATGAATTAAGGTTTGCGTCGCTTTTGCACCATGTTGCGTGGTGTACAAGCAATGCAAACCAAGTCATAAATATGGCATTAAATTCTTTAGGCGCCCGCTAAGTGTTCGTCAAAGCATTCCATTCTTCATTGTTCATGAGGAACTGGGTGCAAGTAATTTAACAGACACTGTGGCCTTTCGTCCACTCCTGTGCTGGGTCAATATATGGACAATAGCAGAAACTAAGCTTAACAGGGAAATCTTGCAGGATTATATCACCCTTGACATGGCTAACCACATACCGTGGCTTAAGTACATCTAGAAGTCTTTCCAGAACATGGGAAGGGTAGATCTATTTACCAATCCTGGGGACTGATTGTCTGATTGGACAAGGGTAAAAACTCATTTTAATGCAACGGTCAGCAGATAGGGAAAATCAGGATTTAAGAAATTTACAGTTCGAGGGGTTTATCTTGCAGTGGCGGCTGGCACAGATTGGGGGTGGGAACCGAGAGAGGGGGTAAAGAATAAAAAACTTACCTCGTCGCCATGTCTCGCCGCTCTCTCCATCGTCATCTCCTGAACCGAGCACCCGGGAAGCACCCAGGCTCCCCTGAGCCAATCATAATGCTGCAATGCAGCGTTGTGATTGGTAAGCACCCTGGCTCTCTTGAGCCAATCACAGTGCTGCAATGCAGCGTTGTGATTGGTCTGAGCGCCAAAGTTCTGCGCTCAGCCAGGGAATGAGGGCCTGGGCATGTTCTCCACCCAGGCTGTAATGCAGCCTGGGTGGAGAACATGCAAAGTGCACATGAATGTTTGGCCAGCCAAACATTCATGCGCACTTTAGGGAGTGCAAACCAGTCCTCCCTTCCCCTGCTCTGTCAGCAGAGCAGCACCACCCAGTCCACCCGCAAAGCTACAGCAACACGGTAAAAATAAAATGACAATAACTTCGAGGTATTATCATTTTATTTTTCCTTTAGTGACACTGCTTAAAAGCAGTGGGGCGACGCTCCTCTGCCGTAATGGAGGAGCCACCACTGGAAAACAGTCCAGTTGATGAAACCTTATCTTACATTTGTAACCTAAAGTATCCAGCGTTTTTTACTTACCAGATTCAGGCTTAACCTGTTCCATCTATTGCTAGTGGCCCCAAAAGTCTGGAATGACCTGAAGTTGGTAGGACCTTACCTTAGTTACCTTACACTTTACAATGTTCTGCAGACTTTATGAGAAAGCGAGGAAAGTTTATATTACCTCTCTGTTGAAGGACTGGAATTTTACTCCAGTTCGACCTACCTTATTGTTTTTTCAATTATTGTCTGATGAATATATTACTTACAATTTTGCTGTTAAATATGTGTAGTCTAACAGAGAGTTCGGGTATGTGAGGTCTGAGCCTAGACAGTAGGTCTCACCTGATGGATACCTCTATAGCAAAAATTCAAAGTCAGTGGGAGGGTCAACAAGTGTGATAGCTCAGCTCTGGAAGACCCTATTAAGATGGGCACTAGCGTAACGAAACTTGAGGGGCCCTCCTGCAAACAACATGGAGGGGCCCACTCCGGACTCAGGAAATGTCAGGCCAGGGTACTGTGTTGAGGGGGCGCCCTGGAACTAGGGCCCCCCACGCACCGCCGGGGCTGTAGGGGCCTATATTACGCCACTGAAGATGGGAGGTGAAGGAAAAGATGAGATAGGAGTGTGGTGCCCCCACCATTCCTTGGAGTGGGGGTCCTAAGGTTTTGTTACACCACTGGTTGCCATATCCTAGAGGGCCAGCATACCAATGCCTCTATTCAAAGGCCCCTGTCACCTTACTTAAGTTGCAGAACTTAATAGAATGCATTACATGTTAGTTTTGAGAGATCTCGTTTGCCAGTAAAGAAGTGTGATAGCTGCAGTATTGTGAGCAGCAATTGAATTCAGCATTGCACTTTAATCCATGTATGAAAATGAAATGTTGTGTCATCAAAGGCGCAATATAATGATGGAGTTTAAAGAGCGCTTTACCCTCCTCTGACCCAGAAGACAGATGCCTCAGCTTTCCATTTACCATACGAAATTCTCCGTTAACACCTCCAAAGGCTGAATTATGAATAATAAACAGCCTGTAATCTGAATACATGTTTTGACCCTGAATATCCAATCAACATAATCTATGTTCCCTGCTCTCTGTAAAGTAATCACCTCAGAAGAATTCTCACTTTCGCACTCCTTCATTTTCGATGAATTATTCAGAATCCTGCAAATCTTTTCCACAATACTAATGCAAATTAAAACATTAAGCAGGAGCTCGGGAGGTGGTTCTTTGGTGCTGCCTGTGCCTATCTGTAATGTTTATTTACTATGTTTGCATAATGAAGGAACACAAAATACTCATTACAGATAAGCGCAAGCACCCCGTAGGGGACCACCTACAACGTTGACATATTGTTGTGTCCTTCCAGCAACGCTTAGCTAATCAGCAATGGGAGCCTAAAACCCCGCCTTCTTTCGCTATGCAAGTTTTTCAGATGTCAAATGCATTCCTCGCACTCTGCATTGGTCCATAAGTGGCCAGAGAGCGGATTTGACGGTGTCTGAAAGGGACACTCTTTAATAATAACTGTTTTCATATGCGCATCTGCGTTTCAATGCGCTGTAAACGGCAGGTGTTATTGTCTCGCAATTTCACGGTACTCACTTTACCGTCCTCGGAAGGATGGTTAAGTTGGCCTTGCCAGGAGTGAGGAGTCGAACTCGTAATCTGCAGCTCACAAAATGTCTGAGGGGTGAGCATTCAACTCGCTGACCCGCCGTAAGAAGTTCGTCTTACAGGGCCGGACTGGGAACCCAAAGCAGCCCTGGCATATTTTGTCAGACCAGCCCCCGCATGGTGCATAGTGAATGCAGCAAGCGAGCCTGACCACTACAAGGAGGGTTTGGGGGGGTTTACATTATATGTTCAAATGTATTAACTTTTAAAGCATAGTAAATGATAACCTTAGAGTGCAGCAGGATTCAACAATCTCCCTTAGTGTTCTTCAATGATTTCCTCACTATCACCCTGCAACAGTGCCTCTCATCTCTCCATAGCCCCTCTCTCACATATATTTCATTTGTTTTATAGTGTCTCTCATACTAGTCTAGTGTGCTGGAGCACTTTACATCACATACACATTCAGAGACAATGAGTCATACATGTGTAAATCAGTGTATATGTAATGTTACATTAGGCAAAGGTGACGTGTAGGATTCAAATGTCATCCATACTGGCAGGCATTTTTGTAAGAGTGCTTGGTCTAGAGAAGCACAAACCCAGGATTCAGATCGTAACACAGTGGTTAGGGTTGGCTTTACTATTATGAATTTATTTCTACCCAAACAAGCCCTTTTTAGCAACATTAAGATAATGAAAGACTCGGAAAAAAACATAGGTTTCTAACCTGTACCAGGTAGTTTGCATACAACTCTTTGATGACACTTCATAGTCCACCGTGCTAGATTGGGTTTGTAATTTATGAACTGCACAGTAGCGAAAGGGTCTGTGTGACAAAAGCAGAAACCCACTAAGCTATGCACATAAAATACTGTTTCTTGATCTGCATGGTACACATCCTTTGCAGCAGGCACACCTTAGATGAGTCAAGTCAAGTCAATACCTTAGATGAGTCAAAACCCTCACTAGACAACACTCTGATCTTCCTCCAGCAGGTACATTAATCCCCAGAGTTATATTGACACTTTTATTATTGCCTAAAAACTACTGGATATACAAGGAACTCTCCACTGGGTGCTTTCATAACTGCTGCACTGCTACAACAAGCATTTGCAATGCAATAGGTCTCGCATTTGCAAAGTTTAAAGTTATTGGTATTGTAAACGGCAATGTCTTTTGTGTTTAAACAGCGTAGGCCCACCCAAATACCACACCTATACTTGTTCACTTTTCCGTCCGCCCCCCACTTAAATACCAGACCTTTACTTGTTCACTTTTCCGTCCGCCCCCCACTTAAGCAGTACGTGCTGCATCTGTCTGCCTCATGTTGATATCATATTTAGCCCACAAAAACGCCTGTCAAACTAAGCCCATCTGTTTAAACAGCATAGGCATGGACATACACTGTGTTTAAACAGCGTAGACCCACCCGAATGCTAGACCTTTACTTGTTCACTTTTCCATCTGCCCCCGATCTGTTTAAAGAGCCCCTGGGGTTAGCTAGCTCTGCCTTGAGGGCAGAGCTCTGCTACAATGGAATGCCAGAGCAGGGGGTGAAGTTGTAAACTATGCTCATCAAAGGAGGAGGGGAGGCCTAGTGTCAGTTACACTTTTACACTCTTGACCCAGAGTCAGGGATGGGCTTAAGGAAGGAATGTGGACATTACTTCCGTCTGGCAGACAAATAATAAATAAATAAATTAAACAGTACCTGCTGCACCTGTGTGCCTCATGCTGATATTATATTTGCACTACAGAAGACGCACGTTAAATTAAGCCAATCGGTTTAAACAGCGTAAAACGCACATCAAATTAAGCCCATCTGTTTAAACAGTGTTGGCATAGACATACGCTATGTTTAAAGAGCGTAGGCCCACCCAAATATCAGACCTTTACTTGTTCACTTTTCCATCCGACTTACGCTTAAACAATACCTGCTGCATTTCTGTGACTCATGTGGATATTATATTTGCACCACACAAGACGCACATCAAATTAAGCCGATCTGTTTGAACAGCATAAGACGAACGTGAAATTAAGCCCATCTGCTTAAACAGCGTAGGCATAAACATGCGCTCTATTTAAACAGCGTATGCAAAAATGTTTTACTGTTTATTTTCCAACACTGATCCTTTCCCTTTAACTTGTTCACTTTTCCATCCGCCCCCCACTTAAAAAGTATCTGCTGCATTTGTCTGCCTCATGTCAATATCATATTTAGCCCACAGAAAACGCACGTCAAATTAAGCTGATGTGTTTTAACACCATAGGCATGGACATAAGCTCTGTTTAAACAGCGGACGCCCACCCAAATAATAGACCTTTACATGTTCACTTTTCTGTCCACCCCCCACTTAAGCAGTACCTGCTGAATCTGTTTGCCTCATGTCGATATCATATTTAGGCCACAAAAGACGCACGTTAAATTAAGCCAATCTGTTTAAACAGTTTAAGACGCACGTAAAATTAAGCCATCGGGTAAAACAGTATAAGCATACACATCACTCTGTTTAAACAGCGTGGGCAAATTTTTTATACTGTAAATTTTGCAACATTCATGCTTTCCCTTTAACTTGTTCACTTTTCCGTCCAACCCCCAACCAAATACCAGACCTTTACTTGTTCACTTTTCCATCCGCCCCCCACTTAAACAGTACATGCGGCATCTGTCTGCCTCCTGTTCATATTATATTTGCACCACAGAAGACGCACGTGAAATTATGCCAATCTATTTAAACAGCGTAGGCAAAACATGCGCTTTCTTTAAACAGCATAGGCAATTTTTTTTTACTGTCAATTTTGCAACACTTATACTTTCCTTTTAACTTGTTCGCTTTTCCGTCCGACCCCTATCCAAATACCAGACCTTTCCTTGTTCACTTTTCCGTCCGCCCCCCACTTAAGCAGTACGTGCTGCGTCTGTCTGCCTCATGTTGATATCATATTTAGCCCACAAAAAACGCACGTCAAATTAAGCCCGTCTGTTTAAACAGCATAGGCATGGACAAGTACATGAAATACTTATCACAAGGACGTTTCTTTGAACATAAATATTGTCAGGACTGCATAACGCGATGCCTTGGAGTACGCTGTGTTGAAAACAGCACTGGTGTCTCCAAAAACGTGACACTTTTAACGCATTCCCATGGTCCCCTCGGAATACAAAGTGCCAGCTTTCATGTATGTACTATATGTTACGCTACCCATGACAGACCCCCGGCTTCATAACGAGTCTGCTTTTCGGTTGATTTGTTTGGTAACATAAAAATTATGTTATACCAATGGTCTAGGGACCAGAAAATATAGAGAGGTGGGTGGAAGGGAGAAGTAAGGTTGAAATAGTGTAAAAGAGAAAGCGAAAGAGAGGCAAACCGCTACAGTAGTCCGCTCTGCATTCATGCAGGACACTGAGGGGCAGGGTGCTGGGAACAGGCGCCCTCGGAATGCCTGTGCGCCGTGGCTCTCTGCTTCACAGCCCTTGTGAAGACTTTTCTTATCTGCTTGTTAAATAAACAAGCAGATAAGAAAAGTCTTCACAACAGCCGTGAAGCACAAAGAGAAAAAAAACCTCTGTTTTCATTCAGCCGCTTGTCTTTGCATCTGGGCTGAGTGAAAACAGATGCGCTTGTCACGGGGGCATCCGAAAACTGCAAGGGCGTCAACAAAAGTGACAGCCAGCAAACCAGAAGCACAGAAAATACATTAATCACTACCTAAGCCAATGGAAAAAGGTTGTGACAGAGGGGCGTGGATTAAAGTCCCCTTCTTCATACTGTTTACTATAGCTCTCGCAGGCGAGGAGCGCATGTGCGCTCCAACGCCAGGCCGAGACCTAAAAACGGCCCCAGGAACAAAACCAGCCCCCCACCCTTCCAGCCTCCCAGGGAAACGCCCAATGCCCAGTACAGCCAGTCCGCCCTTGGATGCTGTACAGCCTGAACAACAGAAAAAAAGAGGGTGATGACGCGGCCATGTCATTTTCAATGCTTACTATTGCGTTCTTCTGTACTCACGCGCATGCGTCATGCTGTATACCTGTGCATGTGTCATTCTTTACGCATGCACATGCGTCAAGAAATGTGCACATTCATGGTCATGATGCATGAACGTGACACAGATGTAATTATTTTTATTTTTATGCTCTGAGATGAATTGGTAAATAAAATATATAAGAATTAAAAAGTGCGATGGTGCTTTTTTCCTAAACCTGAAGGGCCGGCAACAATTTGCGGCCTAGCCCTCCCAAAAAAAACATTAAATTCACAGAAAATAGGACTGAGAGGTGGAAGAAGGTGGCAGTGCAGAGGCGGGTCAGAGTAGCCTGTGGTTGCATTAAGGGAAACAAAGTCTTACAAGTGAGGGAGCAAGAAGGAGGGCAGGGGGAGACGCAAACGATGGGAGACAACAACATGGGTCAAATGAAGGCACGCTTGGGCAGGACAACACGGAACGCAGCGGGGAGACAATAGGCAAAGCTACATAGGGCACAGTGGGAGAGAAGCACACCGACTATATAGAGAGATTAACAGGGAGAATGAGGGACACAGCTAGAAAACACATGCACTCTCATGGAATGCATAAGCAAAAAGAAAAAAGTAGTTCCCTGAATTTGAGCAGGGAAAGGACATAAGTAATGAGGGCATGCTTCAGTGGAGGGATAAACACAAGATGGAAAAAAGTAGACCATCGGACAAGAAACAAACAAGCAAGAGTGAAAATAGAGCCAACCAAGGGCAAGCAACGGTTTGGGTTTAAACCCACTGTAAGCTCTTGGTATGCAGGCTATAGATATTTTGCAACCAAATCTTTTTGTAGAGGGAATTGGAGCATTAGCCATACATGGAATGGCATGCTGAATTTTCTGAATGTGATGGCTAGAAATTGAAGATTGTGTGAAATCATGCATGCTAATAGACCCAATTCAAGTGAGAGATTCCCAATTTTTTAAGCTAAAGATTGTTTTATTTTAACTGTCTCCTGCCTGAAATTGCCTCTGCTTCACTAGAAGTCAATGGGGAAAATACATTCACCCGATTATTTTTTCTAAATCTCCCACTTACCTCTTTCTGAAATGTTGCCATGTATGCAACATGTTATTTGTGGCCACACATGGCTACTACTGCATAGTCGTAAGCCATGGCTCCACATAATTACACAGTAGTTGATTGCAAGCAAGGGATGGCTGCCCCAATACTTGATTTAGCTTTAAACTTTGTGAATACCCACCATCTTGTGAGTTTGTTGACATTCATAAACTTTTCTCCGAACGCATTCCCACAGCATGGGAGGTGTGTAATAACTTTCCGTCCGTGCTGGGAAGGGGAGCGTATAACAAAAGGGGATCAGCACACCCCTAAGGATAGTAGGGGTAGAGTGGAGGGTTTCTCTTGCAATAAAAAACTTTTTCCCATGGACAAAACAAAAGAAAAAAAATTGCATTTGCACTTGGGTTGCCTTTCCATAGTGCATAAATGTGCAACATGTACAATTACTCACTGGGAAAAAAGTAGCCTTTAAGCAAGCGTTGGAAGAGCCAATAGGTTTGGCTTGCATTTTGGGGTCTGACTTAAACATTAACAAATATCCTGCTACAGTTAAAAAAAGGAAAAAGAAACAGAAGTTTTTCTGTACAACGTATATATGAGGAAAACATGCAATGTGGAATTACTCGGTTTCCTTTTCATATCCAAAAATATCCCTAATTTATTGCAATGCACGCACTCCACAGATGACAGAACGATACACTAAACAGCAAACTGCATGAGGTCAGAGAGAAATACTCTTCTGGGTGAAGTCATATGATGTTAAAGAATTGGTAGCAATAGTTTGATAGAGACCTGCACAGTCAACTGAGACCTAAAAACACTAGACTCAGTATTTCACACGGAAAGGTGTGACACACACAGCTTTACAGACTCACTACTGCTGAGCTTTGTGACAAATGGGAAAATGGTAATTCTGCACTGTAGAAGTGACATTCTTCATGGCTCCAGATGCCCATAGTGAATCAGTCCCCATCTATTTACATTCCCTGTGCCTAAAAGGTTTCTTATGATGTTAGTGCATGCTGATGACACAAGAAGTAGCTACAATTATGGCTGCCATTGACGCATAGCTTTGGTGCACTCTCATATTTGTGTCCAAGATTGACAAATTGGGCTTGCTTATGCATACATGGGTGAAAATATTCCCATTTATGCAATGGAAATACATGCTGTGCTTGTCGCTAAATGTTGAGCTCAATTATGCAGTCTGTACAGTATTTTGTATTTGGACTTGCGTAGTGTGTGCTGGATGCTCACAGGTAGTGCTGTCAATCAGAATGGGAGCTGTGACAGGGTGGGGTAAGCAGGTTATGCAGTGGCACTTGGTACTGTGGCCAGGCAACAGAAGCC
This sequence comes from Calotriton arnoldi, assembly GCA_963921515.1. Taxonomy (NCBI): domain Eukaryota; kingdom Metazoa; phylum Chordata; class Amphibia; order Caudata; family Salamandridae; genus Calotriton; species Calotriton arnoldi. The sequence goes on along the minus strand of CAWUFW010005927.1, from coordinate 79,873 downwards.
TTGGTACGAAGCAAAAGTGCTAACTAATGTCTGCCATGCATGTGAAGAACTGGCCTCCCCACCAAGTAAGGCGTGCTGCTGATTTACTGGGTAGCAATGTTATCATGAACTATGAATAATAGCCATCCATCACCATCCATATGTCAATCAACCCTGGTCCTGCCAATAGGAACATTCTAGTCCAAACTGCCAGACTATGTCTCCTCTGAATGTTAACACAAGTACCCTGAGAATGGTTTCAGCTATTTGGGCCTCTTCAACATGGTGTAGATTGAAGGCTATGGCACATTGAGCATGTGACCTACATCTAGGCATAACTTTTGCATTCAAGGCATTGCACTGGAAAAAAACAATTAGTGATAGGTGAAATGCTTGAATTAATCTCAGGCACTGGTTATCATTTGTGCTGCATCCCAGTCCATAATGTTTTTTGCCCACCATGCCACCTCAGACAGGAACCAGTTGTATGCAAATCGATCTTGGTCCTGCCCCAGTAGGAAGAGCTGAGCCAGGTCTGCCAGCTTAAGTCCCCTCTGTACGGGACACAAGCAACCGTAGACCAATTTTGGCTTGTTTTGGCTTCTTCAGAAGGGTGAAGTTTAGGTCCTATGTCACAGTGAGTATGGGACCCAATTCTAAGCATACTGCCACCCCTAAGGCTTTGCACTGAGGAAAATAAAAAATTGAATAGGCTTGAATTAATCTCAGTCACTAGTAATTAATTGGGACTGCAGCCCAGTCTATTTTTTCTCCACCTCTTCCACCTCAGACAGGAACCAGTTGATGCCATAAGTGTGATCGGTATGCCCAAATGTGGTTCCCATGCTCACTGTGCCACATGACTTAAGGTACACCTCACTGTTGAAACCCAAGTAGGTGGAAACCAGACTGGGGATGCTTGTGCTATTGTCTGGAGGGGGCAAGGCTTGGCAGTTTGGGATGGACTGTTCCAGAATGGAGCAGTTATAGGACTGATTTCTATATGGTAGGTCTCTGTCTAGAGTAGCATAGTGGCTAAAAAACGATGGACAGGAATGTGGTCACAAGTGATCCCCAGTGACTGAGATTAATTCAAGTATTTTTTCCATCACCTTGTTGTTTGTTACAATTGTCTTGCTGCACTGATGGTATATGACAGTATTAGGGTGTGTATTTTTCTGAATTAGTCTAAGGAAATTACATACTTGGTATTTGAGACTTATATATTCTGTTTTAGCATGTCACATGTGACTTTGGAGTTCATGGTGGTTCATATTTGTGGGAAGACTTGTTTATTTTATGACCCACATTCATGGATGTCGATTCACCAAATGTCCAGGGCAGTACTAGTGCTATCACACACCTTTTGAGGTCTATGCATCACAGGAAGTGATATCATATGACCTTTGACCCTGAATCGCAAAATGTGATGCCACATTACCTTGATCCTGAGGACATCACAATAACTGATGTTACTTAACCTTAGCGTGTAACTCAAAGGGAAATGCATTTCTAAATCACAGGGAGATTCACAAAAAAGAGGTTTAATAAACAATAATGTTCATGCCAACTGGTATTAATCCATATAGACCATATATTGAACATGAACCATGTTATTTGGTTGATTTACTACCGACCACTATTGACAAGCTATTATTTATGATCGCTTGGAAGGAACTGAAGTAAAGACGTGACGTTTTGTTTAGACATATCTTGAGGTGTTGACTGTTTTGTTTAGACACATCTTGAGGGAGAGCCTGCAGACAACTTTTCACCACCATCATGTAATGAAAAACCCCATAAAACACTCAAATATATATAAACATAGAGTGGCTTTGGATCAGCTCTCTTCGTGTATTGATTTGCTCAAGAGTCGTTCACATTTTGCTTCCACTCACTGCAGAGAACAGAATGGGGCACTGGTTCAACCGTTTTCATCCACTGACTGCTTTGCACTGAGTGGCTCCATTTTGCCTGATCACATATACACGTCTACCTAAAAAGAAATTCACATCAATGCCAGGGATAATGGGCCAAAACCTGATCATTTCACCCACTGACTGCCTTGCACTGAGTGGCTCCATGTTGCCATATCACATATGCATGTCTCCCTAAAAAGAAGTGCACTTAAATCCATGGGATAGTGAAACTTGACTTTTCCAATTTTTCTTTCTTTCCATTCTTTATTTGTTATCTTATATTGATCTTTGTGTGTTTAAATTATGTCTTCAGAGTGCAGTAATTCAAACCAAAAGTATCATTCCTTTGTGAAATAAGAATTATATTTTCCTGTGATGGCCATTTAAAAGGGTTTCTATACCTGTTTTGAGTACACTTGTCTGAGAGGAGGGACTCATGCTGTTCTATTAAAATAGAATGAGATTGTTACTTTTTCTTTTTTTATTAATAATCGTTATTGCAAGCCTATGGCACCACATTTGCCACGTTTTTTCCTTTTGTTTTTGTAGCATATCCTTGCAATAATGGGGAAATAAACATATCACCCGGTGGCCAAGTCCAGTCCTACTGGCTTTGCCAATGCTTGTTTTTCATATATTCACAATAATGAAGCATGGGAACAAGATTTAAAAAACGTGTGAAAAGTTAAAAAGTGCAGAAAGTAAACAGTGCTCATCAGGGCACTGTTTGCCTTCTGTTCTGTTTTGCTTTTGACACTTCTTAGGCAAGGGGTCGCAAAGGCAGAGTTAGGGTCGTAATGTGCATGCTAGGGATTGCAGCTACGACCCCTAAATGACATCCATGCCCATATTAATGCCCACATTGATGTTAAAAATTGAACCATAATTGTTTTACAGTTCCAAATGAGTTCCATTATAGAATTATTTTCCCATGAGCAATGTTTACTCTTTTTCTGCAAAGAAGCGTTTATTGCTGATGATTGAGTTGGGGGAATTTGCTGCGTGTGTTTGCCGCAAAGTTAATAAATGAAATTAAGTCATAGGTATTGCTTCCCTATAGGTACCTTCTGTCATAGATAGGAGGCCCTATTCATAGGTATATACATCACTATCCTCTCACAAATTGCTTCCCCTTTCAAACATCACTCACTGCTCATTTATCTTGTGCGCATGCATGTTTTATTTTTCTCGTGAATCTGAAATTCTGACAAGTGATCCTATTGCATAAATTATTTTGCGACAGTTCTGACGCTTCAACCAATGGTAGTGTGCATTTCAGGACTTTAAATTTCACGTTCCGGTTTAATAAAATGGGCCGTAACAATTTATCATGCCAAATTCTGTTGCAAAAAGAACTAGAACTGGTTGGAAGCAGTGCTTATTTTGAGCCGGTGGGGTGCAAATCACTCATTTTTGGGAACCGACACTTATTTCTCCTCATCATACATTGAATGAGAGCAAGAGAGGGGAAAAACAAACACGGGGGAAGAAGAAGGAAGAGATAGGTGGTAAAACAGTGACAAAGGGAAAAAGCAAGAATGTGGAAGAGAGGGTTAAAGGGGCAGGGTGTGACTAGTAGTGGATTAAAGAGGCATGAGGTGGATTCAAGAATACACACTGTTTGAAGTCTTTGTGGGCTGAGCAGTGTAAAATTCATGTTGTATTTTCAAAGTCTGCATTTTTTTTAACTTAACATCATACATACTGTTGATATTTTGTGCACACGTGTTAAAATACATACTGAGTATACTTATAAATGTTTTCTAAAGAACACGATGGAGCAAATTTAGTGATACAGAGTTGTTTTTTGTGCTTTATCATGGTCTCCTTTGTGCTTACTGTGGCTCAGTAGGGTAGCTCATGTTCCACGCTGTCTCCTCCACCCACACAACAGCCCCACACTGTAGACTGTGCAGGGGGGGGGGGATTGAATTAACCTTTTTCAGATTCCACCTCAAATTAGATTCTGGTACCATTCCTATACATGGTGACAATTCTTGACATTCAATGTCACAGCATTGTTTGATTTTTTTCTGATGATGAAAAAATGGAACGCTTTTTTGCAAGAAAGCGCATCTTTTTGAGTGGCACCACCATTTTGTGGTTAGGGTTTGCTAGTCTTTGGAAGCAGGGCACTGTGATACTACCACTCAACCTCCCAATGCAAGTGCTCTGATTGTAAATATGGCGTAAAATTGACTTAATCTAACATTTTTAAAGATATTTCTATGTATCGCTTTTAGGGCGGGTGCTTAATGTTTAAAGGTGGAACATGCTAAATATTAAGAATTGTATGTCCCTACAATGACTATCTGCAAACTGACATTTTCTCTTTATAGACACTGTAGATTTTTCCTATGGGGAAGACCTAAGTGATTAAAAGTCACCTTGTTGCAAGTCAGGTTAGAAAAATACTATAAAGTTCATTCTAAGTTTATTTTGATATTCATCAAAAGTCACCATCAATGGTGAAGGTAGGTTTTTGCTAAGAATAAAAATGTAAATCAAACTTTAGAAAAACCTGCTCTGTGTTTCCTGGAGATTTACCAGCAATTAATTCAATTCTGCTGGGCACGGCCCTCCTGACAACGCTGAAGCCTTTGATGAGATGTGGAATACACCCCAGCTTAGAGGCAATATTGCTGACTCTAAACATCTCAAAGACTGAGAGGAGTAATCACTGGCCACTTCTCTTGGGATGTGGGAGCTGCGAGTGAATAGGAGCACAAATGTCAAGGTCCACTCACCTGAAGTCTAGGTTCTGCGGGAGCGAAGAGAGCCGACCATATCAATTGTTGAATAACCCATAACACACTACATATAGAAACGAGTGATTGCAGTTAACGCTCACCATAAGGCCTGATCACACTACAAAAAGAAACAATTACACATGCATGACAATACTATGCAGTTTGCATAGCTTAACTCTTCTATATCTGTTACATTTCTTTATACACTCACCAGACAATAGACTTGTATTAAGGCTTAGGGGTGATTAGTTGCTGTGTGTCTCGATTGTTAGCATAGAGGTTGTTAGTGATGAGACGTTTCCTGTTAGTAACACACAAATCGTCTCTCTAGGAAAAAAGTATAATGTTCTCTCTGTTCAAATAATCAAATATTGATAGGTTTTTAAGTTAACAAAGTCTCATAAATCTTGTCTCTTACTGGTGCAGTGGATTCAACCTTATATGTTTTGAGGCTGAGGTTGTTGTTGATCTTTTGTTCTCTCATTGTTCAAGGAATGTTTGTGGCAGATGCCTTTGAACCGTTCAGCGAGTTTATCGGTGGAGGGGCGTGGTCCGGAGTTGTGGCAAGAAGGAGCAGGTAAGTTCAACAGGTACTCAGAAGCGGGAAGTTGGGAACTCAGGTTACAATCCTCTCTCCAAGGATCTTAAAGCCCAGCTGATATTTTGGAGAAATGGCCACAGGTTTTATAGGCTGTGACCAAAGACATGGCTGCCAAACCTTGCAGTAACTTGAGATCTTGCAAGATCTCGACCCACATACAACCTGATCCATTCATGTACAAACAGGAAGGAGGCTATGGAACAGGGAGAGGCGGGTGGTGTACAGAGGGGTAGGCCTATGGGGCATTTCAGATGTAGAACTGCAGAGAAAGTGGTAGAAGAGGAACAGAAAAGAGAAGTTTGTTAGACGGGAATATTAGGCAGGGGTCAGCTCAGCGGGTTGTCTTGTGCAGAGTGCAAATGTGGAGGGTTATCTTGTGCATGTGGAGCGGGTCCTAACAGTATTCCCTCCCAAAGGCTGACTGACAGGTCGAGGTTTGGCGGGATGGTGGGCATGAAACTGACAGACTAGGCTAGGGACTTGGACATGGTTAGCAGGTTCCCAAGATTTATCAGCACTAGAATACCTTTCCCAGTCCACTAGATAAAACAGTTTTCCCTGCATTCTCTTGGAGTCTAGATTACAATGGACCTCAAATTCTTCATGACTCCCAACTATCATTGGTGGAGGTGGAGGGTCTGGTTGAAATGAATGTACATGGGGTTTTACATAGCGGTGGGTGGAATTGGTGAGTTTCATTCTGTGGAATTCCATGGAATTACATTAAAATTCCGCAAAATTCTGCCAAGGGGCAGAGAGGGCACCGCAATATGCAGGGCATACGCGGTGTCCTTAAATACTTGTGAAAGGGCACCGAGGAGTATTCACTGTGCTACAGTGCAATGCATACCCCTCGGTACCCCTACAGTTTGTAAGAGCACCGAGGGGTATCCACTCCACTGCATCCTGCTCGGTGCCCTTACATACTTATTGTAAGGGCACAGAGGGGTATGTGCCCTGCAGTGCTACTTTAAGAGGGTTGGAAGAGGGAGTAGTCCCTCTATGTTTAAAAATCACTTCAGATTAAAGTTTAATCTGCAGTGGTTTCCAAAAATAGAGGGACTGCTTCCTCTCAGCTTCTGTATAAATACCATTACAGTGCTGATTTAATTCAGCTGGTGGAATGGCAGAATTAATGAGCAATTCCGCATTACATTAGTAATTCAGAACAAGTAAATTACTCCAATTCTGCCTGCGGAATTAAATATTTCTCCCAACCCCTAGTTTTACAGGAAAAGTGTGAAAAAACAGGGTGAATATGATAGTCAATGGGTAGCTCTAGCTTTATGGTCAATGGATTGATTACATTGGCTACCTAGAATGGGCCGATGTATTGTGGTTTGAGCTTTCGTGTTCCTTCTAAATGTAAGTTTTTTGTAGCTAACCATTCTTACTCTCCTACAGAGTAAGTAGGCGATGGGCGCCTGTGTTGTTCAGCTTGTTGTTTCATTATTTCCTTGGAGTGTTGGAGTTGTGCTCTTATGATCGCCCAGGTCTGTTTTAAAAGGTTTTCTGATCATGGACCTCTGGAATAGGATTGTTGCTGGAGGACAATAGTTTGGTAATTATTCTAGGATGACACTCATAATTACAAGAGAAGGGTGAAACACCTGTTGTAGAATGTACAGAGTTATTATATGCAAAAGCGGTCAAAGGCAAAGCCTGAACCCAGTTACTGGTTATAGTGGCCAACAAGCATCGTAAAAATTGTTCCATTGCTTGTTTTGTTCTTTCCATTTGTCCATCGGTCGGTGGGTGATAAGCCGGAGACAAATAGTGGTTTATCTGCAGAGCTGTGCAGACCCCTTGCCAGAATCTTGCTACAAATTGGGGTCATTTTCAACCAATAGAACTGACCACGTAGTGGCATTCCCTGTTAAATAGGAAATGACGAAGGCTACTGATGGAGCAAGGTTTCAAAAATGAAACTTGCTTGTACGCAATCCTCCTCATAGTATTAATTTATTAATCTTGTATTGTCAAAACTAACCTTTGCATTCACAAACACAAGAGGGACAGAAGCTTGCCTATGTGTTTTACTAATGAATAACGCTTGTCTGTAATCCAAAATGTCCGCTAAAGCGCGGGAATTTCATTGCGCATGTCGCAACCTGATCACATGGTGTGACGTCTTTCTTTGCTTGGTGGGAAAATTCTGCTTCTGCGCAGTGTGCACTAAAATGGCCGCTAAATATTTTCACATGCTTAAGCTTGCTCTCATGTCATTATTAAATTGTCGTTTTCGTAATGCTACTAATGCAGGATAGTATTATAATTAATTGGGAATAGAGTAGGGAAAGTGGGCATACAGTGAAACATTTTATTTGTGATTTTAATATTTTCTTCTTGCATTTTTAGTAATTCGTAAACTTGGGCCTGGGTTGGTGACTTGAAACTCGAGAGACAGATGGTTCTGCGCATGTGTCCTGTGTGCCTGCCAAGTGAAGTCAACTTGGACGTCTCCCAAGGCCATGACCCATTGGCCGAAGATGATGTACTTTATGTTTCCGGTGGACAAAATGATACTTTTCCCCTGTAAAATGTATAACATTTGTCGTGAGACGGGTGGGAAATAAAGTGAATGTATTAATTTGAAGGGGCGGGAAGCTAAAAACAATAGGTTTCACAATTTAGGCAAAATTTGACATGGTGCGAGAATCCACCCCCTGTCCCTGTCCAATCTGAAGTAGTGGTCCCTTAATGTTAGCAACATTAAGGGGAGGTACATGGGCGTAGAAGGGTATAACAGATATAGAATTAGCTAATTAGTTTAGTCGGAGATTTATAGAGTCTGAAGAAGGAGATGCTGCAGAGAACAGGCGTCCATGCTGTTAGCGCAGACTCTCAGAACATACAGAAGAGCTCCAGGCTGCCATGCTGATCGGTTGCTGACTGAATCCCTGTCCGGAAGAGGTCCTGAGGAGGGGGCGGCGGAGTCCATTAGAACGGGAGAATCGAGGAGAAGTCGAGTACCAGAGAAGGGAAGGGCGCAGGCGTCGTTATAGAGAGGTCACTGGTCCTGTCCTGATCCTGGAAGAGGTCTTTACTCTTCATCCTTCCTGGGTCCTATCTTTTCCAACTCCTTGGCCAAGGGGCTTGGTTCTCGCATTTAGGTAACTATACTGCAACCTTTAGTTGCGCTGCTGTCTCTATTCTCTCCCTTTCTTTAAACATCGTCATTGATTAGCAAAAATCATTTCTATGCTTTTTCTTGGGTATTACAATCAAGTACCGTGTTTTCTGTATTTTACTCTGCTAAAACTTTAGATAAACATTTTAAAACTTCCTGACTCAGTGATTATTTCAGGATTATGAACTATATTGAATGTCACTCATTTTAAATTTCCCAATTGGCAAAGGATCCATTGGTAAGTTATTACTCTTCAATCAGAAGGTAATTGGTAGCAGGGATTTTGATAAAAGAGTACATCTGACACCCAGCGTAAGTATTAGTGTAGTATGAATGTATGGGCCCAAGTGAGTATATGGTGTATGAATGTTGTTGGCTAATATTGCGCTGGATCACTACCATGGCCATATCATCTGGGAATGCAGTGGGTTTACATAAAAATTGAAGATGACATTGATTAATGAATGTGCTGAACTTTGAACTATCCTCACTAAAGCGTTCCGGGGCTGCTCAAGGCACAGGGACTGGGGTCAAAACAGTTAAATTCACTGGCTGGGAACCAGGAGGGCTTGGGGCCTTGCCTGCTCAGGCGTCAGCATCAGAAGAGGGAAAGATCGCTGGGGGCAGAACTGGAGCATCAGCTTTTGTACTGGCACCCGTCCTAGTATCCCTGAAATTGATTCTGGTTTAGACTTCACTAACTCAGATTTTAATGCCTGGTCTTTCTGCTTTAAGGTCTGTAGTTCTGCCTGCACTGCCACCAGGGCCCTTCGAACTCCTCCATAGAGTGACCTGCATCTATCTTGGTTACTATCTGCATCACGTACTAGGTAGAAAATGGGCCAGCTTGATACATCTTTGCTGGGGCAGATTTAATTTCATGGGCTTAGCTTTCTGTCAACGTCCACTCACCTGAAGTCGAGGTTATGCGGGAGCGAAGAGAGCCCGCCCTACTACCTGTTGACTAAACCTCAAAACACGACTTATAGAAAGGAGTGCTAGTAGTTAACCCTCAGGGGAAAGGGGTTTGGTAATGAAAGAGATCGGATGACCACCGGAATCAGGCTGAAAGAATGTCAGGTTCTTTGTATCGTGATTTGGGTTCTTCGGATTCTAGCATATAAGTCAGGCTGCCTTCAAACTCGACTCTGGCGTTACACCATAAGACTTGATTATAGTCCAAAAAGAAACAATTATACATGCATGGCAATACTATGCAGGTTCCATATCTTAGCTCCTCTATATCTGTTACATTTCTTTATGCACTCACCAGATGATAGACTCTTATTAGGCTTAGGAGTGATTAGTTGTGGCGTTTGTCTCTATTGTTAACATAGAGGTCATTAGTGATGAGATGTTTTTCGTTAGCAATATGGATAGCCTCTCTATGAAAAAAGGATAATGTTCTCCCTGGTCAAATAATCAAACATTGATAAGTTTTTAAGTTAACAGAGTCTTGTAAATCTTGTCCAAGTCTCTTACTGGTCCAGTGCACTGAACTTATTTGTTTTGCTGCCGAGGTTGTTGCTGATATTTTGCTCTTTTATTTTTCCAGGTACGCTGTGGTGGGAGCTGGTGAATTGTTCTGTGACTTTAGCAGTGAAGGGGCGTGGGCCAGATTTGTGGCAAGAAGGAGCACGTACGTTCGACAGGTACTCGGAAGCAGGAACTTCGGCTACAATCCTCTCTCCAAGGATCTTAAAACCAAGCAGAGGCTTTGGGGGAATGGGTGCTGTTTTTATCGCCCACGCCCAAAAACATGGCTGCCAAATCTCACGGTAACTTGTGATCTCACAACATCTCGAGCTGCATTGGGCTTGTACGAACAGGAAGGAGGCTATGGAACAGGGAAAGGTAGGCGGTGTACTGGGTGAGGGTGAGGCTATGGCTTATATCCAGGAAGAGAAGGGATAGGCCTAGGGGGGCATTTGAGATCTTGAACTGTAGAGAAAATGGTAGAAGGGGAACTGAAAGGTGAATTTTATTAGAAGGGAATATTAGCCAGGGGTCAGCTTAGCAGGTTGTCTTGTGCAGAGTGAAAATGTGGAGCGGGTCCTAACAAGTGAGATAGCAAAGGAATAGGCTGGGCCTGTCCCTTCTTTTGGGCTTGTATGAAGAAAGTTATTGAACTGGGAGCTCTTCCAGAGTATGTGCTCTCTATATCATATGTGTTATATCGCATGGCACTAGTATCAAGTCCACAACATTGATCTAATCAATGCACCGAATGATAAGTAGATGTGGCTGCAAAATTAGTGATTATATACTTACCTTCACGATGTACATGTAGTCAATGCAGTATGTTGATGTTATAGACCTCGGTAAATCCATTTGATCGCTGCTCGTAGTTGGTAGCAACTTATTTCCTGAACTAGGCAGTGGTAGTTCCCGAGTCCAATAAGGCAAACACTGGGTGGTGTTTAGGAGCTCTGGACCCTGCAACAAGGGTCCTGCCATCTTCAAAGACCCCAGAGCAAGGAACCCTAGAATAATTTGCAGGAAAACAAACAGCCACTGCTGATAATCTAGGCAGCCTGGGCTGTGGGAATAATTTTTTGACTGGGTTAGAGGTTGTCATCAATCATTAGCCAGTGCACAATATAAAACAGCCATCCCAACACAAATTTCTCAGGACATAATTGGACCTGGTGAAGAATCAGAAGAACAACGTCCTATCCGGTTCTGCCTGTGAAGAGGTTTGACCTGCTCTACATTTTTACCTAGGACCTGGAAGCACTGTTGAAGGGTCAGCTGGTTGAGCTACTGATAGCCAGAGCAAACAGAAAAGACTGAAGAAGGGCGTCCACTGTGTGAGGAACCAGCTACCCATTTGGGAGTGGTCTGCATTGGATCCTTCTGAAGCCTTGTTGGAGCTTGACCTGGCCCGTAGGAAACTCCCTTTGAAGTCTGTGAAATGTAGGATCGGCCAAAAGGAAATTTTCCAGCACCTAAAGAAGAGTGTAACATAGTCATTGTTTTGGACCTCTGGTGGAGCAGGACAAGGTCTAAAAGCTCTACAACAAAAATGTGGCCCTGGTAGCGGAGGTTTGAATGATTTCACAGCTTGGAGCTTTTCTAGTGAAGTTCATCACTACAATCTGACCACAGAAAAGAGGTACCCAGCCTAGCAGAGCCCTTGTCAGCTACAGCATCCTGTCTTGCCTCACTTGAATATTTTAAGAACCAAAAAAGTGAAGAAGTCTGAAGGCGAAGTTCAGGATTAGGACAATGTGGCAAAGATACCTCAGCAGTGAAGTGACTGTCATTGCTACAGGATCCAGCTTTGTCTAACTTGGAGCTTTTGTCACCAAAACTAAAGGCATCAGTGGTAATCTATATATGTCACATCTGACGCTGAGGGGCCCTCGTCAGCTACAGCATCTTGACTTGCCCTGTTGTGGGGTTTGACAGCCAGAAACAAAAGATTAAGGGCCTCATTTAAAGGGTGCATCCACCAAAAAAAGCCAGAAATCCCATACGTCAATCATTTAGTTCCTGCATCCCAGTTAGAGATGGGGGACCTGCAGAGTTTTTGCTGGCGGAGTCTTAGCTAGCTCTGCCAGTGGAAACTCTTGACCCAACAGCTCACCAACCACTTTAACAAAGGGTCACAGTGGCTGTTGCTTCACCCACTGCCACTAGATGATTTGCCTACCAAGGTCACTGTGCATGGCATGGTCCAGAACAGGGAAAATAGTCTTTGGCCCCGAAGCTGAGGGAGAAAACTCCATATGGGAGTATGAGTCCGAAAAACCTTTAAAAAAATGCTTAATGGGCCCACAAAAACACACGATGTTCGCTTGGCATTCTGCTCTGCCTTCAGTGAATCAACTGCCATGGGGGATGTACTGAAGGCACAGAGATCTCTGCTAAGCAGGTGTGGATCATTAAACATGGCAGAACTGCCCTCCATGAGGTGAGCAGAGGCCAGGGCCTCTGTTGATCTGATGGGCTGGCAGGGCACCTGCTAATCTGGGGCCTAAGACCCATAGTAATTGCTGTTGCTGGTTCAACTGGATACGGCTACTTACCCTCTTCTTCATTGTGATGGCCTGAAGTCGTGTCTACGTCCCAGTTAACTGCAACCATTGACTTGTATTGGAACATTGGGTTTTATGGGGCTTTTTCCCTAATTCCCTAATTCCCTAAGTCACTAATTCTGATTTCAACAATTTTTGTGCCATTTTGTTTATGATTTTTTTTTTATGTTTACGAAATTGATGAAATTTCTTATGTAGCTTTATGACTTCAAAACTATTTTGATGCCGCTTGACTACTTCACACACATTTCTTGAGGGAAATGCATATTTCTTCAGGCCACAGCTGTCAGGGGTTAAACCCAGGTTTTCTCATTGTATCATGATGGAGTCCCTCCTCCCAAATTATTAATCAAAAGATTCACACTATTACCAGAAGTGCCAGGAGCACAAATTTAGAGCATATTTATTTAGACATGTTTTGGTCTCCCAGAAGCCACTCAGTACAAGGGTTAATGATATGCTCTTGGATTTAACACCATGGTTGAATATCCTCCTCACTTTTATAAAGTAGTGGTCCATATTTCAATTTTCATATTTCACTTTAAAAAAAAATCCCATTTTAAGTTTGATTATTCTGCTGTCAATTTATATGCTCTCTTTTCTTTAGCTTCAAAGGTGCATTTCATTGCACCTTTATTTTTCATCTCACTACTGCTGTTCAAATTTTAGTTCACCCATTTCCATATCACAATAGTTTTTCCTATTTCACTTCAGCAGATCTTAAGCAGGGTTGAGCTGGGGAACCAAAAGTAGCCCTGGCAAAAGTTCTGAAATCAGCCCTGCTTGCTTCCTTCTCATCACTCTGTTTCTCTATTTCCAGCCAGCCATTCTCTCTCTCTCTTTCTTTCCTCGCTCTATTCTCCCTCACTGATCTCTTTCTGTTTACCTCCTTCCCTTCGGCTCTCTCTTTCTCTCTCTCTTAAAGGCCCCAGTTGGCTGTTTCATTTAACCTCTGGAACTGGGGTAGGTGATAAAAGGCACCAGAAGAGGCCCTGCGATTTCAAAACCGGCCTCCAGTGGCTTCAGTCCACTGGGGAAATGCCTGATGGAATAAATACCCAGTCCCACCCTGATCTTAAGTGAGTCAACACAATAATTCTCCTTTCTCATACACATGGATCTAACAATAGTAGCTGAGCCAATAACTTTGTAAGAGATATTCAAGATAGTAATTCAGCTAGCCAACGTGAGGTCTCAAGGGCTTAATTTAAGACTTCTAATAGCAACATTTTTCCTGTCCCAGTGGTGTTATCTTTGTTAATTATGGCCTCTATGCTTCCATTTGTTGTATTTACTGCTTTCTTTATTTTCTTCAGTTTCCACGTGTGAAGTCACTGCCATCCGAGCTTTGTTCACTGGCTTGCCTTTCTTTCTTCCAAATCTTGTCCCTGTGAGATCTGGAAACATTTCTAAAAAATAAAAATAAAAAACACATAACCAATGTTTCAAAATAAAAGGTAAAAACAGCCCCTTTTACAGTGCTTTACTGTATTTTGGCTAGCTTTGCGCTATAGAAATACCATATACATACATAAATACATATGTACAGTCAGTAGATATTAGTAACAGGAGAGTGGGAGATGTTGCTAATAACAGGAGGAGTGCTTTTAGAAGAGCGAGATACACAATGCTGGGGGAAGATGTGATGGCAGGAGTCAGAGTGGCAGTAATAGCAGGTGCATTAAGAAGAGTGTGATGACCTCAGGGTAGAGAAGTCATATAAGGAGCAACAAGCATTGGCAAAGCAGATAGATCTGCTATTTTTAAATAGCACATGTGTAGGAAAGTGGCTCGGACGAGGCTCGAGCACCCAGTTCCAAGTCTGTTGCTACAGGGATAAACTATCCCTCTTTTGCTTTGGTGCTGTGGGCAAAGTCCTGTTGCCGGCGACAAGGGTCTCCTCTTGGTCCTTCTTTCATGCAAGTTGTCCAGAACTGAGGTTCTGGTGTAAGGGGAGTCCCTAAATCCTAGATTTAGGAGAGTTAGGGGTGTGGGAGCTGGTAGCCATTGGGCAGCTAGTCCTTGCAGCTAGCCTGTCCATGAGGTGAACACATCAGGGGTGTAGGTCATCTTTTCTACCCAGCGCCCTAAAGATGGCAGAAATCAAATTGTGGTGTACAAACCAGGCTGCTCACCCTGGCGGGGTGGCTAGTCTTCTGGGGGTGTACACCTCCTTGCATAGGTAATTTCCCACCTGCCTGGGCACAGGGAGGGCTGTTTCCTCCACTGGCAGCCAGCCCTAATGCATATCAGAGGCAGTACAGTCTTTGAAGCTTACTACCTTGATGTGTCATTTCACTAGCCTGTTTGGGAGAAGGGAGGTGTGACCTCCCTCCTTCCCAAGCCTTTGTTCCTGACTCCTGGTAGTGATCACACTGCCTGGAAGGAGGTCAGACTCCTGTCTTTGCAGCAGCAGGTGCAGAAAAGTGTGGGCATGCCACCTAGAGCACAGGGAAGCAGGGGTGGCCCAGGTGGGCAACCTCTAAGGTTGCCACCTGGGTGCATGTCACTTCACCCAAGGCACTAGATTCATGTCAGGGATGAGAAGGCACGGTGTTTGATACCAAACATGACATATTTTGGTGGTACAATAATGGAGTTGCCAACCTTTAGAATGCCCGTGTGGCAGCCCATGTTGTCCTGTGGACCGCTAGTACTTATAGTAGTTTTCAATGGAGAAATCCACTATAGGGACATATAGGCTTGCATTTATATGTTCTCACCTTTAATATGCTTCACCCTGCCTCCTGGGCTGAGGAGGCCTTCCTTAGGGGTGCCTGACATATATTAATGACAGTGTTTTGACAGTGCCACACAAGGTGAGGGCACAGTCTGTCAGAAATGGGGTTTCTGGTTGGCTAGGGTTTACACTTAAGCCAGGCAGAACCCACCACTCTAGTCAGGGTAAGGAAGTTACACACCCAAGAGAACCCCTGCTCACCCCCTTGGTAGCTTGGCAGAGCAGTCAGGCTTATCCCAGAGGCAAAGTGTAAACCGTTTGCGCAACACACTCACACAGCAGTGACCCACTAGGCACACCACAAAAGAAACGCCACACAAGGTTATATAAAAATAGCCTTTGTATTAACTATACATCAAAACACATTAGACCATAAATAACTGTGTAGCACGTAAAGCACTTTTAGACCACACAACATAAATCACTGTGCCACTAGGCACTTGTCATAAAGATGCATGTAAACCACATAGGACCAATCACATAAAACACTGTGCCACTAGGCACTTGTCATTAAGAAAGAACTTAACACATCAGCTCCCACTGCCCTAGACACTTGTTGTGACATCACATAAACTAATACATCAATGTCAATATAACTTTTAATTGACCTGTACCCCAATAACAGTAAATCTTACTAATGACAGCCATTATTCATTTGTAAGCCTCCCAAGACTTTAGGTACAGCATCTATTCACTTACATGCTAAAAAGCAAATAGCCCAACCAAAAGTAAGCTTGGGAATGCAACAAACAATGAGGGAGGTGATGATTTTGGGGTCATCGCTAACCTAGGGTGAGGACCAAGCAGATGACTTCCACACCAAGAGCACATCATGCTGAACGATTCGGTGGTGGTCCCATCCTCCTGGGACCACCCCAAGCAAAGTTATGGGCAAAAATACGATCCAAACAAAAGTCCCCGCAAAGCATTATGGGACGAGATTCCTTAGTGCAGTGAATATCATAGTACCAGCCCTCCCCATTAGGGGGGAGAGCTACAAGGTTTGGCTGGATTTATCTCCGTTTTCTTGGGCACCTCAACAATGTCTCTTGGTGGAGGGCAGCTCGGGGAGCCCACCCCTAGCTGTCCGCGCCGGCTCCCTGCCCCAGCAGCACCAACGCCAGCAGGAGGAGCCGGCAACTTGCACAGAGGTCTGCCTGCTCAGCGAGCAGACTGCAGCCCTCCGCCGTTGCCTCCCGCTCCCCCAGACATGGACACGGGGAGCAGAGAGAGCAGACCACGCGGGGGAGGCAGCGGCCCTCCCCTGTCCTTACTCTCGGGGAAGCGCGACGGCGCTTCCCCGCATCAGGAAGCACATGGGGGATAGGGTCCCGGCCTCCAGTTACCATGAGCCCGCCCGGGGGATGGGGTCCCCGGGCAAGATAGAGGCATGGGGAGGGGGACACACGCATGCCCCTCCCCCAACGCAACAATCACAGTAGCTCTCCCCCGGGCCCTGGCCCACCCCGGGGGAATCCGATCGAATGGCAGCAGAGCTCCACGCACTCCCGGGGAGGAAAGGTCAAAGGTCGCCAAACTTTAAAAGGGCATAACTTTGAGCCCATTGGGCCGATTTGGACGATCTTGGGCTCGTTTTACTCCTGGTGACCAGCTATATCCACCAGGGGCATTTGCAGCAACCTTTCTCACTTCTAACATGGTGCAGTCCTCCAAAAGCTGGTCCATCTGACTCCCTGTGCCAGTTCTCCTTTGTGGGTTTTGTTGGGGGGCACAGAAGAGTCCAGGGTTTCCCCCAACTGGTCCTCAGGGGGCATAAGGAGGCCAGAACACACAAGCCCTTGGAGATTCTTTACAAGCAAGATAGCACAGCAGGGCAAATAGAGTCAGTCCCTTTCTTCCACCACTGACAGAAGCAGCAACTGCAGACCAACTCCACACAGCACACAGAAAAGGGCCAGTACTCCTCCTTACAGCTCTCGAGCTCTTCTTCTTGGCAGGGTCCTCTTGTTCCTGGACGTAATCTGAAGTCTTGGGGTTTTAGGTGTAATACTTATACCCTAAAATGTCTTTGTTCTCTTTGTGGCAAGGGTCTTTGAACCCAGTCCAAACCAATTCTGCCCTCACTGGTGCAGCATGACCACAGGGGGCAGAGACAGCATTGTGCAAAAGGAGACACTGCCTATTCAGGTGTAATCACAACTACTCCCACTACTCTAAATGCAGACCAGGTCTATTTGGGCCTGCGATGAGTCACCCAGGCAAGGCAGGACACACCTCAACCCCCCCAGCGACTGTCTAGAGTAAATGCACATCTCAGCTCCTGCCACTCACACACCAGACGCTGAATACACAAACAGCAAGAGGCACACAGAATGGTGAAGTAAGAAAATGCCCACTTTCTAAATTGGATTTCTTCTTTGATTTAAGTGGAGCATATAGTGATCTTTGATGTGAGTATACACAAATGATACAGACCCCTTTTAAGCCGCCATATATTTAAATAATTGGTTTTCTGTATTGTGTTTAGTTACTTGTTTTGTGCAACAGTGCCTGGACTACATGCCAGCAGAGCCCATTAGTTCCCTTGCCGTGGACTCGTCGTGAATAGGTGATTAAATCTTCAGGGTTTCTAGAATTGATTAGGAGGCACGTTCTTTCTCAGAATTTTTAATTTCTTTTGTTCTTATTCGGTTTTCAAACTCAACATGTTGTTTCCTGATACTGCTATGCTAATCTTCTTTAAAAACTATTTTGTTTTACACCTTTGGCTCTTGACTGAGTCTGTAAATAACTCTGCTTCTATTTTTTTGTGGGTTTTATCATCCTTGATTACTTTCTGGTGTTTTCTTTGCACTGGTGGTTGCTATTTCTTAGGCTTCATTTTTTAATCACCATGACTTTACTGATCTTATACTATGTGATGACTCCTGGACATTTATTTGATAGCCTTGTATTTATGTACATTTTTTAGATTATTTAATTGGATTTTTCTACTGGACGCACTAGTATTGAATATTGTTTGTCCTGATGATGACCACCCAAATTTGATGTGGTTGAAACGCCGTCGATGCCTACATGTGGCCTTGATTGAAGAGGACGCATTCTCTGCTATTCTTGTTTCTTGTTTTGTCTAAACAGTGTATATGTATTTTTTTCCTCAGCCACGATTTATGTTTATACAGTTTATTGTCTTTATGGTTTTTAGGGTGCTCTTGTTTATTGATTTTTTTCTTATTAAATTTTGTACTTTTTGAATCTGTGTAGGGGTATCACTTGTAAATAGTTTTTCATTACCTTGCTTGTTTTGCTTTATGTGATTAATATTTTGTATTTTACGTTAGATATACTACTTGAACCCTTGTTAGGATTCTAGTCTTTACCTTGCCCCTGGTTCAGGTATTAGGGCTGCCCCTGTTGGTAGTAATCACTTTCTAAAAGTGGCATTTTCAAACACAGGATTTAAAAACCACCTTCACCAAAAGGAGTGTTAATAAATTCTGAGTTCAGAGAGTCTAAACTTAATTTTCCCATCTTGTCCCTATTGCAAGTTACACATGTAAAAATGTTACAGTGAAACTCCAATGATAAGCCTATGGGACAGAAAGCCTTTCAACAGTGAAAAATTAATTACACAGTATTTCACTATCAGGACATGTCACACACACTGGTACATGTCCTACCTTTCAGATACACTGCAACCTGCCCATGGGGGAACCTTGGGCCTACCTTAGGAGTGCCTGACATATAAGGAAAGGGAAGGTGTGGGCCTGGCAAGTGGGTGCACTTGCCAGGACAGCATGGCAGTTCCCAACTGCACGCGCAGACACTACAGTGTTAGGTCTGAGATACATTTACAGGGCTACTCATGTGGCTACTCATGTGGGTGTCACAACCAGTGCTGCAAGTGCACTAGTAGCATTTGATTTACAGGCTCTGTCACCCACCGTGCACTTTACTAGGGACTTGCCAGTAAATCAAATATGCCAATCATGGATAACAAATCATTGTCACAATTTATACAGAGAGCATATGCACTTTAGCACTGGTCAGTAGTGTTAAAGTGCCCAGAATCCTATAGCCAACAAAAACAGGGTCAGAAAAATAGGAGGCAAAAGGCAAAACTTTTGGGGATAAACCTGTCAAAAGGGCCAGGTCTAACACAGTCAAATTCAACTTGTGTGAATGATTGCAGCTTGGGAGGCAGGAGAACAGACTACGTAGAGATTTGTGGATAAAGGATGAGCCTGTGGACGGGGCAAGAAGGGAGACAAGAGAAGTTCTTGGACAGGCAGAGACAAAAAGGAGTGACCACCAAGGCGGTGGATGGGCAGCTGTGACTGGGGAATGACTGAGGCAAAGAAAAAGGGGCAACAGCAGCACGTGAGACAGTGGAAAGATGCAGGAGCAGCTTGTAGCAACAAGGAGCTGACATATGGGAAACATGGAGGGGTGTAAGGGAGCAAGAAAAAAGGAAGGGAAAGAGATAGGCCCATGTGCCCCCAGTAATTGCAGAAAGGTAAATGCTATAAAAACATGCGAAAGGAAAATATTTCCATGACTTCAGCAGTGGGAGGATACAATCAAAACACAGAGAAACTAATATGTATTTCTGGGTGATTCAAACACAAATGAGGAGGAAAGCAATTGAATAAGCTCAGGAATCTGAAATTGACATGAAAGCCATCTAGTCATCAGCAATTGGAAGAGCGAAAGCGCACCATAAGCTGATATCAAAATATTAGTAATAATACGTCTGCAACACAAAGCTAAAGATGTCTGTAGCAAAACCAGAAATGGTGACTGCCAGGAGAAAGGTGGCAGCGGCGGGCGAGATGTTAGTAACAGTACAGAGTGACAGGAGAGAACAGGTCCTGATAGGAGGGAGAGGGACACTGGCTGGTAGAAAAAGGGCAGCAATGGAAAAAAGAGTTGCAGGGATAGGGAAAGGGAGAAACAGTGACTAGAGAGAGATTAACAGTGACAGGAGAGAGACAGGAGACAGAGATGGGTGGCAACAAGTTCCGTTTCAAAATAAGAGCATTGTATTTTTTGTCTTTTACTTTATTATCAGAAGTGTCCGTTCTGGTTTTACAAAGCACCTAAAAACTGCAATTAATGCACGCTAAATGCAAAACTTGGAATACAGCTTATTTTAAAGCCAGTGATGACATTACATTGTTTTGATGTAGCAGAAGCTTCATTTCATTTGTAGGGGTGTGTTATAATCACACATGTAGAATGCACCTGCATGTAATCCTTTGTCGTGTTAACATAAAGTGTTAGCATTTTGAAATGTAATAACATAAAATGTGACGTATTAAGGCCATTGAATAGTAAACGTGAAGAGTTGATGTGGGAAGTAAGTGTAACTAGCAGGAAACCCTAACGTGGAAAATGTGGGTTGTGCAACTGACAATTATTCATTATTAAAATGTGTTTATTAATCAAATCTTTTATATGTAGGTAGTAATATTAACTGAACGTGCCTTATTTCCTTTGCAATTTCATAAAGCTTAAATGCCATTTCTCTTATGATAGCTAAATCTTGTAGGCCAGAAATGCAATTCCCTGGAAGCTCTCGCTTTAGAATTAACAGTTTGAATTTCATGTGTGCTGTGGATTTCGTTCTTTCTCACGTTTGTGTTGCAGGTGGAAGAAGTGCCCTAGTTAGGTAGTATCATGTCTTTGTTTGAGGAGCTAGGCAAGGAGAGAAGAGGATACATCATGAACTCAAGGCCAATAAGGAGAACTGTTGTATTTTCACACAGAAGAAGGCCTGGGAACCAACGTCACCATGTTACCGTTCAGGAACATCGCTGTCCTATGGAAAAGTACTTATGAGAATGTGGTCAGAGCGGATGGCGTGACTCACAAGGATTCATGGGAAGATACATGTAATATTGGGACGGTGCAAGTAGGGAAAGCAGCCCACTTCTTCTCTGCCTTTAGAGAGAGCATCTCAGAGCGAGCTCTGTCTCGATAGCTTTATGTTATTTGGACCCATTTATGGTGGAGAGACTTCTTAGGAAAAATCCACATGCTGACACCTTTTATTTTATTCCTTGAATGATGCTTAAGTAAGGTTGTCAAGTTAGCGCTAGTGTAGGGATAGATATATTCACCAACTATCGATGCAGGGAAATTTGGACTCCTGCTTTCTGATCGTCTGTATTCTATTTCTTGAGTTAATTGTCTTGTGCATGTTGCACCGACTCAACTTTATTCGCAGATTTGGGTTTATGTTGATTCCAATGTATTTCTGCACACTCATTTTGAGGTGTCTCTATGTCCATTTATTTTTGGCTTTGTAATAAACTAACTAACCCCTACGTAGTGGTCTGTGGTTACTATGTGTCCAGAGAAATTCTTATTGGATTAATTGACTTTGTTAATGATTTTCTCCCCTCTATGCTTACATAATGCAAAAAAGAACCATTGGATTGTGACTCTAGAACAGATCTAGAACTTATGGGCCCGGCCCTTTGACTTTGAAATGGAAAAGGGAATAATTTGATTTCCCTCTTCTGTGCAAGAGCCCCTCTCAACAGCTAACTATATTCTCATACTGTGCTTCATGCAGAGCACTCCGTTATCCTTTGGGATCTAGTTAAAGCTCCTGTGAGAATGCAAACAGGAGCATTCTAGAAGGGGATTGGTGCATTGCAACCTTTCATTGCAATCCACTCAATTTTTTGTTTTTTTTACTAGAGAACTGGTCTGATATTTATCAACAGACGCCTATGCAAACTGGCCTGTTTTGCAGGTAAATGGGTGCACCAGTTCAAGCACCTCACACTGTCCCCCAATGTGATTCCCACTGAACTTGTACTTGTGTAAAGGACACATTCACAGCTTGGGGTGTCTTGCCATTGTATAGCAGATTTGTATTTTTCCCAAATCAATGATACTGATGTTACGAACTTAGGGAAAGGCAGTGCCTAATTTGAGCTGGTTGTTTCAGGTGCTCGGCACCAGCACTTAATTGTCCACACTAGCACCTATGACAGGTTGCTACATAGTGGCGCTGTCTGTATAATGTAGCAATGAGCAAAAGTCGTTTATTAATTCAATATACATTAACTAGGACAAATACCTGGCACCCAAGCCATTGTTATACTATTGGGTGCATGAAATAGTCTTGTGTTGGTACTGTCATTGGCAGCGCTGGTAGGGGCAATGGGTGGTGCAAGCTGCAGTGGCCTCCTGACGAGGGCCCTGGCACTTTTTTTGACACAAATTAAGCACTGTTGAAAGGTATAGTGGACCCACTGCAATTCAAAACTTTGAGCATGAGATCAGACTTTGATCATAAGGTCAGTCAGTAGCGGACGCATTAGTCTTCTCAGATGCCATACTAGGCCTGGCATTCGCTCACATTTTCTATGAATTCAGGCTCCCACACAGCCCACCTGTGTCAGTGATTCCCACTCCCATCTTTTCATATTGCTCACTAGTAACACATTTTTACACTATCCACCATTGTTTGCACCCCACACTGCCAGCCAGTGTCAGCTCCTTACACTGCTCACGAATGCTGGATCATCATTCTGCCAAGCAGTGCCCATCACAACACCAGCTTGCAATAATGCCCACCACTGCCAGTTTTCTACACTGGTAGCCAGGGCATATGGTTGCTCCTCACATGGCTTATCAATTCAGTTTCCTCATACTGTGTTCTGCAGGCTCTTTTCTCTGCCAAGCAGTGCGGATTCCTCACTCTCCCAACTCTGCCAGGTCCTGATACCACCCTGCCCACCAGTACAAGAAGGCTTTGTAGATATTCAGCAGTTCAGACCCCCATCCAGATAGCCTAGAAACATAAAATGGAATCAAGATTCCAAGTAGCGCTGGGTGCCATTTTGTGTTGTGGGAGAACACAGACACGTGCAATTGCAGCAGCATATTTATATGCATGTGTGTGGTGCCAGGGAGCGCCTTGGGTCTGTTGACGAATTACTGACAAACATTATCCAACCCAAGGCATTCTGTAGTTTCTTAATCAGCATAGCATTTCCGAGTTTTGAGGCTGACCTGCTGCATCTGTGAGATCAGAAAACTTACCCAACAGGGCAAGCTTTGTGTACATTGTATGCTCTTTTGTCGATGTGTAGCTCTCTCAGCAATCGGATTCACAACTTGACCCTTCAAGGAAGGCGGGGGTTCGTATCTGTCCGTAGATATTTCCATTCTTCTTCTGGTCAAGTACAGAAGTTTCTCTCAGTCAGAAACAAGTCCAGGTGCTCCAGCTGTTCAGCAGACACTTTAAAAAAAAAAACTTCAGACGGTTGTTTCTGATCAGTATTAATCAGTGGCGGCTCGCAGAGGGAGTGCTGCGGGGCGGTGAGGCGGGGCAGGGGAGGGGCAGGGTGGAGTGGACTCAGACATATGACGGAACGGAGTAAACTAAGTAAATAAATAAATAAAACTATTTACCTTGCGCGCGCTGCATCGCCAACTTGACGATGCAGCGCGCGCGCGGTAAATAGTTTTATTTATGTATTTACTTAGTTTACTCCGTTCCGTCGTATGTCTGAGTCCACTACCCCCCCACCCTGCCCCTCCCCTGCCCCGCCCCACTGCCCGCAGCACTCCCTCTGCGAGCCGCCACTGGTATTAATACATTCCTTGTCTGCTGATGTAGCACTGGACATATTGCCTTTCCCGACAGCCAGTGCGCTAGTGTCTTATCTACAAGAGAAAGCGGGAGCCTCCCCAGACACAGCGGTTCCTCGTCGCCTGTTCCTTTCCAGGACCTCACCCGGCTGCTAACAGGTTCTGACGCAAAAGGGGGTTCCCTTCTTCCATATGACACCGAGGCCAGCGCCCAAGGCACTGTTAGATATGAATCTTTAACAATTCGCAGATCTTCAAGTCGACATTAATAAGGCTGCTCTCTGCTAGGGCCGGTCGAGTTTTCTTGTACCCGTGAAGATACCTCATTCATGTGAGAGAGTAGTTAACGCACCCAAAATAATTCCTTTGGCTGGAACGCTACATCTGTAATGGGTGTGAAAAAGTTTTAGTGGCAAGCTGGATAAAGTGTGGTGAATTGCAGTTCAAAACGCTGTATGTCGCACATAGGACATGTTCGAACGAATCCATACATACCCATACAGCCCATTCAACCACTCCATACATAAGTGCAGGCACTTACAGGATTGCACTCTTTGAACCACTAAAGGATATACCAACGGGCAGTGATATAAGGGAAGGGTCACCATTATAGAGTAAGCGCACATTCGACATTGAAGTGGGATAGGGAATACAAATGTGACAATTGCTCTTTCTGTGCAATCAATCAATTCAATGTTATTGTTTCAGTTAATTAAAACCATAACAATTTCAGAATAAAATATACATATTACAATTTATACCATCATAATAAAATATGCCTATCATTACTAATGCAAAATGCCCTAAGAACCAGGTTTGTTGTTAAAATAGTGCAATGTTTATGCCATGTTTGTGCAAATATGAAGTACCTGTGTCAAACTGTGGCCAGCCTGCAGCTTCACTTAATAAAAGGATTTAGCCATATTTGTTCAAATTTAATGGAGAGTGATGATCTCGACTGATCTTGTACCAATTTTTTATTGTTATTGCTCTTCCAGCTAGATCTTTCTTGGTGGGCCCGAACTTGAACCAAATTTGTGCTGGCAAAGAGCATTGAGGAAGGTTAAAGATTTGCCTAAAGGTGTTGATCTGTGCTTTGTGCAGCATTGTGTGTGAATTGGGGGGTTTGGCCCTTACCTACAACCACCTTGGGCATTATACAATTGTATACACAAAACAAAATGAGGTGGTTGTGAGATTTAAACACATCTTTACTTATGCATAAGGTACATTTTACTCAATAATCATGACCTCAAATTTGTTTTAGTAATCATTGAACACAAACGTTTTTTAAACTTTCACATTTGGTGCGATAAAAGAAAGGACAATCCACATTCAACTCGATGGATATACAGTTAAAAATATTTGGAAAACATGTGTGTAATATGAAAAGATAAATCAAAAATACATTGTGATAACGCAAAATTTATACATTAACTAGGCTAAAATTGCATCTTCACCAATCCAAGATTTTACAAGACCAGAGCATTACATTCCCAGAAAGTGCTCTTAGTACTGGAACGTATAAAGGGTCCAGAGGTATCTAATATGGGCTTCCAATAGTTTCTTTAGACAAATGAATTTATACGTCCATATTGATACTGGTTGAACTAGGATTCCCTATTGGTCCCGGTCTACACTTTTCGAACCCACACTTTCTTTGGGGGTTCTCTTCAGGACAAGGGTTTGGTGAATTCTGGAGCCCAGTGTAATTCCTTTACAAAAGCTTGTTAGGGCTCCCTCTGGATCACATCGTCCTCCTGCCATATGGGGCTTCAGAATCCACTTCTAAACAAATATTTATCAGCGTTCTTATCTTTCCACAGTTGTGTTCTGAACTCCTTCTATAGGGATTTTAATTTTTCCCAAAGAGCGTAGTTGAAGGGGGCCCATTTCAGCTGCCTAGCAACTTTCTTTTGTTTCCTTCGTAACTCAAAGCAATTGGGGGAAAGGCGTGGTTTAATTCTTTGTGAAGATGGTAAGCCGGAAGCCGTTCTTATCACCGCTGGAGGGCCAAATGTTGATGGGGAGACTTGTTTTAATAAGGCAGCCCTGAAACTTAGCCAAACATCTATTTGACCATCTGTGATATTGATACTGTGGGTCAGTAGATCTTTAGCCAAAGTTGTAAGGTCCGTTATAGATTCATTAGACCAGCGTAAGCGCTTTAAGTTGGTTGTGTTTGTCATGCTGATTTCTGCTGGGCCTTTTCGTGAGTACGTGGGACTATTCCTAGCATAAAAAACTGACATGAATGGTCACCATCCATTGTGCATTTTATTGAAAAACGCTGAACTAGTTGTATCAGCGGCAAAGAAATGATTGTGAGAGGAGTTGGCCTAATGGCTAGGGTGGTCGACCTCGAATCTGGGGAACCGGGTTCGAGTCTCAGCAATGACGCTGAACATCCTGTGATTCTGGGCAAATCACGTAATCTCCCCGTGCCTAACAAAAATTAATGTGTCCTCATGTAACGCAACTGGTGCTATGTAAAGCGCTCTGATACCCGATACCTTCGGGTCAAGTTCGCGCTATATATAACTCCGTAAATAAATAAATAAATAAATAACTGATCGTAAATTTGGGCTATAATAGGTGTAAGTCACCTGAAAATCTTCCGTTCAAGATCCTCAATCCCAGAAATTCCAAGGTCATGAACAATGTTTCCCCGTATAATCTAGACGCTTTAGTGCTGAGCTTGCTTGGGTGGGGACATTCCAGAATATGTTGTTGACATTGAGTATGTCATCTTTGTCTAAGGTATGATTTAGATTAAAATCTCCCGTCAGTATTATGTCCCATGACGGATTACTTTGCTTGTAGCTTGTTATTGTATATACAATTTTTCTATTAGCTTGGGTGAGTATAAGTATTAAAAAGAAGGATTGGAGGTCTCTTATCCTCAATCCAGTTGCTAAATTTAATGATTTGGAGACCAGGGTCTATGTGGGCTGAGCTCTTCTGTATTGATATTTAGACTGAGTGATATGTAGAGGGCTAGCCACCCTTTTGGTCTTCTGTAGCGTTTAGATTTCGTAGCCATTATTTGATATTGTATGAAACCTTCTACTGGAAGATGTACCACTGACCGTGTTTCTTGAAGTGCAATTATTTCAATATTTGCCCAGGTCAGCATCCATCTTGGAGCAATGATTTGGTCCCAGCTATGTTCCAAGATAGGAGGTGCAGGGCCGTGTGCTCAGATCCTGAATTATTTTGATGATGGTGTCATGGAAATTGTGAGACATTTAAGGCTGCAGGGATCCAGTCCCAATGGGAGGCCAAAGAGTTGCTGGAAGATTTCTTTAGGCTTGATTCATCAGTTCAGCCTGTGATGGAGCTTCCTGCACCTGGTAGTATTGATTGAACAGGGCGCACTCTAGGAGTTGATGATCTGTTTCTCCGTAAAAGTGGGAATGGGTAGCCGAGGGGCTGATATCTTTCTAACGTTATGCCCCAGCTATTAAAGATATTAGCTAAGGTTAAGAGCATTGATGCTATTTGATCAGAGCTCCATGTTGTTAGCATGGAATCTGATTGTGAAGAGTTATTCTTTGCCAATAATTCCACAGCCAACAGATCTTTTGATGTTATGTCTTTTAATTCAGGGATCCCTCCAAGTAACCTAATGATTTTTCCCGTTAGGAATGTCCTGATGACCTTGAGGTATGTATTCTGGTTTGAATATAAGTTTGTTGCTCTTAGGTTCCTTGTTAGAGGGATATTCCTGCTGGCGAGGGGATCTCATAATGTTTCTTGATTTTGGTGGGTCATTTTGGATGCTTACGGCAGCATCTTTTTATCCCTCTCGACTTGAGTTGTTGTCCTTCCATGGTATGAGATATCTATTGAAGTGCTTTGTTGTGTCCTTGGCTGTTCTGCGGACTTTAATGAGAAGTTTCGATCACTCCCATTTGTTTCAGTGGAAATTAAGTGGAACATCACTGTATGAGGGCTTTAAGGGACTTTTGTCTCCAAAATCGTGTAACTGCTTTTTTGCGGGAGGTTGTTGGCAGGTCTGATCAGTTGAGTGGAAGGATTGGTTGTCGTTAAGGCCTGGCTTGGTAAGCTGATTTGTGGGTTATCACCCTTCTTTCTCTGTTCGCCAGGTAAGTTGGCCCTGTTATCCTCTCCCTTTGCCAGTTGTGCGTTTGCCAGAGTGCAAGTATCACAAATAGGTTCATAATTTTGTTTGCAGTTGCTTCTATTGAATTCCCTCATGCCTGTTTTCTTGCGGATTGCTGCTGGAATTTAGCTGTGATGTTATCTCTAACGAGTCTTGGGAATCGATGTCCGAGGTTCTTGTGGCATCCAGATTAGAGACGGATGCGTTAGTGGGAGCAGGTCCTGTCTCTTCTGCCTCTCTTGCCTTGAATATGGGGTAAGGTCTTTTGGGGTCTGCCTCTTTCATCTGTTGTTTTTTATATTGTGCCTTCCTTGATCGTTTCCGCTGCCTTGTGGTTGGTTTAGGCCAGGGGATGAGGAGATCTTATCGGTCGGGTTATTCTCTTGCACCAGTTTGGAGGATGATAACTGGGAACCCATATGATCTACTCTATTCATGGATTTTCCTTGATCAGTTGGGCCCTCTGATGCTTCTCGTTCTAGTTCCACCGTCCGTGGATCCTTTTTGAAGTCCTAGTCGTGGTTCGGTTGATCAAGTTTGAGTCGAATCGTAAAGCTGCCTTTTTCCCTGTCAAGATGCTCAATAAGATTTCAGGGAGGGTGGATAGTTTATCTATTATTGGGCCGCACGCTCACCTTGTCGGAGATGGGTTATAGGCTGCTTGTACCCTCGATATTAAGGTCGTTAGTGTGTCCAATTTTAAATTAATGCCAGAGATGTGTGTGGCCAACAGGTTCATTAAATTGATCTGCACCTCTAGTTTATCAGACTGAAAATTGAGAGCTTCAATTGATATTTGAAGCATTGATAGTTTAGATTTCCACCGGTGTGGGGCGTAGTGTGTTAGATTGCCCATGCTGGTTGGAGACGTGCTCCCCCCTGACGAAATTGTAAGTGGGGTCTGAGTGATTTGCAGACCATTTGCGGGGACGCTTTCTTAACCTTCCTGGCTACTTTGGAGTATATTAGAGGCTGGTCTTAGATGTGAATAAGGGTTTTCAGTGGTTGAGGGTGCATTGCCTGACACCACCTCCATGTTCTGGGGGTGGCTGTGCCCGGCAGGTCCATGGGTCCATTCTACGCCTGCCGTTCTTTTCTGCCCCTCTACCCCCACTTCCCCGAAAATTGTGGGAATTCAATGAGTTTACCAGTTAAATTAATATTACGAGAATCTGCTGTGCTCGCTAGGTCAGGAGTTCAAATTTGGAAAGGCCTACTCAGTCTTTCATCCTCCTGAGGTAAAGAATGAATACTCATATACTCACATGGATAATAGTATCAGCTGTTATTTACGGGTTTTGAAACAGCAAAACTGTGGTATGAAGTCTTATTGTTATTATTATTATTAATAGTAGTAGTAGTAGCAGCAATATTATTAATAACAATATAAATATTATTAACAATTAATATTTGATAATAACAACAACAATTATTATTATGATGCTGCGCCCTGAAGTACAAATAAGAGAATGCCTCCTCAATGATTCGCTGCCATACCAAATGCACCGATGCATTCTGTGTTATGCTCCGGCCCTAGCCGTGAGGTTTGTCGGGCACAGAAGAACTTGACACAAGAAATCAGCCCATATGCCCGTCGCGCACCCAGAGCAGTTTCTGTTATTCAGCCTTATGTGCCCTTTTGTGCGTGGCTTCGCCCTGATTCAACCTCGCGCTGGCCACTGCGCCAGCACGTTGGCTGTCTGTCAGGACGTTGATTCCGTTTGTAGCAGCCAGCTGTTGTCTTGAAATTAAAATGCGACACAGTTAAGGTTATTGTGGCCAGCGCGTGGGCACTTGACAGATGAGAGCTCCTGATTTCGGCCTCGAAGGAGCGGGGGAAGGCTTCATTGGGCTGTTTAGTAAGCTACTCAAAAATTAGCAATTAGATTGAACTGCATTAACAGACCCAGATGCGCAGCATTCTAAATGGAACACGAAGAGGTGGCGATGCGACTGAGTTAACTACTTCGATGAGCTCGGGAGCTGATGTTTGTCAGTTCAGAACGGTTCCCATATTTATTCTGTGCCTTATGAAGCAGGGGAGCAGCTATCACTAGCGACACCTGGGGCCGGGGGTGTTTGGGGCCTACTGCACCAAAATTATGGCTGTATTTTACTATACAACCAGTGGACGTTCCATTTTGCTTGCTTGCACCAAGGTTTATGACACCCTGCTATGCCACTGTTCTGTAGCCCGCACGAAACATTTATCCCCCCATTTGAAAGACTGAAGTACTACAGCAAGGAAGCTGCCATCTGACTTTGCAAGAAGCAGCTGATACCCCAGCCAGGTGGGGGGTTGAGGCCTCGGCCGCACGAAGTGCAAGCAGACCCTCTAAACTTTTACAGCCAGCAAATGCATGTATGTGGAGGAAGGTAAGAGGGTATTCGTTGGTTGTGTGCGACACATCGGCAATCGTGATTGCACTGAGGTGGGGGCACTAGGGTTTCTGATGAGGCAATTGTGCTATACATAAGTGGACAATGTGAATTCTGTTGTGAGGTTTGGTGGTTTACATACTTTACCAGTGAGTAAGTAAGTAAGTAACCTTTATTTGTTTTGATTAATTAAAATTGTACAAATGAGAAAGCAGTAGTTAAAAATCATAAAAGAAAGTTTTAGGTAAAGAAGTTGTCTGGAAGTTGTCAGAGGACACCAGGGTGCAAGGATAGCCCATGGATTTAATGTTGGTGTTTCCACTCCGGCTAGCAGCCGGCCCAGGTCTCTGATTGTTCCATGGAGAGTGAGCAGCGGAACAACGAGCAAATTAGCAGCTTTAAACGTGCTTGTGTGCTGTCTGGGTAGTTGTCAGAGAACCCCAGGGTAGCAGGATAGCTCATGGTTATGATGCTGATGTTTCCACTCAGGCTCGGAGCCTGGCCCAGGTTTCTATTTCACAGGAAATGATGTTGAGAGCCAAAGTCCGGCTACACCTCGATGCGCACAGTTGCTTGTTGGAAGAGTTTTTGTTTAAAATTCATTCAAAAATGTCATTAAGCGACAGTTCCGGATAGTGTTGTGCTCTATCAATCAATCAATCAATCAATCACAGAATTTGTAAAGCGCACTACTTACCCGCGAGGGTCTCAAGGCACTGGGGGAGAAAAAAAGGGGGGGGGGTGCTGCTACTGGTCGAACAACCAGGTCTTGAGTAGCCTCCTGAAGGTCAGCAGGTCTTGGGTCTGTCGTAGGCTTAGTGGAAGGGTGTTCCAGGTCTTGGCGGCGAGGTGGGAGAAGGATCTGCCGCCGGTGGTGGTTCTTCGAATGTCTTGTCTAGACAGACTATAACGGCCTGCCTGCCTGCATGTGCGATACCTTTGCTTTTCAATGAAGGCTGGAGGAGACGTCTCCTCTCCTCCGCCATTTTGGTGGAGATGCAGGTTAGGTGCAGAAGGTTCTCTATTTGAACCACCTAAGCTACAGTCTCTGTCGCCCGAATACAGTCACGCAGGGTTTTCCGCTAAGGTGGGTGGGTAGCCCAGTCAACACAGCAGCAGCTTGAGCTTCAAGTGAAGCGGGTATGTGCTGGCAAGGTACGATGCTTACTTTCGTTTTGAGTAGCTGTTTATGACCATCCATTCATGGCTTCTTTTTGCAAACTCGCCTTTATCTTGTAAAAGAGAAATCTTGGCATTGGCAGAATTAACAAATTTTTTAAAAGCGTTATATGACAGTGGTAAGGCCCAGAGGTTCCCAAGGTGCAAATTAATTAAGGATTGGTCCAAGTATACTTTAAGGCTGTTGGTGTACTTGCAGCAGCTCCATTTCTCAATTGCAGACCACAGGCTCTGTGTGTTTTAGTTTAAAGCAGCATTTGACTGTTACCCTATTGATTGCCTCATTAGCCGAGTTCCAGTTGAATTTGGCTTGGTGAGGAACTTGAAGCCTAATTAAACACATGGCGATGAACTTTTGTTTGGAGTTTGTCCAACAGGGCTGAATCACGACCGAAAATGGCCTCACTGCTGTAGGTTAATGTTGGCAGGAGTTTTGCAGCCATGACTTTCAAGAGGGAGTCAAGTGTTGGGCCTTTCAGTTTCTTGCACAGGGTGCTGAAGCGGTGGGTAGGGCGTTGCTTTTGTTTGTGATGGCTCGAAGCCGTTGTTTGGCCAGACCCTTGTCATCTAGTAACACCCCTAGGTACTTGTATTCTTTTACTATTTGTAGGCTGTGTGCTTCAAGATACCAGGTGCTGTTTTTCTTATGTACCCTACTGACCAGCATCACCTTGGTTTTGTTCCCATTGATAACCAGGTCGTTTTGTGTAGTGTGTAGGTAGAGTGTGTTTATCAGTCTCTGCAGGCCTACTTTGGTTAGGTTACACATACCACATCATCTGCATATAGTAGATGGTTCAAATCTGTTGTACCGAGACGTGGCTGTTGGTCGCGTCAAGGGCCCGAGAGAGGTCAGCCATGTAGAGGTTGGAGAGACATGGGGCCAGCATGCACCCCTGCTTAAGGACTTGTTGACTGTAGATTTTTCTTGACAGGAGGGTGCCGCCTCCAATTTTAAACCGTACTCATGTTTGGGTGTGAAGTGGCTCAATGGCTCTAAGCAGGTGCGAGGGGTATGTTCCAGGCCCTGAGCCTCCTCTATAGCTTTTCTTGGTTTAAGCAGTCAAAAGCTGACTTGTAGTCAACGAATCAGAGATAAACCTAGTGGTTCTGCTTCCCCAGTTGGTCCAGAATGAGGGACAAGGCCAGAATGTTGGTGATTGTGCCAGAGCCCCTCCGGAAACCAGATTGTGTTATAGGGATTATATGGTTTGTATCTGCCCAGGCAGTCAAGTCGTCTAGAACAAAAGAAGCAAAGTATTTTGATTCATTGTCTGGAAGTGTGATAAGTCTGGCGAGGTTTTATCTCCGCCTTTGTGGAGTGGAGTGACATCAGCGCCCCGTCAAGAATCAGGGATGAGGCCTGTCTGGACTGCATTGAAAAAGAGTCGAGTCAGCTTTCCTGCCCAGTAGTATGGGTCTTGTTTCTAGATTACCTGGGGTACTCCGTTTGGCCCTGGGGTACCGTCCCTCCTGATTTAATGATGGTATTCGCTGCGTCTTGTATGGACAGGTTGACCCCTTCTGTGCGAAGGTGAAACCGTAGATCTGTTACCAGAGTGGTCCTCTGTCGGGTGTTGATGCCAGTGGGCCAGCTTTAGAAAGTAAGGCTGAGTTTTCTGATGGCAGCGATGCGGGATGTGCCTCTGGGGGAGGTGAGGGCAAGGGATCATTTGCTTTAGAGAAATGTTTCTTGAGAAAAGCAACCCAGCACTCTTCCCTGACAGGAGTGTTCTCTCAGGGCTGCTGCTGCTGATTTAATTTGTTCACAGTAGACCGAAAGTTCCTTGCGTTAGGTTGCTTGCTGTCATGGAGCAGTTTGGCCCAAAAGTCGTCAATGGCTTTTTGGTTGTTGAGCCAGACCATCTTAGTGCATTTTTTCTTAGTGGCCCTAAGAATATCTATGTTGCTCGCTGTTTTACTAGGTCCCCTTCGCACCACCCTCAAGGCCTGGTTATGTTTTTTTTTTTGGCCAGGCGTTAGTCTGCTGATCTCTTTTTGGTTTTTTGGCTGTGACCTTGTGGAGCTAAAATATGGGTCCTAGGTGGGCCTTATATATTGCACTTCTTGACTGCAAGAACATCAGTTGTGAATTTTTGCCATGCCGCTAATTGGGGTTAGGTTTTGTCTTTCAATTTCATGTAGGACTGTTGGCAATCTTACTATAGATGATTCTTATACTTTACCAGTGGTGATTAACAAACTGAAAATGTTCCTTCTAGCAAGATGTACCTGGGCGATGTGGCTTTTGACGTATTAGTAATGCTATCCAAACTGGGCAATGTTTATTCTTGCATTTCATTGGTGCTTTACATAACAGGGCAATGAGTATTCTGACATGGTAACGATTCAATATATAACCTACATTGCTGTTTTTCATATGGCAATGGTCCTCTACGTTCTCCTGCAATGTCAAGGTCGTACAGGTGGGGCGACCCTCCCTCGTTGCCAGGTATCTGGTATGTCCGGGTTCCATGCTAAGTGTTATATGACATGATAGTGGTATTTTCCATGCCAGCGCAATGAGGATTCTGGCATAGTAAAGGTCAGGGCTTTAAGTGGGCCGGGTCTCACCGGTGCTGAGCACCGGCACATTTTTAAAGGAGGCCTCGAAACGGGTCTCTATCGGGCTCTGTTTTGTACCCTAGAATGAGAGAACAAGGGTACCCCAATATGCGAACCTGGGGTGATCAAATATTTTAGGAAAGACAGTGGTTCAAGTGGTGGCCACAAAGGGTCTGGAGCAAAAAGTGTGAACCCCAAAAGGGGCACTAGGAATCTCAATTAAATTAGAGCATTAATCATGCTGGGAGCACAGAAGTAGGGGAACATATTTCGTGTAAAATAGACAGTTTATTTTACACAAGTAAAACTTAGTACTCTAAGTAATATTCAGGTGCTCACAAAGGTGACAAGTGGGCGTGATGTGACAAGGTGATAGTGGATTAAAAGACATAACATCGCATTGACAACAAGACAAATGGAACTCCACGTAAATGTAAACAATGGAAGGAGTTCCTGTTGTAAGGGTCGACGGCGTTTCGATCTTATAAACTTAAGATCATCTTCAGGACATATAGTGAGCAATCTGAAATCTCATTTGGTCAAGGCAGTGGACCCGGGTGGGGTCACGGGCGCGGTCACTTCAGTCGTACCTGGGAGGCCTCTTGAGTGGGGCGGCTGTATCAATTAATAGAGCCTTGGAGAATTCGCTGGTCTTGGACTACCTCCGGCCGGAGGTAGTGCAGGGGTGAGCGTGGAAACCTTAGTCTGAGGCTGTTCAGGAGCGGCAATGCGGTCGGGGTTGATTACGCCTTCAGCGGCGCGAGAGGCGCAAGATTGCCGGCGTCAATACCTGGGCGTGAAACATGGGACTGTCAGGGCTTGGAGTACAGAGCGCTGGTATGGTGAGCCGTAATTAGGCGAGGCGAGGGCTAGGTGTGGCCTGAGGCACTCATGGAACTGTCAGGGTACAGGGGTGTAGTTCATAATAAAGACGAATTCAGTGTTGTCTGAATACGTATCCGATCGCAGGTGGAAGCTTTTTCAATATTATATACAAGCCATAGTTGCTGCTTATTTATTTTATGCAACTAACAACCATTGACAAATCCAATAGTCCTGACTTGTTGTAGGTATGATGTTACTTGTTGTATCATATATCTGGATGCAATGACAGAAACAGCAAAATACAAGTCGGGCGGCACACTATGCTAAGCACAGACTTTCAGCTTATGTATTTTTAAGCCACGCCCTTAATTACATTGGCCACGCCCCTTAGAGAGAGTTTTTTCATCCCACTTAAAGCCTTGGTAAAGGTGCTTTACATCTCTGGGGCATTGTGGTTTTGGGCATGAAAATAGTGCTTTACATGCCCTACAACATAGTTTCCGGCTTGGCATTAGTGCTTTACTCATTGGTGCAATGTATAAAGTGCAATGGCAACGGGCACTTTCCAGAGTCAAGTAAACATTAGCATTTCAGCAGTATTTGTAATTTAATAGATGGCTCTAATGTCTGAAGCCTGAACTTATACAATAAGCAACCATCACCAGACCTGCACCCTGAATAATAGTCCTGACACTTTAGGCACCCTCCCGACACAGTGAACATCAATGTCACATGGAATGGGTTCTTTTTTACAATGAACACCGTAGTTTATCATCAGTGATCCTTCCCAACAGGATGCCATTATGAGTAGATCACTGGCATCTTTGGGTGGCACCGCTGGCAGACTAGAATGTGTAGCACATAATTCTTATCAGAATGACAGTTTTGGTGGACTTGTATTTGACACAACGACAGTGATGCGAGAAATTGTATTTCTATTGGCTTATGGTTTTGCATGGCTATTTTTTTGGTGGGGCACAGCATCTCAAGCGGCACACATATTTACTCTCTTGTGCATGCATATTTTTGTATCTGTGATACACTGTCATTACAGGCACAAACACGCTTTTCTACTTTGAAGAAATGTACGTGTGTATGGGTATTTATATAGCGTAAACCTAGCTAATAAGCAAAGGAGCACTGCACATTACATGGGGCTTGGGAAAAAATCTATCACACAAATGCATTTCATACTGTCTTTTTAGGAGCAGGGTGATTGTGTGATGTGTACTCTCCCTTTCCCTCTCTGTCTCCCTCTCCCTCTACCTCCCTCTCTCTATCCCCCTCCCTCTCCCTCTACTTCCCATTTTCCCTTTCTCCCTCTCCGTTTCCCTTTCACTCTCCCTCACTCTCTCCCTCCCCTCCCCCACTCCCACTCCTTCTCTATCACCCTCTCCCTTTCTCCCTCTCCCGCTCCCTCTCATCTTCCTCTCCCTCTCCCTCCTCCTTCCCTCCCTCTCCCTCTCCCTCTTCTTCTTCCTCTCCTTCTCCATCTTCCTCCCCCTTTCCCTCTCCCTATCTATCTCTCTCTTTCTCTCCATCTCTCTTTCCCTCTTCCTCTCCCTTTCCCTCTCCCTATCCATCTCTCTCTTTCTCTCCATCTCTCTTTCCCACTCCCTCCCCCTCTCTCGTTCTCCCTCTTCTTCTCTATCTCCCACTCCATCTCCCTCCCCCTTCCCTCTTCCTCATTGGAGCTTCTTGGACGTCTTCCCTGAAGAATGCTGCACTACTACTAGTCGCTGGGCCTTGCACACATCCGTGCCCCACACCATTTAGGCCTGAGTGGCGGACTGCTACATGCTCTTTGGTCAGATTGCTGCCCCCTCGCAAGGATCGAGAATGTTACGCCTTTGCCCTATGCATTGTTGGAACCCAGGCCACGGGTGGCTCTCTGTCTCACAGCCACGCTCGCACTCCCAGTCCGGTGTTCTGAGAGCCCTGGACTGGACTGGATCACCCTTAGCATGCTGATGCTCTCTTTAAGCAGTCGGCTTGGAAGACGAAAAGTCGTTCATGACCCCGAGACAACTGGACCTCCAATCATTGCTACCAATGGGGCCGGTATCTTTTTGCACTAGGCCAGGGCCTCCTGGGTATTTACTTGGAGTCACAGGCAGGAACCCAGACTGATACTGGGTAGCTGGATGTAGAATCTAAACATCATCCCAACTCCTGGCAAAGAGGCTGGTCCCTCGCCTTTTTGGCTCTCACCCTCACAAGCAGCATCTCACCCATAGGACAGTTGGACTATCCTGACCAATACGATATACTGCTGCCCCTGGGGAGGCACGACAAGGGTTGATTGAGGGTCTGTCCCCTTTTTGAGGCTCTGCCCCCTTTTTACTGTTCTTCCACTGTATCTATTTTTGGCCTCCCTTAGCTGGCTCACAGACCTTCTGGGTTCCTGCTTCTCCTCTCACCATCCCCATTGGCCTTCTGTGACCCGACAGCCCAATTTCCAAAGGCAAACAAAAAGGGAAAGTGGCACAACAGTTTCTCTTCTCGGAAGTGGTAAAGGGTGGCTGCACCCCTGTCTTGCTGAAATGGCTGATGTTACGCTGGAAACCCTGATGAGGGAGTTGACCTCTATTAAGGCCTCTACTGATTCTGTTTGAGAAAATACTAAGTCCACGGCTAGGGATCTCAAATCCTTATGAGCAGACCTGGAGATGTTCGCACTCAATTGGAAATGACTGATCACACGGTGCAGGCTCTGGAAAATTGGGTGACAACGCTGGAGCAGGGACCAGATGCAGGCCAAGAGTTGTAGCTACTTTGGAGAAAGCTGGCAGTTGTTGAAGACCGTAGCAGGAGGAACAACGTCCGCTTCATGGGAGTGCCGGAGGGTGTGGAGGCAGATGACATTTCCTCTCCAAACTCCTACCTGAACTGACAGCCCTGGTCTTTACACTCCCATTGGAGTCTGAGAAGCCTCACCACATTTGTCTCAGGGAAAAAAGGCAAAGAATTATATCATGGCCCATAATAGCATATTTCTTGTGGCACCAACAAGCCAGACAAATGATCTGGGCGCCGAAAAAATACAATGGCTCATTCCTCTACAAAGATCCAAAAATATACATAGTGGTGGACTTTTCCAGTAATACTGTGCTACGCAGGAAAGAATTCCTAGTTCTCTGACCACAGATTTGGAATGTGAACATTTGGTGTGGCCTCTTGGAACCGGCAAATAGGTTGTTCACTATCGATGGACGTCACAGGGAATTCATGGACCCAGACGAGCTGGAACAGTTCCTGGACACTCTAGACAATAGAGCAATGGATATATCTGCCCCCCCCTTTTTTTTAATCGAACGTACTCGCTCCTCCTAAACACAGAATAGGATGGTCTATGTCTCCTCCTGCTCGCCCAAATTGATATCGACCTGTATACAGCACCTTGCAGCTCAATCCATATAGTGGAATTTGACGAATCACTGACAGAATATCGACTACAGAAATATCGACGACAAAAATATCGGAGCCGAAATATCGATGTCCAGAATATCGAAGTCCTATTTACATTATGGTAAGTACAAAAAGTATCGTTGTAAAAAATATCGTTGTTAAAAATATTGTTTTTTTAAATGTCTAAAAAATAATGTAAAATAAAGTAAATAATACATATAATTAAAAAAACATAGTTAGAATTATTACAAAATGTTTAAAATTATAAATAATAAATATAATTTTAATAAAAATTAAACATATATATATATAAAATATAATATATAAATTTACTTTATAATATTAAAAAATAAATATTATAATAAATTATAAAATGTTAGAAACATATTAAAAATTATAAATACATATATATACATATACCAGTAAATATAAAATAAAAATACAATATTTATATAATAATTAAAAAAATTAAAATATTTTTAATCTTTTACAATTACATTCCACACTACATTAACTGGAACAGTAGAGAAAAAATTGGATAGCGAAGAGGATAAAATTACTATTCCCACTCTAGGGAGTGCAACAGTAGGGAAAGTGTTGGATTGCGTATGTGAATAATTTACTATTCCCACTCCAAAGAGTGAAACACTAGGGAAAGTGTTGGATAGCGGAGTGGATAAAATTACTATTCCCACTCCAGTGAGTGCAACAGTAGGGAAAGTATTAGATAGCGGAGGGGAATAATTTACTATTCCCACTTCAGGGAGTGCAACATTAAAGAAAGTGTTGGATAGCGTAGGTGTAAAAATTACTCTTCCCACTCCAGCGAGTGCAACAGTAGGGAAAGTGTTGGATAGCGGAGTGGATAAAATTACTATTCCCACTCCAGCGAGTGCAACAGTAGGAAAAGTATTAGATAGCGGAGGGGAATAATTTACTATTCCCACTTCAGGGAGTGCAACATTAAGGAAAGTGTTGGATAGCGTAGGGATAAATATTACTATTCCCACTCCACAGATAGCAACAGTAGGGAAAGTGTTGGATAGCGGAGTGGATAAAATTACTATTCCCACTCCAGCAGGTAGAACTGTAGGGAAAGTGTTGGATAGCGGAGGGGAATAATTTAATATTCCCACTCTAGCAAGTGCAATAGTAGGGAAAGTGTTGGATAGCGGAGGGGAATAATTTACTATTTCCACTCCAGCAAGTACAACAGTAGGGAAAGTGTTGGATAGCGGAAGGATACAAATTACTATTCCCACTCCAGGGAGTGCAACAGTAGGGAAAGTGTTGGATAGCGGAGGGGATAAAATTACTATTCCCACTCCAGCGAGTGCAACAGTAGGGAAAGTGTTGGATAGCATAGGGGTAAAAATTACTATTCCCACTCCAGGGAGTGCAACAGTAGGGAAAGTGTTGGATAGCGGAGTGGATAAAATTACTATTCCCACTCCAGCAAGTGCAATGGTAGGGAAAGTGTTGGATAGCGGAGGGGAATAATTTACTATTTCCACTCCAGCAAGTACAACAGTAGGGAAAGTGTTGGATAGCGGAAGGATAAAAATTACTATTCCAACTCCAGGGAGTGCAACAGTAGGGAAAGTGTTGGATAGCGGAGTGGATAAAATTACTATTCCCACTCCAGGGAGTGCAACAGTAGGGAAAGTGTTGGATAGCGGAGGGGAATAATTTACTATTCCCACTTCAGGGAGTGCAACATTAAAGAAAGTGTTGGATAGCGTAGATGTAAAAATTACTATTCCCACTCCAGCAAGTGAAACAGTAGGGAAAGTATTGGATAGCAGAGGGGAATAATTAACTATTCCCATTCAAGCAAAATAATTAAAATTAATTAACAAAATGTTAATTAATTATAAAAAATTTACCTCCCACCATATTCCCCTATAAATGACACCACCAATATTATAAAACATAACACTACTAACATAATTAATTTATGATTAATTAATTAATTAACGAAAATTAACAAACATATTAAAAACAATCAAGAATAAATTAATTCACACGATTAACACTATAAAAAAGTTAAAAAAATATATTATAATAAACAATTTGAAAAAATATATTAAAATTAAATTACTTCCCAGCCTACCCTATCAACCCACAACCCGCTCCTAAAAAAATAACACAATTAATTATTAATAATTAACAACCAATTAATAACTAATTAATATCAAATTAATTACAACAATGAACAGTATAAAATATTAAATACATAGATATTAATTAATAAAAAAAAAAAATTAATTAATTATAATTAAATTACTTCCCACCCTATTCCCCTATAAACCCACAACCCGCTCCTAAAAAAAAAAAAAATATTTACCAATTAATTATTAATAATTAACCAATTAATAACTAATTAATAACTAATTAATTACCACAATTAACAATATAAAATATTAAATACATAAATATTAATTAATCAAAATTATTTATTAATTAATTATAATTAAAATACTTCCCCCTATTCCCCTATAAACCCACAACCCGCTCCTAAAAAAACCCAATTAAAATATTTACCAATTCATTATGAATAATTAACAACCAATTAATAACTGAATAATAATTAATTACCACAATTAACAATATAAAATATTAAATACATAAATATTAATTAATCAAAATTATTAATTAATTAATTATAATTAAAATACTTCCCACCCTATTCCCCTATAAACCCACAACCCCTCCTAAAAAAAAGAACACAATTTAATTAATTAACTAATCAATTAATAACATTTATTAACCAATTAATATTTAATTAATAAAAAATTAATTATAAATAATAATCAATAAAAATTATTGATTACTTTATTACAATTAAATTACTTCCCACCCTATTCCCCTATAAACCCACAACCCGCTACAGAGCTAAAATACGCAAAATGTAATTTACATAAAATAAATAACTTCTACAAATTTCACAAATACATTAAAAAAAAAGATATACTTATACAAAAAACATTAGATCACATACTATTAACATACATACTAAAATACAGAACACTAGTATAAATATCGATATTATTACCACCGTTATTATGACAAACGATATTACTGACTTCGATATTAAAAAAACGAGATTTCTTACCTTCATGTCGATATTCTGGTCACCGATATTCTTGATGTCGATATTCTGTCCCTTCGATATTTCCAACTCAATATTTTTGTACTTCGAAAATAAAAACTCGATATTATGTCTGTTTACCGAATTTGACATCACAACCCTGGGGGTTGACTACCTCGCTCTGTCTCGAGCGGGCAGGTTTGCATCGACTCAAACCAGTGCCTGCTCTCTCCTCTTGGGCTTACTCTCAGGCTGACTCCTGGGAGTTTACATTGTCTCGTTTAATGCATAATTTATACCTATAGGGACATACCTGGCATTAGGCTGCCCAAGGCTCCCTATAACACCTTCGCCTGATGTTGTTTAATGTTAGTGGCTTGACCCACTATATAAAGAGGAAGAAAGTGCTTACATATATAGCGACAAAATCCCCGACATCGCCCTGGTGCAGAAAACCCATCTCTCCAAGGTAGAATCAGACAAACTAAAAAGGAATTTGATGGGGAGGGTTATCAGTGCTAGTTGCACTGACCGAGCTGATATAATGGCTGGGTCTCGCCCTAACAATAAATGTGGTGTGGCAATCCTTCTTTGGAAAACACTCCGATGTATGCTACATAAGACCTGGATAGATGATGGCGAAGGAATGCTTTTGCCAAGATTAGTACTATGGGCCAGACCATTATCCTGGGATCTATATACTATGGGTGGGTAGAACTCGCATAGTTTCACTCCACAGAAGTCTGTGGAGTTACATAAGATCTCCACAAGATTACGTGGAGTTCTGCCAACAGGCGCAAAATATGCACGTCACACTGCTCGCTCTGCAATTTAGTGCTACAAGCACAAGCAGCTCTGAAAAAGAAGTGGGAACGGCACCCTGTAGTGTGCAAGAGCGTGCAGCCATTTGAGTTGATTTTGCTGCTGATCAAGTAGAAAATCTACTTGAGCTGCAGCAAATCTACTCAAGAAACAGCCCTCTGACCGCGACCGCTCGCAACCTCCCTCATTAGAAAATCTTGCTAGAGAACGCTAAATCTCGCTCACACTCACCAGCTCGCATTTCTGGAGCCTTGTGGGAAAAACATTCCACCACGCGGCGATTAGCGAATTTTGGCAGGAACTCAGTCACCAAATTCTGCCACTTCCAGGGTGGAATGAAACATTCCGCCCATGGAATCAACTGAATCAACTGAATTTGAAACATTCCTCCCACTTCTGCAGTATACTCACCCAACATGGACATAGCCCCCTTTCTCCCAACTCTGACACGGCTCCTCATAGAATTTGGATGTACCAGGGTGGTGATAGGCGGTGACTGGAACCTTGCGCTGGACCCCATCGTTGACAATTCTGTGTTTTATGACAAGCCCAATGCCAGAGAATGGATGATTTTGACAGATATTATGATGGACTTTGGACTGTCAAACCAGTGCTACCTGACTCATCCTAGAGATAGGGATTATACCTTTGTGTCAAGTGTTCATGGTATATGATCTCATGTCAACTCTTTTCTCCCGACCCACTCCACACTGGTGATAATGAAAGACTGTCAGATACTAGCCTGGGGGGATTTCATATCCCGCCCTGGCTCTACCAGAGTTAGCAGGGGACAAGTGACCCCAATGTCCGAAAGATGGCACCCTAATATGTCTTACTATAAGCACCCCACCGACAAGCAGAGACTGGCTGTGCATGCACAACGATACTTGGCAGACAACGAAGGCTCTGAGTAGCAGGGAAGGTGGTCGTGGGAAGTGAACAAATGACAGATGCAGCCATCTGTAAGTGAGAATGTGCAGATAAACAACGCAGGCTGGATATTCAAGGAAGCACAGACCACAGGTGGCCAATTAACTGAATACACCAGGGCTATAATTAGCTTAATTCTCAGGGCCAACAAGGATCCCAATAAATGTGCAAGCTATCAGCCTATCTCTCTCCTGAAAACGGATATAAAAGTGCTGGCCAAGGGTCTCCCAACCAGGCTCAAGTAAGTCCTACCAAGTCTAACCCATCACTCCCAGATGGGATTTGTACCTGATTGTTTATCCAGGAACCACATGAGAACCCTGGCCAATGTTCTCTGGCAAGCATGCAACGACACTGGGGAAAGAATCTTTCACTCGGCTCAAGGTCCATGCTTTGGCTAAAGTGAGGTGGATGTTCTCTAAACCCACAGCAGAGAAACACTATGGCGGCCACATGTTAAAGATGTTCCTCATAAGTGGAGGGACGTGCCAGGGATGCCCGCTGTCCCAGCTTCTGTTCCTCATGTTCTTGAAACTTCTAGCAGTGGCTATATGGTAACAGGATGATATACAAGGCATTACCACCATGGCAGGAGTGATTAAGATTCTGCTCTATGCCGACAATATACTTCTCACACTTGCTGACTCAGATACATCTATCCCGTCACTTATGTCCTTGATGGATGACATTTTGACTTTTTGGGATACAAGATTTATTGGGGGAAGAGCGAGACCCTCTCATGCCCAAACCCCCTTGAGTCCAATCTGGACACAAATTTGGATTCACCTGGAAAACCTCCAGAATAAAATATCTGGGCATTCTTGTTGACAATGTTAGGCAACATGGTCCTTGACAACATAACCCTGCTGTTGACTAAGATGGATGCCGACTTCCGCCGATGGACCTCATTACATATCTTACTGTGGGGACAGGTTCAAATGATAAAAATGGTCATGGCCCCATGCTTTAACTATGTTTTGCGCGCCACCCCTTTCGCACTGCTAGAAATACGGGATTGTCCCCAAGTCGTTGAGCCAATATATCATTCTCCATATTAAACAATGATGCTCCAGTGTATTGTCCATTTTTCATCCAAACATTTAATATAGTCACTCGAAGACATTCAAAACCACTGCGAGGAAAGCGAATTTGGCTCACTTTCAAGTTTCCGTGACTGGGATAGTTCACGACACCCGGCACGCACGCATCAATTCTGAGACATAGAAAAATTGTAAATCAAACTGAAGGAAAGGAGTGCATCCTGCTTCAATATAATCTTGTTTAACTATGTTTTGGGCATGCGACCTCTCCCCATATCCAAAGGCATTCTTCAGACATTCAATAAAAAGATCAAGCAGTTCATTTGGGCTGGAAGGAAACCCCGCCTCAAACCCTCGAGGCTGCATGCAGACATGTGGGCCAGGGAACTCCACAGTAATTGGATACGCACTTATTTTATTTGATGCATCTATTGCAATGTGTCTACTTCCTGGCGGATGATGCAGAGCAACCAGATTGGGTGATAATTGAACATACATTAGTCTCGGCACCACTGAGAATAGGTATCCTATGTGTGGGGACATCTCAGACACCGCCACCACCTCCCCCCCAATGCATGGTTGGCTTGGAGGGACTCTCACCTGGCACTAAAAATAAACTGCTGCATCGGTGGGTCCCCATGTGGCTTAACATACGCATCAGAATAAGAAAAAGGATGGTCCAATGGGCCCTACGGGATAGACAGACGCTCGGAATGACAGGGGAACTCTACGATGGGGAAACCTATAAATCCTTTCTAGAAATGTGTGTGTATTTTGCGCTGCCTGACTCACAAATCTGGCACCAT
The DNA here is from genome assembly GCA_963921515.1 of Calotriton arnoldi. Taxonomy (NCBI): domain Eukaryota; kingdom Metazoa; phylum Chordata; class Amphibia; order Caudata; family Salamandridae; genus Calotriton; species Calotriton arnoldi. Next base: position 34,969 of record CAWUFW010005927.1, on the reverse strand, counting down.
AGTCACCTATGACACTGCATGCATATGACCCTTGGGACAGGACTAGACCTTCCTTGGGGAAAATACACAGGCACAATCACAAACTTATATCTGATCCTCATTGGCTCCTTGCACTCCTCTAGCACTTGAAACATGTCCAAAATGCACTGGCAGACAGTACTAGCCCTCCAATACACTGACGAGGATTAGGTGGACCTCCTAATGACACACAAAGGGCAAATTGAAATACACTTACCTTAAGGTGCTCCATAATTGGATTGGACTCCATACAGGGTGAGGAGGGCTGGCCTGCTACAAGATGATCGGTGCTGGAGATGCGCTCAGCCTAGATGCAACCTCTACTATATTCTGTAGTCCTGTGGGCAGCACAATAACTACTGGGAGGATACTTGGTGTGCACTACATAGCGCAAGCCAACTTTCTTTCAGAAAGACTGTGAACCTGGCCATCTAACATGGTCTAACGGATATAGATGACGCCCCCATCTCCTGGATGAATTGGATGTGGACAGCCCTCATGGTGGCAAAAATTTGTGTCCTAAGACATTGGCGCTCCCCTACACTCCTCCGCACATCTAGGACGGACAGCGGAACTCTTCCCCCTTGCTACATATGAAAAGAGCATATATAAGCTGCAAGATCGCTTCGGACTTTTGAAGACATGTTGGGAGCATTCCTCTACCTTTACGAACCATGATAGGTTACCCTGGGGAACCCTCCAGCACTTCCTGTGACCATACCCAGGAGACCTCCGCCATGGATGGTCCCAAACCCAGCTGCAAAGGGAGGAAGGTTATGCATGGGGCTAGCAACCCCACCATGTAAAAAAAGCCTAGCTACAGACACATCAACCAAAAGACATCCCGGCCTTGGAGAGAGAGGAATCTCCTTCATGGGGAGCTATGACGCCTTGTGGTGAAAGCCAAAGAACGCTGGAAGCCAAAAAGCCAATCCACCTGCTTTTGAATAAGACCATCACCATGAGGACATGGAATGTGACAACCTTATATGAGACAAGCAAGGCAGCCCAACTGGCAGGAGAGATGAAAAAAGGCATCCTTGCTCTGCTTAGCATCAGCTGGACCAGCTGGACACAGTCTCGGCAGAAAAGACTGGCTGCAGGAGGAATGCTGCTGTATTCTGGACGGAAGGAAAAGAATGCCCCACACACTCAGGTAGGCAGTAGCACTGATGCTAATGCCAGCAGCCAACAGAACTCTAATTGGATAGGAAGCCCACGGCCCCAGAATCATCACAGCGACCTCCTGCACAAAGAAAAAAAGGATAAAAATGAATGTTATCTAGTGATATGCACCTACAAATGACAGCATAGAAAAGGAAAAAGAACAGGTTTATAACAGACTCCAGTCCATCCTCGAGAAATGCCTTGAGAGAGACAACATCATACTGATGGGGGACCTCAATGCCAAGATTGGAAGCAACAACACTGAGTATGAAGAAGTCATGCCCAACCATGGCTTTGGCAACATGCATAAGAATGGTGAAAGGCTCACAGATCTCGGTGCCCTGAACAGTCTGGTGATAGGCGGTAGTGTATTCCCACACAAAAGTATTCACGAGACATCGTGGGTGTCACCAGACAATTCAACAGAGAATCAGATGGACCATGTCTTCATTGCCAAGATGTTCCAGAGGTCCCTGCAGGATGTGTGGGTGATGAGAGGAGGGGGCATGGCGTCAGACCATCACCTTGTTATGGCCAGGCTAAATCTAAAGCTGAAGAAAGCATGTATGGAACCGACAAACCAACACCAGCTATATATAACACTGCCCTCCTCAAAGCTGCACAGAAATGGAATGAATACTCAGTCAATCTCAGTAATAAGTTTCAAGTCCTGCAAGAACTAGAGGACGACAGATGCCCAGTAGAACGTCAGTGGGAGAAGATCAGAGAAACAGTGGCATCAACCTGCCAGGAAGTACTGAGTGCCAAGAAACACCAGCATAAAGAATGTATCTCCACTGTGACTCTCCACAAAATCCAAGAGAAAAAGGGAAAGAAAGCTGCAGTCATCACCTTCTGAATAAGAGCAGAAAAAGCTAACGTTCAAGGTGAATATACCAAAACCAACAAGGAAGCAAAGAGAAGCTTAATAGCAGACAAGTGAACATTCATCGATGATCTTGCTACAAAAGCCCAGGAAGCAGCTAGCCATGGAAACTTGGAAGAACTCTACAACATACCAAGGAAACTCTCCAGCAGATACAACAAGCCAGAAAGACCTGCTAAAGACAAAGCTGGGAAGACAATCATAGGTAACGAAGGCCAATTACGAAGCTGGATGGAGCAGTTTGAGGAACTGCTGAACCAGCCTGTGCCAGTCTTCACCATACATACAGTCAGTTTACAAGGACTTGCCAATCGACTGCAGCAGACCAACCGAGGAAGAAATAGAGAAAGCCATCAAACATCTGAGAAATGGGAAGGTGGCAGGGCCTGTCACCATTCCTGAAGAGGCATTAAAGGCAGACATTGAAACATCAGTAGACATGTTCAACTCCACGTTGGGAAGGATCTGGGAAGAGGAAAAAGGTGCCAACAGACTGGAAGGAGAGATATCTCATCAAGCTCACCAAGAAAGGTGACCTGAGTAACTGCACAATATACAGAGGGATAACTCTTCTATCAATCACAGGCAAAGACTTTAGCAGAGTCATCCTGAACAGAATGAAGGAACAAGTCGATGCTCAGTTGCAACACCAGCAAGCTGGCTTCCGCAAAGATAGATCCCGCACAGACCAGATTGCAACTCTGTGCACCATCATAGAGCAGTCAATGGAATGGAACTCCCCCCTCTATGCCGACTTCATCGACTATGAGAAGGCATTTGAAAGTGTGAACAGAGAGACCCTTTGGAAACTCCTCCACCACTATGGTGTACTAGATAAGCTTGCACGAATCATTGGAAACTCTTACGAGGGAATGACCTGCAAGATAGTCCATGGAGGACAACTCATGGAAGCCTACCAAGTGAGGACCGGAATCTGCTAGGGTTGTTTGCTCCCACCTTTTCACTCCCTGCTGGCCATATGTGAAAAGTTAAATTTGCTTATTAAGCGCAACCTATCACCCTGCGTAGAGTCTCTCAGGCTGTTACAGCTCTACAAGTCCTGTAGCGGTGTAAGAAAATATAGGTCTAAAACTATTAAAAAAGCCAGGTTTTGATTTTTTTAGCTGCTTAAAATCAATGCAAGTGCGAAGGTGTAGCAGAAGTTGGTTCCAGTGCTGGGAGCTAAATATGAGAAGGAACTGCCCCATACCTGGTAGTGCAAATGCGTCAGGATGTCTCAGGAGTTTCCCGCTAGATCTAAGATTCCAGGTGGGGTCATGCCACTGAAGTTTGCCCTGCAGATAGGGAGGTCCACTTCTATGCAAGGATTTATGGATCAAACAAAGATGTTTAAACATGGAGCACTTTTTTTATAGGCAGCCAATGAAGGGTTCTGAGAATAGGTTCAGAGGGTGATCATGTCAGGAGATGACAGAATAGTTGTGCTGCAGTATTTTGCACCACCTGGAGTTTGGAGGACAGTCCTTCATTCATGGCGATCATTAGGGTGTTGCCATAATCCAGACGGCTGATTATGAGGGCCTGGACAAGGGTTTTTCTTGATTGAAGTGGTAGCCACTGAAATATTTTCCTGAGGAGGGGCATGATTCCGAAGCAAGAGACCGAAATGGCATTCATGTGTTGCCTGCCTCATGGACATGACTTCCAGGTTTCACACTACCGCTTTCGGGGTGGGAACTGGACCCAGATCCTGAGGCTACCGGTCCTCAGACCACACAGAATGGGCCTTCCAAAAAAGCACAATCTCCGTTTTGCTCGTATTCAATTGAAGACAGTTGAGCTGCATCCACGCAACGATTTTATTCATACAGCCACAGAATCATTCTTTAGTAGCGTCCAGTTTAGGTCCCATTGTGATGACAAGTTGGGTGTCATCTGCATAAGAGATAACCTCGAAACCAAAGGATTGTGCTAGTGGGGCCACGTAGATATTAAAAGGAGTGGGGCTCAATGAGGATTCCTGTGGCACTCCCCTGTCCTAAGCCATAGTTCATGAGCAGGACTCTAGCTGGACCATGTGGGTGCACTCACTCAGAAAATTCTTCACCACCCCAAAGCTTTCACACTGACTCCAGTCTTTCCCAGCCTTATAATTATGACTGGGTGGGAGATGGTGTTAAATGTTGCAGAAAGACCTAACAGTGCTAGCATTGCTGAGTGTCCATCATCCAAAGAAAGACTTATGTTGTCTAATTCCTCCACCAGTGCTGTTTCCATGCTAAAGGAAGTTCGCAACCTGACTTGGAGGGATCCAGCAGAGGATAGTTTTCCAGAAAAGCTTTGAGTTGGGTATTCACTAGAGATTCCATAACTTTCCCTAAGAAAGGGAGCAGTGTGATGGGTCTAAAGCTTGCCAGATTTCTGGGCTTTTTAAGAATGGGTTTGATCCTGGCTGATTTCCATTTGATCCGGACTGTTTCTGTGCTCAGGGAAAGATTGAATAACTCGGTGAGAGCAGGGAGAAGTACTGGGGTCAGAGTTGCCATGATGTACAGTGGAACAGGGTCCTCAGGAGACCCGAACTTAACTCGGTTTGTCAGTGCATTGACTTGGTCCTGGGTCACCATACTAAACTCCTCCAGAAGAACAGGGCAAGCAGTTTCTGAAGAGATGGGCTCTTTTGCACAGGTATTATAGATTCTCCCTATTTTTTCCTCAAAATAGTTGGCAAGATCATTTACCAAGGCCTGAGAGGCTGGGACGAATACTGCGCAAGCCCTGGGGATTTGGTATATTCCTTGATAATCTTATTCTGTTCTTTTGCGGAGTTGTCAGCATTGTCGATTCTATCCACAATATGGGATTTCTTTGCTGCTTTAACATTGTTATGATAAATTCTTAATGCCCTTTTATAGGTTATTCTATCTTTAAGGGTTTTTGAGGTCCTCCATTTGCCTTCCAGTTATCTACAAGAAGTTTTTTCCTTCTTTTGGCCATTTGTAAACCATAGTGCCAAGATTATCTTTGGTTTAGGGTGGCTCTGTTTAGCGTGGGCAACCTTATCCAGTGTTTTTGTGACAGCACTCTCGAAAGCTGCCATGCCCATATTCATATTAGTCTGATTGGTTAGGGGAGGAGGGAGGAAATGTGGTGCAAAGGAGGAAAGGGTGACTTTCCTCCAAGGCCTGATTAGCTTTTATGCTGTGATCTTATTGGTGCAAACATAGGGATTCTAGGTCCGCAAGTAAGTCCACAAGTAGGCGGATAGTATCAGGGTCAGTGGTGAATTCTGCATGGTGGTTAAAATTCCCCAGCAGCAGAAAATTGTCTGCTGCTGGGATGTGGGGGGCTAAAAATTTAATTAGTTTGTTACTCAAGTTTTTTTTTGTCCCAGGGTCCCTGTAAATGAGTGCCCCCTCCAGGTTCCTATTAAGGGCATTTCTATTTTAAAAATGCACATTTCCACCCACTTCATCAGGAAAGACTCCACTAAGGAGATTATTATAAAGTTGCAGAAAGAAAAGGCTACACCCCCTCCTACAATTCTTTCTCTGTCAAGCCTAACTAATTTATAGTCGGCAAGGGAGGCAAGCAAGAGATGAGGGAGGGCTGCTTAATGCAGCCAGTTTTCGGTCAGGAAACAGACATCTGTCTTTTCTGTATCAAGCTGGTCCCATAACTCCATGGCATGTTTGGGAATTGAACGAGCATTGCAATATAGGCAATGGAGCTCAAAAGATTGGCCAGGGTCCTTGTGTACTGCGGGTTTCCAAGTTACTTGGGAAGAGGAGGAAGGACGTCTAAAACTGCAAAAGTTACAAATATAGGGACTATCTTGTACCAGAGATAAAGAGTGAGTGCAACAAGAGTTCTGAATACAAGGCAGCAGCTTGTTTCCTGATATCTCTTAGCTCCGTGCGAGAATAGAATAGCTGCAACATTGTTTTAACTTTTGTAGCAGGCAATAGAAGGGGAAAAGCTCATGCTCACGGAGCTCATGCTGCTGGGCAATTCACCCATCCTTGATATCGGCCCAGCATGGCCAAGTTGTCTTGGCTCCCCACCCACACCAAAAAAACAGATCAAAAGTCTCGGCATGTGGCTAGACCGGCCACTCACATTTGATCATCCGGCAACAAATCTGGTCGCATCCTGTTATGGCATCATGTGGATGCTCCGCAAAGTTCTTCCGCTCCTCCCCTTCTCAGCAAGGAGTCCAGGCCTTAATCCTCTCTCGCCTCGACTATGGAAATGCTTTGTACCTAGGAGCTCCAGGGGCGACCACAAACAAACTGCAAGTCATTCAGAATTGTGCTGCATGTATGCTTTTTAAGATCCCCAACTGCCTCTCTGCAAGACCTGCCTTGAAAACCTTGCACTGGCTCCCGATTGCGGATAGAATAAAATTCAAGTCCCTGTGTATTGCTCATAAATCCTTCTGGAAGAAAGGCCCCCCCATCCTCCAAGCCATCATCTCCCCTTACCGCCCAAACAGATGCCTCCGCTCATCCGGTCTCTATCTAGCCTCGGTCCCCAAAATCAATAGGATGAGAAGTGGTGGCCGGTCTTTCTACTACACTTCTGCCAAGCTTTGGAACATTCTCCCCCTCCATTTACGTTCAGAACCCAACCTCCTTCCCTTCTGTAAACTTTTGAAAACTTGGTTTTTCCAAAACCCCACCTACTAAGCTGTTGTGACCTGCCTTTCCCTGTCTTTTTTGCTAGCGCTGGGACGCCTTCAGGTAGCCATGCGCTCTACAAATACTCCTAACATAACATAGCATAACAAAAGATGTAGGGGTCCTGGGAGCTGGCAGCTGGCAGCAGTCGGGCGCGGACGGGCGCAGGTGGGCTTGCCTTTGGCGTGCCGGTGGCACGCCCGCAATTGACTTGAATAGCCCTCCAGCTAGACTGGATCATGAAGACATCTACAGCAAGGAGAAGAAATGGGATCCAGTGGACACCCTGGCCACAGCTCGGTGACCTGGACTTTTCAGAATGACCTGGCCTTACTCTCCCATACGAGTCTGTGGATGCAAGAGAAGACTGACAATATGGCAGCCAAATTAGCCCAACTTAGCCTCAACATCCACAGGGGAAAAATTTGAAGATCCTGAAGACGAACACGGCCAGCACAACTGCAGTCACTCTTGCAGGTGATGCACTAGAAGAGGTTGCAGCCTTCACCTATGTGCGCAGTGCCATAGACAATCAGGGTGGCACTGACGTCAAGGCAAGAAATCTCAAAGCAAGAACTTCTTTCATTCAGCTAAAGAAGATCTGGAGCTCCAAGGACCTAACACTGCAAACCAAGATCAGGCTTTTTAACACCAACGTAAAATTGGTCCTTGTGTTTGGAGGAGAAACTTGGAGGTCAACAGTGACCACCATCAATAAAGTCCAGTCCTTCATCAACACCTGAATGAGAAAAATCCTCTGGCCAAACACAGTCAGCAATAACAACCTATGGCAGCAGACTTTCCAACTCTCTGCTCATGAAGAAATCATGAAAAGATGCTGGGGTGGATAGGTCACTCCCTCTGCAAGCCTGCATCAAACACCACCAGGCAAGCCCTGACCTGGAACCCTCAAGGAAAAAGAGGAACTCCAAGAAACACTTGGAGCCGATGACTCAAGGCTGACTGAAAGGAGATGGGTTACACCTGGAGTAGGATTGAAAGAAAAGCTCACGACAGAGATGGCTGAAGAGTCCTGGTTGATGGCCTATACATCCACGAGAGGCAGTAGGCATACGTAAGTAAGTACATAGCACAAGCCAACTTTCTTTCACAAAATCCATGAAACTGGCCTATATTACATGATCTAATCAATATAGATGATACCCTCTTCTCGTGGTTGAGGTGGATGGTGACAGCCCTCATAGTGGCAAAAATGTGTGTCCTAAGACATTGGCACTCTCCCCACTCCCCCACACATACAGAATGGACTCTTTTGCCTTGCTACGTACGCAAAGAGCTTATATAAGCTGCATGATCAGCTTCATACTTTTGAAAACATCTGGGACCATTCCTCCACCTTCACAACCTCCACCTGGGGAACCCTACAGCACTTCCTTCGACCATATCTGGGAGACCCCATCATAAGTACTGTACACACAATCGGCGTAGATGTGACATAAATGAGAGGTTTAGTTTGCCACACTTGTTACCTTTTGAGTGCCGCACAATGGAAGAAGGGAGTATGGGGATAGGCATCAATTCATCAGACTGGAGGCAGTCATGGGGAGATGTATGTAGGAACAAGACAGACTGAAAAGTAGATGGAATGGGACAACAGTAACATATGATGAGAGAGGGATAGCTGTGTGAGGGAGGATTACTACTACTTCAATTAGTGACAGGATGAGGACCCGGATGTCAGAGGAATCTGGGATCCTTATAATTTTTTCTACGTCTCTGTTTATCTGTTTGCTTGACTTATATTAGTATGAATAATGTGTCTGAGTAACCATGTACGAACTTCAAGGCAGTGATGAGCAATGTAACATACTGTAAAGATGATTACAAAATGTTCAATAAAGAAACACTTTAAAAAAATGTAAAAATAAAGTGCTTGGAAGTGAAAGATAAGAGTGCTGCTTCAGCGTGGCCTTGCTTCAGAAAATTATTGTGTTGCTTGTAGCTTGACCTTTGCAGAAGAGGCCGGCGCAAAAAAGAAATGGTATGTGCAAAGATGAAGGATGTGGTTAGAAGCAAAGCGCAGATTGTTAGGTTTCCATGCTTATTAGGATAGCATTGAGGAAAGATTAGCAGAGGATGAGATTGGAATTAGAACAATGGCTCTGAGAAATAGGGAAAAAAGGGGCCTTGTGCTTGAACAGAAAGGCCCTTTCCAAAAAACAAGCTATGACCTAGTATATAGGGTCAAACAGGCCTCACTGGAACCTGATCAGGAGAATGACACACCCACAAAGTACAAGTTAATATCCAAATATTAAAAGAATGTGTTGTTTCCCTGCTGGTGTAAACTGCTTCACTTTCCGTACATCAGTGTCAATTAACATATTGCTTGATTAGCTCATGAACAGCACCCTTTACAGTCAGGGGTGGACGTAACTTATGGAATTTCACTCTGTGGTCTTCAGCTGAATTACATAAAAACTCTCTGAGATTCCGTGGAGTTCTGCCAATGGGCAGAAAATATGTACATCGCAGTGCTCGTGCTTCAATTTAGCGCCAGTAGAGCGAGCAGCGCTGAAAATCAACGGAAACCGCACCATGCTGTGCGCAAGAGCGTGCAGCCAATTCAGTTAATTTTATTTAAGCTCAAGTTGAAAATGCTTGCGACCGCCCACGTTAGAAAATTGAGCTAGGTGATGCCAAATCTCGCTTGTGCTCGAGTCTCACTGGTAAAATATTCCATCACACGCCGACTGGTGGAATTAGACTGGAATTCTGTGTTACTCAGTTGCCAAATTCTGCCAATCCCATCGGCAGAATTCAACATTCTGTCCACTCCTAATTACTGTAAATTTACAGAAATGGTTGCATTGCAAAATAATGCAAAAGGTTTGCCATTGATCGGCTGTGTAGAGATGACATGCATACTGATGAGAATGTAGAAGAATGCAATCACTTATGTAATCAAGAGACCTCTTGGCACATTGTCGCCAAATGCTCTTCAAAGATCATTGATGTTATCTATTAAATATTCTATGCGGATACCAGCTGTCGCCTAAAAGTTACTTAGAAGTTGAACACTGCGTTATCTTCAACAAATTACATAAAAATTGATCAAAGGGGGTCCAACATTGTGGGGGACGGGTCAAAATGTTTAAATCTCTACTCAAATTCTCATGAATATTTTCTCTCTCTTTAGTAATAGTAGTATAAACTGCTCAGATTTACTCATTTACTCATGAAAATAGATCATAAACCATAATGGATTCTTTAGCAGTTTGGAGGAAATCAATTAAGTGGTTTTTAGAACTACAAATAAGCAAATCTGGAGATATCATAATTATTTATATGTGAAATATTTCGTATGTGCATTTCAAAATGTGGCCTAGTAGCTGCTTTTTTCCATCACGCAGCTAGTGGCTGTTAAACCACAACAGCTGATTCATAAATCACTGAAAAGTGATTGTGGAGAAAGTTTGAAAATATATTGTTATGACTGATATTATGCAATTTGCAAGATTCAAAGACTGCCATGGTGGTTTGGGAACCTGTGTGCAGAAATAATTATAGGGGCAGGTGGGGTCAAAGAGAGCACATCTGTAAGCCAAGTAAAGGCACAGACAAAAAGGTGAAAAATTAATTTATCCTAGAAAAAAAGCTAAAGCTGCAAAGATGCAAAAGCAATCAGTTTGTGAACCAAATTGTATCATAAAACATCAAGATTACCAAACACGTTACAGAAGCTCACCTCAGTCTACAAATATTTTGGGGGAGGGTGTAGAAAGAAAATTGCATTCAGATGCATGACTTTACAACAGCACTTTGGCCTTGTTTCTCCGTATAGTCTTGGAACTTCCTAGTGGCTTGGCTGTTCTCATAAAGTACAGAAGTGGGTACTTGTTCCCATATGTAGCCCTCCAGTCCCATTCAAGTGAACTATAAGCCCTCTCTGGCACTCTGTACATGATCATTCAAGCTTCCTAGTCTGTGTCAGGCATACTATAAGAATGCCATATACTTCATACAAATCCAATTATATCCATTCTAGGTGCAGATCTGTGTCTAACCAAGGCAAAATATAACCACAAATCAACCAATCAACAGCAGATAAAAATACTTTCATTCATGGTTCACATACATTCACTCTGTCCTTCACCTTTCCTGCACAGAGGCACACGCACACTACAGCTCAATTACTGCACACAAATGAAATACGCGTCCTGAATAGGCAAGTCCTTACTGTCAAAAATCCTGAGACACTCAGAGGAGGGAGCCTCCTCTTGTGTCAGAAGGGCTGAGAGGAACTCTCTAGTAGGACTACGCCCTCCCTGTTTTAACACTGAATCACAAACGGTACACCACTTTGTTTTGAGATAACACGTAGTACCCTGGGGAAATTAATTCGTGAAGCGACCTAAATATTCTCCACTGGGTAGTGGGGAAGGAAAAAATTCCTTTTTGTTTTAATTACCCTCACACACCCTAGTGGTGTCATGCTTCATCATCGGGTCACCCAGTCCCCTAAAAGACTGGGTGGGCTCAACCCGTATCTCAGGGAGCGCTTGAAAGAAAAAGCCAGGGGTCTTTACAGAATAAAAATCCTCAGGCTGTTCCCGGTATCCCTTTATTCTTGGAACAGCATGGGATATTAAAAACAATTTAGCATATACAAGGGTCGGTTGAATGTATTATTGGTCCTATGACCCTAGTGCCAACATGTTTCAGCCTTTCTATTGGTCTATAAAAGGTCCTAGGCTTTCTTCAGGGCTGTATGGATGCTGGGGTTCCCTCCCTGGTATGAGTAGAAGATAATTGATCACCCTACTGAAAAAAGGGCAGAAAGCTGCTTCTTCACTAAAATTAAAGATGCACTTATCTTTCATGTTTAAGGATGTTATTCCTTCTTCTCCATCTACAAAAAAGAAAAAAAGGAGAACAGACAAGAAAACATCACATATCAACTACGGGCCCGATTCACAGAACTAACTTAAGACAAAATCCTAAACTTACTACCATTTTGGTATTCACAGAAGGCACTTACTCATTTTGGTATTCGCAGAAGGCACTTACTCATTTTGGTATTCACAGAAGGCACTTACTCATTTTGGTATTCACAGAAGGCACTTACTCATTGATGAGTAAGTGCCTTCTGTGAATACTAAAATGAGTAACTTACTCATTTTGAGTAACTTACTCATTATGAGTAACTTACTCATTTTGGTATTCACCGAAGGCACTTACTCATTTTGGTATTCACAGAAGGCACTTACTCATTTTGGTATTCACAGAAGGCACTTACTCATTGAGGAGTAAGTGCCTTCTGTGAATACCAAAATGAGTAACTTACTCATTTTGAGTAACTTACTCATTTTGAGTAACTTACTCATTTTGGTATTCACCGAAGGCACTTACTCATTTTGGTATTCACAGAAGGCACTTACTCATGTTGGTATTCACAGAAGGCACTTACTCATTGATGAGTAAGTGCCTTCTATGAATACTAAAATGAGTAACTTACTCATTTTGAATAACTTACTCATTTTGAGTAACTTACTCATTTTGAGTAACTTACTCATTTGGTATTCACAGAAGACACTTACTCATTGATGAGTAAGTGCCTTCTGTGAATACCAAAATGAGTAAGTGCCTTCTGTGAATACCAAAATGGTAGTAAGTTTAGGATTTTGTCTTAAGTTAGTTCTGTGAATCGGGCCCTACATTGCGTTTTTGCATCAAAATCTAAAGGTGATTTGCTTTCCAAGTCCACCCATGCCTGTCTGGTTGTGTAGGTGACAGAAAGCCATAAACCTTAGTACGTGTCCACCACACAGTTCTTACTGTTATCTGGTATCAATATCACACTCTTGTGTGGTATATCGTGTAGTGGCGATATACATCGCATCCTGTCCTTATTTAGTACCAGTGTATTGATAGTGCTTTTTAATTAGAAAAAAACGGCATGCCTCTTACATCTAGTCACGCATAAATTAAACACATACATCCATTGTGCACACATTCTATATTTACATCCATCTCTCCCTTACCCCGATTTGGGAGAGGTAGCACATCACGGGGGTTTGTAGTTCAGAGGGGTAGCCCTGTAGTCAGACACTGTTTGTTGTGTTTAATAATGCCCATAGTAATGTTTTGTTGTTTCCGGTATCAGAGACAGAAGACAAAAAAGCGTGGAGAAGTCTTAGAATGTTCCCAATAGTAATTACTATCCCCACATACCTTAAAACGCAGTGACTGCCATAATGTCTGTGCATACTCACGTCGTCAAGGGTCCTGCCCCGCTTCCGAACCTACTTGGTACAAATCCCCGGGCTTGTGCCATGAGCCGGGAAACACTCCCGGTTTTAAAGCATACGCGTTGTTTCCACGTATTGTGGAACGAGCACGTGACCGCGCCCGCCGGATACGGAAATAACGTGGTTTTGTCTAAGAATGCTGGGACATGTAGTTTATTCCCCGTACTTTTCAGTTTTATTATGTGTGATTGAAAAAGAGGTTTGGGGACCGTACCGATCACCACTCAAGAGTGATCTGCGGTCTGTGTACAGGTAACTCTTTCTTTACCTTGCCATACCTTTAACTAGAATGGCAAGTGTGGGTAGAAACACTGATCTCTTCATTGGGATCACAAACGTGCACAGCTCCACTATGTCTAATTTAGAAGTTGTTTAGAGACCGTAACGATCACCACTCGAAAGTGATCCTGGGTCTGTATACAGGTAACTCTCTCGTTTCCCTGCCATAACTTTCACTAGAATGGCAAGTGTGGGTGAAAACATTATGGTCACAATGGTGCACTCCGTTATTCCAGATGTTGAATGGAGATAAACTGCCCCTTCTCTTGTAGTTTCCACATATTTAATATTTGCTCAATCATAAAGGTTACGTAAGTGAGTTTCTTCAATTATGAACCTTCAGTGCAGGCAAACGTACACTATACTGCTGCTTTTGATATGTATAAATCCAGGGCTTATGTACCTAAGGCGAAACCTGGTCTGTATATATCTACTAATTATATATACGAGAATTCTTTTGTATATAAATAAATAACAGGTTTTAGAATGACCCACTTTATAACGTATTGTATCTGAGGCGACACTGGGCTCTGTGTGTCTAAAAATAGCTGTGGTTGGTCCCCAATAATGTGGGTTTAGTGGCAATCAAAAAACACACGGGGTCGTAATATGGTTTCGTCAGCTAGTGAATCTACTGTCACCTATTTTAGTATCTCATACCCATATGTGGCAATGTCTATCGTTTATGATAGCACATGTTGTTAATGTTAAAGTTGGATTTTTTGTGTATTAGTGGCCATCATCGAGTGTCATTGTATTGTGGTCTGTCTATATCAGTTCAGGAAATGTTCATTTCTATCACAACCCCTCTATTTCTACTTCTGGTTTAGTTGATGCCACGGAATTGAATCATTCAGGCCCTTCTCATGAGTTCTCAATCGGTAGACCCACCTTTGTTCATGTTCAAGCAGTCTCTTTGTTAGATTGCCGCTTCCATTAATCTGTTCGATCACTGTCCAACTCAGGTCTCTATCAGAGTGGTTCTTCTCCAGATAATGGGATGTGAGTTTTGTTGATGTAATTGCCCGCCTGATAGTACTACGGTGCTCACTCATACGGACCTTAACCTTTCTGTTGGTCATTCCTACATATTTCAGTTGGCATGGACAAGTGATGAGGTACACCACATGTTGTGAATTACAATTGGTGTGTGCCCGTTGTTCCCATGGATAACTTAAGCCTAGGTCAATTTCTTTTGTGTGTTTGGTAAATGGGCACACCACACAATTGCCGCAGGGGTAATGGCCCATGACTGGTGGTTGGTTCCACAGTGTAGTTTGGCAATCAGTTTTTTGTCTGAATTCATTCGTGTGTACTAAAGAGTCGCGTAAGCTTCTATTTCTTTTGAATGAATACATCGGTTTTTCAAAAACTAGTGTATTAGAAGTTAGAATGGACCACTTTTTGTTAATAATCTTTTTTACCTCGTTAGACGAGGAGTTATATGTTGTGACACATATCAATGAGTTGACTTCTGGTCTTTGATTGGTTTCTAGGAGGGCTGACCTCGGTGTATTCCTTGATCTCTTACGTGCCTTTTCTATGATCCTCCTTGGATAAGCTTTCTGTTCCAATTTCTTGCTCAATGTGTCTGCTTCTTTATTGAAGTCATTGAGGTCCGTGCAATTCCTCCAACTTTAACATTAACAACATGTGCTATCATAAACGACAGACATTGCCACATATGGGTATGAGATACTAAAATAGGTGACAGTAGATTCGCTAGCTGACGAAACCATATTACGACCCCCGTGTGTTTTTTGATTGTCACTAAACCCACATTATCGGGGACCAACCACGGCTATTTTTAGACATGCAGAGCCCAGTGTCGCCTCAGATACAATACGTTATAAAGTGGGTCATTCTAAAACCCGTTATTTATTTATATACAAAAGAATTCTCGTATATATAATTAGTAGATATATACAGCCCAGGTTTCGCCTTAGGTACATAAGCCCTGGATTTATACATATCAAAAGCAGCAGTATAGTGTACGTTCGCCTGCACTGAAGGTTCATAATTGAAGAAACTCACTTACGTAACCTTTATGATTGAGCTAATATTAAATATGTGGAAACTACAAGAGAAGGGGCAGTTTATCTCCATTCAACATCTGGAATAACGGAGTGCGCCATTGTGACCATAATGTTTTCACCCAAACTTGCCATTTTAGTGAAAGGTATGGCAGGGAAACGAGAGAGTTACCTGTATACAGACTCTGGATCACTTTCGAGTGGTGATCGTTACGGTCTCTAAACAACTTCTAAATTAGACATAGTAGAGCTGTGCACGTTTGTGATCCCAATGAAGAGATCAGTGTTTCTACCCACACTTGCCATTCTAGTTAAAGGTATGGCAAGGTAAAGAGAGAGTTACCTGTACACAGACCGCAGATCACTCTTGAGTGGTGATCGGTACGGTCCCCAAACCTCTTTTTCAATTAGACATAGTAAAACTGAAAAATACGGGGAATAAACTACATGTCCCAGCATTCTTAGACAAAACCACATTATTTCCGTATCCGGCAGGAGCGGTCACGTGCTTGTTCCACAATACGTGGAAACAACGCGGATGCTTTAAAACTGGGAGTGTTTCCCGGCTCATGGCGCAAGCCCGGGGATTTGTACCAAGTAGGTTAGGAAGTGGGGCAGGACCCTTGACGACGTGAGTATGCACAGACATTTTGCCAGTCACGGCGTTTAAGGTATGTGGGGATAGTAATTACTATTGGGAACATTCTAAGACTTCTCCATGCTTTTTTGTCTTCTGTCTCTGATACCGGAAACAACAAAACATTACTAAGGGCATTATTAAACACAACGAACAGTGTCTGACTACAGGGCTACCCCCTGAACTACAAACCCCCGTGATGTGTTACCTCTCCCAAATCGGGGTAAGGGAGAGATGGATCTAAATATTGAATGTGTGCACGATGGATGTATGTGTTTAATTTATGCGTGACTAGATGTAAGAGGCATGCCGTTTTTTCGAATTAAAAAGCACTATCAATACACTGGTACTAAATAAGGACAGAATGCGATGTATATCGCCACTACACGATATACCACACAAATTCATCACAAGAGTGTGATATTGATACCAGATAACAGTAAGAACTGTGTGGTGGACACGTACTAAGGTTTATGGCTTTCTGTCACCTACACAAACGGACAGGCATGGGTGGACTTGGAAAGCAAATCACCTTGGGATTTTGATGCAAAAACGCAATGTAGTTGATATGTGATGTTTTCTTGTCTGTTCTCCTTTTTTCTTTTTTGTAGATGGAGAAGAAGGAATAACATCCTTAAACATTAAAGATAAGTGCATCTTTAATTTTACTAAAAGAGCAGCTTTCTGCCCTTTTTTCAGTAGGGTGATCAATTATCTTCTACTCATACCAGGGAGGGAACCCCAGCATCCATACAGCCCTGAAGAAAGCCTAGGACCTTTATAGGCCAATAGAAAGCCTGAAACATGTTGGCACTAGGGTCATAGGACCAATAATACATTCAACCGACCCTTGTATATGCTAAATTGTTTTTAATATCCCATGCTGTTCCAAGAATAAAGTGATACCGGGAACAGCCTGAGGATTTTTATTCTGTAAAGACCCCCTGGCTTTTTCTTTCAAGCGCTCCCTGAGATACGGTTGAGCCCACCCAGTCTTTTAGGGGACTGGGTGACCCGATGATGAAGCATGACACCACTAGGGTGTGTGAGGGTAATTAAAACAAAAAGGAATTTTTTCCTTCCCCACTACCCAGTGGAGAATATCTAGGTCGCTTCACGAATTAATTTCCCCAGGGTACTACGTGTTATCTCAAAACAAAGTCCTTACTGTCACCTGCGCGTTCATATGGACAGTACTAGACAGTTTGCCTGCTTCTGGCTCTATGAAACCTCGTGCATGACAACCCAGCTATTGGTCTCAGTGAAATCTGGTCCTTCCAGTCAAGCCGGGGGCGATGGAATAATAGGGTCTCTCCCTTCAGGGATGGCTTCAGATCCCAGCCACCAGGCTTGGCAAGGAATTTATCCTCTGAGGTAGCACTCGCTAAACTAGCTCTTGACTAAACAATGAACTGAATTGAAACCTACTGAAAAGTTCCAATCATACCCGTTCACACGGGGTCAACCAATCAGACAACAAAGCTAACGGAACCAGTGCTTATTTTGAGCTGGTGGTTTCCGGTGCTCAGTACCAGCACTTAATTGTCAACACCAGAACTTATGTCAGTCTATCACATGGTGGCACTGTTTGTCTAATTTAGAGATGATCACAGCAACAGTTGTTTACTAATTCAATATAGACTAAAAATTACTAATGTCTACTGCCTAAGCTATTCTTGTAGCTTTGGGGTTCATCAAATAGTCTGACTTGTCATACTTGCAGGAGTGCGATGGTTTGTAGTTGTGTTGGTATGGTCATTAGCAGTGCTGGCAGGGGTAATGGGTGGTGAAAGCTGCAGTTGCCTCCTGACGAGGGCCCTGTGCCCATATTTTTCTTTTAACAAATTAAGCACTGATTTAGTCATACACCAACCCATTTCCTCCTTAATAAACAGTTGGGTAGTAGTGGTAACAGTTATCGCACCTCGTATAAGAACAACAAAATGTACTGTGGGTAAAGTATTAAAACGAGGTTTTGGGGAGGCGTTGTAATGGTTAGAGCACCCAACTACCAACGGTGCAGAAACACACTGGCAAGGAAACCGGTGCGTTAAACGTGAATCATACATAAAACCAAAGCACTCTCAAGCATATTGGAACAATGAGTATAATGTCCAGACAGTACAGACTTTTTTTTACAAACACAGTCCCTTATTTATTATAACACATATGCAAAAGTCTGATTTGCGAATAAAGTTGCCAGACTTGTAATCTTCTGAAAAAAACACACCCAACATGTGTTTCGTCACTGTGATTTTTCAAGGATTGAGAAAGAGAGTAAATAGATCAGGATCCAATCTGTCGTCCACGGTGCGCTACAGAAGTCATTCCAATCAGAAAGTCCTTCCGGAGGGCAAAATGCCACATCTGATTCACAAATTATAAGTGATGTTGTCCAGTAGTATAGTTTGAACCAAGTATAATACGATAAGTCACATGTACCACAAAAGGTAAAGCCAAATGCGTCTTGGTCACACTGCATAGCAAGTTGTTAGTAAGTCAAACGATCTTCTCCACATGTAGACCTACACGTGGAGAAGAAGGGTGGCACGGATACTCGGCGCCCATTTAGACAGTGGAGCTTACTATGGACTCCCTATTAGGCTAGCCAGACACAGCTTTTCATATCGTTTGACTTACTTACTGTTGTTAACACTCTGCAGTACTCTATGGTGAGTTAAAACCCAAGAGTTATCTTGACATTTTATTGCTGCCTGAAAGCTGGTCGCACAAGGAACTCTGCAGCAGGTGTTTTTAAATTATAAGTTATCACCAAACATAGACCCTCCCCCAGGTCAGCGCCCAGTGCGGCCGTACCAGTCGTTCTGCCCTAAAGCCGGCCCTGCTCCCCCATTTCCAATGAGTTTAAAGTTAGACAAGTCATGCCATAGAATCCCTTTCTATGGTCTACCGCAAGTTCACATGAAAAATCATTAAATAAAATTCCAGACAAATGAAGCCCTGAAATAGCACTTTCCGCATCCCTCGCAGGGAATCAGGCGCGTGCTACGAAAGGTCATCCGCGGATCGCGTGGCGCGCGGCACGAGTCACGGGACGGGAACGCGCGCCTCGGCCTCTTGACGGGCCCTTGACAGTTCTGGGCTAAATCATTCGGCGCCTTTTTTATGCGGGACCTGCAGGTGGCAGGAGCAATGCATTGTTAATGGAACACGTGTCACTTACAGCAATTCCTCTTTCATTTCACGAGATCTATTTCTCTCTGTCTGCTGCGCAGAGGCGCAAAAACAAAGCAATATTTATGCAGTCGGTGGTCCCTCAACACTTGCGATTTATAAACCTCAAATCTATTAGGGCCGAGTCGTCTGTCGATACGTGATTGCTGCAATAAATGAGGCGCGTATACAGAAAATAAATGCAGCGGATGGAGCAGGGATTCCAATCAGCTAGAAAAATGTTGACCCTCCAGCAAAATGTTATTCCCCGCATTGATTTAGCTCAATAAATAGTGGGCAGGTAGTTTGATTTTTCGATGAGTAAGGAAAACAAGTATTCTTTTGAGGGCCTCATTCTGAGATGTCATCGGTAAAATCACACCCGAAATGAGCCATACCGCGGCATACAGTGATTCTGAAACGCCATGTTACCACAGCATGCCAATTTCTTAGCCTCGGAATGGTGAATAACCAAGGGAATCGGTGTTTGCGCACTCAATCATGCATATTTTCCCTCATTTTACAATAGATTTTCTCATGCATGTTTTGCCCTGTTGTTCGTTAAGTGTTTTCATAAAGGAGCCAAAGTTTTCTGCTCTGTCTAGGCTTTCATTGGGGAAACAACCTTTACAACGAGGTTTTTACTTTCTACCACGTTGTGACTTAACCACGCATTTTTAGGCACGCATGTTTTTACAATGGATGCCTTTACCACGCATTTAAGGTAAGTTGGGTGTGGGGGGTCTCCCCCCCACAAATACATTGTTTTTGAATAAATAAACAACACGTGGTAATGGCATCTGTTGTAAAAACATACACGTTGTAAAAAAAATGCGTGGTTAAGGCTTGCGACATATTTACCAGCGTTGTCCCGTCGTACAACCCTTTCATTGTACCAAAATGGTGTGTAATGACCCTGAACACGTCTCGCGCAGGGCAACATCAGAGGTCACTGCAGACACAAACCCCTATTTAGTGTTGTGTGATAATAGAAATTGTACGATTTCTAGAAGGACAGCAAAACACAGTAGATTCTCCAACAGTGAAATATCGTCTACCATACCGCTATGGTAGAGACATTTCCTCCACATTTCGCACTTCTCCTGACATCAGACAGTTTCCCATTAGCACCCAGCCTCTAGTGTTGCTCAGCACTTCATTTGTGCTAGTGGCGGGCACTAGCATGCATTTCTGGTGACAAGGATGTATGTTTTTATCTCATCATCAGAGGGCAGAAGGCAGAAGGCAGAAAAGGGGTCAGGAAGGAGGAAGAGACATATGGAAAAACAATGACAAATGGAGAACGCAGGGATGACTAAGAGCCTGCAGGAAAGGGATAAAGAGACATGAAGTGTCGGTGGTGAAAGATTAAAGGATGAGATGGAACCACACCTATGCAGCCATAGTCTTGCACCTTTTTTGAAATTTAACACTGCTGTTGCCTCATGGCAATTATACATTCCCTCTCTCTTAATCTCTCCCAAAACTGCACCAAGAAAATTGGCAAGGGTGCCTCAGTCTTCCTATAACCATCTCTTCCATAGGAGGGAGGTCAAAGGGTAGAAAAGGGTTTTTGTAGGTTTAGATTTGCCCTCTTTTGGGGGCAGGCCCAAAAGCAAAGATGTGAATTTCAAGCTACACTTTTAGTTAGTTAGATGAAATAAATACCCATAGTTAAAACGGAAAATGGGAAAGTGTAATAGCCACTCAAGCGTTCCTTCTGTCAGGAATATTTTTGCTTCGGAAGCAAAAGTTTTCGTTCCGGCTTCCAAATGTAGGGAGTACAATCAACCTGCTTCAAGGTCTTACCTGGGCTGAAGGTGCCACTGCAGTTAACACACCTTTCATGCTTACTTTGTCTACTGAATCAATGTTTAGGGGCAAATAAAATGGGGTATGGTTCTAACTTTGCACCAACCACCGCTCCTCCTCTATGGCTGAAGAGCGTCGCCCCACCTGCCAGCAGCCAAAAAAATGAAAAATAAAATAATAATAAACTCTTGTTTATTATCGTTTTATTTTTGCTATCGGAGCCGAGGCGTGGGGCGGGGCCAGGGGATAACAGGCTGATGGAGGAGGGTTGCATTGCTATTCAGTGCGCATGATGGTCTGGTCGGCCTTTTCAGCTCTCTGCACGCCGAAGCTCTCTCCAACCTGAGCTGCGTTGCCGGGTTGGAGAGCGCAGGCACAGGCTCCCAGTCTAACTGGAAGTGCAAATTATCGACGCTCAGGCCAATGCTAACGCTGCTTTCAACAGCATGAAAGCAGGGTCAGGATTGGCTGCAATGGCCTCTTGAAGCCTGTGCCTGCAGTGGAGAGGAGCGAGATGCGGCAGGTAAGTGTTTTTATTTTTGTCTTGTCATCCGTCTGTCCCTTCCTTTCCATCCCCCTGCCCTGCCTCTCTATCGACACACCGACCACTATTGCTTTGCACTGGTGTGCAGTGGACAGCTAAAAAGCAACACTTGAGGTGGGCAGTGGGCTGAATAAGCATAACCAGAGGCCAAGTTTTTAGTCTTAATGGTATAATGATGTGGCTGCCACTCGTGACTAATTATTGTCTTTGTGGTCAGCGCAGGCTCATCTGTAATGCACGGCAATGCAGAGAATCTTTCTGGTAGCAGCTGGTGGTCATGACGGTTGCTAACGAAGGGCCAGAAAATGCCTTTTTTCAGTACCTGCTGAGTGCTCCAGCTGGGAGCAATCTACTTGCACTGAATATCCGCCAACTGTTCTCGTACGGGGCTAGTGAGATTGTCTAGAAGCAAAGGATCTCCGGGTAGTTGAGATTTTCTGGGCTTGAGTAAGACTGTGCTCCATGAGTCTATTAAAGTCAATGAGATCTCTGAGGCATGCAATGGCATGAGCGTGCTCATAAATGTGAAGATCATTCATATTTAAGAAGTCACTGAGACTGGTTCGGAGGTGGGACCAATTTATACTGTTTAGAAGTAAGGATGCCCTACAGCAGGAAGACTCAAACACATCTTATGGGTCTGGTAAGATTGACTGAAGTGAAAGTCAAACGGGGCTTTGAGGCTAATGGAAGAAGACTGCACAATATAATGTGAGGCTTCATTGATGTCTATGGAGTCAGTCATAACAACTTTCTATTTGTTGTATAAGTCTAGGATCATATAATTAAAAAAAACCCATGTAAGGCCTATTATTCCAACCCCAATCCAGAGGCACATATTGCCCTTTGAATGCCTCACTTTCAGCAGGTTAGCTAGCTCAGGCGGTTTGGCACTACATTTGAGATCTTTGTTTTCTTTAGTTTACAGATTCAGATCTTTAGGACTGACTCTGAAGTACCTCAGGTGAAACAAATGTTTTTATATATGGCTTTTGTATAGTGCTACAAGCCAGTGCCGGGACCCTCAGGGCTTTTCGATCAAATTACATCAGTACAGAGGAGCTTGGAAAAGAGTGTTGTTGGCAAGGGTACAATACAAACATATCAAGTGATCCAATGTCGAAGAAGTGAAAGCCTGATGTAGAGTAACAGTATTGATCTTACTGGAATGGCTGATTTTAGGTGTATAACTAGGAGTTTCAGTCATAAATGTCTGACATACGATTACGGCTGGTGATGGAGGCACAATAGGTAGTAGTGCCGGTACACTCCTTGATGAATGTGTGACTACAGAGTGTACACACCTCCTACTAGACCATGAAGCACTAACAACTCAGAATCAGGGCTTCTTATTTACATCCAATGTGGAGGTAGGAAATTCCTTTTGCTACAGGAGTGTGTGTGTTCTAGTTAACTTTAGAAATTGTGATCCCCTTAGCCCTGATGAATGCCCCAACCATAGTTTGACACTAGTGAGGGCAGAAACGTCATGTTGGCTTGAGCAGGATGAATTAGTCATTGAACCTAAGCATCATCCACCCTTGTTTACTTTTTAATTGTACAGAAGCTACCTGCTATTAAAGTTATGCCCCTGGGTTTGCCTCAAGGTATTTTTATTCTATTTGTATTAATCCTTTATCCAGTGGTTATATTATAAAGTATAGAGGTTGAGTTCACTCTGGTAGTATCATTTTACCAGGGTGGAGTGAGGTTGCTGATGATGAAGCATGCCACAAGATGTGGGTGAGACTTCCTCATCCAGTATGACTGGCATACCTACATTTCTTAGGGTTTACGCCATTGCCCAAGCTGGGTACAACCTGCATCACTATTGCATCTTTGTTTGTCTATTATTTCTCGGAGGATATGAAATGGGTGCTCCAGGCGGCACTGTTTTTGGGGAAGGCAGAGGCGAGCAAGTCATGTCTGTCGAATACCACCATCCCCCTGCCCCCGATGAACAAAGCCATCCGTCGGCCACAAGACCCCTCCCCCTGGAACAAGTCGTTTGTCACCCCCCCTGAACAAGTCAGCCATCGGCTGCCACCCTCCCCGCACTTACCTGCACTGGGTGGCAAACTTAGGGTCTGCCCCGGGTGGCAGTAGGTCTAGCTACACCACTGGATACAGCATAAATATAATGTGACCAGTTGTCTGGGGTGTTGTACAACCAGCAACATGGGGAGCTGGCAATTGGCTTGGACGACGAGATGGGTCTTTTAAAGTTTCATGAACTTCAGCAAGTCGTCTTTCAGACTTAGATGCAATGCGAATGAGTTCCACAAGGATGATTCATGTGTGTGAAGTGTTCTTACTCTGAGTTTCTATAAGCGGATAGAAAATAGGTTTTGATTTCTGGATCTTAGACCTCTGTGGAATGGTATGGGACAATATATGAGACAAGAAGCCAGGAAACATGACAGGCTTTGTGGACGAGGCAGAGCATTTTGAAGTTTGCACTGTCCTGTCCTTTACAGTGGAGGGTTTTCAGAATAGGTGTGTTATGGTCATGATGAGTCAGTCCAAACTGAAAGCTGGGCTGCATGATTTTTAACCTGTTGTAGATAGGCAGCTGTTTGTTGGGCACCACTAGTACGAGTACCACTTGTTATGTACAGTGCTGTGAAAAACACATTTTTTGATTTCAAGCACTATAAAATGTCGTTATTAATTGTTGTGATGTGACTTTTTATGGCAGTCCATTTTTATTACATTTTATAATTCGCCAGGTCAACTCGACTGCTAGGTTGTGCAACCTCCATTCACTTGTAACTTAAAATATCCTTTAACGATGTACGCCTTCAGGGCCAATAGTATGTACATTTGTTGGCATTTGCTTAAAGGCATGTTGTCTTCCTGCTTTTTGAGAACATTGGAAATGTTTTAAATGAAAGCAGCTGGTTTGTCACAATTGTAGCTATCAGCACTACCTAAGTACCGGATATCCTGCCCCCATTTGGAGTGTATCTCTCTTGTGTTGTCAGCCATCAAGTAAAAGAGAAAAAAGAGATAGCACAGGTGTGGCATTGCTGGCAACAATAATCTGCCCATGAGGATGAGTTGTGCTATTGGATGATCCTAAGGGTGGTGCAGCAAGGGTGCCATGGGCCCAAGTGCAAGCCTGCAAAATGGCCCTCCTGACTGTTGTATGGGTAGCAAAATACAGCAACAATCGGGGTTCAGGGGGGTCCTTAGGCCTCAAGGCACTTCCTGCCCCATTGATAGCTACGCCCCTGGATCCTAACTCAACACAGAAAAAGAACAAACCCCACCAAATAACACAAGAGGCAGAAAAGATCACTCCTCGGGATCTGTGCAGGGGTCCTCAAGATGGACAAAAAGAGGGTCCAAACCCCTTCAGGACGGTTGCAAATGCTAAGCAGCAGGGGTGCATCGATGTCAATCAGAGTCAGCCAGGGGTAGCAGCTGCTACTCCTGGCGTGTTCATTGGTGTCCAACTGACTGCCATTGATACGCCTGAGCTCACAGAGACAGCAGCAGGAACACAGGGCCTTATTTACTATTCCTGCGTCACTGGGATGATTGTTTTTGTGGAGGAAGGGACACCTTCCTGCACAAAACAATCACAAGAGGTGATTTTCTCTTCCTATGTGTGCTGCAGAATGCAGCACGCATAGAAAGAGGAAAAAACCGAGGAGAAATGAAAACAATTTTCCTCGTTGCGCCTCGCTACGCCTCCCTAGGGGAGGTGTAGAATTCAGACGCATTCCTAGGTTTACAATTTCTCAAAAATCTGGGAATGTGTCAGGTTCCATGGGTGTTGCGTGGGTACACCCACACCAACACCCATGGAACATCCCTTTCACGCAAAGTGCTGCGTGTAAAGGGGCAGTATTTACAAGGACAGGAAAAGCCACGCTGGGTGGCTTTTTGTGTCCTTGTAAATATGGGGCAGCAAAATGCGCCACCGGTGCATCACAAAAAGTGACACACCGGAGGCGCAAGGGGCTTGTAAATAAGCCCCACAATGTATATAGGGCTCTAAGGACCTCATGTGGTTTCCACTCCATGTAATTTCCTATATTCCCTAATAGAGCCGATTAGGGGAAATGGTAGGCCGCGGGGTCAAGCCTGCTGGGTCATCATGGATCAAAGGATGCATGAGGTCATTCCTGCTACCTGTGACGTTTTTGATAGATGGATATCTACACACAGGGTAGGGCTAATAGTCCTTCTAATAAAGGGGTGATAAACAGCCGCGGCTCGCACAGGTAAATGCTGTGGGGCGATGAGGCGGGGCGGGGTGGGGGGTAGTGGAATCTGACATACGATGGCAATGTGAAAACTAACTAAATAAATAAATAAAAGCACTTACCTTGAGCTCACCGCATCACTGTGATGTGGCGAGCGCAAGGTAAGTGTTTTTATTGAGCTACTTTTCACATTGCAATCGTATGTCGGATTCCACTACCCCCACCCCGCCCCGCCCCCGCCTCACCGCCCCACAGCATTTATTTGTGCGAGCCGCGGTTGCAGATAAAACTGGTACAATAGCACAGGTTAAAGACAATGGGGCTTATTTACAAGCCCATTGCGCCACCATTGCATCACTTTTATTGACGCACCAGCGGCGCAATGGGCTAGCCCATATTTACAAGGCCACGTAAAGTCACCTAGCATGACTTTTCATGGCCTTGTAAATATGTTTCCCTTTCACGCATAACTCTGCGTGAAAGGAGCGTTCCATGGATGTTGCTGTGGGTGTCCCCACGCAACATCCATGGAACTTGACGCATTCCCAGATTTACAACATTTTGTAAAACTGGGAATGCGTCAGAATCCTATGCCTCCTGAGGGGAGGCGTAGGAATGGCGCATTGAGGAGAAATACTTTTATTTCACCTCGTTTTTTCCTCTTTCTATGTGTGCTGCATTATGCTGCACGCATAGAAAGAGGAAAATGCCATTAATGATTGTTTTTGTGCAGGAATGTTGTCCCTTCCTGCAAAAAACAATCATCCCAGCAGCGCAGGCACCCTTGCAAGATGATGCAAGGGTGCCTTTTGCTGGCCCATGGCTGCCAATTGTGCACCAGCATAGGGGAAAGCACAGGGATGCGTCGTATTGTTGTTATTACGACGCATCCATGTGCTTTGAAAATGACGCAGCATGGGCAGCTAAATGGCTTGTGGCGCAGCGCTGCACAGCGCCATTTTCTTGTAGATGAGGCCAAATATGTGGAAAATCTGTGTCTGCTTGACTTTACTCAGAGTGGTAGCCAGCTTAAATGAATATCCCCTCCCCTAGTACCACTAGATCACTTGCGAGTTTCTACAAATTTGTGTTTGATGGGCGTGCAACAACATTTTACCTCCCAACACAAGGAGCCTGTGGCTTCAATTACTTGTTTAAAATATTACTCCATTAACTGTAAAAAAAAAAAAACATGAAATTGATCTAAAAAAATAATAAAGATATGTATAATTAACACAGTCAATTGTTTACATGCACATTTGTTGTCGTGGGGATATAATCATTCCCGTCAGCTTATTTTGAAACTAAGATGCGTGTGTTGCATGAACTGGTGCAGCTGTTTGTGGTTGTTAGGTTTTAATAGAGAAATGCACTCACTAAACATTCCTGGAAAAGTCATAATGAAGTGTGTAGGTGTATAACCACCGGGTCTTAGCTTTTCGCAGACTTACCTACGGCTTTGTGTTATATGGTTTCATGCTGGTATAAAGTGAATGACATGCTGAGATAAGGAAGAAAGAAAGAACTTATTTCCACAGCCGTGCATTATTCGCGGTGCGTCAGTATTGATTGTAAAAGCACTTAAAGCTTCCTGTGTTTGCTCTACTTCTCTGGCATAATTGTCCCGATTTCAATCATTCCAGCGACACAGAATCCCTGGGCGTTTTTATGTGGAAATGCAACGCAAGCGACTGCAAAAGACTGGTACAAAAAAGGTAAAAAGTTGAAACAACACATCACCCGCTGATGCAAGCGCACAGCTAGGCCTTCACTAGTCACCACCAGTGCTTAACTTGTAAAATAATAAGTGCCAGGGACCTGACCATGAGCCAGTGCAGTCTGCACCACCCATTGCCCCATCATCGCTGCCAATGGTGGTACCAAAACAACTACTAACCATCTCTCTCGCCTGCAAGTGCGACAGTTCCGATTATTCCAGGTCCCCAAAGCTAAAGGAATGGTTGGGGAGGCAGGTATTAGCAATTTTAATGTATCTTATATTCCTAAACTACCGTTGTTCTGCTCATCTCTAAATTAGATGAGCAGTGCCACCATGTGGCAGACTGTCATAAGTGTGGTGTTGATAATTAGGCGCTGGTGCTGAGCACCGGAAACCAATTAAGTGCCAGTGCTGAGCACCATAAACCACCGGCTCAAATTAAGCACTGGACACACAATTGATGGATGGAATGCAGAACAAATCAAAACATTCACCCCCAGTCAAGAGATCTGGGTTAAATCCATCATTCTTTTGCTCACCATGCCACCCCAGTTTAGACCTGGCCATATGCAAATCAGCCTTGACCCTGTGCCTCATGGGAACAGTCCAGCCCGAACTGCCAAGCCAGGTCCTCCCTGGACCGGAAACAAGCATCCTAGGACCGGTTTCGGGGTTTCACCCCTCTTCAGCCTGGATAGCTTGATTCCAGTGGCACAGTGAGCCCAGGACCCACGTCTGGGCATACCTGGCGCACTTAGGGCGAGAAAGCAAAAGACACACAATTGATGGACGGAATGCAGAACAAATCAAAACATTCACCCCCAGTCAAGAGATCTGGGTTAAATCCATCATTCTTTTGCTCACCATGCCACCCCAGTTTAGACCTGGCCATATGCAAATCAGCCTTGACCCTGTGCCTCATGGGAACAGTCCAGCCCGAACTGCCAAGCCAGGTCCTCCCTGGACCGGAAACAAGCATCCTAGGACCGGTTTCGGGGTTTCACCCCTCTTCAGCCAGGATAGCTTGATTCCAGTGGCACAGAGAGCCCAGGACCCACGTCTGGGCATACCTGGCGCACTTAGGGCGAGAAAGCAAAAGACACACAATTGATGGACGGAATGCAGAACAAATCAAAACATTCACCCCCAGTAAAGAGATCTGGGTTAAATCTATCATTCTTTTGCTCACCATGCCACCCCAGTTTAGACCTGGCCATATGCAAATCAGCCTTGACCCTGTGCCTCATGGGAACAGTCCAGCCCGAACTGCCAAGCCAGGTCCTCCCTGGACCGGAAACAAGCATCCTAGGACCGGTTTCGGGTTTCACCCCTCTTCAGCCAGGATAGCTTGATTCCAGTGGCACAGTGAGCCCAGGACCCACGTCTGGGCATACCTGGTGCACTTAGGGCGAGAAAGCAAAAGACACACAATTGATGGACGGAATGCAGAACAAATCAAAACATTCACCCCCAGTCAAGAGATCTGGGTTAAATCCATCATTCTTTTCCTCACCATGCCACCCCAGTTTAGACCTGGCCATATGCAAATCAGCCTTGACCCTGTGCCTCATGGGAACAGTCCAGCCCGAACTGCCAAGCCAGGTCCTCCCTGGACCGGAAACAAGCATCCTAGGACCGGTTTCAGGGTTTCACCCCTCTTCAGCCAGGATAGCTTGATTCCAGTGGCACAGTGAGCCCAGGACCCACGTCTGGGCATACCTGGCGCACTTAGGGCGAGAAAGCAAAAGACACACAATTGATGGACGGAATGCAGAACAAATCAAACCATTCACCCCCCGTCAAGAGATCTGGGTTGAATCCATCATTCGTTTGCTCACCATGCCACCCCAGTTTAGACCTGGACATATGCAAATCAGCCTTGACCCTGTGCCTCATGGGAACAGTCCAGCCCGAACTGCCAAGCCAGGTCCTCCCTGGACCGGAAACAAGCATCCTAGGACCGGTTTCGGGGTTTCACCCCTCTTCAGCCAGGATAGCTTGATTCCAGTGGCACAGTGAGCCCAGGACCCACGTATGGGCATACCTGGCGCACTTAGGGCGAGAAAGCAAAAGACACACAGGGTATGCCCAGACGTGGGTCCCTTGCTCACTTTGCCACTGGATTCAAGCTAGCCTGGCTGATGAAGGGTGTTACCCAGAAACCTGTCCCAGGATGCTTGTTTCCGGTTCAGAGAAGACCTGGCTTGGCAGTTCGGGCTGGACTGTTCCCATGAGGTACAGGGTCAAGACTGATTTGCATATAGCTGGGTCTGAACTGAGGTGGCGAAGTGAGCTAAAGAATGATGATGGATTCAACCCAGATCTGTGACTGGGGGGTGAGTGTCTGAAAAGTTTCAGCGCTCCGTCCATCATATCCTTGTGTTTGCTTTGTTTGCCCTAAGTTGGCAGGGTATGCCCAGACGTGGGTCCCTTGCTCACTTTGCCACTGGATTCAAGCTAGCCTGGCTGATGAAGGGTGGTACCCAGAAACCAGTCCCAGGATGCTTGTTTCCGGTTCAGGGAAGACCTGGCTTGGCAGTTCGGGCTGGACTGTTCCCATGAGGCACAGGGTCAAGACTGATTTGCATATAGCTGGGTCTGAACTGAGGTGGCGAAGTGAGCCAAAGAATGATGATGGATTCAACCCAGATCTGTGACTGGGGGGTGAGTGTTTGAAAAGTTTCAGTGCTCCGTCCATCATCTCCCTGTGTTTGCTTTGTTTGCCCTAAGTTGGCAGGGTATGCCCAGACGTGGGTCCCTTGCTCACTTTGCCACAGGATTCAAGCTAGCCTGGCTGATGAAGGGTGTTACCCAGAAACCGGTCCCAGTGTAGGAGAGTAGGATCTGCTTCACATGGGTACCCCCACTTTTTGCTGATGCTTCACTGTTTTTCGACTTTAGTCTGGCTGGGGCCCTGCTAATCAACCGGTTTCGGGGTTTCACCCCTCTTCAGCCAGGATAGCTTGATTCCAGTGGCATGGAGAGCACGGGACCCACGTCTGGGCATACCCGTCCCACTCGGGGTGACAAATGCAAAAACAACAGTTGATGGACAGAATGCAGAACAATGTCATACATTCACCCCAGTACAGAGATCTGGGCCTAAATCCATCGTTTTTTTGCTCACCATGCCATTCCAGTTTGAACCCAGCCATATGCAAATCAGTCTTGACCCTGTGCCTCATGGGAACAGTCCAGCCCGAACTGCCAAGCCAGGTCCTCCCTGGACTGGAAACAAGCATCCTAGGACCGGTTTCGGGGTTTCACCCTCTTCAGCCAGGATAGCTTGATTCCAGTGGCATGGAGAGCACGGGACCCACGTCTGGGCATACCCGTCCCACTCGGGGTGACAAATGCAAAAACAACAGTTGATGGACAGAATGCAGAACAATGTCATACATTCACCCCAGTACAGAGATCTGGGCCTAAATCCATCGTTTTTTTGCTCACCATGCCATTCCAGTTTGAACCCAGCCATATGCAAATCAGTCTTGACTCCTGTGCCTCATGGGAACAGTCCAGCCCGAACTGCCAAGCCAGGTCCTCCCTGGACTGGAAACAAGCATCCTAGGACCGGTTTCGGGGTTTCACCCTCTTCAGCCAGGATAGCTTGATTCCAGTGGCATGGAGAGCACGGGACCCACGTCTGGGCATACCCGTCCCACTCGGGGTGACTAATGCAAAAACAACAGTTGATGGACAGAATGCAGAACAATGTCATACATTCACCCCAGTACAGAGATCTGGGCCTAAATCCATCGTTTTTTTGCTCACCATGCCATTCCAGTTTGAACCCAGCCATATGCAAATCAGTCTTGACCCTGTGCCTCATGGGAACAGTCCAGCCCGAACTGCCAAGCCAGGTCCTCCCTGGACTGGAAACAAGCATCCTAGGACCGGTTTCGGGCTTTCACCCCTCTTCAGCCAGGATAGCTTGATTCCAGTGGCATGGAGAGCACGGGACCCAAGTCTGGGCATACCCGTCCCACTCGGGGTGACAAATGCAAAAACAACAGTTGATGGACAGAATGCAGAACAATGTTATACATTCACCCCAGTACAGAGATCTGGGCCTAAATCCATCGTTTTTTTGCTCACCATGCCATTTCAGTTTGAACCCAGCCATATGCAAATCAGTCTTGACCCTGTGCCTCATGGGAACAGTCCAGCCCGAACTGCCAGGCCAGGTCCTCCATGGACTGGAAACAAGCATCCTAGGACCGGTTTCGGGCTTTCAGCCCTCTTCAGCCAGGATAGCTTGATTCCAGTGGCATGGAGAGCACGGGACCCACGTCTGGGCATACCCGTCCCACTCGGGGTGACAAATGCAAAAACAACAGTTGATGGACAGAATGCAGAACAATGTCATACATTCACCCCAGTACAGAGATCTGGGCCTAAATCCATCGTTTTTTTGCTCACCATGCCATTCCAGTTTGAACCCAGCCATATGCAAATCAGTCTTGACCCTGTGCCTCATGGGAACAGTCCAGCCCGAACTGCCAAGCCAGGTCCTCCCTGGACTGGAAACAAGCATCCTAGGACCGGTTTCGGGGTTTCACCCCTCTTCAGCCAGGATAGCTTGATTCCAGTGGCATAGAGAGCACGGGACCCACGTCTGGGCATACCCGTCCCACTCGGGGTGACAAATGCAAAAACAACAGTTGATGGACAGAATGCAGAACAATGTCATACATTCACCCCAGTACAGAGATCTGGGCCTAAATCCATCGTTTTTTTGCTCACCATGCCATTCCAGTTTGAACCCAGCCATATGCAAATCAGTCTTGACCCTGTGCCTCATGGGAACAGTCCAGCCCGAACTGCCAAGCCAGGTCCTCCCTGGACTGAAAACAAGCATCCTAGGACCGGTTTCGGGGTTTCACCCCTCTTCAGCCAGGATAGCTTGATTCCAGTGGTATGGAGAGCACGGGACCCACGTCTGGGCATACCCGTCCCACTCGGGGTGACAAATGCAAAAACAACAGTTGATGGACAGAATGCAGAACAATGTCATACATTCACCCCAGTACAGAGATCTGGGCCTAAATCCATCGTTTTTTTGCTCACCATGCCATTCCAGTTTGAACCCAGCCATATGCAAATCAGTCTTGATCCTGTGCCTCATGGGAACAGTCCAGCCCGAACTGCCAAGCCAGGTCCTCCCTGGACTGGAAACAAGCATCCTAGGACCGGTTTCGGGGTTTCACCCCTCTTCAGCCAGGATAGCTTGATTCAAGTGGCATGGAGAGCACGGGACCCACGTCTGGGCATACCCGTCCCACTCGGGGTGACTAATGCAAAAACAACAGTTGATGGACAGAATGCAGAACAATGTCATACATTCACCCCAGTACAGAGATCTGGGCCTAAATCCATCGTTTTTTTGCTCACCATGCCATTCCAGTTTGAACCCAGCCATATGCAAATCAGTCTTGACCCTGTGCCTCATGGGAACAGTCCAGCCCGAACTGCCAAGCCAGGTCCTCCCTGGACTGGAAACAAGCATCCTAGGACCGGTTTCGGGGTTTCACCCCTCTTCAGCCAGGATAGCTTGATTCCAGTGGCATGGAGAGCACGGGACCCACGTCTGGGCATACCCGTCCCACTCGGGGTGACAAATGCAAAAACAACAGTTGATGGACAGAATGCAGAACAATGTCATACATTCACCGCAGTACAGAGATCTGGGCCTAAATCCATCGTTTTTGCTCACCATGCCATTCCAGTTTGAACCCAGCCATATGCAAATCAGTCTTGACCCTGCGCCTCAATGGGAACAGTCCAGCCCGAACTGCCAGGCCAGGTCCTCCATGGACTGGAAACAAGCATCCTAGGACCGGTTTCGGGCTTTCAGCCCTCATCAGCCAGGATAGCTTGACTCCAGTGGCATGGAGAGCACGGGACCCACGTCTGGGCATACCCGTCCCACTCGGGGTGACAAATGCAAAAACAACAATTGATGGACAGAATGTAGAACAATGTCATACATTCACCCCAGTACAGAGATCTGGGCCTAAATCCATCGTTTTTTTGCTCACCATGCCATTCCAGTTTGAACCCAGCCATATGCAAATCAGTCTTGACCCTGTGCCTCATGGGAACAGTCCAGCCCGAACTGCCAAGCCAGGTCCTCCCTGGACTGGAAACAAGCATCCTAGGACCGGTTTCGGGGTTTCACCCCTCTTCAGCCTGGATAGCTTGATTCCAGTGGCATAGAGAGCACGGGACCCACGTCTGGGCATACCCGTCCCACTCGGGGTG
Source organism: Calotriton arnoldi (assembly GCA_963921515.1). Classification (NCBI taxonomy): domain Eukaryota; kingdom Metazoa; phylum Chordata; class Amphibia; order Caudata; family Salamandridae; genus Calotriton; species Calotriton arnoldi. The sequence goes on along the minus strand of CAWUFW010005927.1, from coordinate 1,309 downwards.
ACAAATGCAAAAACAACAGTTGATGGACAGAATGCAGAACAATGTCATACATTCACCCCAGTACAGAGATCTGGGCCTAAATCCATCGTTTTTTTGCTCACCATGCCATTCCAGTTTGAACCCAGCCATATGCAAATCAGTCTTGACCCTGTGCCTCATGGGAACAGTCCAGCCCGAACTGCCAAGCCAGGTCCTCCCTGGACTGAAAACAAGCATCCTAGGACCGGTTTCGGGGTTTCACCCCTCTTCAGCCAGGATAGCTTGATTCCAGTGGTATGGAGAGCACGGGACCCACGTCTGGGCATACCCGTCCCACTCGGGGTGACAAATGCAAAAACAACAGTTGATGGACAGAATGCAGAACAATGTCATACATTCACCCCAGTACAGAGATCTGGGCCTAAATCCATCGTTTTTTTGCTCACCATGCCATTCCAGTTTGAACCCAGCCATATGCAAATCAGTCTTGATCCTGTGCCTCATGGGAACAGTCCAGCCCGAACTGCCAAGCCAGGTCCTCCCTGGACTGGAAACAAGCATCCTAGGACCGGTTTCGGGGTTTCACCCCTCTTCAGCCAGGATAGCTTGATTCCAGTGGCATGGAGAGCACGGGACCCACGTCTGGGCATACCCGTCCCACTCGGGGTGACTAATGCAAAAACAACAGTTGATGGACAGAATGCAGAACAATGTCATACATTCACCCCAGTACAGAGATCTGGGCCTAAATCCATCGTTTTTTGCTCACCATGCCATTCCAGTTTGAACCCAGCCATATGCAAATCAGTCTTGACCCTGTGCCTCATGGGAACAGTCCAGCCCGAACTGCCAAGCCAGGTCCTCCCTGGACTGGAAACAAGCATCCTAGGACCGGTTTCGGGGTTTCACCCCTCTTCAGCCAGGATAGCTTGATTCCAGTGGCATGGAGAGCACGGGACCCACGTCTGGGCATACCCGTCCCACTCGGGGTGACAAATGCAAAAACAACAGTTGATGGACAGAATGCAGAACAATGTCATACATTCACCCCAGTACAGAGATCTGGGCCTAAATCCATCGTTTTTTTGCTCACCATGCCATTCCAGTTTGAACCCAGCCATATGCAAATCAGTCTTGACCCTGTGCCTCATGGGAACAGTCCAGCCCGAACTGCCAAGCCAGGTCCTCCCTGGACTGGAAACAAGCATCCTAGGACCGGTTTCGGGGTTTCACCCCTCTTCAGCCAGGATAGCTTGATTCCAGTGGCATGGAGAGCACGGGACCCACGTCTGGGCATACCCGTCCCACTCGGGGTGACAAATGCAAAAAC